>CM072919.1:41443188-42061167 GCA_037013685.1 Acridotheres tristis | reverse complement strand
TATTATTGAAAAACAATAGTGCAGAAACTCTGGTAATATTATTTTTCATTTTTCTCTTTTTCTCACTCCAATATGAAGAGTCGCTCGATAATAAATTCCACAGGTTTCTACTGCTTTGACCTAGTTTCCTTGACATAGGGCTAGTTGGTATTCCTCTTTCTGACAAATAAGGTAATTGCTCCTTCCCTTAGAGAGTTGGAGATGGAGTTTTTTCATTAAACACTGTTAAATTATGGTACCTTCAGATGCCCAGTGAAACTGCTTCAAACTGCTAGTGAGTTTGGCAGTGGATGGAGCATTCCCAGGATACAGAGGCACCATCCCCACTGATGCTTTCCTGTCTTTGTCCCTTTCACTCAGGAAGTTAATAGGACGATGATCAGGCATTTTTTAAAATGTTCAGCAGCCTTTGGTGATAATTTTTTGGAAGATCATCACACGAGTTACTTATTCAGGGGAGGAAACCTGCTCATGTCCTCCAGTAAGCTGTTGTAGTCTTCCTATTTCCACAAAGGTTGCCAAGTGTCTCTCAAAATTATACAAATCATTAACACTGATAACATTTACCTTCTCAGGTTACCAGGTCTTATAATGTCCCCATCAGCCGTCCACTGGCTTGCTGCAGCTTACTGCTGCTGTCTCTTTCCATATTTGTCCTTTCCTGAATTCTTAGCCTCAGTATTGCCAGTTTTAGCAGTTTTATTACAACAGCTGTTATGTTTGATGTGTTTTTGTTAAAAACCTCAGCTGCCACAATCTAATGAGTCCATATAATCTCAGCTTTCACTTGTTAGGAAAAGAACATTTGTACCCTTCATGTTTGCAGAAAAAAAACATGGAAAGAAAAAGCAGGTGAAAAGCTCAGAAACCACAAGGTGACTAAAAGGGGATTTAATCAAACAAACAAGCAAACAAGCAAACATTACTTTTACAACAATAACACGGCAAGTTTTTTTCCAGTCTTGCCCAATAGTTTCAATATGCAGTATATTTAGAGCCTTGAGCAGATGCTGAGCACAACTCTTTGTAATTACACAATAAAAAAATCAGAATGGAATAAATCCCTGCCTCCCTTAGTGCACTGTGTATTTTCTTCATCTGAGTCAGTAAGTAACATTGCAGAAAATAAATACTGCATAAACATAAACCATGCAGTTACTAGCTGGCCTTCATTTTCAGAAGAGTGGAAGAAAATGGCTGCATTATTTGATGTTATTTACAAATTGCTGTATAGCTAGTCAAAGGAAAAATAAGTTTTGAAGAACCAAACAGAGATGTCTAAGGATTTGGAAAGCAAGAAACTGCATGCCAAAGATCAAAAGGTCTGGCAATCCTTGCACCCAATATTAAACGTGTTTTGATTAATTTTTCATCTGTTACTTTCACTTGTTTAAATGGCAATGCTGCTGACATTAAAAAAACTGACATAACAGCTTAATTTTTCAAGAGAGGCTAACTTCAAAAGACTCGCTGGGAGATGATGAAAGGATGCAGCAAATTTACAGGGAGTCAGCTTCCAAATTCATCATTCAAATAAAATAATAACTGGCTCTGCAGATCTCTTTTGAGTATGAATCACTGTGCCCAAGTGCTGCACATTTATCCCAGACAGAGAGGTAGTGCTGTAAGGGGCCCCTTTGTGGCTCTGCAGGTCTTGCACAAGGTAATGAAAGAGCTCCCGGCAGCATCTGGTATCAGTTTCTACTTTGCTGTGGCAAGCTGCTGGTGTTATAATCGACTCTCCATGCCATTAGGGTTTTTTTTTCCTTCCTTTGTAGTCCGTGTAAGAGTTTTCTCTCTCAGATTTTTGATTTACTGTTTGGTTATTTCTTTGTAGTTTTGTGATAGTTTCTGACAAATGGCCAAGCACTTTGAAGGTCATTCTTCAGAAATGTTTCTTGGATTGGGAGGAAGAGAGAGACCGAGGTTCTGGTGATTCCAGCTCAGCCTGAAAGAAGAATGATATGGCATTAGATACAGGGAGATGCAAGATTTCATGAACATGAGGGCTTATGTGTACCCTGTCTGTTCCACGTGTTGTGTTTCTGCAAAATGTAAACTCCGGGTATCTTCATTTTATCATCCAGGAAAAAAGACTTGGCTCCAGTTTTCTCTCTCAAGAAAACAAAGTAGATCAAGGTTTTGAAACCTGTTTTTTCTAATAACATTTCACCTTATAGCTTTTTCAGAGCTCTCAGGATCTCACATGTTCCCTTCACTTATATATGTGAACCTGTGAGTTCATCTGCAAATAAAGTCTGTGCCAATGTTTTGATAGAATTTTCTCCTAGCTGTGTTGGTGCTATGATAAATATATGTCTTTTTCCCGGTTTGTTTCCTGTGATGTGATGTTTTAGAGAAAGGGTGATGACAGACACCCCCACAGAACAGTATTCATAGAAATGCCTTTAATGAAAGTTTTTTTCCCTGATCTGGAAGATCATGTGGGAACGGTGTACTGTGTTCATTATATTATGTCCTTTCGACCAGGAAAGTAATGTCTTACACACCTAATTGTAAACCATCTCAAACAGAGTCAATAATATTCTTTAAGATCTCTGAAGGCTTTTTACAGAAGTCCCTGTTTAGAAGTTGCCCTTGTCCTCCAACAGAGACCTGGCAAGAATGAAAAGTCCTGTCTTCTGCTCAAGGAAATACTACCAGGCCCTTTGCTTTGGTCTTGTCCTCTATAAAGAAGGAGGAAGAAAGAAAATGCCTCTAGAGTTGTTTTCATAATAATACAACTACTGAGGATCTAGAAGAATCTAGTTGCTTTCTCTTGAGCAGCTGGGTGCCCCAGTGCCACCAGACTCCGAAGCAGCTCTTGCTGGAAGTGGTTCAGCCCAGCGAGTCCCAAAGCACTCAGAGCCTCCTCAGAGGCTGCTGCCCGGTGCCAGCTGCCAGCCTCAGAGCAAGAAAAAAGCTCTTCATCTCTCTTTTGGCTTCTGGAGGACCAGGTAATACCAGCTCCTTCCTGCAGGAAGAGGAATTGTCTCCCTGGCCTGGGGTGTATGGGATGGGAATGCAACAAGACAGGTACCAAAAAATTCCTCTCTTTTGGGCCTTTTCCAAGAAGACTCCCTACACACGTCAGCTCATGGCAGGAGTTATTACACTGAAAGGACTGCTATCTTTGCAGGGTTTATTTTTAATAGACTAATTTAATTTCCAATGTCCACAGCTACGTGGAATGCAGTTGTCCTTTGAGTTTTTCTGCAGGAGCACATGATTTCTATGAGGATTTATGTAATACGCTCAGCAATAGTAAGGAAATGACATTGCTTTGATCTAATTTTCTTTTTACAGTAGTTGATAGTATGGAAGACTGTATATTCTACATTCAGAGAGGCAGTTACTTTTCTTGTGTTTATTTTCACATTATATCTTCTTCAGTTTCAGTAGATGACCGAAATTGTTATTTTTCCCTTTGTTGTACAATCAATTGACTAATGTAAAATCACAAAATGCCTTTTCAGAGAACAAAAGGTAGCCTGTTTTCCACTGATAAAAAAAGCTGTTTTAGCACCTGTAAATCTGTTTTGCATTTTATGGAAAACTTTATTCCATGCTGATAACAGGATCAGAAAATGGGCTCTGACAGCATGTTGTGATTTTACAGTATCCAGGGGTAAAACTGAGCTAATTATGCGCACATGGCTTTCAAAAGTCATACTTTTATATTTAACTCCATAAGTCTTGCTAAGTGAAATCCAAAGCTATGTCTACAGCATTTGCTAATCATTAGGTTATTAATTGTTTTTGCTTCTTGATTCATACAAGCTGGGAGTGTTTGGAGATTTGTTTTTAAAGTAATGGCTGCAAAAAAATAGGAAGTACTTTCTTTCCCCCCTGTAACTTCACAGGAGGTGTTTCTGCTGAACTGCTGAAGCTAAAAAACATGATGGCCTCCTAAACAAAGGCCTCTCTAGAAGAGTTTTTCAGCACTGCAATTTAAATGGTGTCTAGTTTCAGCCCAGAATACCAAGGTCATAATTTTAGGCCATAGATGGCTCTCCCAGATGTCTTTGGTCAACTTAATCACAGTTTGCCTGAAGGCTGTGCTTTCAGGTAATCCATCAAGACATAATTGTAAATCAAAACCTTCTTCCAACTCAATAAGTAGCATATTTTTGTGTTAAGTTTGTGTTAAGAGTGACATTGGACAGGAACTTACACTGGTTAATAATATTAAGCAATGCTAATGATTACTCTCATTTATCACAAATAATATTAGAAATGGTTTGGTAATTATTATCAAAAAGTTTGTTGTGGATTTTTTAAGCCATAATTCAGATAGGAACTACAACAGGGTCTTTTTAAGCTTTAGTGAGCATTAATACTTGTTTAAGCTGCTCACTGCTTTATTTCACTCTAGACAGATATATCATATTTTGGCCTGATGTTTCCTTAGAGTGGACCTCAGATGAAGCATTTTGAACAGCTGAGCATGCAAGATTTTGGTTTGGTATAGGAGGCCAGATGCAAAGTGGGTTGTAAGTAGGTCTCTGAATGGGATGGAGGACTTGTCAGCATCCACAAGCAGTCTGCCACCTTTGTTCGTGCTTAAGGAGGGTTGCAAGGCAAAGGGGGACGGGAAAACTGGTGTCACATAGTAAAACGTAGAAATCATGAGATGCCCTTCCAGTAGATTGTTATATGAGAGTCTGCACTCTCACCCTCATTTATTCTCGCTTTGGGGATCTGTTGTAACTTTGGTCTTCCAATAAAAGCAGATGTGATTTTTGGCCTGAAACGTAAAAATCACTTTATGTGCACCTGAAGTTAGCTAGCATGAGAATTAAAAGCACCATACATTCAATACAACAACCTAATGACCCTCCAATGTTTAAGTCAAGAGCAAGAAACACTGTCTCTGCTTGAAACACTATTTTAAGTAGTTGGATAGCAGTTGCAGGAACCGGAATTTGGCTAGGATGCTGAAAGCAGCAGGCTTGGGACCTCTTCTATGGGAGCCATAATGGCCAGCAATGTTGTGGCCTTGTTTCTGTGCCATGCCCAAAATGTGAGCAGCAGTCTGTGGTGTGCTCCATTGCCACTTTCTGTAGAATATCAAGCGAGTGTGCTTAATTGATGGTGTTAATCTTTATGTACATAGATACCTACACTAAGCACCTTTAACAAATTAATCCAACAAGCATGGGGAGAACTGCAGCTCCAAGACTTCAAATTCACTTTGAACTATATTTACAGTATGCACTGTCAACAGTTTCCCTGCCAAAGCCATAAACCATGCCTGCAGGGTAGACTAAATACACCTCTTTAAGAGGACATGAGTCTCCTCTTTGGATTTCTCAGCTATAATACTGAGGGACAGAGGCTTAGCTGGTGTAACTCAGCACAGCTCCAGGGCAGCCAAGGAAGCACCCGATTCCTATTAGCTGGCCCCCAGGAGAAAGACTAGAGCTAAGGGTAGAAGATGAAAGGTAAACCCTTTGAAACCCCCTGTGAAAACATATTCTGAAACCTCTTGTGAATTAAATTTAATAACACTTGTAGCATCCAAGCTCACATCGAATGCAAAAATGTTTTTGCTGGAGTTTAAGGTGGCAGTTTAAAAATGCAACAAGATACAGAAAAAAAACTTCTGATAAATTAAATTACTCATTTATAGGCTAATTAATTGCAATGTTGTTTAATCTCCAAATTCCATCATGTGCCACAGGAGTGCTGAGCCTTTATATATTGTGGCAGTGCAAAACATTCCATATCCAAGAAAATCTTGCCAAAATCCCTCACAATGTTTTTTTCCTTTTTTTTTTCTTTTTTTTTTTTCTTTTTTTCTATTATTTTTTCACCCTTCTAATCCTTGTTTTGCTCTTGGTGATCATGGTAACAGTAACAGCTGTCGAACGCGGCTTCAGGCTGTCTGACTCCCTCGGGAGAATTTATGTGTTTTTCTACTTCCTTTCCTTATTAGGAGGCAGGAATCTGCGACACCTACTAGAACAAGTATGCATAAAGGGTAATGACTGTGCAATTTATTAGTGGTCTGTTCTCCTTCAAGCCAGCCATCAACTATAAGCACACAGTTTGTGCCAGGGATCATGACTGAATACAATCTCGTCGTGCAGCAGGTGGGCAGCACAGAGCTTCACTGCAGCGAGAAGTGTGGCTGGGGAGGTCAAGTGCCGGTCTTCTTAAATAAACCTCTTAATTGAATACCAATGAAGAGAAGACAGGGTGGATGGTGTTGTTAAATGTTTATCTTGAAGCGTCAGGTGAGAAAGGCAGGTATCAGAGAGTCAGGTCCTGTAATTTTGTGCTAAAGTATTTAAATTGAGCACTTCTCATAAGGTGATGTGCCTGCAGAAGTGTCCATGCAAATGAAATAATGGGAGCCTGATGTGTTCTCATACACAGTGTAGTCAATCTTAGGTATTTTAATTATATTCACTCTTTTTTAACAAAATTTTTCAAAAAATCAAAAGTAAGACTTCTGGTCTGGAAGCTAATTACAGTTGAAAATTACCAGAATTTTAAGAGTGGAGAAGTCAGTATATTGCATCTCATTTTTTCAAATTAGGGACCTTGATTTATAATTCTTATGCTGGAGTACCTGAATGAAAGGGGTTTCCTATACCCAAGTTAGGGAATATTCACATTTTTATACTAGTTCCATCTCTAGTGCCACTTCTGGCCACTGAAGAAGGTGATAATCCTGAATTTATTTAAACATGACCTGGTCTGGGTATTTGTAAGTATACTACAGTCCCTTGTACAAAGAGATAAGTTTACTGGATAATACTTCGGCTGTATCATCTAACAGGAACACCTGAGAAGGAAATAAAAAGCAGAGATCCACATCTCCAAGAACTGGACCAGTCATCCGATAGCAATACTAGCAAAAGCAATCAACTTCTATGACAAGACTCATTCTAATCAATACCAATCTATATTTTAATAAATATCAGACCCTTTTAGCATTACTTTAGAGTAGGAGGCAAAATAGTTACCCTGAACTGCTGACATATAAACAACAACAAGCCCAAACACATTGGCTCCACCGAGTGCTATACATCAGTGAGAACAGCAGGGCACTGTGCATATTTTGTCAGGTTAGAATAGTCTAACAGCAATTCTGTACTAATTAGTATAAAAATATTTTAATATTACATGAGTATTTAATTACCTGTCTTGCTGGGAAAACTTGCAGCAAGTGGCAAAATCTCAAGTTAAGCATATCTTTTTGCTCATGACATCATCTAGCTGATTTTCTTTCATGCAGTCCATGTACAGGCAGAATTAGAACAATAATGACAAAAACACCTGAAAATTCAGATTTATTAAACTTTTTCTTTTTTAGGAGTAGCCCTTTGAAAAGGAGTGCTGATATTATCTTAATGTGATGAAATAAAAAAAAAAAAACCACAAGGTTAAAAACCCCTGTTGAATTAAGACAGAGGCTGACAATTGAGAAGGAAATAGGGTCATGGGAAAGCAAGTGCTGATGAGAACCAAACCTGTGTAGAACAGGATTTTGCCAATTTCTGGAGGTTGCTCATACAAATATAACAATCATAAGCAGCAACACGATAGCTCTTTGTTCAGTCATTCTCACTGATTAAATCTTGATCTTGGAACTAACAGCTAAACCTTCAGGCAGCAGGTATAATGCAATTGTTTGATCTGTCTCATTAAGAGTTTGGATGTCTCAACATAAGTAAAGCAGTCAGATGCCATAGAGATGAATAAATATGTAGGCAATGCAGTAACTAGAACAAACCTCCTTTCTGGTAGCTGAATGAAAGGAAGGGATGCAACCCCACCATGACTTCATCCATAGGACAGCTATGTTGCATCCCAGCAGGGCACGGATACATGCATTTTTAGGAGCAGTAAGACTTACAGTGCACTGACTCTGCATTGCCTGGCCACCACCCCTTGCATGTCCCTGGCTGTGTCACTTTGGGAGAGGCTCTGTACTGCGGGATACATGGGATACATGGGATACTGTGGGATACACACACCAGTGGTGGTCCAGACACCACATCACTTACATCAGGCAAAACCTGTGCCATCTCCTTACCTCCACGCCTGCTACATAGGGTGATGTTTTGCCATAAGCCATGCATGGGTTTCTTGTTTAGTGTTGCCAGAATATCACATTCTCTTATACACCGCCTCACACTCTGTGTGTTATCTCTGTGCTATAGCTATTGCAGTTAAGTGTGGTAAATATCAAAATGCCTCTTCGTTCTTGAGGGAGTGTATAACAGAGGAAGGAAAAGAAGGTCAGTCAGTGATATTGACGTTTTCAGCAGTGCAAATGAGGGCAGAGTGCAACCCTTTCTCTCTGTGCTAGAGAGTGTAATTCTTTCTCTGACGTTCCAGTCTGGAGGTACGTATTGCCTCAGCCAACATGACAACCTGCAGTCACCTTCAATCTCTTTGTAAGTATCCTACCCCAATCCAGCCAGCACCATAAAACTTGAGCAAGTACTTCTCACTCAATCCAGGCACATCAGCAGCAGCTTTGTCAGATGGATAAATAAAAATGAATTACAATAAAGCTCTATTAAAAATATGCAAGCTAAAACAAATTTTATAAATATTCAACCAACACCACAAAATCTCGATAATGTCTGTCTTAGCCATCACGGGGGGCCCATGGTGCACACCCCCTTCCTGCCAGGGCCACCTGGAGGTAGCTAATGATGGTTTTGTGCATTTCTTTCTGCCAAGTGCAGAGGTGCTGAGCTCTGGGAGACACACAGCCGTAGGTACCAAGGCAAGCAATCCTCATCACCAAATTATCAGGACAGTGATAGTTTTTGATCACTTCTGCCTTTGACTGGATCTGAAGTTGTGATATGAAGTCGTAAAGGTTTGTATCCCATTACCAGGTTGCCAAGCCATTCAGAATGTCAAGATGAGAGCTCTCGTCTTACCAAGACCGTCTTTAAAAATGCATTTGGTATCTGTCTCCTAACAAATTCTGTATACACACAATATATACAGCAGTAAAATATATGTTTATATAAAATATTACATTTTGCATTGATATTTATATTCAAGCAAGCACAATTTTAAATATAAAGACAACACGTGTAATGTATGTGTACAGTACATTGACAAGATTTATGTAAACACTATACTACCATGATAAATGTACAGATGTTCTCAGTGTACATAAGACATTCTAAGATTAGCAGTTAACGTATCATTGCTATTGGGCTTGGCTGGTAAAAGGTATGAGCATGTGTTTTAATAACCCTCCACAGTTTCATTCTATGACAACAGAATATAAAAAAATAAGAGTAAAGCAACTTCCCACTCAAACTGAGAAAAATCTAAGCATTGATGTAGCACCACACACCGAATTCAAATATTTCTAGGATTCAGTTTTGCCCTCAGATGAACACACATTTCTTAAATTTAACTTTTATCTGGTAATTCTGCCCTTTTCCAAAGAATATCTGAAATCATCTGGGTTGCCCTCCCTTCCCAATCTTGTTTGCATGTATGCATGAGCAGGTAACTTTTGCAGGATGTAAGTAGAAAATATGGTGACCTGGCTAGCAAGCTGTCTGTGAGCATAGAGTAAAACAAAGATCAGAATTAACTGCGGTGTTGGAAATTTTGTCTGCCTGTCTTGTAAGCTTTAAAATCCCAACTAACCTGTTCAGCTAACCTCCTCAGACATATTGGATTGGTCTTCACGCTTCAGATCAGTTCCTGTCCAATTTTGTTCAAACAATCACTTCAATGGATTTTATTATACATATGTAAAAGCAAAGCATTCCTGGTTCAAATACTCCCCACAGACTTCATATTCCTAGGAGACACTGCAGTCTTTTTGTACCCCAGGCACCAAAGGTTGGACCTGTGTGTCTCTAAATCCCTTTGCCTATTTATATAATCTGCCTTCTGGATATCTGCACGCTAGGAGAGTCTTCTAGGGCTTTTTTCCCTTGGGCTTTTTTTTTAGTGCAGAAAGCCACAACTCCACTGAAAACCAGGGAAAGCAGAGAGAGCAGTCCAAGATTTGTGTGTAAATGCAAATGTGTAAAGGTGAACATTCCAGTGGTCAAAAATGGCCCAAACCACAGAGAAGTTTTGACCCCTACCAAGAACTAAGCTGTGTGCTTCTGGCAGATGATCCCTGTTTTCCATATATGACTAAATATAATTACAGTATTTACATCCTCTTAACTTTTTCTTTTTACTTTTTTTTTAAAATCCGAATAATTACTTCTTTCTATAATTAATATCCCTGTGGTCATTTGACAGCTCTTACATTAACTAGACAGATGTTTACACACTACCTCAGGTATTAACAAGACAAGCTGCAAGACAAAACACTCTGTGATTTAAAAGGGTAACTAATTTTCTTGTTTCATGTTTCCCTTTTTGTGGAGTGAAAATGCAGGTATTATAAGGAGACTGATATCCTTGTTATTAGCTTTTTGACATCATGCTCAATACCAACTTTGATAAAATTGACAGGTGATGATTGAGAAATGTAGCTTCCCTCATGAGCACCCTCGGCTCTGCCTTCTGCCTTTCAGTGACAGCATGTGCAGGATAGACAGGATCAAAGGACAGGGAAGTCAAATATGCAAGCAGTCCAGGTGATAACTGGCTTCATTAGGTGGCAGAATATTTTAAGAGAATTTACAATATTTAATTAAGCAGACATAGCTTTATTTCATCAGGCAGACATGACTAACACTGAAGTCTTTTTATAGTATACATTTAATTTAGCCACCCTCCTCCAGTGATTGAAGTCGTGTAGGGTCTGGTTCTTATTTATACCTCGTCTCTATCAAAATACTAACTTTGTGGCCATAAATAGCCAGTGGGCTTGCTGCAGGCATAAGAGGGCATGTGATTCTTTTGGAGGGATTTGAAATCTGTAAATAAAACAGCATTAAAGATTCTGTACATTTACTCTGCAGTAAAGAGTGAAGAAACAGAAAAATGCTGTCTCTTTATCTTTATTGCATTTTAAGAGAATGTTTTAAGGAAGACAAAAATGTGCAACCCAGTGCACCACACAAGATATCACTAACAAAACATATTTGATATTCAGAGCTGAAGAAATATTTTCTCCTTGAAGTGACAATGACAGCTAAGCAATTCTTCAGAGCCCTTAAGACTATTCTTTTAAAAACAGAAAGGTTGTTTCAGTTTTTCCAAACATCATATTGTGCCTTTAAAAAAAAATGCAAATTCTTCTCATGCTGACTTCTATTTAACATCATTTTTGGCCAATAGAGATTGCCATGGATGTTGTTGCAGTCCTATACTGAAATGTAAAAAAAAAAGTTTAGCTCACCTAAATGCTTTTCTGCAACTGTATGTTTTAAACTAGCCTTCTCTTTAAAAAAATAAAGCGTCTTATATTATTAGTAATTTTAACTTTTATAAAGTATTTGGCAGCTGCTCATGAAAAGTCACTTTTTCCAAAGTTTTTTCTCCTAAATACTTTAATACACACAGGACTCAGTCTAATTACTTTCAGCATTTACACATTAGAATGGAATGACTCTGAAGAAGTTGTCTATTGCCTTGGGTAAAGAATACAATAATAAAACTCTCAGGCAGTGTCTACCACATTTAACCCCTGCATAAATTACATCTAAATGCTATTCTTAGTGTTTTAAATTCTTATGAAACAGATCCTGAAAAAAATCAAAGCACTGACTGACATTATAGCTGCATAATTAGACAATTAGATATTTCATTTGGGAAAAAATAAGATCAGCTTTCAGTTCAGTCCTGCACAACAGGACCCTGAATTAGTTTCATCTCCCTGGATTTCCCCTTTGTTGCCCAGCCCCTGCACTGGATTATAGAAGAGGATTTGGGAAAACCCAAGGGAAGGACAAGCGCTCTGAGAAAAGGAAATTAAGATGCTTTTGGTGCTGTGCTGAAAAGCGTCTGCAGTTAACCTTAAAAACATTAGCAATGCATCTGTTTTTACTGAAGATTAACAGTGAGACTTATGGACTGCACAGACTCTAGTGTGGGCTGATAAGTCTCAGAACTATCTTCCAGCTTTTTCTCCTAAAGATTGAAGAGACATTTCTCCAGCGCTATTCCTAGGGAGTTGAGATAAGCTGGAATGCCAGAGCAAGCCTGGTGTATTTATCAGTCAGTGAAAATTTTGTCTCAAATGAAATGCTAGTTCAGAAGCACATAAATCACTTTTTTAATTTCCAAGAGATAAGCCAGGCAATGTTTACTAAGACTGGTTAGTGCACCACTGAAATATAGACATACTGCTCATAATCACCAGCTGTGCTGCTTGTCATGTTATGAACAGACCACTTTTATATGGATGTTCTAGGGTTGTGCTCTACCTATATATTGTTTCTGAAGCTGAAGACAGCTCAGAATGCAGCAAATGAAGTAAAGGCTTGCATTTATCACTGTTTATCGTCTTAATGATCAACATTGTTAGTGTCTCAAAGTCCAGAGTGTGGGGGCCCTTCTTATCCCATGCCTCCTCTACCTCTGGGAAGATAGAAAAAGCTCAGGATTTACTGTGATCCTATACGGCAAGTTCACTGCTGGTCAGTACCATGGTTCATATGTGCTTGAGCATGGCTGGGGGATGAGATTTATATCGTCTGAGGAGACACTGCCTCCAGGCTGGGGGAGTCCTGAGTGCCTCAGTATTTCAATCTCGCTCCATCAACTCAACTCCATAATGGTGGGGCAAGGAATTGGCTTTTTCCTGCTTTTGAATCCCTCTGTGAATCCCCCATAGAGTTTAAATTCTCACTTTGACCATGAAAAATGACCCAAATTATCCAGCTAGCTATCATTTCCTTTGATAACTGAGAGTTCCACTCTGCTTTGAGGGGCTGTCTCTAAGGCAATGCAGTAACGTGTACCCATACTGCCACGGGATGTTTGTTACAGAAGGTAGAAAGTATCCACTGAAAGACACCCATACATAAAAAGTACAACTTCTTTTGCTCTGTTTGCCTTTCTGTGTATTTTTACCAGTTGATCCATTATATCAGTTTTGCATCTGGGTTATTTATTGCCTCTTCAAGTGTAAAAGTGTTCAATGAATCAATACATCCAGTTACCCAAAGGATTTCTTCCCTGCAGATTTCAAGTATTTTTTGCAGTCTTTATTTCTTTGTCCCCTGACAGATGTGGCATAAGTTTCACAGAGAGCAGGTTTTCATATGTGAAACCTGCAATGAGGGGCTTGCACAGTTCTGAGATAATCTTTTCAAGTAGTAATAATTTAAAAGAAAGATAATGTCCGTCTTGTCTGTCTAAGGACCAAAGAGGCTTGCTTTCCCATAACAGACAGGGAAGGGGAGAAACCAGGGCTCCTTTCATTGTGCACAATGGGACTCTTCTTCTCAGAACTGTCCTTCTCAGGGCAGTTTAAAAAGTCAGCTATTACCCAGAGTGAATAAAGGGCTAAAGACAGGAAACGGAGAACCTAAAGGGCCATGAATAAAATCTGTCCCTGTTAGCAAACCAGCCTCATCAGGCTCCAATCAGTGAGGAACCAGCTGTTCTGCCAAGGCCTGAAATATTTAAATCCTGGTGACAGACAAGATATAAGCTGTGTGAGCCTGTATTTCAGGTTGCTGTCAAATGTAACTGTTTGGTTTTGTGAGAGGAATGAGCTGAGAGAGTGGAAGAAGATGAGAGGCAGCAATTGAGTTATTAATTTTTGTACTTTGTTCGGCCTTCATCTCCTTCCTTAGAAAGTCCTAATTTAGACCTAGACAAAATGATTCTGATCCCAACCTTGATCTATCTGAGCTGTACACATCAAAGATGCCTCCCAGCCTTCCCACTGCCCTGCAAGCCCTGATAAGGAGGATGATCCAACTCTGTGCCAAGCAAGAGACCACAATATGATTGCTAGAGGAAGCTCACTTAAAAAAAAATAAAAAAGAAAAAACGACATGGCAAAATTCAAATATCATTTAATTCATGTTAAATCTAGGTATGTTCAACTCTGCTCTCCAGCAGAAACTGAAACTATTCTTGTTCCTTTTTCTTTCTCAGAGCCAATTCCCATCTTTCAAATCTTACCTTCTTGGTGTTGTCTTCAGATGTCACCAAGAAGATTATGTGCTGCTTTTTTAAAAAAAAGACAGAGTTGTTTTAGCAACTTTTGTCTGTAAGAGATAACGCATTTTCTTTCACTTGAAAGGAAAACTATGGGAAAGGTAGCTCAGGAAGCAGGTCCTTTTTATAACCCTAAGTAACAAGTAATTATGTCCAGCATTTGAATAGAAAATAACATTTCTTTGGGTCACAGAACCCAAGAGAAATTAATCACTTCTATGCTCATTTTAAAAAAGTGGTACCTGAAACTGTATCTAGAGCTGTAGGCAGGAAACCAATCTGAGTCTGCATGGACAAACTTTAAATAATTGTGCAAAGGCAGATCAAGGCATTCTTCATGGCCTGTTAAGAATCATTTTAAAATCTGGTCATTATTTTCTTCTTCTTACCATGCAATTTGGATATGAGTGTATGGTCCAACTCATGCTTTTGCATTGTGATAATAATTTATCATACAGGGCTGGCAAGTAGATGCAGGGGAAAAGATATTTCTTGCTTTTTGAATTGTGATATATATTGCAAAATCAATCCATTTTTATTTCCATGTTTGAAAGGAAGGAAACTCAAAAGAAAGTAAAATATAGGTCAGGAAAACACTTCTGACAGTTGAAGAATATATTTTCTTTCTGTTAAAAACATCCCTTCAGCATGAAGCCACAGAGTGAGCCCCACTCTGTTGCTTTTGGGAAAGGAAAACCAAAATTGTGCTACAAATTGTTATTATGGTAAAGCATGTGCTGTAGTCCATGTTCAGGATTTACAGATATTGAACAGTCCATGCTGAAGTTTTTGCAGCTATAAATCTAACATGCCCTTGGAATGAATTAAATTTACTGCACGCTTACAGCAGTCAGAGATACTTAGATGGAAAACACTGTGTTGTTGTGCTAGACACCTTGCAAAGTCAGAAGTGGAGGAAGCATCTGCTTCTTGGAGATTGAAACCAAAAAAAAGGGAGTAATAATGAGTGAAGGAGGAATATACATGCAATAACCACTAAGGGAATAACTGAAAGGGAGTACAAGAAACAGCCATGCTGACTGAGGAAGAAAGTGTCCATGGGGTTACAAGAAATTCCACACAAGTTTTCCCAAACAGCAAACAGCATTAGAGCACTAGTGACCTAGGGTGAAATAGTACTTATTAAAGGTGAAAAATGCATTTGTTTCCTGGGAGTGAAGGAAGTTAGAGAGGGGTGAAATAAGCTGGATCCTAATTTCTTCTGTCTTGACTAAATAATGTTGGGAAGTAGACAGAGCAAGACTGGCATATCCATCTCATGCAGGCAAACTCTGACAGACTTTTTGCAGCTGGAGAGGATTGGTTGAGCTTCTAAAGATCTGATGCAGTTATCTGAAAATAACATCCAGAGGAGTATCTATTTGGCTTTTTCACCCTAACATTTTGTGTCCCTTTCTAGAGGCGTTACGAAATTACTGTCGAAATACAGCACATAAAATGCTTAGTGACCAAGCCACAGTATGCTTCTTGCTGATATATTAGCTTCAGCACAAAGAAGTTTTGTCAGTGATGTAGATCTCAGCTCTCAAGTGTAGTAGCACAGACATCACCATGGTGGCTCAAAACCAGACACACCATCTAAAGACACCATGGTCAAAACGGCTTGTGTTGATTGAACTGCCACCAAGCAAGCACTCCTCCCATGCAAGAACAACACTGTGGCAGACCTCTGGTATTTGGGAGAAAAGGCAATGCAAAAGCAGAGGATGGAAGCAGAAGTGAGGTGCTGAAGTTGGAGGGCGGGGGCCTGACAGCAACCGGAAGACAAATGCAGCTGAGCAGCAGAAAGTCACCTCATAGTTAAATTAATTGTATCACACATTGTATAAGAATTAGCCTGAGAGAAGAATCAGTGTTCACAGCTTTCCTATGGACACTTAAAATACATGTCTAATACAAAACTTCTTCCGTTGCATTTCAGTAATTTCCTTGAGTTTTGTATCCATCCATAGGAGCTGATTTTCTCCCTGTCCTATTGAATATGTAGATAATATTAGCCCAAAAGACTATGATTCCTGATCCTTTCCAGACTTTGTATCCTGGTGTTCACATTAAGAGAAAGTTCTGGAGGGGCATAAGATATATATATATATTGAAAGCACATCACCAAGTCTCGGACTGAGGATTCCTAATCAGTGGGAAGCAAATACACCTATTGACTGGACCTCATTTACCCAGGCTTTGAGCTGCTCCTCTAGTCAGACTTCATCCACTGGGAGGGAGGTGGGATCAACAGAGAGAACAGCCCAAGCCCAGCAGCTGGCCTTGGTCATGGTGATATGGTGTTCCTCAAGGAAATAGCTGACTTGAAAAGTAGAAAGAAAAAATTTCTGGGAACAAAACACTTTTGTTGGCAAGACCAGGTGCCTGAGGCATTGCCATGGAAAATGCTAATGATGCAGATATGGATCTACCTGCAGAGGAGAATTTGGTATGTAGTCATGGCCAACAGGGTCCACAGCAAGACATCCTGAGGAGTCACCTGATGTGTCAAAGAATACAGGAAGCCCATGTGTAAAGACAATATAGTGCACTACTGCTAATAAAAATGACCATGGTACTTTAAAAAATAGCCTCAAATAGGTTTTTTGGGGGTTTATTTTTGTTTTTTTTCCAGAGGCAGTTGCTTGTCACTCAGCATCATAACTAATATCAGGACATTACCAAGTGTTTCCTCCCCACAGGGCTAGTTTGGGAAACAGCAGTCTACCTAAGTTTAACCAGCTTTATAGGTAAGGTATTTGGGTGTCATATGAAACATACTAGGACAGTTTGGGACAAATACAAGAACTTGCAGTTCTTTACAGAATATTTTGTTTAGTGAGCCCTCCAGTTTCTGGATCAAGCAGAGCTTAGGCTACCTACAAGGGATATCGGGGACAGCAGATTCTGTGGAACAGGGAGCTGGAAGTGTTCTGCACACTCTAGAGAGCAGCCGTTTTCTTTTTACTTTAAAGAGCTGTCCCTAAAATTATTATTGTTGCCTGCAAGGTTTATTTCTTCAAGCAAAACAGGACTGCATTACATGCTTTTAAGTTTAAAGTTTATCAGTTTAAATAGATAAGTAAAAAGGGTTATTCTCGTGAGTAGATACTGTAGGCATGATTTTCAGGATTACCACTCAGAAAGACATATTTCATCATAGCATACACTGAGTGCTGTGCATGTGCTAAATTGGAAAAACTTAAGTTTATAGTTTCTGGATTCACTTAACTAGAGCCTGGCCAAATCAGGGTAGGAGAAAAACACCTCTTCCCCAGATAATAAAGCCTCTATCTTATATATAAAAAATGCCAATGACAGCAACTTTTAATTAAATTCATATGGTAATATTCCCCAGGATCTCCATGAGATACAGATAAAGAGGAGCATTCTTTTCTGCCTTTCAGACGTCTTTTTAAATTAGCAGATGCTGCTTAGTTATGTGCTTAATAAGTGTATTTTGCTTTACTTCCTTCTATGAGTAAAACTCTGCTAAGCCCTATCTGTTCATTGCATGTTAAGGCAGGGTATGTATATATCTATGTGAATGCATTAATGTATACAATTTCTCAGCCTATTTTATTTAAAAATAAGAATTATACAGTTTATCAGTTTCCATTTAACTTCTGACATCATGTATCATTGTCTCTTGTTTTCCTCTGTTTCTTTCATTAACCTTTTTTTCATTTTTAATCCTCTCTCTGACTCTCTCCATGCATCCCTACTACATATACTCTCTTCCCCCTCAAGTTATCTGGTTTTTGCTTTTTTGCAGCATTCAGTGCTGCATTATACAAAATGATTATATGTGTTTCTCTGTGCCTGCAGTTTTTGATTAGGAAACTCATATATACATATATTAATTCTTTTCCTTCTTGTCTTTACCTAATACCATGTAGATCCTACAAATACTTGATCCCATTCCTCTGTTCAGTCATGCGGGTCTCTTTTCTTTGTGACAGGTCACTGAGATCAAATGGGAACCCCAAGCAGTTTCAATCACAATCACTGCTCCAGTGTTGACATAGGTAGTTGAATCAGACTATTCTGGACAAGTACAGCATCCCAGTCCTGTGTAGCACAAGAGGGAGGGCAAGGCAAGGTGATGCAAGGGGGTATAAGAAGACACCTTTCAATGTAATTCCAAATGTAACTCTGGCTGACTATTTTGAGCTAAAGAGTCCCATGTATTAGTCAGTACAACAACAGCAGCTAAAGCAGTGCACTCAAGGTGGCACACACTTGCCAAACTTCTTAAGGGAAATAAATATGCTGTAAATCCAGAGTTTCAACAATAAAGTCTCCATGTCCTGAAAAAGACCTGAGCCCGGGAACTGGCTCCCCGGAAAAGTGGTCACAGCACCAAACCTAACTTGTGTTCAAAAAGTGTTTGGACAATGCTCTTGGGCATGTGGTGTGATTCTTGGAAATGCCCTGTGCTGGGACAGGACAAGACTCGATCCTGATAGGTCCCTCCCAACTCAGCATATTCTATGATTCTTCAACCTTCCAACTTTCTCAAATAAGAAAAATATTTATAATAAGGAATTTTGATATCTTGGACAGACACTGAGTGGAATATCTGGGTAAGTGTTATGGAAAATAAGTGCTTTAAGTCTTTAGATGAGGAGTTGGAAGTTGAGAAAAGTTGTCCTTAAATCTAATACATGTTTTTCTTCACCCAGATCAAAAGTCTTACATATTAACTGTGTTACCCCGTAGTTTGATTTTGCCCCTTCATGAAAACTACACCTGAGCATATAATGCAATTTCTCTCCAATTCTTTAATGTCCAGATAATATTTCTTGGGTATTTTTCAGCAGTTTTACCATCAGCTCAAACCTTGGTTCCAGGACTCATTCTTTCTGTCTTTAGAAAGGAGAGGTCAGAGGTATATGTAATTGTATACAAATCTCACTTTATTCTATTTTAGGATTTCTGTTTCAACATGCATTTCTGAGTCCCTCTCACTCAGTTTTCCTCTTGCTTCAGAACAGTTTTCCTACTAGAGTGCACAGTTTTCTTCTTTGGGAAAGAAAGCCTCTCCTGGTGTTTCAATCATTGGTAAGAAAGCTGTGGTGCTCAGGCTCCTGGGCTGTATGATCAGATACTACTTCAGTCTATAGCTAATAAATATTTTGAAAGTGACAAATAGGAAAAAAAACCTGAAGAAAATAACAACCATCATTTAAGAAATTTGCTTTAGAAAATTTCCATAGGTAGCATTTGCCATTGAAATACTAGCGCCAACTTTTAAACCAAATAATCACAGAAACAGAATGACAGAATATGCTGAATAGGAAGGCACCCATAAGGATTGTAAAACCTCAATTCCTTGCCCTGTGCAGGAGCAGCCCAAGAGTCACAGCATATGTCTGACAGCATTGTCCAAATTCTCATGAACCCTGTCAGGCTGGTGCTGTGACCACTTCCCTGGGGATCCTGTTCCTGTGCCCAAACACCTTCTGGGTGAAAAACCTCTTTTTAATACCAAACCTAAACCTGACCTGACACCTTCAGGCCATTCCCTCAGGTCCTGTCACTGTCATCACAGAGAAGAGATCAGTGCCTGCCCCTGCTCTTTCCTTCCTGAGAAATTTGTAACTGCAGTGAGGTCTGTCCTCAGTCTCCTTTGGGCTGGACAGACCAAGCGATTGCACCCACTCCTTGTATGACTTTGCCTCAAGGTGCTTTAACACTGTTGTTTCCATCCTTTGGACACTCTCTAAAAGTTGAATGTCTTTCTTACAATGTGACACCCAGACCAGCCCCCAGCACTGGAGGTGAGGCTGCCCCAGCTCAGAGCACAGCAGGACAATCCCCTCCCTTGCCTGGCTGTGATGCTGTGCCTGATGCCCCCCAGGACAGGGTTGGCCCTCCTGGCTCCAGGGCACTGCTGGCTCAGGTTCAACTTGCCACAGACCAGGACCCCCAGGTGCCTTTCCTGGCACAGCTTTCCAGCATCCCATTCCCCAGTCTGTCCCTACATCCAGGATTGCCCCATCCCAGAGGCAGAATCCAGCACTTTGCCCTGTTGAACTTCCCATGGTTGGTGATTGCCCAGACCCCGGATTTGTCAGGGTCTCTCTGCAGGGCCTCCCTCCCCTCGAGGGAGTCAACAGCTCCTCCCAGTTTTGTATCGTCTGCAGGCTTGCTCTGTATCCCTTCCAGTCCTGTGTCCAGGTCATTTATGAAGATGTGGAAGAGCAGAGGGCTGAGGATGGAGCCCTGTGGAACCCCACCAGTGACAGGTCCCCAGTCTGATGTCACCCCATTCTCTGTAACCCCTTGTGCCTGAGCCATAAGCTAGTTGCTCACCCACCACATGATGCATTTATTCAGGTGCTTTCCAGTACCTCCATATTAATATTCCCCATAACTTTATCAGACACTAACAGGCTTGTAGTTTCCTGGGTCCTCCTTCTTCCCTGTCTCAAAAACTGGGGCAGTGTTCGCCAGTTTCCACTTATCTGGGATCTCTCTGGATTTCCAAGACCATCCAAAATCATTGAAAGAGGTTTTGTGACGATATAAGGCAGCCTTTCAAGGATTCTCTGATGAATCCCATCAGGCCCCATAGATTTGTAGGGATCCAGCTGGAGCAGGACATCCCACACAATTTTGGGGTTGACTGGGAGTTCATCATTCTTGCATTCATGGTCCTCCAGCTCACAGCACTGAGACTCCCATGGTCTGTCGTTTGTGTGGAAGACAGAGGCAAAGAATGCATTAAACACCTCTCCTTTACTTTTCTCCCTACCTTTTATTGGAGGCTCAAGATCTATTTAGCCCACTCAACTTTTATTAAATGTTGCTAAAACTCTTGTCATAGGAAAAAAAATGACAAATTTCACCACAAAATTGAAACCTCCAAAACCACCTTAGCCTAGGGAAAACTAAACAACCTTCTGGCTAAACCAAAAGATTTCTGGAGAGAGAGAAGATATTTCACTTTTTAGCTGGCAGTCACTAGAAGAGTTAACTTTTATCATTTTTCCAATGAAGGATTAATGAAAACAAACAGTAAACCAAAAATTGCTCTCCTTTCACCTTACAAGAAAATAGCCAGCCCAGTTGCTTTGATTTATGCTGAGAAAACACACGGACATTGGCCTGAAACTTTAACAAAAGCAAAAATTCTACTTAAAACCTGAAGGCAGACATTGCTAACAGACATTCCTGTTTCCTGCTTCCAGCAGCTCCTGAAAACAAAGCAGATATTCATCCCCACTGGCAGACACGTTCCCACCAGTGCATCCCCAGTGCTGCCCAGCACTGTACCTGGGCCCCCATCCGCTCTGGCTGAGCCTGGCCATGCCTGGGGAGGGATGTACCAGCCCCTCAACAGCCTCCGTGGAAACCACCCAAAACCCCCCAAAATGGAGCTTGGCCCTCAGGATCCCTTGCGGGGAAAGGCTGGGTCCAGTGGGAGTTTGGAAAGGGTCAGGGAGGAAACCAGCAGCAGAACAACACCTGAGTGTGGGTGGGAAGGTGAAACAAGTTGGGAATTGGCTGATATGTGGAAGAAGTTGATCTCATTCCTGTGTGTCCTGTGGGACTTAAGCCACGCAAATGACCTCCTCTGTGGGATGAGCTTCCCTTCCTTTCAGGTGCTGTATGCTCAGCTTTCCAGGGGCACGGGTTGTATTCTTGCTGTGTGGTTCTGCCTGCTTACCTCCATAGCTCTCTCTCAACCCACACTTCTTCGATGTGTTTTGATATTTCTTAAAGTCCTGTGTGCTGTGCTGTGGCCTGTCCCTTCTTGCCCGTATTTTGTATCCCATGGCACAGAACCTTGTAGCTGACAGGCTTGTAATTGTCTCTGCTGCCAGGCGCAGTGCATCTGACAGCTCACATCACTGTCACAATAAGTCTGTGCTGCCACCGTGTTACTGTGTATTACTATGTGTTACAAAAATATTACAACTGCTACTAATAATAATGCAATTTGTGTAAAATTTGCAATACCTGCTGAATGAAGATTTCATAGGACTCCTGGCCTTGAAAGGAAGGAAAAACAAAGAAGGGCATTCAAGCTGATCGGGTTGTGAAGGCTTAGAAAGAGTCAAAGATGAATACACTGTAATGATCAGCATGATGTGCTGCAGCAGAGCAGACTTGGTGTCTCCAGGGAGCCCAGAGCTTCTCAGTTTCCCCTGTCATTCTGCGGCTTTCATTTGAGAGTTTTGGATACGCTGTGCATGATGAATTTTGAGATCATTAGGGCAAATTCCCGCATTCTACGTTGCGTGAGAAGGACTAGATTTTCCTCCCAAGGTGCTGTGTTGATAGCAGTATCTGTCACTACCAGAACAGTGTCATTCTGGATCTTTTGGCTGGAAGGCTTTGGATCTTTCATTTCCAGTCAAAGTTAATATCACATTTGATCTTTGTTCTCGGTAACAACAATTTCTTGAGCTAAATCGGCTCCATTTTGACTAAACACAGATCTGAAAGGTGTTGTTCAGATTTGTATTCTTTCATGAATGATTTTGGCCAAGTTCACATTTGAGAACAAGTTGAGACTGAAATTCAGGTTTCATGGAAGTGACTGTTGTCACAGATGTAATCTCAAAGTAGCTATTGTCTCAAAACTTCAGGTCCTTCAAAATCCCTTCTGAAGTACTTAATCATCTGACCAAAGCATCAGATGAGGATTATTGTTCTGGATTTATTCTAAAGGTATGATCTTGGAATTCCACATTGAACACCTTTAGTACCAAATAACCCTATTTTGGCATGATTATAAATCCCAGTTCCAGAGTGCGAAAACAGCTCAGTGAAATGTCTGGAGTAAGTTTTTTTTAACATGGGCAAGCAGCTGATTCTGCCTCCCTCTCCCATCTTGCAATTTCATTCTCATAAATGTTTCCATTCTAGCAGAATTTTTCCCAGAAAAAATCAACCTCGTAGCAGACACCCAACATTTCAACTTGAATTGTTTGGCAAAGTGATAAGTGACTGAAAGCAATATTTTTAATGGGAAAAAAATGTTGCGCAGCTGTCTCTGTATCACTCATTATAATGTTTTTCTAGCTGTGGTATTGCCAAGGCATTTATTACTGGAGTATTTAGGACACTGGCTAAATGTCAATTACTTCCCCAGACTTACTGCAAAGATTTAGCAAAAGAAACCAAAAAGGTTCCGTTCCCTCATGCTTGGTACATGCAGTTTTGGCATCCTAGGCAAGGAGCCTTGTTAAGATGGAGGGAGTGGAAAAGGCCTTTGAGGAACTCAGTAACTCTGAAAAACTTCACATGATCGACATGAAAAGGTTTTTATTTTTGTTCTAAGTGTAGAGGTATTTTTAGTTTTCTTCAACTTTTACACAGACTTTTTTAAAGAGTTGGATAATACTGTGTTTTGTGGGGTTACAGTTACACATGCTATGACTAGAATAATTGAGCCTTCTCCTTGTGACTGTAATCTGGATTTCCTGGCTGTGTTCCTTCAGCTCATGCACTGGTGATGGAATGCGTTACTCACAAACTAATCAGTACATCTGAATTTATACATCATTATTTATGTCTTTGTTTCATGCCAAAGTACATTTGTTGTTTCTTAAAGCACGAACACGGGCAGTGCCTGGCCTAAGGGAAGTTTGACATGCACAATAGATATGTTAGCTGGAAAAAAGATACTTTAATGATCAATGGAAAAAAATACTTGGAGAAGGAAAGCTTCACTGCCTGTCAGACATAATTAGACAAGAAACACAAGAAAAGCACATACAGGTCTAGACTTTAGTGGGCTAGGACCACTCAAAGCTAGGTATCCACTGGAGCTGGCTACACTTCCACACCAAATCAAAGATAGATGAATTCAAATGGCACCTGAAGCAAGACAGACTAGCAATAGGATGGGCAGATCAGTCCCAGGTGAGAAGAGTGAGTCAGTGGCCTCACAAAAACCAGCTGGAGTGACACAGCATGAGAAGGCTGAGTGGAGTCATAAAAATATGCTCGAAAACTGCTACATATGACATTCAAAGAGTAATTTAAGGTATAGAATAATGCCAACAGAAGGATTCATGGGAGATGGTAGTATGGCTGTATCTAAGCCAGAAGTTAGATGGAGACTTTTCACCCTGCTGGCACAAGACTCTGGGACAATCTTCAGATAGAAAGCAAGGAAGGACAGCCACAGGGTTATAGGATGCAAATCTGTCCAGGTTACAAGGGAACTGATATGGTGTAGACTCCAGGGACGTGAATACAGCATTGATGTAGTCCTACCCTGTGGGAATAGATAAATTGTCAAACCATATACTCTCTGAGGACCAGAGTTATTGTACACAACATGTTACATTTATTTCACATACTATATGGAACAAAGGGCATGCACTACACCCAAATTCCTCCTAATAACCATTTCTTACCTCTGTGCAAAAGATACAACTCAAAAGTTCATTTCTAAGTTCCAAGTAAGGTTTTAATAATTTTTTTCTCTCCAAGACCATTCTTATGAACTCTGATTGCCATTGTCTCAGTCTTCATGAGCCAAAGGTCAGGTGCCAGTTTGCTGAACTTGAGTAAAGTGAGGTAAGGTGATCCCTGGAAGAAGAATGTGGATGCCCTATCCACACAAGGCCTGTTCTGCCCGCTGGTGCATAGTGAAACTCAGGAATGAAATCAATCAGCTTCTTATTTCCCTTTTACTTTTTATACCTTTCTTGGAAGAATCTAACCTTTCACAGGACATTTGATTTCAGATTTATTGCAAAATTTAAGAACAATTGTATATCTCACTTTCCCCCATATTAATCAGGGATAGTAACACTCTCTCCTTCCATTAGTAGAGGGAAAAAAAATCTTCTGTTTTCAGATATTTCTCTTAAAGTTTCATTTGCTGCTATTAAATTTTTATGCTAGTGTCCTTGGAGAACAAATAAATTTTCTGCCCTTACAGCATGCATTTTCTGCCTTGTTATTGGCAAAATGATAGGACATCAGCAGAACATGCCATGCTGGAAGCTGTCCGGCCTTCTAAGAAACCTCCTCACAGTTACCACAGTCAGCATTCAAGAACAAAAAGTAAGAAAAGCTGAACCCAAAGCAAATCCAGTATTGTGGTTAGAAAACATATATAAATATTTCTTGTATCATATATTGCCCTTTCTTTTACAAAGAGATTAGCCTTTTAAAACCACTGGCAAATTTAAATATTCAGATTGTTTTTCTAAAATTACTGCTTTTGCTAGTGAAGCTGGATCTAGCCCTTTTTCTCTATCATTGAGTGAGTCCTGAGCGTTGGATCCCTTTGTTTTAGCTAGCACAGGGAATGGCAAGGCATTACTGACTCTCTCATTCTGTCTCTCAAACGCACACTTTCTCTTTTCTCTTCACATGTATGTGTTTATGCACATGTATGCATATACATATGCATATGGATAGTTTGTTTTTAGCTTTTAAAATAATTTGAACACTACAGAGCAAATCACAGCCGCAATTTTTAAGCACATTTTTTAAAGGAGAAAGTAATGCCAGACCTATTGAGTGACCTGTGCTACCACAATGACAGCCCAGGTTAATCAACCTCATCCCACTGAAGTAAAACCAGACCAACAGTAGGAGGAATTCTTGAAATAGATGCAGCCTCATACTGCCAGACATTTTTTACTTTTGAAAAATTTAAGTTTGATGATTTCAGTTTAAGCTATAGGCATATTGCTATTTTTTTCAGGTCTGTCAACGGTATTATAAATGTCATTGATTCAGCACGTGGTGGCAGTTAAAGGAATAAACATCTTTGGGCTGTGGGTCTTGGAGTTCATCAAAGCTGTTTGTTTGGCGTCGTTGCTTTTAATGTGAAAAGGTCACAGTATCACACTTAAAATAGGTACAATTTGGAAAGAAATTCAAATAAATAAACAGTGGTTCCCACTGGGATAAACAGAGAAACTCTTGCCTTAAGAAATAATCATCATCTGTTCCCATGAAGCTCATCACTGACATATCCACAGACAGATGCCAGTTCTCATTTGCACCTCCCTTGCTCGGCCGTGCTAATACATGTCCATGGAAAGGCTGCTCCAGTGCTCTGCGTGCCTGGGAACGACAGGCAGCGTGGGAGAGGAGCTGCTCAGTGAATGTGACCCTAGTCACAAGGCTGTGGAGCATCCCTCAGCTGAATCATTCTTGCTTTTTAAAAAGTATTGCGCAATGCTTTGGGACTCTGTGACCTGCAGGGACACTGAACTGTTCTGATGCTGTGTGTGGGAGAGAGGAAGGCGTAAGTTTCAAAAAGGACAAGTCCATTTAAAAGAAAAAAAAAAAAAAAAGAAAGACCAACAACCTATCATTTTACTGCAAAATATGCTGGAGGATTTCAGGACCTTGGTTGCTGAAGGCCCTCAAATTCTTCTCCAGACATAAATATGTGAACAAATTAAGTTCTTTGTGGTTTTGGCTGATCCCAGCCATGTTTAGTCTTAATCTATCTCAATCATGAGCTACCTTTTAAAAATAACATTTTGTGGTTCCAAAACATCTTTAGCTAATCCTTGCTTAGTTTGGAAAGAAATTATATTTGGAAGGATGCACATGTCCATGTGGCTTTGAGGCATACTCTCTTTACAGTTCTCATCAATCATAAATTTTCTTGAAAAATAATATATAATGCTCCAGCATCATGCTACTGAACACCAGATTTTAAACAATACGGTTTTTTCCTTGGGGAACCTACAGCTTGTATTAGACAAAAGAAAAAAAAAAAAGACTTGAAAATATGCCAAATTGATACGCAAATGTGTTTGGATCTTCTCCATATTGGAAGTCAGAGGCATCAGTGCTCCTTACCACACAAGAAGTTAAGGAAGAAGAAACAAAAATTTTATAATATTTCAAATATCACAACCACAAATGTGTCTGGAGAATATGTGCCTGACATTTCACATGGAGATGCAACATTCTCTGAAGAGCAAGAACTTGGCTTTAATTACTGAATGTAAAGAAAACAGTTTATGAGATCAGTTTCTAATCTTTGGGTAATTGAATAAAAGGCTTTTAAATGGTTCATTTCAGGACATCTTTTGCACTCTTTTCTCAAGCGAAATATTAATTTTCATTTCTCATTCTCTTCTCAAATTAGAGCAGTCTGAGAGACTACAAGTCTTGAGAAATCTGGTATCAAATTCTCTTTTTATACTTCTTAATCAAACATTTCTTGCTTTCCACTTCACCTTTTAGATACTCTGTTGAAATTTTTAATCAAAGACACTATTCCATGACACAAAACACAATGTATTTTAAAGCACATTTCCTAAAAAATAACTTTTCTGCAGAAAATGCATACATTGCTTAAGACTCTCTCATATTCTTAAAAGAGGCTTGCATGACATGAAAACTGGGAGTAGATTTTTTTTTTCTAAAGCTTATATCTGAACGTAACACTGTCGTTCTAATCTTTTGTGGATACCCTTCATTTGTATTGTAGCTAACAATATGTATGTCCCTCTCAAGTAAATACTTTTCAGTGAGGGCCCTGTGGTCGGTATATGAAACATAAAAGTTCTTGTCGTTTTTACAGTGTTTGGATTTTGTGATAAAAATTTTATCACAGGATTTTTGCAACCAGTTTTCGATTTGTTCCTTCAGATTGCATTTATTTTATTAAATGTTATGAGAGGACATCTGCTTGACCATGTGGATATGTGCTAACACAGCTAGTATGCACACATCTGAGACCACAAAAAACAGCACACAAATTTCTGCACAAGCAAAATGAAGAGTGCAGTTGTAGAAGCCAGCTCAAAACCACCTACAAAACAATTAGGAAGAATTCAGGCATAACATTCAAACAGTACAAAACCAAGGCTATGCAGTGCTGTCTGGGCAATTTGAAACAATTCAGTATTAAATTCCAGAATACAAGCAATTGCACAAAACATAAAAACCTCAGGAAAAAAAAAAGTAAAATAATTTTCAAATTAGTTCTGGTTTGTGAATCAATTTCCAGCTCTCTTGTTTCCACTGAACAACTGGAACTGGAAAGCAATAAAACTGAGGAACTGCTGTCGTAAGGGATTTTGGAGTGCCTCTGTTAGCTTTTGAGAACTGGTGGGGGGAGAGAGGGAGGAATTATATCAGCAATTTCCAAAGTAATTTGCCATTTCTTATATTATTCAAGCCGAGTTAGTGAAATCGTCCCCACGAATAGTGTGACATGTGGGGCATGCCAGATACTTTGGGTCAGCCCCTCAGAGAAATGTGATTTATGCAGCCAGCCATTGCATGTGATGCCACAAGGACTTGCTGTCTCCACTCACAGCATGCAGTACAGAGTCATATCAACAGCACTGCAAATAGCTGCAGCAAGGAGTGCAACCCTACCAGCTAGGGGTACCTAAAGCATGCTTCAGTAAACACCTACTGTGGTCTATTGATTTAATTAAATATCCATAAATATCTGTATTTCTGTGTGTATGTAGCATTTTTTAATCCTTCTTTGAAAACTTATTTTCTTTAACGAAACAAAATGATCCTCTGGGGCTTCTATGTGAGCCAGACTTGCACCCAGATGCTATTGTGCCCCTCTGAAATAAATGCTTATTCAAAGAACCTGCAGTAAAAGTCAAAAATCGGGGGTACTATCCGTTTTGGCATTTTCTTTATCCCAATGAATGGGATTTCCCAGGTGTCAGGCTGCTACCCACACATAGGATGACAGCTGAGTTTTGTCCAAGATTGCATATATATTGGATATTTTCAGTTTCTATAGTGTATGGGAAGTTATTGTGCAGCCATTGGATAAGTCAGATTTAAGAGAAGATTTTCATCCTCAAAACGTACATTCCTTGGCTGTAAAGGACATTTCTGCAATGAGTCAGAGGACACAGAGACCTTTTGTTTACCAAAGGCTGGCAAATCATTTCATCTCGACCAACAGCCTCCTTAGTGACAACATCCTGACTACTTCTAGCAACCAAATGGTTTTTCACAGCAGGGTTCAGGCAGCAATTTCCTCTAAGGAACCTGCTTATATTTTGCCTTGTTAGACACTATTCTTCTCTGAGTTTAAACATGCAGGAAGGGACACAGAAAATATTTGCAGCTGGAAAACAGCTGCAGTAAGATAAGATGCCATATTTTAATTATGTTCAATTTAATCAGCTGCTGAAAGGCCAGGTGGACGCACATGGGTAGCATGAGTGGATTGCACCCAGGGAGAACAGGTGTGAGAGGAGACTAAAGCCTGATACATTATGTCCTTAGCATTGCACTCAAAAATCCTGGTTTTGATACTTTTAACACTTACAGCAAACCCTGTAGAAGCATGATTCAAACCTTCAGCACTGTATTGATTTGGCATGGCCTGGTTTTTGGCAGCAGGATGGCCACAGAGGTGGCTCCTGTGAGAAGCTGCTGGAAGCTTCTAACATGTCCAGCAGAATCAATCCCTGATGGCTTTGAAGATGGACATGCTGCTGGCCAAGGCTGGGCCAATGAGACAGGCTGGTAACACCTCTGTGATGACATATTTAAGAAGAAAATCAAACCAAAGTGGGGTACAGGGGTTTTTTACTCTAGCCAGAGGAGGATATGAAAACATGTGAGGGAAACAAATGGAGACACCAAGGTCAGGGGGGAAGGAGAGGCAGGAGCTGCTCCAGGCACCAGAGCTGAGGTTCCTCTGCAGCCATGGTGAGAACATGGTGAAGCAGCTGTGTCCCTGCAGCCCTTGGGGATCCGTAGGGATCCATGGGGATGCAGAGATCCACCCACAGCCCATGGGGATCCACAGGGGATGCAGAGATCCGCACACAGCCCATGGGAATCCACGGGGGATGCAGAGATCCACCCACAGCCCGTGGGGATCCACGGGGGATGCAGAGATCCACCCACAGCCCATGGGATGTGCCCATGCTGGAGCAGGTGATGCCTGGAGGAGGCTGTGATCCAGTATGAGACCAGCAGAGAGGGCTTTTGCTTCCATGCTCCTCCTTGGAGGACTGCACCCAGTGGAAGAGTGACCCAAGCCACAGTAGCTTTGGCAGGACTGCTGCTCGTGAGATTGGACCCACTCTGGAGAAGTTAATGGAGAACTGTCTCCAGTGGGAGGGACCCCATGGCTCGAGGGAAGGACTCCTCTCCCAGAGCAGCAGAAGAAAATCTCAGTGATGAACTGACCAGTACCCCCATGCCCTGTCTCTCTGCAAAGTCAGTGGGAAGGAGGGAGAGGTTGGGGAAGAAAAAGTGGTTTTAAGGGCTTATTTTACTTCTCATTGTCTCCTCTGATTCTGTTATTAAGAAATTTCACTTTGCAACTAAAGTTGAGCCTGTTTTGCCCTTGAAATATTGCTCTTCGTCCTTATCTCACTCATTAAGCCTTTGTTAACCTTTTTTTTACTTTTTCCGTCCTTTTCCCAGCTGTGGCAGAGAAGGGTGAGCAAGCGACTCTTGTAGGTGCCTCTTGTTGGGCCAGTGTGAAACCACAATAAGCACCATAGGGTTAAAAGGTTTGCATGTAGAGGAAGAGACAGGAGGAGAACATCAGGCTGTGTGGATCCATAGCCTGGAGATTGGTGGTCCTGTCTCCAGTTGAACCAGCTGAGCCAGCTGAACCACCAAGGTTACTGCATTACTCATCTTGCTGCTGTTTCCACCAAACACCAACAAAATAGAGCTGCTTAGGTGCCCACATAGTCCATTGTAGGGCCATGGAAATTAATTGGCATTTCTTGAATGGATTGCTCTGAAGGTCTCCACACAACCTTCCCTTCTCTAGGTTGAAGAGCCCCAACTTGAGAGAGAGGTCAGTCATGGAGAGACTGTCTCATGCTGAGCCCAAGCACTGGTAGGCTGGCATCAGCCCTGCTCTCCAGCCACCCCAACTCCTCTAAGCATACAAGCAATGGCCAACACTGGCTCTGAGAAGTGCTTGTACAGCTGCAAAGAAAGAAGCAACTCTCTTGGGGATGGGCAAAAGCTGGAGGAGGAAGCATAGCAACCTCGAGAAAGTAAACAAGAACACAGAAATGCTAATATTTGCAAGGCATGGCAGAGAGGCAGGGCACAGCAGGACGCTGGAGGTGCCAGGCCATGAAATGAGAGGAGTGGCTGAATTCTCTGTGTCCTGACCTATTCGTCTGCAGATGCTCTCCCTCTGGGGGCCAGTTTTTGGTGACAACAGAGCTGTTCACAGGACTAATGGAGTGGTGGCTGGTCTGGGTCAGAAGGAAAAGGCAGAAACTGTTCTGCCGCACTGCAGTGTGGCATTGTTATTCTCCACTCTTACTAGCTGGGTTATTATCCATGATCTCTGTTGTTGGAAACTTAGAAAGGCCATTGAACTTGTTTCTAGTTCAATCTCTCTCTCAACAATGTCTTCTCTATTCCATGGCCTTTCTAAGTCAGCACACCTTATCTCAGAGTTTGCATACAGATGTGCAAGACTGTGTGAGTTTTCAGTCTTTGAGAATCCTTTGCAAATCCATTTCTCACACTCTGTGCATCTTTAAATGGTGAAATGGGCTAGCTCGGAAAGGGGCTTGCAAGTGATAGGACTTTTAAGAGGATTGGTAGGTGGCAAGGTTTATAATATTTTTTATTTATATAGTATCAGAAATCACAAGGTAGAAGTACACCCATAATTTCCTCTATAAAATTAGGTTGTTACTTTTAGGTTATTAAGAGCAAACCCAGTCTCCATACACCCATATACACACATATCTGTGTTTAGCTAGCCAACACTCAGCTACTAATGGAGCACATTGAAGTGCACAGATACTATGCAATCCACTGTGTACATATGCACTATATTGCATGCCCCAAAGATGAATGAAGTCATAATAAGACTGCATTTGTGCAGGGTGTACACAGTGTGCATGTAACTAAACACTGAACAGTACTGCTGAGCACAAAGAGCCTTTGGGGATTACACCTGCTTGTACCAGGATATAAATGTTTCCTTTCCCAGGTTAGAATCTATCCACAAATTCCTATTGAGAATTGGCTCATGATTTTATATTTTGACTGTAAAATTGTCATTCTTTTAACATGCTCTTGGAAAAAAAATAAGTCAAGATACTGTGGAAAAGAATCTAGGCTTGGAAAATACCTTAGAGATCAAAACAGTTTCAACTCTCTCACTGAGGCACATCTTTTCTACTTATTCATATAACCTTTCTCCTACTTAGAGCAGTTTTAAATGAAAACGAAACAATTGCATTAGGAAATTACACACCCTGTGGTTGTGGATAATAATTTCTTTTGGATGTCTAGTTACAAAATAGCTCCATTAAGGAAGGTGTCTGTCCTGAGGCAAACACCATAGATCATACCCTGCGTTCTCAAAGTACTATGCGTTAAGATTTTTAGGTGATTGTAACCTGCTGAGATGAGCTTTTAAGAAAAATATTTGAGGGCTGCCTTACAGGGAACCTATTATATCCTCATGTACCACATTCCTGATCAGATCTTTTAGAACAACCCAGGACAGCAGCCTTGGAGAAGAAGTTGCTTTTTATCCGTGGGTATAATATCACTGGCTCTTACATTTTCATTAAGGCATAAGAAATATAATTTTATTAGAAGATAGATTAGTTCATTGGGAATTTCATGTACCTAGCAATCACTTATCTTTTTGCGAAGTTTCTGCACCCTGGGATGAAATGACCACCAAGTCCTTCTGGCTGTGCTCTACTTGTCTGTGTTTTGCTCTGCATCTACAGACCAGTCCTGTGCTTGTGGTTATGCCCCAGACACAGAAGTGTCGGTGTCCAGTAGTACCTCATCCACTTGAACACCCACGCAACTTTCCCAGGACAAGAACAGCAGATCAACCCAGGAATACAGATCAACCCCTTTGTATGTAAAGCCCAGCTATTAGATTCTCCACCTCCAAATGTTAATGTCACCTGATTCTCAATCTTTAGTGACACAAAAGGGTGAAGATATATATAGCAGAGCTAAATACAAGTGCTTTGTTTTTTGTAATGCCAGCTTTCCTGTCTGATCCTTCTCATGCTCTCCAACCAGCATAGCCTAAATTCAAGATGGGTGTATGTAGAGAGTCAATCCACTTTCTTGTGCAGCATTTAGCAAGTAATTTCTGTGTAGTGTTATTACAGAAAAACTATTCATGCTACTAATCAGTAATGTCTTCTGCCTCCCTAAGGAAGTACGTAGTGAATAAAAATGGTGGGTGCATAAAGCGCCTTCTCACACCTCAGTATTCACAGAAGCTCTGCAGACCTAAAACCACAGAATTTTTGGGGCTTTGAATTCAGTCTTTTGCATCTTTTCAAGCCCTTATATTAAGATATGTCAAAAGTAGATAAATAATTAGATATCTGAAAAAACATATAATTGGGATCCTTTTAAAAACATTGTATTTTCCCTAATTATTTTTGTACTACCCCATCCCAGGAACCCTGTGTACTTCCCATTCAGAGGTAATGGGCCTTTTTGCTTTCTCTGCAAAGATTATGTTATTTGATTCAGGGCTTTTTTTTTCCTCTCTGAGGCTGGTGTGATATACGAAATTAAATCTAGACAAGCCACATTTGAATTAGAGCAAGCCCATGTATATAGGGAGGCTTTCCTATATATCTGGGCTCCTTCGTGAGGACTCCAGTCATAAACATACCTCTGTGGAATGCTGTCAGACTGACATTCCCACAATACCTACCAAACTTTTCAAAGCAGATCCACTGGGCTTTAAACTTTACTAGTCTCTCTTACAGAATGCTCTTGATCAGCAGAGAAAGTCGCTGAATTTAAGGCAACCCAGTGTCTTGCAGGCAACAGCACCTTGTTATTGGTTTGGGTTCTCTGGAAGCTGGTAGGAGAGATAGGAAACAAGTGGCGCAACAAATGAGAACTTTGAAGCAAAATAAAATGAAGGGAAACTTGATGACGAGCAGTGTTGCTGAAAGCTTTAATGTTGCTGGGAAGCTGTCTTCTTGTATTTTAGCACAGAGCTATACATTACAAATAAGAGAAAATTCTACTTGGCAGAACACACAGTTTTGTTTATTCATGGAATTTTTTTTACACATTATCCTTGATGGTACTGTACCAAATTAAAAGGCTCACCTTATTGTAAAAAAATCCTTCTGCTTATGTAGTCTAAATCTACCCTGTGTCAGTTTAAAACCAGCACCCCTTGTCATACCTCTCCAGCCATGCTAAAAAGCCAGTCCCTGTCTTTCCCATAAAACCCCTTCCAGTACTGAAAGGTCACAACCAGGTCTCTCTGCAGACTTGTCTTCCAGGCTGAACTGTTGTAACTCCTTTCCGTATTGGAATGCCAATAGTGTTTTTATAATAAAAGTTGTATTTTCAGAAGTCAATGCCTGGAAACAGGCACCCAATAAAAGGCAACTGAAAATATCTGAAAATGTATTAAAAATGGGGGGAGGGGGATAGTGCCTATCATACTTTTAGAGCTATGTACCAGCAAAGTCAAAGTAATACCAAATAGATAATGAACACATTTAGGCAGACTTTCGAATGGCTTCCTCCCACTGCTCTATCCTTCTGCTAGCAAGGCTGCAGAGCAGCACAGGGACAGACCTACAGACATATATCTTGTTTCACATGCTGATGATCCAGTTCTACACTGTGCTATCAGTGTTCTGGGTTTACCAATTTGTGATTTATCTTCTGTGAAATGACTGTGCAAATAAAAAAGCATGTAAAAGAGGCCAAGTGGCAGTAATGGGAGATTTTAACTACAAGCAATCAACTGGTACATTAGGAGGAGGAAATAAACTGGAGACTGGTGATCTCTGGTTTTTGACTTAATACAGAATATGCATTAAGTGTAAAATGCTGGAATCAAACCAAGATTACAGACAAGGGAGAAGGAGTTTTAAGAATAGTCAGGTGGTTGGGAAGATGAGGAAGACATTTTTCCACATCTAATTTCTTTGACATTCTGCTGTAAGAAAACACAGGGACGGCAGTTACCTAATATAAAAAGAATTTAAAAATACACAAATGAGAGAGTTTTACGCCATTCACATCCAGAAAAGTGTCATCACAGCTGTTTGCTAAAAGAACAAACTCTTTCTTCCTTATGCTTCGAATGAAATGTAGTGGTCCTTTCTTACAATCTGTCTCTCATACTCTCTTACGCAATTTTTGATGACCTAGATTTCAACATGTTTTACAGAGGAAGAAGACATGGCATGAAAATGCCCTGCTGGATGATTTTTTACAGAGGTACAGCACTGTATATCCATAATAAATAAAACTGAATGGGATCAAAGTCAGACATATTAACACGGCCACTAAATTGAGAATAAATACAGGGAGGATTGTCCAATTGTTGGAGCTGGCATTGAATTCTTTAAGAGCTATGGACTGATTTTGCCACAGTCCTACTTTTGAATTTAAATGTATGTGTTAGCTCATTGGAGAGATGTTCCATATGTCTAATCATTTCCATGGCACTCCTCTGGATCCTCTCCGACAGGTCCATGTCTTTCCTGTATCCTGGGCCCCAGAGCTGGATGCAGCACTCCAAGTAGGGGCATATGGGGGCAGTGTACAGTGGCAGAATCACCTTCCTTGACCTGCTGCTGATACATCTTTTGATACAGCCCAGGATACTGTTGGCTTTCTGGGCTGCAATTTACATTGCTAGGTCATGTTCAGTTTTTTTCACCAGCATCCCCAAGTTCTTCTCTGCAGGGCTGCTCTAAATCTCTTCAAACCTCAGTCTGTACTGATGCTGGGGTATGCAATGACTAAGCAGAAGATTGAATTTGACCTTGTTGAACTTCATGGGGCTCAAGTAGGCCCATTCCAGATGTCTCTCAGTGTCCATCTGGACAATATCTCTACCTACAGTTAACTGAGTGTACCACTCAGTTTGGCGTCATCTACAGTCTTGCTGAAGGCACCTTCAGCAAGTTGCCTGATTCCACTATCTGTGTTACTGATGTAAACATTAAGTGGTATTGAGCTCAGTACAGACCCTTCAGGGTCACCACATATTTCCACTTGGACATCGATCCATGGCCTGTAACTCTTGCCACAGTCATCCAGATAGTTCCTCATCCATCAGTAATACACTTGTCAAACTCATATCTCCCCAATTAAGCAGCAAGGATGTCAGCAGGGGGACTGGATCAAAGGGTTTACAGAGGTCTAGATGGATGACATCTTCATCAGGAGTCTGGGTATGAAGCAGAGGGCACAGGGTTGACACCATAAAAAGGCTTGGGTTGGAAGAGACCTTACAGTTGGAAAGGGTCATCTAGTTTCAAATCTCCCCTGCTCTGGGCAGAGACACTTTTCACTGGACCAGGTTGCTAAAGCCCCATCCAGCCTTGCTTTGAACGCTTTCAGGTATGGGTCATTCACATCTCCCCTGGGTGACCTGTTCCAGTATTCACCATCCTCACAGTTAAGAGTTTTGTCCTAATATTTGATCTAAATGTACACTCTTTACTCTGAAGCCATTTCCTTTTCCTGTCACTACATGGTCTTGTAAAAAGTTTCTCTTCATCCTTCTTGTAGCATCCCTTCAGGTACTGAGAGATCACAATTAGGCCACCCATCTCTTCCAGGTGGGACAATTCCAATTCTCTTAATCTTTCCTTGAAGAAGAAGTGCTCCATCCCTCTTATGTTCTTAGTGACCTTCCTCTGGACTCACTCCAACAGATCTATGTATTTCCTGAGCTGGGGACCCCAGGGCTGGATGCAGGGTTCCAAGTGAGAGACAGAATCCTCTCCCTCCCCTGCTGACCACGCTGCTTTGGATGCAGCTCAGGACACGTTTGGCTTTCTGGGATGGGAATGCCCATGGCTGGCTCATGTCCAGCCTCTCACCCACCAGCACCCCCAAATCCTTCTCCCCAGGCTGCTCTCCATCTGCTCATCCCCAGCCTGTGCTGGTACCAGGGTTTGTCTCAACCCAGGTTCAGCACCTTGCTCTTGGTCTTGTTAAACCTCATGAGATTCCCATGGATCCACTTCTCCAGCTTGTCCAGGTGCCTCTGGATGGCATCCTGTCCTTCAGGTATGTCAATAGCACCACTCAGCTTGGTGTCAGCTGCAAATTTGCTGAGGGTGCTCTTGTTCCCTTTGTCTATGTCATTAATGAAGATATTAAATAACACAGACCCCTGAGGGACCCCACTTGTCACTGGTCTCCATTTGGACTCTCAGCCATTCAGCACTACCCTCTGGATGTCACATACCACTTTCTTAATTCATCTAATAGTCCACCCATCAGTTCCCTCCCTCTCCAGTTTAGGAAGAAGGATGTTGCTGAGGACCATATCAAAGGATTTACAGAAGTCCAGATAAATTACATGTATAACACTTCCCTTGTCCATTGATGCAGTCACTCCGTCGTAGAAGGCTGCTATATTGGTCAGGCAGGACTTGCCCCTGGTGAAGCTGCAATGATTTTTTCAAATGACCTCCCTGTCTTCCATGGCAAGGAGCCATGGGGTCTGTGTTCTGTAGGTGAGTATATAGGTTGAGGTATCTCGTTGCTTCAGCTACAAATTTCTTAACCCACCAAGAGTGGCTGCAGTCTCCAGTGCCACAGACGTAAGTTCCAGATAATATTTCTTAAAATACACTACAGGCTATAGGAAAGAAGGAATGAAATCAGCTGGATGGTATGCAGAACCTTGAAACATGGTATTGTTGGAATACATGCATGTGCAACAGTTAAGACAAGACTTGCTCTTGTCAAGGCAATCAGTCTAGCTTTTTGTTTTCTCAGGACCGATTGAATGAAAACAGGATTGGCATCAGAAAACTCTCTTTGTCAAGAGACAGTGCTCCTAATTTAGTAAAGAACTTCCACATAGGCTTGTTTTCATGGAAAATGTACATGGTCCTGAGTCCAGACCATGGTGTACAGTATCTAAAGACCGTTTAAGAGGAAGGCTTTGAGAAGTAATTGTTTTTCAGATGCTGAACTGCAGAACATATGGGTAATTTGTCCTTCATGAGAGTATATGGATGAGGGCATCAGGTCTACTGTTAGTAATTTGCAGATTACACCAAGCTGGGTGTGAATACCAAACTGCTGGAGGGAAGGAGGGCTCTGCAGAGGGACCTGGACAGGCTCCATAGATGGGCCAAATTGAATGATATAAGGTTCAACAAGACCAAGTGCTGGGTCCTGTGCTTTGGCCACAATAACCCCTTGCAGGGTTACAGGCTGGGGTCAGAGCGGCTGGACAAAGGCCAGGCAGAAAGGGACCTGGGTACTGATGGACAGCAGGCTGAACATGAGCCAGCATGTGTCCAGGTGGTCAAGAAGCCAATGGCATTTTGACCTCTATCAGGAATAGTGTGGCCAGGAGGACCAGGGAAGTGATTCTTCCCCTGAACTCAGCACTGGTGAGGCCGTGAGTGCTATGTCCAGTTCTGCACCCCTCAATTTAGGAAGGATGTTGAGATGCTGGAGCATGTGCAGAGAAGGGCAGCGAGGCTGGTGAAGTCCTATAAGGAGCAGCTGAGGGAGCTGGGGCTGTTTTAGCCTGAAGAAGAGGAGGTTCAGGGGAGACCTTATTGCTCTCCACAACTGCCTGAAAGGAGGGTGCAGCCAGGAGAGGGTTGGTCTCTTCTCCCAGGCAACCAGAAATAGGACAAGAGGACACAGTCTTAAATTGCACCAGGGGAGGTTTAGGTTGTACGTTAGGAAGAAGCTCTTCACAGAGAGGGTGACTGGGCATTGGAATGGGCTGCCCAGGGAGGTCATGGAGTTACCGTACCTGGAGGTGTCTGACAAAGACTGGATGTGGCACTCAGTGCCATGGTACAGGTGACAAGGTGATGATGGGTCATAGGTTGGACTTGATCTTGGAGGCCTTTTCCAGCATGGCTGATTCTGTGATTCTGTGATATCTTACTGTACTTACCTTTACCATTCCAATACTGCAAGGCATAGTCTGTGATTTGGCTCAAGAGCTTGCTTGCTGACCCCAGATGAGCAATTCAGAAGCTGAAGATAAAGGAAATCACAGATTCTATTCTTCCATTCATTCTCATTTCTGTTCTTTGCACAAGTGGCTGGATTTCCGCTGAATCCTCAAGTCTGCCCTTTGTGTTTACTTCTGTTTTTCCTGTCTAGTAAGGGGTTTTCCATTATGGTCTGTGTTGTTCATGATTCTTCTAGTAAGTTCTTAAAAACCAGCCACACCTGGGAGTACTAGATTTTAGTACTGGTGCCTGGCTTCACAAGTATTACCTTTTTGAGCTAATTCTCTCTGTGTTCATACCAAAAGAATTGAATGCATCTTCTTACACTGGTTACATATTCACTAACACCGTTAGCAGATTAGACATCAGCATTAATCACGAAGAGTGTAATCCAAAAATTCATATAGCCCCTCTGGATGACATGTTGTATAGGGCTGTATTTTATGGCTTCTCTCTAGAGTGCTCTCAGGTTAGGCAAAAAAAGCCTGCTGTTGCTTGATGTTTAATAGCTTGGACATTATTGTGGAGCCTGTAAAACCTCAACCTTGCTGTTACGTGTGTTCTTCAGCAACTCTACAATCAGCACGTTATAGCTGCAAAATGTTTCCTCAGTCAAGGCAGTTGTAATCTAAAAGAAATATTTAAAAGAAATATTATGAAGGACTTTTGTCTACAGATGATCACTTGTGTCATTGCAACAGTAAAATTGTTTTAAGTGGAGATTTTTTAGCTAACTTTATCTATACAAATGAAAAAGCAAAAATACTTATTTTTGATAGATTGCTTTCACTTTAATAATTTGAAAACTGCTGATTCTTGTTTAACTCTGCACTGTAGCATGTTAGCAAATGAAAAGTATTTCAGTGTTCAGTTTTCCCCCTGTGGTGGTACAGTTAATTACTGTGGGTGGAATACTTCTGACCCTTTTGCCGTTATTGGTAATCACAACTTTGATCACAGGTTAATGTCCAGGAAAATAAGAAAAAGAATCAGCAGTACCTTTAACTGTAATTTCTTCAAATTATTCTCTTCTGACAGTTTCCACTGAAAACAGGAAAATATAATAATACTGCTGTATAAGTAGGTCTTCATATGTCCTTTGTCAAGGTGCAGTACCAACATCACATTTAATGCAGGGAAAATGAAGGTTAGGAATGAACCTCTTGGCCCAAATAAAGTCAGTGGGAGCCTTGCTGTGGCCTTTGGAGGACCAGCTTGTTACTACATGTATTTAGTTCAAGTCAGTATAACCAATTCTTATTTATGGACTTTATTTTGAGCACATTTTTTCTTTAGTGGTTAGAGTGTTTTGAAAATACTGACCTTCTGAGCTACAGGAAAATGAAATAAGGGAAAAAAAAAAAAAGAAGTGATTTGTGTGCATGATAAAAGTGTTTTTCTGCAATAACACAGCATGTGGTCAAGAATTACACAGGTTGCATTTGCCACTTTGTATCTCCTGCCAGACGAATACAATTCAGGGCCTGTTACCCTCGCCTGCAGTACTGTTTCATAGTTATGAAGTCATGACAGCTGTGATTGCCGGTGTAGAGAATAAAGTCTGTGGAAAAAGTCTGGATAGCTTCCCACTGTACACAAGCCAAAAATAAGTTAGCTGGAATTAAAACAGAAGAGGAGAAAATTTGCAGGGGGAGAAAAGCAAGGGAAGCAAACAGCATTTCATACTGGGCCATGAGCTGAGGCAAATAGACTCTGGGACAGATCCTGACTCCACTGCCATCTCTGCAGCGTCCTGGAACTGATAAAAAGTCTGAGGTGTAAATAAGAACCCATTTTGGCCAAGTGTACTCTACCTCATGGAAATTGGTACTTCCCATTTCCTGCCTCCCTGGAGATTCACAAGTCATTTGAATTAATTTCATTCCCAGCTTAACAATAACTGTGCAAACACACCACCTCAGTTCTTGCACCTGAGGAAACATTATGATCTATAAACTCACAATGTCCCACTTGAACATGGGGAGCAGGTGCTAATCAATAATGCGTTGCCGACATTTAAACAGACACAATCTCCCAGAGCTGGAACAAACGCCACAGCTCCCTCCCCCCTCAGGTTCAGAGCTGTATGATTTGCAAAGCAGGATCTGATTTCCTCTTACTTCATCAACCATCTGTGGAAAAATCTTCTCATATAATCAAAGCGACAATGCTTTGCCAATGAATATTAATGGAAAATGTTTCTGTTTGTGAAAAATAGTGCCAGGGTATGCAGAACAGTATAATGATCAGTACATCGTTTGGTTCTGCACGTTGCTGTGTAAGTACCACAGAGAAGAATGCCATTGTTTGGGATTTTTTGCATCTAGTAACTGATATTTTCCACAACAAAAGACTTATCATGAAGGTGAGATCTGTGTTCTTCAGAAGGCCTTGGAGGAATCTTAAAGAGAGGTTATTTTTTTCTCTCAAAGAGAGGGATGAAAAAAATACCTAGGGAGAGTGATGTGTTGGATACAGAGAAACAGAAGCTGATTGCAGACCTTTCATGGACCACAAAGAACCACTCTGCCTATCTGTATCTCTGGCTGATGCAGGTAGACAGTATAATTTGAAATCAGTATGATTATGGTGATTGCAATTGCACTGAACAGGATCTTCCCCTCATCCCAGGAAAAGCAAGAGTGGTGACACAAGATACATGGCAAAAGCTCTTGAGAAAAGGCTCAGTCAAAAAAGGACAAAAGCAGGACTAAAATGGAGGACTATTCAATTTTGACTTCACGGGCATCAATTTCAAGTTGTCCATGACCATATTTAGAGGGTGTACTTCTGCCTTACTCAGGGAGAAGAGCTTTAACTTGTTCTTACAATGACAGTTCACAGGGGCCCAGCATTATGCTGCTGACCAATTTCAGTTGCATGTCTCAGAAATCGTCCCTTGCCTCAAACCCCTGCTAGATGGTGATAAAGTTTCCTAGAACATACCAGGGACAACAGCAGCAATGATTTTTTTCTTTTTATTGCTCCTCCTTATGTGGTCAGAACTCATCTTTGCCTTATTTAGAAATAAAGTTTTATATTATGAAAGTATCCATTATGTTAACACAGAGGCAGACTCAGATTGTTTGACTTTTCTAATCTTTATTTGTTTATGATTTTAAAATATTTAAAGCCAGAAAAAAAATAGATTGAAAAATTAAACATGGTGAAAGCCACATGCAAGGGGAAGATTAGAGAATTAAGTCTTCCCCTTCTGTCTGTCCTCCCTCAGCAATTACATCATCACTGTAGCACCTCCTTCATGCAGTTCTGTGGGGTCCTGAGAAACAGCTGACCTGCCATCAAAATACAAGAAAACAAAGATATTAATAGGTGATTTTAAGCACTTGTTAAAAGTTTCTCCAATGCCATTTGACAGCCAGGGATTTGTGCAGGGCTAAAGGAGAGGTAAGAAAATGTGACCTGCTGCTTGAATTTTGAAACTGACTGTAAACAGGAGAAAGAAGAGCCAGTAACAAAGCTGGGAAAATATCAAGGGCAAAATTTGACCCATTCTGTAACTGCAGCTATAGTACAATCCTACAACACGTATTACCACAAAGAAAGCTAAACTTTCCTGTGTCCAGATAATATTTCAGAGAGATATTTCCACTTCCACACCAAACAGTGCATTAAATATAAATACCTAAACATACTTTCCCTACAATTTTCCTTCACTATTTTTTTCCTTTGCATTTGTTTTCTTCCTCTGTCTTATCTTTAGCTTTTGTCAGGGAAACAAAGATTCTGAAGTTGAAATCTTTTCTCACTTCATCCAGAGGACAGTGCCAAGGCTGCAACTGGTCCATGCTTGGCACCTAAGCCAGCAGTCTCAAAGTCAGAGTGAGGCTTTCAACTACCAGAGTTGGTCACTGTCCCCAGGCTAGTCCCTGACACAAATGGCATAGCAGAAGAGGAGAATAAAGAAACCTGTGAATTGAAGCACTGGATTTTAAAACAACAGACATATGCAGGTTTATTTCAAAATGAGCACCAGCACACTTGACCAATTGGATGGGGAAGGGTGCGAAAATAATTTAGCAAGGAGTATTCTGATGCTAAAAGTGCATTGCCCTGGCCTTGCAGATACAGGCTGAGATGTTTTATTAAGATGTAATTATGGTGATTTCCAGTCCTATAGAGCAGACTAAAAGAAAAACCAGAACATCACTTGCTCTGCAGCCTCTTCCTGCTAAATACAGAGAGCGTCCTTGGAATACTTCTCATTTAAAAACTTGATTGCAGTCGGAAGACCTTTGTTTTATGTAAGACTACCCCTCACTCCTCTGAGTCCTTAGGACTACAGGAGAAGGAAGCTGGATTGTACAAAGATACGTCCTTGAGGCAGGTGATAGGGCACTGCAGTTGAACAAAGGCAGGGAAGAGTAGCCCTTCGTGCTCATCAAGACTGCAGGGCAGCACTTAAGGATTTCACCCTGTATCATGGCTGCTCCTCTACTTCTATGACTGGCTTTTTCAGAGGCCATTTCCATATAGGCACAGAGAAAATAGAAGCAACACGATTTTTTGTTGTAGGGCACACGGTCCACTTGCATTTGCTTAAATTACAAATCATAGACATGCTTCCTCTCCATTCCTGTTTTCCCACTGATCTCACTTTTATGCATTGTATTTGCTGTGCATTGCACAGCTGCCTGAACTTGAGTCTAGCTTCAACTTTTCAGCTGCTGTGTGTCCTTCCCACTGCTTGATCCTAGTTAGGATTTGGATGAACTGGTTAATGCACCTGAAGTCAACGAATGGGTCCAAAAGTTAACATAAGCCTCACATATTTTCTTTATGTGTTGTTTTCTCCCTCCACACAAAAGCATTGTACATGTACATGTGATTTCCATGTTTCCATGCATTATGTTCTGTGGGCCTATAGTCCGTGGCAAATAACTATGCACAAAGGAATAACCCAAAGAAGCACTGGGCAAGATCAATCCTGGCATCTTCTCATAAATAAAAGTTCTCAAATTCTCATGCTTCATGTAATCCATAATGCATTGAAATAGTAATCCAGGTAAACAAATTAAATCAAGAGCAAAACTGCTGTGTGTTTTTGGTTTTTTTGTTGTTGTATTTCTGGTTGTTGGTTTGTTGGGAGTTTTTTGGGGGTTGTTTTGTTTTGTTTTAGTTTTTGGTTTTGATTCTGGGGTTTTTTTGTCCTGGGGACAGAACAAATTAAATGAATAAAACTATTTTACTTTTTCTTATCAACCAGAAGGAACCTCTAAGCTTACTAGATTTCCATTTTGAGCAAGAAATACCCACATTTCCTTGTTATTTGTTTTTAATGTTTCTGGAAAGGGTAGGCCAATTTGCTCTACTTTTATTGCCCAATGAAGGATGACAGAACACAGGAAAGGGCACAAGTTCTTGTGACTGACCCTCTGTGTCTATTTTACTTACATAATAAAACTCAAGAAATGCATAAACACTGAAAAGCAGTACAGTATTGACAAGCACAGCTGGATCTCCATGTCCTCTTTTTCTATACAGTATCTAGATGTTACCTGTGTTTGCCCATGAGATCAGGGCAAGTCAATTGACTACTATTATCAGAGTCCCCATGACTCTTTTCAAGAGTCATGACATAAAACCCCTACAAAGATCATTTCCTTTTGTGCAAAACACTAGTGCACAGAAGGAAGACTCCAGTCTTTTCCTTTAAAGCTGCTATACAGTGGAGAAGAAAAAGGTGCCTGCAGTGTTCTGTGTGCTGTACACTATACTCATTACAGCTCCTGTGAGCTGCCTTCTATGGCCCACATCCAGGAAAACACAAAGTGTATATTTCATTTTCAGCATGTGCATAGAGTCATTAACTACAAGCACATTCCTACATACCTTCCTCATTGCTTCTTTTCATTTTACTGTAGAATATAAAAGGCAGCAGTGGCTTTCAGAGGTTGAGAATGTTTCGGAGGGGACATAAATGAAAGTTCTGAAACCTCCTCTTGCTATAAGAATAGCAAGACAGTAATATTCTTCTGATTGACATGACATTCCTGCATGGAATACTGTACTGTGAACAAACTTTGTCAGGCAAACTTCTGTTTGCATGCATGTTGATTCATGGTACTAAACTGAGCAGTAGGTTGAGAAGGGAAAACTGTCAAATGATGTAGAATGCTCTCACTTAGACAATATTATGCAGCTATCTTGCATCTGTAAAGACACTAACTTTTTCTTAAATTATAGCACTGAAATAGTAATACAGTCTAGTCCAATTTATATTCCAACACGCACATGGCTGCCTTCATGCATGAATCTCCCTTGTTCCCCCTGGCCAAGGATCTGCCAGGAAGGAAATGCCTTCCTGAGACAGGATTGCTGGTTTTGAGAGCTTCCTCTGCAGTCAGTTTCGCTGAGGAACTCTTCAGATGTCATTTCCTGCTCTGTGTCTCTTTTTCCTATTACCGTGTGATACGTCATGCAGGGAGATGTGCGAAGTGAACTCCTGGCTCCAATGAAGTAGCAAAAGACAAGTGGAATTATATTTTATCACATTTTCATACTTTCTTTAGTGTCACTGCAAAATGACAGTCTCTCCTTCATATACCTCCATCTCAAGCTGATGCAAGTACATTATTATGCCTACTTCACCTGTGGAAGAACAGACATAAGCTAGTACCATGGCCAAATACCAATGCAGTGCTAGAAGAAAAGTTTTAAATTAAGTAGTAGTGGAGTGGTGAGCTTGTGCCCAAATCATTAGACAGTGTCATTTATTTTGGGATCTGACAGAGACTTGCTGCACAAGGACAAGCTGCACAGGCTCATGTCCATTTACAGGAGCTGCCTGTCCTCTCTGTTGCAAACTTTCTGTGGACACTGTGAGGACTGCCCAACTCTCAGTAGCTTTTAAGCTTGGAAGCCCAGAGAGCTGCCACATAGCAGCGCTCATGCTGGCAGCTTCTGGGCATGAGAAAGGCTTCAGCAGCAGGGCAGCTGTGCTCAAGGACTAGTCTCTCTGGAAAAGCTGGTCTATGCTACTGTACTCACCATCAGTCCTCTTTGAGCATTGTAAAGCATGGCAAGTGTAAATTAAATCATCTGTTAACATTCCCCACAAAAAAATAAATCCAGATTTACCCTGGGAATTTGGACAAACTTTCAGTGTAGGGCTAAATTTATCAAAACTGGGTTTTACTCACTAGAAAATATCCTTGTATTGCAAAAAAATGAATATATGAGCATAAAATTCAAGCTCAGATTCTGAAGTTCCACAAGCAATCAGACTTTCCTTTAACTAATATTATTTGTCTTATATATGGCATATATATGTTTCAAAGTAGCCTCTTTTACACAGTCCAGTAAACAAAATCCCATTGCACTTGATTGGGAAAAAAATCGTGATACACTGTATGTGCCAGATATCTTTTGAAACTTCCCTGCAGAAAAGAATACACACAGGCACTGAGATTTATTAAAATCCAAGACATTTTTGAAGAAGTCAGCTTTACTAATGAGACAGCCTGAAAAACAGAGACTGTCCATTCTGGCATATGTGCATCATATGAAAGCCAGTAATTTTTTATTATCTCAGTATTACCAGAAATGACATTAAGCTGAAACACAGCTCCAGCTAACAAAAGCTTCAAGTATGTACTAAGACCTTTTAATGCTAGAACAATAAGCCAGCTTTATTACACTGATTATTGATAATATAAGGGTTGTACTGGTATTTAGTCATAACTACATAAAATTATTGTTTTTCTGCCAAAATCATTGGCTACACGATTACAAGGGACCAATAATATGTTTGCAAGTAATTACTGACAAAGATTTCTTTTGTTGTATATAAACGTAGTAAAGGCCTCAGGCTAATTTTACCAGCATGTTCATATGATATCACTTCCTGAAAATACATGAAAGTTAAAAAAAAAAAAAAGGTATTTACACAAAGGAAAGGCTGTACAAGTCCTACAGAAAAAAAAGTGACCTCAAGAAATATCCTGGGTTTCTACATCAGAAACCTGTTTTAACATTGAGGTCATTGCAAGAGGAATTAAAGTAAAAACATTGTTTCTGTATTGACGCAAGGCTAGAGAGAATTTCTTTAACCGGTTAGAGAACCATAATTCAATGTTAATATTTTCTGAGTCGCTCTGTTGATTTGGCGAGACTTTGATTTCCCATGTTTCTACACTGTCACTTTTATATAGGTTGGAGCCAACTGTACTCAATCTCTGATCTAAATTACTGGTAGGCAAATCTGAATCAATTCAGCTGATTTTATAGGCTATTCTATTGAGTTTGCAGGCTTCTCTCTGGATTTCCCCCAGTGAAGCATAATTTGGTCAGTTTTATGTTTGCAAGAAAATGCAATTATGCATGACAGACATGCTTATCCTAAGAAGTATTATGGTAAATATATACTGTAAAAAAAGAAAATATTACTGTCAAAATATACTGAAAATATACTGTAAAAAAGATAACAAAGATACCACTCCTTTAAATCCACAAAGCCTTTTTATGATGTCCAAAAACCTGTTTTGACTTTTTGCTGGCTTACCCACATATACCACTAATTTTCTAAAAGATTTCTAAACCCCAGATGAGTGTAGAGTTGTATTTGAATTGAAAAAAAATGTTGTTGCTACTTTTTTTCTGGCAGAAATCTCTCATGTCTTGTCTTTGGCCAACCAACAAGCTTCTACTTTCCTTCTGATTCGGGGTAGAAATGATCCTGAATTTCTTTTTGCATAGGAAACTGATTTTGTTCTTATATCTCTGTATAGAATAGTGTCAAATTTCCTGTGAACTCTTGAGCTATTCAGAAAAAAATAAGAACCAGCCCCGATCCAACCCCAAAATGAATGATGCCACTGAAACTGGCTATAGTGAACTTACTTGTTATATAGTTTTTTTCTTTACTCTCTGGATTTGGCAAGCACCAGAGCTTACTAAGTTATGTGAGAAAGATTAAGGGGTTTAACAAAAAATTCTGATGAGATTTTCTGTCAGTTCCTCTTTAAGTATACATGAATACTACATGCTAAAATGAATTATAGCAAAGGTGTGAAAACTTCCAACTTTTAAGTGCAACTCATTGTTAACTCTGGGAATCTAATTTTTCTTCACATGGGTCGTAAAAATATGACTTTTAAATGTTTCACATTAATCCAAAATGCCTTAATGCTTCATGTCACATCACTAGGGCTGATAAGGTAAAATATTGTGGCATTTTGGGGTCATTCAGTTATTCTATGTAGGGTTACAAAATGGAGACATTTCTGTGACACTTCTGATAAAGAAAATCATAATGGTCCTGACCCTTGCTGTACGGAGACCTCTTTACACTAAACTGAATATTTACCCTTCAATTTAAAGACTGCAAAGATAATATTTCCCTTCTAAACATGTACCACAGGCCTGTAGATTACAAGGGATGTCTTGTCACAGAGCCATGATACAATATAGCAAAGCCATACTTCTCAGCCTGGGTAGTTTTTCATCTTCAGTGTCTGAGCTATACTCCCTATCTCTGTCCAGAAAAGAAAATATGGCATAATATACTGCAATATACTAAAATAAAGTGAGACAATTTTGTATGTAAGAAGGCCCGACTAATGTGCACTCACTACTATAACTCCATAGCTCTACAGAAAATATTGGAAGCAGTTTCATGGAAAATTACTTTAAGAATTCATTACCTGCCTGAGTGGAAGTATACTAAATCATGTCCAACACAGAGACAACTATTGTGTTTGCAAAGAAGTGCCAAAAACATATTTTGAGTAAAGGAATAGTTCTGGCAGATGCACCAATTTGCTGGCATAAAGCACATCTTTCCCTAAGGGTTTTCAACAGAAAATTGCTGCCAGTCAGAACCTGAACCTTGACATCACACCTCCCTGTACCCAAACTGACACTGTTATTTTCGTACAAATCTGTGAAGGTGAGTATCAAAGAAGAAAAATTTTAATTTTTCACACATTCACAGACTCTGGTGATTGCTTAGTAGTGCAGAATTTGCAAACATCCAATGATGATAAAAGCAATACATCACAAAAACACAGAATCACATAGTTGTTAGAGTTGAAAGGGACCTCTGGAGATCATCCAGTCCAATCCCCCTGCCCAGGCAAGGTCATCTAGAGCAGGTTACACAGGAGCTCATCCAGGTGGATTTTTAATATCTCCAGTGAGGCAGACTCCACAAATTCCCAGAGCAGTCTGTTCCAGTGCTCTGCCACTCTCAGTGTAAAGAAATTCTTCCTCATGCTGAGGTGAAACTTCCTGTGTTTTAATTTATGGCCATTGGCCCTCGTTCTGTCACTGGGCACCACTGAAGAGTCTGGCACCGTCCTCTTGGCACCCACCTTTGAGGTATTTCTGTGTGTTAATGAGATCCCCTCTCAGGATTCTCTTCTCCAAACGAAACAGGCCCAACTCCTGCAGTCTCTCATCGTAACAGAGGGGCTCCAGACCCCAAATTATCTTTGTGACCCTCTGCTGGACCCTCTCCAGTACTCCTTGTCTCTCTTCTACTGAGGAGCCCAGAACTGGACACAGCATTCCAGGTGCGGCCTCACCAGGGCCAAGTAGAGGCACAACTCCTTCAGCCTTCTGGCCATGATCTTCCCAGTGCATCCCAGGACACCATGGGCCCTCCTGGCCACCAGGGCACTGATGGCTCATGGACAGCTTGTGATGCACCAAGAGTCCCAGGTCCTTCTCCACAGGGCTGCTCTGTAGGAGCAACCTCTGCCCTGTGCTGGCACTTGGGGCTGTTCCTCTCCAGGTGCAGCACCTGACACTGGCTCTTGTTGAACTCATTTTCCCTCTGCCCAACTCTCCAGACTATCATGGTCCCAAGGAATTGCAGCAGAACCTTCAGGTGGATCAGCCACTCCCTCAGTTTAGTGCCCCAGCAAACTTGCTGAGGGTATTTTCTATCCTTTCATTTGGGTCATTGACAAACAAGTTGAACAAGACTGGTCCCAGTATTGATCCCAGAGAATGCCACTGGCTGTTGGTCTCCAGGTGGATTCTGCTCTGCTGATCACAACCCCCTGAGCTCTGTCACTCAGCCAGTCCTCAATCCACCTCACCATCCATTCCTCTAACTCCCATTTCCTGAGCTTACCTGAGAGGATGTTATGGGATACAGTGTCAAAAGCCTTGCTGAAGCCAAGGCAGACAACATCCACTGTTCTCCCTTCATCAGTCTGTCCTGCCATACCAACCAGACATGCATATTCAGAACTGTTTGTTTTCTTTATTTCTTTAAGCCTCTGAAGATCTGAACCTTAAATTAGTGATAAATCAAATATTCATACAATTCATTCACTGCTTTTCTGGATAAATTTGATGGTGCTGTGCTAAAATCAGGTCTCTTGTGAACTCATAAACAAAAGGCTGGCCATTAGGATTGCCATTAAGTTATCTGTGTGCCATCAGGATTCTGGCACACAAATAACCAGGACAAGTACCACACCCAGCCTTGCCTGTTTGCTCTCCTCCACTGGGAAAGTACTGCAGGAAGACAGGTAAAAGAATATAAGAAGCAAGAACTCACTAGAGATCTAGCATATAAATACCAGTTTGACAACAGCATATCTCTTGAACAAAGCATCAGTACAGGTTTCTCAAGGGCAAAGCCTCTACTTCAGCTGCAAAACCACCTGGAAAGCACTTGGCTTCTTCACGGGCCACAAAGCAGAGCCCCTGACACATGCAGAAAAGGGATGGATGGGGAGGGTGCCAGAGTTGGCAGAGTGTCTGCAGGCTTGAGTGTTTGTATCAGCACCCAACCCATGTGTGCAACCACTGTCCTTCATTACAGTTGCTGCAGAAATGTTGTCTGACATTGCAGCAGAGATTGGGGCCTATAATAAATTAAGAGCATACACACAAACCCCAAAATTTTAATAGCTTTGAGGTGATAAGGACAGTAGAAAGTAAAACAGAACAGCATTTTATTCACTTGATAAGGATAGTAGAAAAAGTGAAAATTGTTCTACTTTTCACTTTTCTGTGAAAATTATTTTACTCTTATCAAGAGTATTTTACTCTTATCAAGGACATCAGAACAGAATAGCACAGCTTTGGAGAAATAGATGAAGGATGTAACGTAGGGAAACAGAAATGATGCAAAACACAAGCAAGGTGCCAGCTCAGCTCTGCAAATCTGACAAAGCAGAAGTTATGCAAAACAACAATATTGCACCTACTCAGAAGTGGAGGTCAAGGAACAGCCACCTAAAAAGGACACTGGACATTGAAGACAGCTCCCCCAGTAAGCTTGAGGCTGTGCAGGCCACCTGTCTGGTTTCTTAGAATGAAACAAGGGTTAAATGTTATGAACAACATTTTAGGACCTTTCACAAATATATAGGAGTATTAATTAGGATGGTAATTTGTACTGTATCAAATAACACAGTTATTAACACCTCCTTCAAACTCTTCAACCTTACTTACTAAACAAACATCTTCCTGGAACAATAAGAGTTGAGGGATATTTAGGGCTTGCCACCAGCTGCTGTTTTATTGAGTTTGGCTTTCCACTTTCTAAAGTCCACAAAAACCCTTCATCTCCCCCCAAAAAGGCATATGGATGGGAGGACTTAAAATCTTAGTAGGCATTTTTCTACTGGTTCTGAAAGGTTTTAGAGAAGAGATTTTTGGAATAGGATTTTAATTTTAAAAAAGATTTAAAACCTTTTGTTGATGTGGAGAAAACAAAGAGAAAGAAAAAGTTAATTTGTCCCTCTTAGCTGACATATTGCAATGAATACCAGCATTCACTAAACTAATCTTGAATAACAAACATTAATAATGTTTTATGGCTTTATTTAAGTATATTAAAACATAAGCCTAGACTGCTTTGTACCCATGATGAGTAATAATATCAGACTTGTAGTTTTTTCTATAGAAAAAAACCCTTCAACCCTTTTTCATGCACATACAAAGATACAAGATAAAATACAAGATATAATGAAATAGCTAGGAAGAGGTTACTATGTAAAAATGCCTGGCAAACAGTGAGAAATTCTGCTGACAGCCCAGGTGAATTGAGTTTACAGATCAATTTATGGAAGCATATGATCAGAGCAATATGCAGTCTTCGATACTTTCTGCTATATCTCTAGTCTTGCCAATGAACTGGAAGGCTCGGGAATATAATTGGATGTCCTGAACATTTTTAGGAAAACCAGCATATTTGAACTGCGGTCACAGAACATTCTAATTCATTTGCCAAGCAGTATTTTTCTGAAGTCTGACCGAAAAAAAAAAAAAGAATCCACTGCAGCTTATAGCCAAATGTAGCCACTTAGAAACTTATCCATAACTATTCCATACCACCATTAATAATTTTTACATTAAATCCTGTCAATTACCAGGTATGCATAAACCACAGTACAGCTGCTGGCAGAAGTACAGGACTTGCTGGAGCTATAAAAGCAGCCTAGACACATTCAGGTAGAAAATTACCGTGCCTAACTTTTCAAAAGTTGAGTACAATCCACCCCATAGAGGGACTTATGGAAACACTTCTAGCTCTAGACTCATATGGGGCCCGGAACAAGAGAGGCTTAGTTTGCCCAGATTCAGACCCTCTGCATAAGGGCTTACCTTAGCTTTTTAAATACATCAACCAATTTTTTATTTCATCTGTCCTTGAATCTAATGAGTAGTCTGGACCTGCTTCTTCCAATATATTATCCTGCAAGGTATTTTTTTGACCTAAGGATGAATGTTGTTTGAACAAGGCTGGGCAAAGACCCTCTTGGTTATCTCACATGCTGACTGAAGAAACTACATCCTAGAGGTTTTACAAATGTTGCAATCTTATCATTCCTTTCAGTGAGGGAGATTAGATAAATACACAAGGACCATATCAATCCAAGGGGAGGACTGGACTTTGCCAGAGGTAGAGGTAGCAGAGAGTGCATATTTCTCATATCACCTCTTTTTGGGGTGATCAGCTGGAGACAGATCTCCCTGTTACAGCTGGGTAGAACTTGGCAGACAAGTAACCTTGAAACCTCCTCTGCCTGCAGCATGAAAGAGGGATGTGTCATATCAGCTGGAGAAGTCTTCAGAGGAGGTGGTGGAGACAAATGCAAACAGCATGCCTTCCCACAGCCTCCCTCCTCTCATCACTCATTCTAGTCTCTTGGGCCACTATCCAGTGCATATCTGTCTGCTGCTTAACAAACTCTAGCTGTGGTTTCAGGCTGATAAATAATTATGCTAATTAACAGGTTGAAGGAAAATGTGATGTTGTTTCTGTGGAATGTTCTGAGAGGCTGGAAACACTTAAATGTAAAAACGACATGTGGTGAAATAACCAATAATTTGCTTAAGAAACCCACATCTGGTATTCCTGCTAGAAACAGGGGTTAATAGTCTGTCAGGGGCAGGCAGTGGCAGTGAGTAGCTCTAGGATAAACAAAAAAGCCTTAACAGCAGGAAATGGGCTTGTTCTCCTAGCATAAGCATTTACATTGGCTGCTAACCAGCAAGAGATGTAAAAGCAGTTGTTTAGCTTACACTTGGAAAAAAAATAGAGACAGAAACAAACAGACTTCTTCATTTCGTGTATCTGTGAAAAAAAGTTATAGCAAGTCTAGCTAAAAATGGTAATAATATATATGCTCCACATTTCAAGATGGAGCCATAGACTCAGGACAAGATTCCAGTCATAAAAGGGGGGAGGGATTACTAAAATTATTTTTGCATTATTGAAATAACTGTCATAATTACATGCATGAGTTTATTTTACTCATGCAGAAAAGGGGGAAGAGCAAGAGAACAGAAGAAAAGTGAGGAAACTTGATTAATTGGTGCAGGTTGACCTCCTGATTCTTTTATATATTTTTTTTTAATATAAGAAGATTGATCCTGTTTTTTGTTTTGAGGAAGGTCCAAACACCACTTGGTAAGAGGAAAGGCTTTCCCATTTGACACCACTGTAGTCAGGAAAGGATACAGTCCACAATGTAGTAACACATGCTTGTGTTATTGAGGCAATGCTACCGCACTTACAAGCTCAAAAGAGAAAGCCACATTTTAAGATGGGATGAAATGTAAATAATGTACTCATTTGACAAGATTCAGATGAAGTTCTCTGTGTGTGGCAAGCTGAATCTGTATTTATAGCAGTTAAAGAAACACACAAGATTCTCAGGATACACTGAAGACTGTGAATAATACATTCTTGGTTCCTAATTTTGTTTCAAATAAACAGACAATGTTCTACCTTAGGTGGTGTTTTTCTTCTGAAATTGTGCAACTCTTGCAAAGATTACTGCTACAATCTGAGATGCAATTTTCACAAGAGAAAACATGACACCTCAGCAGATGTTAGCAGCTTTCTGTTGCATGTTGGACTGCTTGACATCTCAAGCTAAATTTTCTTTCATAGTCACTCTCAAAGATGCATATTATCCCTTGTCAAAATAAAGTGTTGTGGTCACTTTCCAGACGAGAGAAATGTGGTAAGTGCACATTAACAACATAGTATCTAAGCTGTTCTCTCTTTCACTATGCTGGTGCATATTATAGCCTTGCAAATGACAGGCTTTCACAGCCTCATATTTTAGTGTCATATCTTATTCTATAATGACACTGTGTATTTTCTAGTGATCCTAGAACAGCTTTGCAACCTTTCTCAAAGCAGTGAGGAAGGAGGTCTTGAGGTCTTCAAGGCTACATGCTAATACCTGAGGTGGGAAGCAACAGCAATAAAATTCCTCAAAAGCATCATTTGTCAGCCAAAGCAACTAATATGGCTCAGTTCATATGGATGTAGCTGGCACTACGTCCTCCACCATGTAATGTTTTTAGGTCTGAGGCTGAAGTCTTCTGTATAAAAGTTGAATCAATTCTGGTGCTTTTTGAAGCATTCTGTAAGCATCTAAGGCACTCAGCTGCAGAGTCTGTTCTCTAGCATTGTACTCTTATGAAACAGCAGATCAGAGAAGCTTACTCCTTGTAAACAAGAAATGTCAGGGAGAGGCCATCTCAGACAGTGGCACTTTCACTTTTTCCCCATGTTGTACTTACACTAAGCTGAAATCACACAGCCCTCTATGTGCAATATGTTTCCATGGGCTCATACCTACTTACATTGTCTTTAGATCATCACATGAATAGCATAAGGAGACAGTAATTGATGCCTTCTAGGAACAAAGCTGAAGGTGGAAACCGTAACATCTATGCTCGACTTTTTGTTCCTCTGTGTTCTGGCTGAGATATATAAATACTAGTGAAAGAGTCCATTTCTGAAACCAAGACTACATCTGACTTGTGAATGTATAAATTTAAGATTCCAATAAAGACAGAGTCACTAATGCCAGGAATTTCTGTTCACCAGAGACTGATATCCTTGATCTAAACTGGCTAGTAACAGCATGAAAGAGCAGGTGATAAAAATAAAGTAAGTCTTAGGAATGGCAATTAGATCTTAACTGAATTCTTTGAACTTTAGTAAGCTTTTTCTTATATCGAATTCTGCTGAACTGTCGTTACCTTTTTGCCTTTTGTGTATTCTCAGTCAGAGGACATCCATCATATTTTTGCTCATAGGAACATTTTTGTGATGAAGAGGACAGGAAAGAAATGGAAAATGAACAGGAAAAACATGGAAAATTAGCATTAGCATGGAAGCAAAGATCAATCATTAAAAATGTAAATCTTGCTGCACATTGTTCAGTGAAAGCACTACTCAAGGAATACAGTAATTCACCACAAAAAAAATCACTCACCAAATAACTGTCTTTATTTCACATAGTACTTCCATTTACCATCAAGTTCCCACCAAAATGGTTTGTCTAGTACAATGAGGTAGGGGATCAATATAATTTCATATGGTTTATTCATAACTTGGATGAATTATGAGTTAACTAAACTGTGAAACAAGCAGCCCCAACGCTCAAGATGGCAAGCAAGAACAGTCCTTACACTTCACTACGGTTCTCTAGGGACAAGGCCACAAGGACAGTCACACTGAGGCATGGGCAGCCTTTCTTTTTTCCTGTAAACCACATGTGGGGGTGTTTTATTTACGTTGGCATGCAGTGAAGGCAGAAAGCAGCATGGGAAGATTCATCACCAGCCTGCGGCACCCCAAAGCTCACAAGAGCCTATAGCCAGGCCCTAGACATTTGACTGCTCACAGCACCCACTCCTCCCCAGCACTCCTAGACAGAAGCTAAGTTTCAACACATGGTCAGATATCTAGGCTTGGGATCTAAAATGGAGCCTCACAAAATGTTCTTTCTTCCCTCACAAAATTTCAGACATCAACCAATATTTGGTTCGAAATATGGGATGTTCATATCTACTACATTTTATTCAAAACTCTGCAGACTTTTAAAAATACCTGCATAAAACCAAAACAAACCAAACAAAACAAAAAACTCCCCACCTTTTTGCTCAGCTTTAAACATTACTATGAACTTGACTTTCACAAGTGATTTATGTAGGGCTTGCATAAATACATCTTAGTAAGCTTCCCAAGGGTTACCAAAACAAGCTTGTCCTCTGCAATGCATTGTGTTGGAGCATTTGATAAAACAGAAAGAATATCCCTTTTTGGTTCTCTTTTCCTCAGGAGCGGAATTTCTGTGATTGAAGGAAAAGCAGCAGGAAAATCAATTTTATAGAGTGGCCTGGGGAAGCTGTTCATTGAAGAATAAATATGTTTTCCTAGCAGGTGATACGGAAAGCAACTAAACACTTTGTCTTTAGACTACATCTTCCAAACATAGGGCCCACCTTTTGCTCTTACAAGAGAGATTATTTTAAGCTGGGTAACGAGATCAAACACTCTTCCAATATTATGACAATAACCAGCAATGACCAGTTGGGGTAGTTTTTATTTGCATTAATATCCAGTCTTTTTAAATGGTCTTGGAATGCTCTTGGCCTCAGGAACTTCCTGTGATAATCAGCACCAGATCTGAATCATGCATTGTTGTAAAAAAATATTTCTTGAATTAATATTATTTTGCCAGTTTGTTTTAAGATCATTAAATATTCTTTTTTCCTAATGCCCCTGAACTTTATTTATAATTATGACGACCTCATAATTATAAAAGCAAAAATTAAAGAGTACTTGTGAAAAAATAAAGTTTGAGTTGTGGTTTATATAAAAACCTAATTACAGAAGTAATTACACAGTCCAGGACAAAATGCCAGTATGTACCTGAGTACATGTAGACATGCATAAAAATATTTGCATGGGAATGTCACTGAGAGGTTTCTTGACCATATGTTTCATGTCAAGTTATTTTGCTGCATATCAGTATCTACATCTAGGTGTGAAGTGCACAACTGCATCTTTTTTACATGCAAAGTTATGAGCACAATTTGAATTAGAAAGTTTATTTTCAAAAGAAGCAAAGCTGCTTGTGCGTATGCCTTTATGCAATGAGAACTCCCAGTAGTAATCAGAATAAGTGATGCGTTTCTCAATAACCCATGTGTGTAGCAAATATTCCCAGTGATCATTTCAAAAAGAGCATTTAACTGACTTAACAAATGGAATGATGATTTAATGCTTGCAATACAGCAAGTTTGTGAGTTCCAGTGAGAACTAAATGCTCTGTAGCTTTACCTAGAAGTCCTAGGGCTGAGACACTGGCTCCTCCGTTTCACCGACCATTGGACCTTCTCAGTGCTATGGTAGGAAAGTAATTTGAACTGCTTCCTTCCTTTTGTGCATTCTGAAGCTTAAAATTAAAAGAGATATTCCCCATTCCCCAATTAATGTTAACATTAACATGGATGACACACAAATGTAACAAGGGAAACCAGCCACCTTCCCTTACTCCTTTCATTTGCAGTTTAGGGCTTGTGCAAATTGCTTTTCTTTATAAAGCTGGATTTTTAAAAACCAAGCACTTTCAATAACCTTTTGAAAAAAGGCTATTTTCACTAATATTGGGCCATGTCATTGTTGGAGGTCAGGGCGTTTCCCTTTGTTTTCTTTCTCTTAGGGAATTTTTCTCTCATTTTGTTGCTAAGAAACCAGAACAACCACTACTTAGAAGAGAGAAAATAATTTTCCAGGCTCAGGGGAGAAGTGCACCTGGCTGCATTTCTCTTATCTGAGGATTTCTCTTGGAGCAGCAGAGATAACTCGAGAATTGGGCTGGGAAAAGGGGCTGGGGCAGCTCCGAGCTCTCTTGCTCTCTCGGCTTCTGAGGAGCGTGGTCATGGTCAAGCTGCTGCTTGGGGCGGCAATCTGCTGCCACCCCAGAGCCCAACACGGTCCTGCTTCTTCTGCCGTGGGTGAGCCTGCCCTGATATTCCAGCTGCTGCTCTGAGTTCCCACCCCTTCACAGCTCCTTTTGCTGTCCAGAGGGGCACCAGGATCGGCTGTCCCGGGGGTTTGTAAAGTAACTCCCTTCTCCATCCCTTTCCACAGCCCGTCCGCCATGAGGGCGTGAGGGAGCCGCGGGCGGCCCCGCGCTACAGCGCCCCCTGCAGGCGCGGAGGAGCCACGGCCCGCCCTGCCCGCCGGGAGCCAGCAGCGCCCCCTGCCGGCGGCGGCCGTCACCGCAGCAGCGGGGAGAGGCCTCGGAGAGCGGGAAGAGCCTGCCCTGGGATGGCGGCTCCGCTTGGCCGCGGCCGGCGCTGGCCTCGCTCCTTTGTCTGCTGCTACATGCACACATGGAAAGGACTCGTACTCCTTTCCCCACAGCTTTGCCTGAAAGGCCCTAATATCAGAGTTATAATAATTCGGAGCAAAGGGGGTCATATTCTCCATTTCAATGGAGGTTCCTGCCTCCCTTAGCAGACACCTGTCTTTCAAAACATGATAGTCATACAATAACTTCTAATCTGGGCATTTAAAATTGATGTCTTTGCATATGCAAAAAGTAGAGCGGTGGTTGCTGGAATATTCTATGTATTTCCCCTCCAGAAGACTGGTTTTAAATTTTAATCATTTTTGAATGGTAGCCTAAGGTTTTGTGTAATGCATATTGAATCTTATTGGTGAAACAGGGCCAAAAGAAGTAATTATTTAATCAACATTTTAATTAAAATGCTGATGGCAGTATCAAACACCTGGTACTTTACCTTCCTGGTAAAGTTATAAATTTTATGTTTCTAAACCAGTCAGTCACACTCTGAAGTGAGCACATTTAGAGAATTATCATGAATATAAATAAGCTTAAGTCAAAATCAGAAATCATCCCTCAACATGTTTAGGTTGGAAAGGCAGCCTTTACATTTACCACATCTCTAATATCCTGAGTTTTGGCACATCTGGGCAGATCAGAGCTCTCTGACACCAGGATATGAACCCGTTCAGAAAGAATCTCCTTTAGGGCTGGAGAGAGTTCAGTCCATCAATTATCTCACCTTGCTCTCTGCTATAAGCTTTTCCAGGTATCCAGTCCTGTGGTCAGTTGTCTTTCTGAAAATGGGCTGAAACTTTGAAAAAGAATAAAATACCATGCTGCTATTCAGTCCAACGTGGGAAGTCAGTGACGCCTTTCCTTTACAGCTGGGCAAAGATGAGCCCCATTGATGTGGGATCCCAAAGCTGGTAAGGTATGCTCTAACACCTGCAGGGTTTCTTTCCTGGCCATCTGCTTCCACCTATACTGCCATGACATAATTGAAACAGCAGTAAAGTTTTGAAGACAGTTAATAATGTGTTTTGTTCTGTTTTATTTTCCCCTGGAACTCAAAAAAATCATGAAAAATGCAGATTTTGGGGAAGGAGGGAGAGAGGGACTAAATCCCTTCCCAGATCTAATCTTTTAGTGAGCTCCTTGAAGCTCAGAGCAACAGCAGCTGTTGAAAAGTGCAACTGTCTTTTCTACATGTGATTAAAGATAGTCAAATATCAAGTACTATTATCAAGGGGTCAGTTAAATCTAATTTCTTTCCGCTCTACATATATGCACAGAGGGAGCTTAAGTCCTCTCTCATCTGGTTTCTTCATCCTTAAAAGAAACAAAAGCACACTGTGTAGTATTTCCTAATTTGATAGTATCTTTATAGGATTTTAATATCCTCCTCCTTGCCAGCAACAAGCCAGACCAGCAGCAAATACAGTTCTGTTATGAGCTGCAGCTGTTTGGGGCCTGTAAAGGTCTACAGCCTGGAAATTTCCAGTCGGTGCAACACAGGACAGGCTCAGCATCATTAGCAAAAGTTTGTACTTTTGCAAGCAAATATTGGCTGCCACAAGCAAAATGCTGGCAAAATTGAAACTACTTAAGCAAGCAGACTAGTGTTGAAAAGAGTAGGGACAGACAGCTGACAAGGTGGGGCAGAGATCCTAGCAGCATTCAACACAGGACCTGTGTTGTAAGGAAGGGAAAATCTCATCTGCAAAAACTGTTCTGAATGGTAATTGAAATGGTTGTCATGGAGCACTATGTGCATGATTAATATGAAACATTTGGGACACTCATCCACGGAGCAGACCTATTTCCTCCTTCTCTTCTTCATGAGGCCAGGAAAATTTTGCTATAGCAATGACAACACACTTGGGGAGAATCAGAGCAAATCTTAAAAGATACAGCCTTTGTTTTTCTTTTTTTTAATATATTCTAATGTAGAAGTTATTTGCATAGAATTTACATTACCATAGGTAATAAAATTCTCTGCAGGAAGTTTCAGTTGCTTTAAGAAGTTACTCAGAAAGCAATGTCCAGGTTAACTGAACGGTGTGACATAGCACAGTCTTGTTTTGTGATCCTTCTGCAGCTCAGATGCTTCTCACTGTCCTTGACATGGCAACTATGATATCTTCACACATTCACAGATATGAACAGGGAGAAAAGCACTCTTCTTCCAGAATCTCAAAAAAGAAAAAAAGACGAAGTTAAAAACAGCTACTCATCTTCAAGCTCACTTCTGTTCTAAGGGTGGGGTTTTCTTGTCTTTTTGCCTGTATTGTTCATATCATGGGCTTTTATCATCCTCCGCACACCATACTCAACTTACCCAGCATGTTGGAAATGCTGGTGAAGGATTAGCTGCTGAGGCTGGCACAATAAACCACAGAGAAATACAGAAGATTTAGCCACTTGCTCAGATGGCTAAAATGTTTGCCTATCCTTAGACATTAGCTTAGCCTGCACCTGCTACCTCAATATGTTACAGAGAGCACAGTGCAGTGCAATAATACCTGTTGTGTCACCATGGAGACTGGGCCATCCTCCCTCACTTTGGCTGTAACATCTGTACATACACTGTTTCACTGAAAAATCCGAAAACCTGTCTTCTGATGATGGCTTTCACCTCAGTGTGAAATCAGCTGGAAAAAGGATTCAGATAACACAAGATATGAAAACAAAATATCAGCATGAGGATGAAGAATTTGCAACACTTCCTTAAGCCTAATGCATTTTCTGTAAAATATAATCTATACCCACTTAAAGGGAGAGAAATATCACTTTTTATTAGGTCTGAAAAATATAAACTAATTTTAATTCCATAATGCCATTTTGTGGTTGCTGTTAAACTTGAAAGAAGGATTATGAAAACAAAAGTATGTCATTCTGTAAACCAAATCCTCAGCCAGTTGTATTTTACAATTAAATCTCTGCTTACTCTATATATTAGAGGTAATATCTTTGTTAAACAAGCTCTTTTTGCCTGGAGGTTCAGCATTAACATGCCCTTAAGTCTCCTTTAAACACAAGTAGCTCATCACCCTCATCCACAACAGCTTTAATTGTTGCTAGCCTTCACGCAAAAAACTATGCCTTTGTTTCTGCCTTAGCAGTTCTTTCATCAGCTGCTGTTGTGCACATTAGCCAGAACATATGAGAGCAAACAAACTACAAAATTGGTTTGTGATAATATTTTGAGATAGCTGCTCAATTTTAAGGGTTTGCCTTTACCAGGCAAAAAGGTGCAGCAGAGAGACAGATGGTTTCAAATGCAGTGTGATCCTTGCAGTAATTTTATGGGTTACACAAGTGAGCCTCAAAACTGTTTTCAGAGATTAGCTGTACCAAAATGCCATGAAGGTACAGTTCCTGTTGCTATGCTCTCTGTATCCTTGTCCTTGCTCAGTCATGTCGGCTGCACTGAGACTGCAGCCCAAGCTAAGCTGACCTCTCTATTAATTACTTCCTTACTCATGACTATACTGCACTTAGTGTCACAGGCCTTTCGTATCTCTCCCTCCTCCCCCATTCCAATTTCAAGTCCCTTTTTGCCTTTTTGTGCGCAGTGGTTTCATGTAATGAATCCATCTCTTCAGGAATTCAGCATCCTTTCCTATACTTTCCTTGCTGTATAGCTTCCTTAGGGAGAGACTGCGGCCCAGGAAAAGGAAAAGGAAATAATGAACACGTACAAAGGTTTTCTAATGGTAATTCTGTCTGACCTTTCTGATAGTGACACCCAATGGGACACGGCTGCAGGAGCCACCACTTTCTCAGAGCATAGCAAGTGAATGAGATCTTATAATGTCCACCTGGAAGGTAAGAGTACTGGTTTCAGATGCTGAAACAAGCACAATAAGGAAGAACGTGATAATAGAGCCTGTGCCCTGAATGCCTGGAGCAAGAAGGTCACTGGAATGAAATTTGGGAGAGGCATTGTTTCATCCTTTATGTCTCTATCACATTGTAATGAGTTCTTCAGTTACATTATAATTCCATACTATTTTTCAGAAAGATTCTCTCCCATACAGGTCAAATGAGCATTTAATTTCTAGTTCAAATACTCTGCTGATTTGTAAAACACAGAGAATCCAAGAAAATTCATGGAAAAACCCCCATGTATATAGACAATTCCATAATGCTAACAAACTTGCTTTTCATTTGACTTTCTGATGCCACTTGCTCACTGTCTCATCTTTTTTTTTATCCTGATTTTCTAGAAACAGCTACGAAATATAGAATTACAGAATCATTTAGGTTGGAAAAGACCTTTAAGATCATTAAGTACAACGGCAAACTTAAACTTGCCAAGTCCACACTAAACCATGTCCCTAAGTTCCACTTCTATACATCCTTAGAATATTTCTAGAGATGGTAACTTGAGAACTTCCCTGGGTGGCCTGTTCATATGCTTGAAATTTCTCACTTACATAATCATCCTTTTCTTCTGAATATGTTGTAGTCTAAAAATTTCCTTTTGAAAAGTACCATCATTACATGAGTATCTTCAGAGTACCAAGCCACAATTTCTGTGCTGAATCCAAGATGTAGTACTTGCATTAAGTGCGTTGTTCTAGCACATTTTTACTGACTTTAAATCCAGTGGGCTTTAAACAAACGTGCTTTAGGCTATAAATATATTCCTATCCTCTGAAACCTTGACATGCTAAAATGAATCTTCTAGCCTATGGCCATCTTGAATGAAAGCTTGGAGAACCACTTCAACAACTGATTTAACAAATTAGACCTAAGAATCCTATAATGTTCAACAACATTAAATAATATGTTATAAAAGCCTTTTTAAAATTTTCTAGAATTATTAAAACAAAAAAATTATCACGAGGCTTTTAGACCCAAATGATTGTGAGTCAATACCTCTTGTTGATCACCATCTAAAAACAGGAGTACAAACACATCTGTAGATGAGACATGAAGGCTCAATCTGACATTCCTTTAAGAGGAAGTAGCAAACATTTTCTTTGGCAGAAAAGAAACAAAATATCTTCTTTAAACCATAACTAAAACGGTTTATTTAGGCTCTTAACATGAGTAAACTAAGGATTATGGGAATTTAGTTCAAAAACTGTTGTAAAAGACTTGTCCTAATAAGTAAAGTGCCTGAAGTAGATACCTAAAACAACAGCAGATGTCAACACATCATAATGAGATGTATTATTTTGATTTATACCTTTGATTTTTGCATTACTAGTTACAGTAGGACATTTAAAAAAATTTCCTGTTTCTATTGACCGTGAAATTGTTTAACAAAGTTTACAAAACATTTACTTTTTTTTAGCATCTGTTATCTATTGTTGTTCATGCACACTCCTGTATGTTTATGAGTTTCATGCTAGAGTGGTTTTGAAGAGAGAAAGTTATTTTTCTGTTATGTATAATCTACCTTCAATTGGAATAGAAAATAATGAATCTGGAATAATAATCTGTTTAACTGCTGACAAAACAGATTCTGGAGTACTTTCAGTCTAATATTTTTCCATTTTTTATTCATTAGAAAAGGCAAAGTATGCAAGCTAATGCTGAAATGTAGATATTTAGTTCCCAAATATAAAATATTTTATTTTCTCATGGCTGCTAGCAGGTATATCTGTGTTTCAACTTCTTTATTTCAAACCATAAAAAAAAAATCTGTATTCTTTTAAAAAACTAGCAGAATATGGTTACACTAATTTTCAGGAAAATTGTTCTATAGGATTCTTTAAGAACTGATTTTTTTAAAAATTATGAAAATAAGCCAGGCCAGTTTCTTAGCTGAGCTCCTTGCTGTGATTCCAGCTAGTCCCTAATCCCTCTAATTCCTTTCTGTGCCTTTGGGGCCACGTTTCTCTAGTGCTCCACACTGCAGCTGGGCTACTTGATCTTGCAGTGGACCAACAGTCTCAGGCAAGCTCCAGAGCACAGCCGGAATTCCTGCTTCCAGGTATGCTCCTAGTACAAGGTACCTAATCGGTTCATGCCAAGTGTCCAGACTAAGATAGCAGGAGGTACCTGGTGTCTCTTCCCATTGCTCCTCCTGGGCTATTCTGGGGTGACCCTGGAGACTCCTGCTAAGATGGTGCAATGGGCCAACGAGGTGATGGGTCCTGCCCCTGGCTCCAGGCTGCATTTACACACCAGCCAAACAGTGGGGTCATTGCATGGAGCAGAAGGAGTAATGACAGTGGTTCCTGAAACATATTTTAAAGGACAAAGTTGCCGAAGTCTGTAATGTGCTCACTGGCTGTGGTCACAAGGGTCATGAACCCTAATCATAAGCTAAAACGACTTCTCAGTGTGCCACCAAACTGCAGCCTTCACAACCTACTCAGTAATGATTTTTTCAGTGCTCATCTCAAGACACTGTTCAGTAATCCCTTCCAGAAGGCATATCCAAATTCCTTTCTCTCCCGAAGGACTGGCAAGACAAGTGTTTTGCTGATTGTTTTTGAGGACTACACTGTCTCCTCAGGCAGCTCCACCACATATGAAGTTGGATTCTGGTTGCATAGTGAATTTTACTTCCCATGCTCACCGCTCTAGTCCAGTGGGACCAAAGAGTCAGTCAAATGCTTATATATATATGTGAGCCTTGGCAAGGTTTTCTGTGGCTTTTTGAATATGTCCAATGACTTCAAAGTGTTCGGTGAGCTAACTCAAGAGATACTAATCTTATTCAAAAACTAACTGGAAGAGAAAAAAACCCTTAAAAAAATCACTTCACTTGGCTAGATGTTGCTAGCTGACACCCTTCTTTTTGCAAATAGGTCAAAGCTGTTCTCCAGGAAGAAAGCCGTCATGATGACAGGTGACACATTGCTACAACAGGCAGGAGAAAAGGAAGTTGTCACAGTCCTGGAAATGGTGATTAGTACACCATCCCGTCACATTGCTCAGGGTCTGCCCTGTCCCCACCATGTCCCTGCTCATTTTCTGCAGTATCTAAGAAATCAGCACCAAAAAAGTCATACCTGTGGTCACATAAACACATAAACACTTTCACTCACAGTAGTGCTCTCATTATCTGGCCATCAGAGGCAGCTAAGGCTGAGACAGCAGATATGTTATAGGATCCTGTCTGCCTAGTGCGTTCACGGTCCACTCCAGCCGGGAATGACTTCCAGATGTTTATGTGCTGCAAATGCACCTCCAGCCCACAGCCCAACCCTTATTGATCACACTGGACAACACTGGCACCGAGTGGGAGGAAGTGGTGGCTCAGTCAACAGCCCAGAAGGTGTTGGTAGACTTGATTAGGGAAACAACAAGTTTTCCAGAGAAGTTAGCTAGGGAAAACATCCATTTTTGTTGCAGGAGTAAGGTTTCTTTAATTAAAAAATTGCCCATAAATATCTGAGCCAAAACAAAACCTGAAACAAATAAACAAACAAAACCCACAAAAACCCAAAAAACCCCAAACCCAAACCAAACCAAAAACCCAAACAAACAAATTAAAAATTAAAAAAAAAATTTAAAAGTGGAAAAGAAAAACCACAAAAAAACCTCAGCAAAAAGCCCATGAGGCTAGGAAAGTATGCGTGCCCTTATGTGAATTCTCTCGTCCAGAAGAGCCTTTCTGAAAGAAACTTGCATTAAAGGGTTAACTGTTAAAGAATACAAATGTTTGGGTCTTTTTGTGTTGGTTTGTTTCTTTATGGTGGCTTTGTCAGCAAAGATATAAAAGTCTGTATAGATAGTCATTTTGATTTTAAATGGCATGGTTCAGGTTACCTCAACTGCATGTCAAAGATTAACTGAAGCAATGCTGAAATAATCAGGATCTGCACCACCAAACAACTGTTTCTGTGTGCAGTCAACTCCTGTTAAGAATTATGTACGATTTTCTGTTGAAAGTGTCTTCTTGAGGTATTTCTGTGAACAATTTTTAACACCTCTAAAATACGGATTAGAATTAATTTGCTGTAAAAAAGACTCCCTTCTTTCCAAGACAAGATCCAGCTCCTCCTACTGAAGGAAATAATTTATTCTTCTAGTGACAATCTTCTTGCACGCCTTCAGTTTTTTAGCATGTCTAAATTATGGAATAATTTCTCTCCTAATTTTTCTTCTGCAAACCTAGAAACGGCTCTTTTCTTTTTTTTTTCTTTTTCCCTTTTTAATATAAACGGAATGCAAAACTTTTTCTTGTTTTTCCCCCTAACGTATAGCCGTGCCATAGTAATTTCAAGTGCTCTCTACGTAAGATTGCAAAATGTTAAGGGTTACAGGTTCCCCCTTCAATTCACAACCCCAGTGTTATTGTGGAGGAATTGATTTATATTTTTCTGACAAGCCGTTATTAATCACTCAGTGTGTTCTTGCTATAACTGCAGGGATATGAACCTCTCTGCCACAGAATGTGTGTCACATTGCAGCCTACACCTGCGTGGACTGGCAAAAAGTGTACAGCTACACACTCATCCAGGTCCTTTGTTGCAAATGTGTAGTTATTTTGAAACTAAGACCAAATCTTAAAAGTATTTAGCAAACTGAAGTTGTAAATTGGACATCCTTTTGGATTTTTCAAAAGAACACAGGCATCAATCTCCCACTAGATGCTTATCTGCATCATTAAGCCCCTAAATTACATTATAAACTTGTTGCTTTTGCACTTTTTTCCTCACCAAATTACTTAGAAACCAGATGTGCCTTTCCCCAAATGTATTATTTGCAATTATGTACGAAATACCTTGGCAGAATTACATTCATGCTTCGAGCTATTTGGAAAATGTTAATTTAATTTGCTTTTTTTTTGTTATTCATGTGAGCAACCAGTCACCTAAATCACATGTTATCGTTTCTGCCTTCTTACAGGCTGCCTAAATGTTTTTACTAGGAGAATTATGAGTATCAACGGCACTAAGAAGCAAAGCCCAGGTGATTTGCAACTGATAGGAATTTGAGGATAATAATTATTCCTGTTTAAATTCACTAACCCTGTAGGTGATCTAGGCATATTTGTGGCTTCCATCTCCTTACATCTAATATAAACCCTGTCACCACAAATCACAGTACTGCATGCTTATCCTCAGGAGTGTTTGCCAGACACTCTTCTTTTACTGTTGGTTGCTCACCTGACTGATGGTCCAATAAAGTCTGCATTGACAAATCTGGACTCTAAAAATTAGTGCTTTATCCTGTGCTTTGGAATTGAAAGAAACATTTAGATGTGATACATGCACTTAGGGGCTTAATGACAGACTTATGAGCATACTAAGTAACGCAGTGTTGAAGACTAGTGTGAGCTGCCTGGACATATATGTCCATAAATTCATTTTTATTACCAAATTTAATTTGAAATTGTGGTCATTTCTTACTTTTTGAAATTGATCGAGATAATAAAAATGAACTATATTCCAGGTAACAGTTAGGCCCAAAGCAGTGTTGACATTCTGTGGTAAGAAATGTAAATATTTACTTCATGAAAGACCTGCCAAGCCCACAAATTCTGTGAAAACATGAGATTTCAGTTAAGTAAGCAACAGGCTTTCTTTCACAAAAATAGCATTCTGGTAGCACTTGGTTTTCATGGGCACTTTTCACCAGAATTGCAGCATTCCATTTTACAGAGAAAAAGAATATTTTTGAAGAAGTGCTTGGAATGACTTCTCTTTTGACCAGATTGGAAGATAAGCACATGTATTTTTGTCTGTTCTGTGGTTTTTCCAAAGATTGCATCTATTTTTTAAGTGTTCCAGGCTTGGTGCATCATTAAGATAACAAGTACTCAGCTTCCTCAGCATCACTCCCTGCCTCCTCTGGCACATTTCCCTGCAAATACATCTAAAGCCTTGTTTCTCTGGATATGGAGGCTGGGACAAAAAGAGGGTGCTGCTCTCTTTCCACGTGTCTACTGCAAACAGTTTGGATCATTCTGCTTTGTTCTTTACAGAAACAGGAGCTGTGAATTATCTGGGGACTTATATGCTTTATGACTTTTACCTGCCAGTTACAGAATGACTGAACTCCGTTACACCAGAGAATTGCCATATTTGAGCAGATGGGCTTAAGAAAGTGAAAAAAAATACAGAATTCTGTTTTCTTCTTCATTTGTGGCTGTCTGGAGTAACATGCCATCTTCTTTCTGACAGCATACCACTTGTAGAGAAAGCCAAGAGTAGTCTTACAGAGGTAAAACAGAGCTATTAAGGCAACTCAAGGGAGCAGAGAGGAATTTCAGTTGTGCATATTCCTAATTTCCTGTTTCAAATTTTTTCAGTCCTTTAAAATTACCAGGCAGACCTGCTCTGCAGATTGGTCATTCCAGAGCCTCTCTGTAAATCAGCACCTTCATGACTACAGCATAAAAACCTCACTCGCTTCAGCATAATACAACAGAAGGGTTGGCAAGTACAAGTGCAGCCCCTCTGCCAAGGGTCTGTGGTCCTCATCAAATCATTCACTACCACTCCTGGAAATGTGAAGACACTCCTGCTTAAAAGAGGGCGGTGTCTGAGTAATGCAAAATCTGGGCTGTATATTTAATCCCAACCAAGACTGGTCAGGCGGGAAGCAGAGTAGAAGAGCAGTGTGGTTTTCCACTGGTGCTCCTGCTGTGGTTTGGGGGTTTAAAGCTATCTTTGATTTCCCAGCCTTCCTGCCCCACATCACAGACTCTAATGTTACCACTAGGTAAGGATAGGAAACATTTTTATGATGGTAGAGAGAGAGCAGAAAGGGAAAAAGAAAGGCTGTAGCCTTGTGTCTCTGCAAAACAGAGTATCTCTCAGTACTGGTACAAACCATTGTTATCTTCACCACCCCCACCAGCCCCGAGGAAGAAGACCTTTTTGTACAGTAGTGCTTTTGCCAGAGCATCCAGGCACATGAAAAGACTACATTTGGGCAAGGAAAAGTGCAAACATTGCACTGCACCAGCTGCTCCACGGTACTTCATTAAAGTCTGCCCCGTGGTAAATGTGAGGAACATGATCTCTTTTTTGCCTGAGAAGTAAAACACCCCAAATCACAGAGATGTGAAACAAGTAGCAGGACACTCAGCAGGCAGCTATATCCATTAGTCTAAAAACTTGGCTGTTTTTTTCTGCTAACCTTCTGCTATCTACTATGTGGCTGCACAATACACTGTGAGACACAATGCAGTACAAAAACAGAGCACTAGCAATGCATATAGAAAAAGTTTGGTTTGGTTTGTGTGGAGGGAGCAGAAAATACAGAAGAAAGTCTCCCTGCAGCCTCAGAACAAGCTCCTTAGAAAACCATAGCTTAGAGATAAGAAATGGCTTGTGAAATGACGAATACAAAAGGAATTTAGGTTCCCTCCCTTGGTAGACCCTCTTATCTATCTTCAATATTAGTGGATCATTCTCTTTTAGTATCCATAGGCCAGCTTTGAATGTAAAATCCCTCAGGGATTGGTTAGAAAGTAGAATTCCCTTGGTAATTGGTGCAAACTGTAAAACCCTCAGAAGATATAAAAACCCCTGTAAAACAATAGCTGTGGGTACATGCTAGATAGGATGCCTTCATAGAATAAACTACGGATTTGTGCCTTTCTGCATATGCTGGTTTCTTTTCCCTGCTGGTCTGAGAGCTCACCATGAGCCACAATTCTATCTGGGCAAGGCTCGGGAACGTGCTCCGTCACTGAGGGCTGTGAAAGCAGTCTCAGGGATCCCAAAGGGACCCCAAAAACCCCACCAGTGACAGGTTTGGTTTCCCCATATTTTCTTAACCTACTTCAATTCAAATCAGATGATCTCTACAACTATTGGCTTCATTCCATACCATACTACTGACCCGCTCCCTAGAGATATTTGTTTCCAAACCTCAAGTTATTTCCTCTAAATTTAACCTAAATTAAAGAGCCAGAAGAGGGATAAGTGAGTGGCGGTCTCTAAGCAAAAAATCTGTCTATGTTCCAAATTTCCAAAGAGGTCATTTTTCAATGAAAGGACTGCAGTGCCGGAGAGGAGAGCAGAGATGCACGATGAAAGCTTTTCCCAAAGCTGGTACCTCTCTGCTTTTGCCACTTTATGCATCTGCAATTCTAGAAAAGCTTCTCTTGCATGCTAACTGTCCTGGCTGTAACATCTGCACAGTGGTTTTAACTTTTTTTTCCCTAATGCCCCACTTTTGCAAGTGATCAGGCCAGCTAAAATGGACAAAGCAACTCAGGAATACCATTTCACAGAAGTCTAGGCAAAAAGTTAAGCACATTCTTGTCAGGTTCCTCAAAGTTGAATGCCTGCAACAGATGCAGGGGGGAACTGGAAAGCCAGCCAATTCCCTCATTTCTGCCCTTGAGGCTCTTCCCACTTTCTGCACACAGCCCTAACCCCATGGGAGGTCTTGAGAATGGTCAGTGAAAGACACTCATATTCCCTGCTGAAGCACTGAGCAACACAAATGTGGAGGCAGGTGGAGCTGGCCAGCTTCTTCCTGCCGTCACCTCATCAGAAGCCTGATGAGGTCTCTGACATCCCCTCCAGGGTAGGAGGAAGCAAGGCTCTTCCTTGAGAGCCTTGCTCTCTGTACTGTTAAAGCACTGCTAAGCAGACAACTTTAATGCCAGTTTTCAGTTGCTCATTGAAGACATTCCCCCATGCTTCTCACTGGCTTGTTTTGCCATCTGTAAATAAATACAGGCCTCAGAAGAAGGACAGATTGCCAGGTACATGTACTTAAACTGCTGTTGTCTTCTACAAAGCCCTTTTCCTGGTTTCATATATCTCCATATTTCAACCATTTATTGACTAAAGCCTTTATTTTCACTGTGAATTCCACCCCATAGTACAAACCTTTAAATACATGTAAATGTATTCCAACCACAATTTCCACTGCCCAGTGCAGCGGGTAAATTTCCCTCTACTCAGTACATTTTAAGGTCACTTCCATCAGTTCAAACACTGATTATTCATTATATCAGATATCTGAGCTGATAGCTGATGACAGCCAGGAAACCATAAGCTGCCTTGAGGCTTGTCTTCCTATCAGCCCCTGCAGCTGGGTGATGAGGGACTTTTTTCCTGCCATTGAAACTATTAGGTTGCTGTAGTTTGTTTGGTTTCAGCTTACCATAATTGCTGCCATTTCCACGGTTGATTTGGGCTATGTTTGAAGTTGATGTACAATACAAAGTGTGCTGCATGTGTAGCTGCTCTCCACGTGTCAAGACACTAGAAAGAGGGAGAGTGTGTGTATATGTGTATGTATGCATATATATAAACATCTGCCATGTAGCTGTCTTCTACTTACACACGTTTCTGAGCAGTTTACTCTACCAAGGGCATCTGAGTGTCTTAACTGCCCTCAGTGATTCAGGTTCCTGCTACTGGGGAGATTAACTTTGGTTGGGTGGGAGCAGACAGCACAAGAAGGGGATAAGTGGCATGATTAGCAGAGAGTATGTATACAGAATTCCAGACCACTAATCTCATGAGCAGGGAGGTATATGAGGATGTGAAGCCATCAGAGTGGTATTTGTTCACGTCTCTAGGACTTCTGTCTCTCTTTGAGGAGCTGTAATTTAGTGCAGCCATAGAGCTCCCCTTATCACAAGCAGCAAGACCAACAGATAACCATGGCCCTCAGACCTGGAGGGAATCCTAGCCCAGGAAAGGACAGGCAAAAGCTGCCATAGGAAGATAGGGCAGTCCTTCCTTGGAGCTGCTGACACAGGACCTCAGGATAATGAGGCAGAAACACTTTCTTGGGTGACTCTTGCTGCATCTTAAGTTCTCATTTGTAACTGAGTGATAACAAAGGTGCTGCCCATCACTTTCTCATACATTTGTGGTACAAGGTCCCTCAGGACAGAATCATCTTCTAGAAACAAGACAAATAATTGGAAGGTGGATACAGATTTTTATTATCGATTAATAAAAATATATACAGTCTTTTTGTGAGTCTTACTTGCCCTATGCTGATAATCATCACTTTGTCCCTTTAAATCTCCAGGAAGTAATCATAAAAGATTAAGACAATGGAGGAAGCCACCACTGGAGGGGCTTTTTTGAAGCCGTATGAGAACCAGAGGAGAAAGAAAGAGTGCTCATGAGCAGGAGGACAACCCTTTACTGAACCTCATTCTTTTTATGTTGTTTGCAGCTTGCAGCACACCTGGGAGCACAGCAGCACATCATCAGGCAAAAATAAATACAACTAGATAGATAGGTGATAGAAGTGCATGCACAGTATGTTGAACTAGCTGTAGTGGATGGACTAGAGGTGGTTTTTCATATATGTGTGAAAGCTCTGGCCATGATAGCAAACAGGATGGAAGCTGCCATGTTTTGCTTCAGACCTTGGTTTTCCTCGATACACAAATACATATAACGCAGATACCCCAGTGTGCAGCTACAATGCAAAGGTGCAGATTGAGCCTGATGCAAAAGCTGTGAACTGGTGATGACTCTTTGTATAACAAAGTCAACAGAGACCTGTGGTACCTGCCAGGTGACCAGACACTCAGAAACACAACAGGAGCTGAAACTCAGGAGGAAGACCTGAGACTTTTCAGAGGGTATAAAAGCTCAGGGATTCCTTTTCTGTGGGTTGTCCTCAGAGGCACCAGCTCGAGCTGTTTCTCTGTTACTGCACTGTGAATAAATGACTTTGTGGAATGGGACAGCTGAGACTCTGTCGTGGAAAACCTTGTCTGGTTGTGTGAGTGTGGTGTGCAGGGAGTCATGTGGGGCTCCCACTGGCTCACTGGAGCTGCCTGCTCTGAAGGGGCTGCAATTCAGTGGTGACAGTCCGTGGTGGTGGGACTGTGGCTGCCAGAGTGGCTCCTGCATGTTCAGACTGGTAAGTTTCCTTAACAGATGGGAAGAAAGAGTTATTTAATGGCAAATATCTTCCCAGAGATGGAGATTGCACTGAAAAAGAGTTCCACTGTCCCAGTGTCACTGGTGGACATGCTGAGTGAGATTCCTTGTGCCTGGCACCCCTCAGCCTCATGAGGTGCCCTAGGGAGATACACAGGGCAAGCAGCAGACCTTCTTAAACTGATTGCAGCTGTTCATATGTTTCCTCTGTGACTGTAGTTAAATCACTCAGAGTACAATGACCTAGGTCAGAATTCCTGTCTCTGTACTGAACTAGCCCAACACTCTGCCTCCAGTTCCGTCCAAGAGCAAATGCTAGCAGAGGAGTGGAGGAACAGGAAACAAGTACAAGAATAAAATAGTTACAGCTCTGAGGGCTGTTCCTGGGGCCCTTAGTCTCCACAGCCACAGAGCCGTGCCTAGATGTGGCTCAGGCAGTGGATGGCTGGAGGCTGAACTTTAGCTCTGCTCCAGAGGTGAGCTGTTTGGCCTCCCTTCATCCTTTTTGCATAACTGGATCTCAGTACCTCATTCAAGGGCTTGCTCTGAGATCCACAGGCTAAATGCCACATAGGGATTGTAAAACCAGCATACAAAATGGTGTAGCATCATAAAGGATGAGGAAATCAGGGCCTGGTTTCAGAATAGTTCCTGAATCCCAGATGAATCCTGTGAATGAATGCTCTGTGCTCTGCCATCCCACATGTGCAAGCCTGCACCCCTTCTCCTACAGAGGCTGATGCACACCTCCTGTCCCCTCTCGCCATGTTACCCCCTTAGTCCTGTGATCCTTTGCTCTCCTCCTTGCTTACTGATATCTGCTCCTCTTGAATGCCTTGTCTCCCTCCTACATTAGTCAGTTCTGTCCCTTGCAGCCTGTCTGGTTGTGCTGGCCTGAGACACCCAGCCTGCTTTTCTGTGTGTGAAACCTGAAGCATGCCTAAACAGCAGCTAATGTAACTGTGCAAGTTAATATTTGTTCCCACCTGTACTCTAATTCACTCTCAGGATCTGCTGAGACATCACCGATGAAGAAATGTCTTTGGTAAAGCAAGGATTTAGATTCTAACCCCTCTGGGAAGGAACCAGTGCTCCCTTTTCTGCCTTCCTCATTCCCAAGTCTCAGCAGTCTCAGCACTATCACATCTACCTGCCTATTAAAAAAAAAACATGGGTGCAAAATGCAGGGGAGAGTTTCAGCTCTGCAAAAAATCATGGTAGATATCTAACATGAACCCTCCTTAACACCCTCACCTTTACACAAAGACCCTCCTTTCCCTCCCCACTCAGTGAATGATTCATTTCAGCATCTCGTGATAGCATATAGCCCTCCCTACCATCACAAATTCAGGAAGCATTTTTGACCCATTTGTCCTCTGTCCAAGCTAACACATTTTTGGAAACACTACAGACAGGCTGCAGACACTGTATTTGCCTGACACTGACCATAATCAGAAGCATTTCACATGAAAAACTACTGGCAGCTGCAATGCTGACTGTGGAAAAGCTGTAAAGAAGTTGCAGTAACAAGAAAGAAAATAAAACAACAACGAACACTCCACACACATTTGGAATTGTTTTGCCATTCAGATGAGGCTCTGCTTCAAGCAGCCCTTTTCCTCCATCATGCTTTGCAGAGGTCTCTCTGAGCTTGAGGGTGACACCTCAGCTCAGGACAGGATGCCCCACCCAGACCTGCACTTATTAAAGAAGGCAAGAAGTGGCCACTAGTCTACCACCCAAATGTCCTGTAACAAGCCATATAACGTTTCTCCACACCACGAAGGAATGGTGATGTCCAGATCCATATCATGAGAGGTTTCTCTGCTGTTTTGCTGCTGCTGTTGTGGGGAGGGACTCTAAAGTCTCTTTTTTCCGGGGACAAAAAGAAGAAATAAGGAAGAGAAAATGACTTCATAAAGTCCTACATCTGAATAAGCCAAAACCCTCATACTGAATGAAAGATAAATAATTTCTACAGTGATATTGTTCTTTGAGGGAAATCCTATACTTCTTCCTACATGCCCATACTGATAAAAAGACCAGAACAGAACATTTTCTACTATCCTTATCGAGTGAATAAAATTCATTTGATAAGGATAGTAGAACAGAATAATATTTTACTCTTATCAAGGACAGTGGAACAGAACAGCACAGCCTTGGAGAAATAGATAAAGGATGTAACTTAGGGAAACAGAAGTCATGCCAAACACAAGCAATGTTCCAGCTCAGCTCTGCAAAGCTGACAAAGCAGAATTATTATCCAAAATAATGATGTTGAGCTTACTCAAAAGCAGGAGTTGAGGAACAGATACCTAAAAAGGACACTGAACATTGAAGACAGACCCCAAAGAATGACATAAGGACTTCCAATAAGTGGTGTGACTATGTCAAATAACTGAAGGAAGTGGGGATAGTTAATAAATATGTAGTGTGTATGATAAAACTCTTTATCTGATCTCAGCATACTTGATTAGAAGAAGGATCCTCTAAGTGACCAGCATGCTGCAATAAAGAATGCCTGCTTTCTAATACTCAAAACGCAGTTAGAAAATTTCTATCCAACCAATTTCAGTATCAATACATTCACAGAGTGTTCTCTCTAACCATCAGAAGGGATGTAAAATCCACCGAAGCATTAGGATTTTACAGAAAAAGAGTCATTCAAATCAACAGTCCCACTGACTCACCTCAGAGGTCAACATCTTTGTTGATGAATTAATGCATTTTTTTAATGAACGTCATATATTTTAACATCTCCCTTCATTAAGAAATGGGCATAGCAGGCCCAAATGAGTGCAAATATAAAGCAGAGTAGAGTTTCATGTTAGGAGCTAAAATGAAATCCAGGGCTTATCTCAACCTGATTTAACTGTAGTTAAAACTATGATTGTAACATTGATATCGTAATGTCATATGATACAGGCACACCAACCTTGAGCAGAGAGCTTTAAACAGGGAATGACAGGGGATAGTGGTGATGACACACAGTTACCAGCAAAGAGTTCATAAATTAGGATTAGTCAATAAACCAATGTGTGGAATATTCAGGTGATGTTGGCTGTGAACCACCTGACCTTCTTTTGTCAACTGAAAGAAGTCTCTTGTCTGCAGGCAATAATCCACTAGTGCTAGTGTTAGATCATGCATGGTGATAGTCTTGTCCAGCCCCCTCTGCTGGCATAAGGACAGCTTCAGCTTCTCAGTGACTTTGTACCACTAATAAGGGAAGATTTTCCATAGTAAGACAAGATCTGACTCCTTGGAAATCAAAAATTGCCTTAAATGGATCTGACCTAAATCACTTTAAATACAATTTGTTAAAAGAGCACAGTTTTGAAGTGCAGTTTTGAAGGGGAGCACGAATAAAATCCTTACTCTCTAATAACCTCTAACGAAGTCCCATAAACCAGCATGGAAAATTGCTTCTTAACAATGACAGAACTGTAAATGTCTGAAACAATAAGGTTCTCCTCAAGGCAGAGTGGTTAAAAACTGATGGAGGGATCTCCTAATGGCTCCACTTCCAACCTCTTCCATTTGTATCAGGTTGCATATTCTCCCTTGAGTAATGTCTACTGGAATAGATTGGACTGTGGAAAAAATGTATTTTTAGCATGAATGACTCAACATTAATAGAGTTAAGAATTTCTGAATTCACCATGAAAATGCATTATGTCAGGAACTAGTGACAAATCCTACTTCTCCAATGTCAGGTGGATTGAGTAATGTCTGGAAAAACTTATTCAAAAACAAGCATCTGGACATGTCAAAACAGTTTATATATCCTTTCCACAGTGTGCAAAAATGAAGTTAACTATTCATTTTATTTAAGATATTCTTTGTTCTGAAACTATTTCCTACCATATTGTTAACATTTCCTATTTTTAATACGAATGCTCCCTGCAGCTAAAGCTGGCTTAATAAAAAAAAATATCTTGAGGGAAGTGGTATGAAGTAGCATGTTTCTTACCTACTTTCTCAGTGGGACTGGCATGGGCTTTTAGCATTAAAAATAGGACTCTTTCTTGATTTCCATTTGTTGTATTTTCACAAGAGCATTACTGAATATTGCATGGGTCAGTAGAATCTAGACAACAAATAGGTTTGAGGGTTTGTCTTCCTCAAAGTATCCATACTTAGGTGAATGCCAGGCCGCCTGTGATGAACTAGTGCCTAAGTTGAAATAAAGGCAATAAAAATGTGTGGAATTTTACTTCACAAGTACAAACAACACGGAGAAAACCAATTTCAGGCTTCTAGGAGTGCAATTCAATTCTCAGATTTTATACATCCTTGTCTTTTCATATCAGATGCTCAGGACCTTTAGAGATCTCTCTTTCCTGTTTCAAAAAGCAGTGTTGCCATAAGCCTGGATGGCTTCCTACCCAGTCCAGGATGCAGCCAGCACCCTTGGGAGTATGTACCATTCATATTAACCTTAATATTCAACAAAGTCTTAACAAAAAAATGTTGATAGTCTGACTTCCCAAACACATGCAGAGCCATCTAAACAGCCGGAGTTTTACTGAGCTGTTTGCAAAACTAGAGAAAAGTCTACTATAGTTGACATGATTTTAAGAAAAAAGTCAGATTTTAAAAAAAAAGGGAAGTATTTAAGTTTTTATTTATTCAGTTCTGTCTTGTTGACTGCTTTTGTTTTGATACCTAATCACTCTGTTCTTCTATTCACTGTAAAGGCATCCTGCCAAAAATAAAAATCTCCATCCTCCCTTCCTCCCTCTGAAACAACAAAAACACATTTTCAAACCACAAAAGTTGTAGGCATTATAATTTAACTGTAGGTGGCAGTGAGAATTCCTCATACAACTGTATTTTAAACATCTGGATTGTGTAGAAATAATCTGTAAGTATATCAAGAACACTTCTGCGATGTGAAAGCTTCCATTCACATCTCATTCTCTCTTCACTCTTTGCCGTTCTCTAAGCCATTTGGCTAAGAAAGGTTAAGCGACCTCCAAGCACATAAAAAGTGTATGCACTGATTTTGCCCTCCTCCCCAAACTTTTTTTAATTCTGAAAAAATGTGGAAAACACAAGACTAACATTCCTTTTAACAAAATATCAAACATTCTGGTCTACAGCAACTCTTCTCCCTTCCAAAATAAAATCCTCTTATATTTTTTACATATGAAGCAAAATTGAAACAAAAAAGTTATTGCTATCAAGTTTTGATCAAGAAGATGTTTACTGCACTGTCAGATTCTCAAATGGAAAAAAAAAAAGCCAAATGTTCATAATTTTATAAACTACTTTGCTACTTTGTGAGCAAAGACTCACATTTGTGTAATTCACTTTTACAGATACAAGTTCTATTCAAGAAGAGTACTTAAATATTTGTCTGCTTCAAATAGTTCAACTCAGTAAAAATATGAGCAATTTTGCCCTCCTAAATCTTTTCTTTCTCTTCTAGTTTTAAGGTTCAGAGTTTTCATCTCATAGCTGTGACAAAAAGCAGGGCAGTATAAAATGCATATAGAGCACTGGCTTATAGGAAGAAATTATGTAAAGAGCTTCTGTTCTTTATCTTCCCTCACAAGAAGGTTTACATGAAACAAAATTATCAGAATGGTACAGAAAAAAATGTTTCATGCAAGATGGAATTGAACCTTGGGATTTGTTCCCATAAGCAGACTCTAAGGTCACCAGTAAGGGCTAGATGCTTGTATAAACCTTGAAAACATCAAGGACAACATTTTGGAAGAGGTATTAAAGCATACTCTTCAGAACTTTAGCAAAACTATATCAGTAATTAAGACAATCCCATGTCTGAAAGTTTCTTGCACTTTTGTTTGAAGCATCTGGCACTGACAGCTCTCAGATATGGGATGCCAGACTGGACGGATGATGGATATAATCCAGTTTAACAGTCTCTACATTCCAGTTGCACTGTATAGAGTTTTTTTTGAGGTTTTTTCTCCACCATGCAGAACATAAGATTTTCCCTTACAAACTTCTGCACTGCCTTGTCCCGGAACAGATACAACACAAATCAGATTTTTATAAGCATAGTGTTAAGAAAGACAAAAGCACTAAGCTGTAACTTTAGTTAGTTATTTTGCCCTTTACAACCTTTTCTTCTTTAAAAGAGATTCTCATTATGAACAGCAATTGTGAAAAGCAAGTGTTAATTAATCAAGTATTTTTGACCAATACAATGTTAAAAATAATAGAAAAATAGAAAACTATTTTCTAGAGATCTTGCTCAATTTTTAAACTTTAGGCTTGGATTTCAACTGATGTCACTAAATGTGTCTATATTTACCTCACTAGAGCCATCACAAATCCAAATGGCAAGTAGGAAATTCCAAGATGCCTGGTCCCTGTCCCACTTGAATGGTAACAATCACTAAAGGACATAATTCCCAATATGTGCTTGTCTACATTCTTTTTAAAGGTGAAAAGCCAGCCTGTCATTTCACCTTTGCACTGCAGCTGTCATGGTGACTCTTCCATTGACAACTCCCCAGCTTACAGAAAAGCAGTGTCTGGGGCAAAGTAAGAATGGATTTATCTGGGGCTGCAATGCTTTTGACAGCCTAATAAATGCTTCCTTGCCTGTTTTAATGATGCCAATATTTTTTTTAATCCCTTAATAGAGCCCAAACCCCAAACCCTTAAATATTAAATTTTCAGAAGCACATCTGGTGTGATCCTAAAACTGAAATACACACTTGGTGAACTTAATTGAAAGGCCTGACTTCTCCAGCAATATGCACTTTCTGTCTGCAGCAGAAGAAAAGGTGGAAGTCTCTCACAATACAGTATTATACAGAGATATACAAATCTGACTTATCCTGTCCTCAGTAATATTAGACACATCAGGATGCAGATCAGCTATAAAGCATGCCTTAGGACAATTGTTGAGACCAGAAGCTGCTTTTCAGACAGAATATTAAGGTTGTTCCAGACTTTCCCTCAGACATACAGTAACTAGTTGCTCAGAACTGCATGGCAGGGAGGCACAGAGTTATGTGAGATGCCTGGGAGAGGAGGAGAGGAGGGCACAATGCTGGGAATTTTAAAAATGCCTCAGAGATAAGGAGGAGGCTGCACACATATAGAAACAGGCAGTTGTGAAACCAAAGTCACTATTTTTTACCAGGGGCAAAACAGTTATCCACAGAGCTGTGGGAATGGGCTCTTCAACTTGTGAATGCTAGGACGTGATGGGGGACAGGGTGGTGCAGGGATTGCTGTGAGACAGGGACCTCTCTGACCTTGGGACCATGTGCTCAACTCTCATTAAGCTGAACATTTTGGCGTATTTTACCTTAGTGTTTTAGGTAGGGTCAGGAGAGCACTGTCACTTCGCACCCATTGATTCACCATGGCAAGAGCAGTCCCAAGAGGTCACCAAATGGTTCCTTTTGGGGAAAAGCTAGATCAGCAAATGCATGCCCAGAAGTTAACAAATGCAGTCCAGCCGCTCCTCAACATCCTGTCCAAGGAAAATCTTCCAAGCACATAGTCAGTGTCCCCTGCATCACCACTTTCACTACGCAGATCTGCTCTTCCTATGTTGCACTACTTGCAGCTGCTGGAAGATTGCCACCTTGCAACAGTCTGGGCAAATAACATGAATTTACAGACTATGATGGACAAAAGGCTAGGCGTCATTCACCATTATCAGCTCTAGTTGCTATGTTTTCAGTTTCATTACCAACAAGACACACAAAAAACCTATGACTTACTTTGCTAGTTATGCGTGGTCCATACCTGCCCATTCATGGACCTCCAAGGGATGTTTGTGCTCCTTCACAGCCTGCAGCGCTGTGCTGTTTAAAACCACATTTAAACCATCACCTAAAATACACCCTTTAGTTCTTTGAGACGAACAGTGCAATTGAAGCAGATGAATGTGGTGAGGACTGCTTTGAGCAAAGACTGCACTGCCTGATAACTTACAGTCTCTTTAGCCTTTCTGTAGGATAATGTAGACAATAAGATTTACTTCTGTGTCTCCCTGGCATCATTTCAGTAGGTCTTGTGCAACAGCACGATGTTATTATTTTTCAAAATTTCAGGGAGATGTTTAAATTTTAAAACCATGTGGTCACTTATGAAAACAACAGTTCCTTTCATACTACGCCATAATATCTTTCGTATTTTCTTTTACACATATGTCACTTCAAAAACAGCTCAGCACGCAAGAATAAATCAACTGTCAGTATCCATTTAAAGATATCCTACTTGAGAATATCAGGATGTCTGTAGTGCAATATATTTAGACAAAAAACATTTCTATCCTTTAACAGTAATAATTTTTGTCCTTTCTTTCTTTTTGCCTTTTGCTCTTCAATTACAAATATGAACCATGTGGTTCTTATCTTGTTACTCAGTGCTACAGACAGGTAAATTCTGCATTTCCTCTCTAAGCACATGGAAGCTGGTGAGCCCAACCAGGGCTTCATTTTAAACTAATTAAGGAAAAGCAGAATAAACTAATAACAGCAGAAAATAATAAAGAGAAAGCTCACATCAGTGTTAATTGTAAGGTGGCTGTTTTTAGGAGAGGAAGCTGATGAGCTGAATGAAGAGCAGCATGGCAGTGCAGGCATCTGCCCAGGGCCTGGCCAGCAGTTGGCAAAGCCCTACAAGGCGAAACAGAATATGAGGAAGGATGACTCCAGGTAAGCACAGTGCAATGACTGATGATGACACCCCTATCCTTTCCTAGTTGTTAATACTGTAGCTCACCATCATCACGATATCCCAGTGTCTGGCATGTGTACTTCTGGCTTTTATCAGTAAGGTGCCAACACACATCCTTCCTTCCAAGGTCTCCTCACTGAAGCAGAAAGAGTGCAGAAAGATAAGAAATACCTTTTCCACAGTTGAACTGATTTATATCTATCCTTTTCAAACTTGCAGTGATCCACAAGCATAGAGAGAGCCGTCTGTAATGTTTTACTCTGAATTCTCCAGGAAATAGTGCCACAAGAGCCTGCATCAGTCCCAATCTTGCTGCAAGGCGGTCAACCAGCTTGCACAGGGCACTGTTTGGCACCAGATGAGGGCAGCAGTGGGTCCATGGGACACTGAGGAAGTGGGCAGAGAAGCTATTCCAATCCCATCTGACTGAAGGCATGCTGAAATGGGACAATAATAAAAATAGTTTGAGACCTAGCCCAAAGCAGTGTCAGTGACAAACACAGACCATGATGCATCTTGCTGGAGCAGGATGAGGATGCTGTGCCATTTCTTCAGCAACACGAAACCATTAAACCCAAAATAACAAGACCCTTTACCTTACTTTAATATGACTGTGTTTCCAAGGTTGCATTTTTTTAACTATAAACATTTCACGCTTTAAAGATTCAAGGAATGATCATGTTACACAGACAATCTTCTTTTACAGAAACCCCATAAAACACCAATATGTTTAACTCTGCCTAGCTGTCCTGTTGCTACTTTGAAATACTCAGTAATCCCTACTAAACAGTCGTCTTCTCTCCCACAGGGCCAACATAAAAGTGGGCTCATCAGAAAAATAAATCATACATTATCTTTGCCGAAAAAAATGTTAGTTATGTATCCTTTCAATCAGCTCCATTAGGTTTTCATACTCTCTCTACCCCTTGCTTTCTCCCTGCCTCCCTCTCCCTTTTCAAGAGCAATTTTTAAAGCAGCAAATGGCAAGATTCCAGGGGTTATGTTACTGCCAAAAATTAATTTAAAAAACAAGTAGGAGGCTGTGAGCTGAAAAAAAAAAAGAGAGAACGAGTGGGAAATGCATTCCCTCTGCATCTGGGACCTTCAGTCTAGGCAGTATAATGGATGGCATTTTACCTTGAAAATACCTCTTCATCCTCTGTCTCTTCTGTCCACCAGACATGGCTGACTGTACTGAGCTTTTCCCTTTTTCTGCTATGAGAAGAGATAAAACTTCACTTCTGCAACTGCAGCTTGCTGGTTTGTACAGAAGTGAGTACTCCTACGTTTTACATGTTCCTTGTTTACAATAGTGAGATTGTGGCTAAGAAGTGGTGTGGAAAACTAGCTTTTAAGAAAAAGATTTTGAAAAGAAAAGTAACTGGATGTGTTTACAGAAGGGTTGATTCTGCCACTATGTAGTGGAGTGGATACTTTCAACAAAATTACTTCTGTTTATTTTTACAGCCTTTTCCTCACATCCACTAAAAATTAGTGCTTTTCACAGCAGCTCTCTGGGACAACTCTAAAACAAACAGACAGAAGTTATCCCCAGCCATAGCCTCAGCTGAGCCTGGGAAAGACTCAGCACACTAGGGCAGACGCACTCCACTGACCTCATAGGGTGTTCCTGACATTATTAGTAACAACTCATTAGGAAGATGCGTTGTACCCTTACTGACCTCTTCTGTCTCTTTTCAGTTCTAAAACAAATAATTTCCAACTAAAACAACTGACAGACTTGTCGACTTAAGTGAATCACAAAATGATGCACTCTATTTTTTCAAAATACCATACCATTTTATATGCTTCCTCGACCTTGAGCTGTTATCTTCTTGGGTCTGTTGGGTACCCATGATCTAAATCCTGAGCTGCATTATTTAGCTTAGAAACTGCCATTTAACAGGTTAATTTAAGACTATTTCCCCCCTATTTTCATCACCTTATTTTTATCCACCTTGTAAAGTATCAAAGAGATCCTTCTATACTTCTTTATGGATCCCTTATCTTTTCTGGTTTCAGTAATTAATTTTCACTTTTTCATCAGCAATTTTTTTTTAATGTTGCTGCTCACTGAACATAAAAGGTCCCACCATAAATCACCATTTAATCCACCTGCTGGCATCACCCTGCTCCAAGAATTGGTGGTTTATTCATACATTCCATTTCTTACTGTTTATCACTTATTTATCCATTTAAGGATCCTCTGTCCTATGTTATGTTCCTTAACAGATTTTGGCAAAAATTCTTTCAAAAGTCTCTGGAAAAATTAACAGTAACTGGCCAGTGAAACACCTTTTATTCATGTGCCTTTATGCCTTTATGGCTCTTTCAAAAGTGCTATCAGGTTTGTGTGGATGTACAAAGGCCAAGTTGACTCTCCCTACACTGGAGATTACTTAAACATCCACCAGTTTTATTGAGGGTGCCCCACTGGCAAATCTCTCTATGCTCTTGAAAGGCTAAGAAATTGACAAGCCTTTGAATACATTTAGGTTCAATAAATTAGTCTTTCAAATCCAGAGTTCAGTTCAAGGACCAAGGGTGGTATCCTCGTGGCAAAGTACTCTTGGTTTAACCTTTTTTGTACTTTCAGGTAAGTTTTCAAATCCTTCTTACCTCTGCTACTTCACGACAAAAAGGAGCAATGGCTGGCCAAGAGACAGGTCCCAGGTTGTCTAGAGAAAAACTATCCAGCAACTTGAAGTATGAACAGCAAGTATTTACTTGCTCATGAGTTCCTTGAGAAATGTGTCCTGGAAACAAAACCAAAACCAAGCTGCCAAATTCTGCATTGGTATTTTACAGATAAATCTAAGATGTAGCCTCATATTGCATTACTGAAATAGTATTGCAACAGTCTAATCACCACTGACACTTGCTAAGGTTGCAGCACAATGCACCCATTGTAAATTCTTTGCAATAATTAAATACAGAACAGGAGACCTGGCTTTCCACTTGATCTTCTTGGAGCACAACCAGATGTCTAGATTGACCACAGATGGCCAGCAAGCCTTCTCAGAAGCCAAATTTCTGTGTAATAGTTCTTCACATAGCAACAAGCAAATATTTTCTGTCAATAGAAGATAGATGAATACAAAATGGATACAAAATGAATGAAAACTGAATCCTGAGTCCACCAACATGAGGATTTCTTCCCTGAATCTACCTCCTAACAAAAAAGCACCAAGGTGGTTTGCTGCCTACAAGGAGATAAACGGCTTCAAAGAGCATATTTGACACTGGCTGAGCTACAGAATTAGAGTAAGATTGAGATTTTCCAAAGGGTGTGCCTGATGTTCAACTTTTTAATGTTTGAGGTCATTGTAGTGATCCAGATCTTTTAGCACTTCTGAAAAACAGATGCTTTTGTAGATAAAAAAATACAGAGAAGTAACAAACTGTAGATACCCATTCTTCATAAACATTTAAATTCTCTCAATTTTTATAAATTCTCTATCCCACACTTCCTTTTACTTCTGTATGTATCAGGCTCATTCCTCTTCCCTTGGTGAGCTGAGTCTGTGAGCAGGGAATCTGTGCTGCAGACCACAGGTCTTAGCACTTCTAACCCTCCCAGCTAAGATCAAGAACAACTCAGAAGCTACAAAGGCCCTCCCTCTTCAATTCACTTTCACTCTCAGACTCAAAAGTGACATCTTCATAGTTTCTGGGGAAAGCAGCTGTTCCAGGATTTCATTCTCATGAGAGAGACACTGCCTCCTCTGATTCTGCCAAGCTCTTTCAGGATCCTGGAGATTACAACTGAGACATTCAATACAACTTCATATTTCATGGGGAGCCAACATAATTAGTCACAAATCACAATGGCACTTACTTGGCAACCAGCATTGCCCAAATGGAGGGTTTCTCCACATAAAGGCTTTCCCCATGCAGTAATACTTATTTATAGCCATAATTCATACTGCTACCTATGGGCACAGATCTGATGTGTAACACTGATCTCTGGGTAAAAGGAGGTACCAGCAAGCACAACGGGAAGAAATCCTGGAGAATATTCCTGCTGTTACTGTCCTGAGTCCCTTAGTAGATTCCTCGTAGGTGACTGCGCCCCAAAGACAGAAATTGGGAAAAAAAAGGAAATAAGGCCATAGCATCTGGAAAGTCTTCACAGCATTCTCCTTTTTCCATCTGTGTTAGCTTCCTTTCTCACCCATTACTAGCAGCCAGGTGCTAGTTCCAATTGTGTGAGAGAAACTGGTAGAAAGTCATGCGTCCTCTATTTTAAGAACATGGTTAGCTAGACATGGCAAAGCATCTTCCTAAACGCAATTTTAATGGAGAGCACTGGGGTTTAACTATTCCTCCATTTGCTTTTGAAGTGCATTTGGGATACATTCTGTGCTCCAGCTACTGATTACTGAGTATTTTAAGGGACAGTGATTACATTATACAGTATTTTCCGGGCAGGTGCCCAGACTTACAGTGAAAGGACCCTTTAAAATTGCTTTCCTTAGCACTCACCCCTTGAATTCTGCATCATTCCTCTTTAAAACAAGTGACAAGTCTACTTATCCATGGTCACACTACTATAGTGTGGAAGAAATTAGCTGCTGCATAGCTGGTTTTTTTCAAATTTATTTCAACGTACCTGTACATAAGAAAGCTGTAAAATAGGGGATTCACAGGGTCCCTAAAAGCATATTTCTAGTATGTATCAAACCAGTATTGTGGGACACTTACACTATTTTCTTTTAAGCCACAAACCACAAAAAAGTTGCCCCTTGTAAATGAATAAAGGTAGGATGGATACTTATACAAAAAAGTGACAAAAACAATGTGCAAATAGTGATGTCAACCCCATCCATGCCATAGAAAATGATGTCTGTAGCCCTGAAGAACAAAAGTCATATACTTTTGTTTTCAGATCTGGTCTGTTCCTGTACGGGAATTTGCAGAATCCTAAAAAAAAAAAAAAAAAAAAAAGAGAGAGATAGAGGAAAAAAAATGGAAACACAGGTCCTAGAAGAAAAAGAGAGAAGACAGACTGACAGTCCAGTCCAAAATACTGCAGTAGGACTGGCTCTCTGTCCCAAGCACTGAATGGGAGAAGTGCTCGGTCCTAAAGAGAAGACAACTTGGGATGACTGAAGCTTATATGTTTATGTTATGTTATATGTTTTGTTATATGTTTATATGTATAAGTTTATATGTTTGATGTTATATGCTTATTCCCCAGGCAGTTCAACTCAGGCACTGCTACCAGCATGTCTTTAATCCTGTCAGTGATAATTCTGCCAGCTTGCTATTTGCTTTCTTAGAAAATGAAGCATGTTACAAATGCTCCCCTTTACATTTGGTCCCGTGAGTTTCATTTTTAATGAAAGGCCATAAGTGCCTCCTGAAGATCTGTAGAATAAGAAGATAGAATCAGCAATAAGGTGTGGTGTAACTGCCTTAAAAGTGATGTTTATACAGCTTTTTGTTTTCCTCTGATATTTCCAACCAAGCATCAAAGAGCAGAGAGAAAAACCTCTGCTCCTTGAATTCCCAGCATGTTCCTCCCTGCCTCATTACAGACACTGTTGAAGGACATAATAAAGCTGAGCTGACCTATTTCAATCTCATCCATCAGCATAGGCACAACTGGAAACAAGCCCTTCTGGAGTAATGTCAGCACTTTCAATGACAGCAAACCTAAACTATACAAGGGCAAAAAGCAAAACACCAGAAAGCCCTACTTATGTTGAAGAAACCCTGTTGGTATCTGAGAAACCCTTTCGAATCTCTCTTTCTGCCCTCTTTTCCGCATGTGATGCAGTTGTTAGTAGTGAGCACTGAAAACTCAGTACACTCTGAAAACTGGCCTTGCCCATACATCCATCACATTTCTGACAGTGTTTCCACGAAAATTATTTTATGCACTGGTGGTGGAAACATGCAAAAGGTTTGAGAGCTGGGCTAGATCCTCAGATGCCATTAGTATTTGAGGCCAATAGGAAGGTACTACTGAGCATCAGTGGAATCGATGACACTGCAACATTTCCTCAAATAAGAGATGCAAACACCATTGATCTCTTTCCTACACACAGGCAAATATACAGAAGCACTCATGCCTTTAATTTTCAGCTGTTTAATACTCCTTCTTAAGACTCATAGCATCCATCCCATCCAATCCTTCAAGCAAGCCAAGTCCTCAGGGAAGAAAATCTATTGCAGCAGTTTTGACACCCTGCATAGGCTTTTTTGAGACACAGAAAACCATGCAAAGACACAGAAGGTGGGATCCCAGAGATGTGGATCTGTAGACCAGCAGTGAGGAATAAGGCAGGAAGAAAGCAAGGCTGAAGGATCTATTTGAGGCTGTGAAGGCTCAGACTAGTCCTCAGGCCAGCTTTTGACTCTGAAATCCATGGATCCCAGTGCAGGATCAAACTCGTAAAAACTCCACTGCCTTTGCCCAGAATAATTTGTGAGGGGTCCAGTTGTGTAAGGGGTAGATAAAGTCTTTTCATTTACACAGTCTTACTCCCCAGGTCAGCTGGGAACCCCAGAGGACCAGAGCCAACCCTACACCAAGATCTCGAAAAGGATCATCCCCCAACGGAACCTCCTACGGAATAAGGCAGAAAACTACCCATCACGAGAAAGATTTTCTTTTATATAAAATCTTGATTGTGTTTTTCTTAATAGACACTACTTCACTCCAGATGAGATTTACTCATTTAGGTTCAAATGAGGTGGTATGGTATAACCGACAGAAAGCAGCTGCCTAGATCTTCTTAGAACTCACCAGCACACATAATAATAATCAACTAGGGCAAAACTAGGTTGTTTTCACCTGCTATAAACTGGTAACTCTACAAGATTTTAGCATTAGCTTTAAGAGCCTATAAACAGCCTTGGTCAGATTTCCAAACACTATCATTTGGAGGCACATGGTGCATTTTTCAGCTGGGTGAGGCTGATACCAATGCACATGTAAGCAGAAATTATGACATGTACAGTTGCAACTGTGGCTGTGCTGATTAGTATCTGTATGCTGCAGCTAGGAAAATACATATAAAAGCAGCATTCAGACACACAGAAAGGAAGTGAAAATGTCAAGGGTACATTTCAAAGGAATGTGGTCTTGGTAGGGAACCCATGGTGTGTACCAGTTTAACCAATAACTGCCTACTGTATTTGGCAAATAAAATGAACCACAAGTGATAATTTGGGAGAAATCTATAATGTTATTTAATCATATTCAAAAGTACTCTGTTACTGTAATGCAATCCCTTTAAATTCTGATAGCCATGTTTTGTTTATCATAGACACTGACTGCAAATTTGAATGGGGGACTTGGTTATGACAAGTTATTTCTGACTTTGGGAGATACAATGAGCTGCAACTGTTTCACGAAAGTCCTAGCCACTTTGTACGAAAATTCGAAATCTAGAGAGTGGAGCACTTAAACTAGCATGTTCATACTCATAAACAACCAATCCAGTGCAAATTATAAAATGAAGTTTCCAGAGGGGCATAATTTGTTTCAAGAGTAAATAAACGGAAAACATTTTTTCTCTCTTTGGCTGCTAGGGTTATTATATAAGTCCAAAACCAATGGTAATGCTTTTTATCATAAAATTATAAATCAAGAAAAAGGATTTGGAAACAGTATGGGTTTTAATTGTATAAGCTTACAAGGAAGCTTTTCTTCATTTATAGCTTTAGTTCAAATACCATTACAAAGCCCATATTCTCTTTTCCCTTGTCTCCTTCCACTCCTTTCCAAGAGACATACCATCAGATAATGCTGTATTTTCCAGAAGGTCTGAAACACATGGCAAAGTTTTACAAAAGCCATCACTCCACACTGAATTTCAACACTTGGATCATTTACTAGGACAATAATGGTCAAAGTACCATGGCAATACTCCAGCCCTGTCCTCATGCAATCACAAAATTTATGATAGGAGAGTTTCCTCAAACTTCTATCTTAAGAAGGAGCATTAAAAAAGAGTCAATTAAAGAGGCAATTTGGGCCAATAAAACAATTATTTCACCTCATATACGGAAGTAATTTATTTTAAAGATGCTTCTGCATTTGTTTATCTATGGGTAACCCGATAGATAGTTCTCAAGGCCACTCTGTCAATTCAAAGGAAGATAAAACCTGTCTGTATCATTAAATAAAAAAAAAAAATAAAGGAAGGATTAAAAATTCCTTCTTCTTGGCAGCTTATATAAATACTATCAGCCTCTGTTCTTTGTTAACCTACATTTTAGATTGAGAAAACTTTCAATTCCTAAAAAACCTTACAAGGCTATTTGTTCCAAATCCAACTTTAATGAACATCAGGAATCTCAGTGGAACCAGAAGTTGATCACCGATTTCTGAGTGTGCACGCTTATCTTCCAAGTGTTTGCTGCTTTGCACCTATTGACAGGACGTTTCTCTTGTAACACCTTACAACTGGATTTTCATAAATGAAACACCAAGAAAGTTGGTGAAAGCAGTATGATTTATGACAAATTAAAGCATCTCTACATCTGACCAGATTATGGGAGGTAGAAAATTGATTGAAGTTGATATTAGATGTCAATGTTTAGTTTGATTCAAGCTGTCGTCCAACATTTAGGTGAAAATGTTTAATATCAAATTTAGGCAACTGTCTACATTCTACAACAGCAGCTTAGCAGAGATAAACATTTTGTCTATCTGCATGATAAAAAAACGAATAAGAAAAAAAAATTATTACATGTCATGGGGGAAAAAAATAAGAAAGGTAAAATCCAAAGTGGGAATGCAAGCCTTATTTTTGCAGACAGATTAGATATCAGATCATGGCAGGAATTCTCTTATCCCATCAGGCATCACAAGTGTCTTTTTCTATAAGGTAGTGGATGGTAAATCTTGTCAAAGATTTGACAGTGAGATCCATATATTTCTAGAAGGCTCATGTGTATATTCTCAAATAATATAGGATAGCCACCAAAGTCTTCACTGCAAGTCTAATCAAAGAGAAGTCACTATTCCTCAACTTAAGAAAAATGGCTACTCAAGCAAAGGTTTCTGGTTGGTATCCCGAATACTATGGGTTTTTTGCATGGTTGCAAAATGCACCTTCAGAGCTTCATGTCCTAGAAGAACTGGGAGATTTTCCTGAAGGTAACTATCTTGAAACATAAGGTTGGTGTGCTCAAAAGTAAGCTACAGGTGCAAATTTCATAGTCAAAGGAAAATGGTATTGCATCTGTGGGAATAACCTGTCCTCATCCATCTGGAACTCTGAGACCCACCATTATCTCACTGCTGCTCCTGGCTGCTCCCAATCTTGGTGTGAAGGAAGAACCAGCTCCTCTCCAATTACTCTTGGGCTTGGATCCAGGCTCTGGGTGCTGTCTTGGAGGGGAAAAGGGGCTTTGAGGAACAGATCTAGATCTTGGTTCTCATCTCAATTTCACAGACATTTGTAACTACAAACACAAAGAGAGATACAATACACCCCCCAAAAAACACATGGATAAATACAATGACACAACTGCAAAGATCAAAGCTATGACTTAACCACTGGGAAATTTTCAGCCTCCATTCCTACAGGAGAGAAGATCACTTGAGCCAAGCAGGCTTATATAGCTAACCTCAGGACAACATTTTAAAGCAAGATAATTCAGTTCTTCACAAGAATAATTTTTTCCCTCCACTTCATGTAACCTCTGACCTCATGTCTGGAGGTGATGGATAAGATTAGACAGAGCCATGGGAGAAGACCTGAGGATAGCTGATGGCATGCTACAGCTAGCAGTCATTAACAGGCAAGGTTTCCTCAGAGGGAAATAAGAATTATTTCAAATCAAGAAAAATAAACACCAGAAGAATCAGTTGTGCAGAGTGGCTCACATAAAATATGAATGTGGCTAAGGTTTGCAAGTCCGAAGGGAATCCAATTTTGTGAGCTTACTGCAAAAGAATGCAGGCCCCAGCCCTAAGGTCTTATACAAGCTCTGAAATGAAAGAGTAAAGCCCTTTCTGAACATACAGAGAGCACTGCATTAAGGACTGCAGCCCACAACCTTTCAGGCAGTCCTCCAGCACTGCTGTGCCTTCTTTATTTGTCCAGCACAGGCAGAGGACAGGAGGAGGAAAGTGTTCCCTGGCAAGTGCTGAAGTGAGACTTTGGTATACGGAAAAGAAATCTCTCCTGGTGTTTGTTTTGGCAGGAATAGTTTTAGCAGACACTATTACAGTCCCATCCACTTGCAGAGCAAGGCTGCAGTTCACATATTATTAAAACTCCAGGGCTGATTGCTTTCCATACATCAATGTTACTGGAGCTAGCAGAATGCAAGCAAAGTTGTTTGCTCAGCAAAGATTTTTTCTTTAAAAAATACAATAACATTTTCTCTAAATAAAGCAGGTTGGTTTGCTTCAATCAAGGGGGACGACAAGGTCCTTCTAAACGGCAGTGCTGGGCATTCAAAGCTGAAACCCCGTATTGTTCTTTCCCAGGAACTCAAGCTGCCAGCAGCTGCATTGTCTCATTGCCTGACCTTGCACAAGTGAACAGGGAGCCTGGGAGAGGCAGATGATCCTGATCTATCATTAGAGCTGCACTTCATGGTAATGCTGCTTGAAAATGTTGCTGATGCATGGGTAGTTAATCCTCTGCACATCAAAGAGAGCTACAGGGGTGAGAGTACTTTGTCGAGATATTCTAGCCCAGTTTTGTGCCTGTTAGAGTGAAGTCGTAACAGAGGCACATATTCCTACAGCTTCTTGGTGACTGGGCTCTCTGGGTGTCCATCCTACTTCCAGTCCCAAGTCACAGGTCATGGATGATGATGTAGGTTATGGATGCATCTCAAATGCAGGCCTGCCTAGTTCTTGACAAATCTCTGTGGGATTTCACTATGGACCTCTAAGCTTTCCCATGCTCTAATGGAGATGGGGCAGAGAAGTTTCCAGGAATGGAGGAAAGCCACCTTTCAGTTTTTCACAACCTGCTTGCCCTACACCTCTTCTCAGACACAGCAGTAATCCTAAGAGACATCCTCCAGCATGCAAAGTCCTCTGTTCACAGAGTAAGCTGATAACTTCTTATAACCCAGAAACGGCCATTCTATGCAAAGCATGCAGCTCACTTATAAGCTTTGGTATTTACACTGCCATGTTGCCTATCTTTCATGGCAGATAAAATACGCCTTACTGGCTTATTATCCTGAAGTATCATATAAGGTGTAGTGTTAGTGAAACAGTGGCATAAAAGAATAATAGTCATTCCATGTGAATGAAAAAATCATAGTCTTTCTTGGTTAAACTTACTTCAAAGTTTATTTACTAATGTCAAATACTAAAGTGTTGCCCTCCTCCTGGAACATATTCTTCAATCTGTGTATACAGTACTGTTTAATTTTACACGCCTTGAAGCCAGAGTGTGTTGTGTTATTTTGATACTTTTGATACTTTTTGATAGTCTGTAGACCTAAAGTGAGAGCAAATAATTGGTTTCCACATGTTAGTATATTCTCAGAGAGTTCAGACTTTCTCTTATGAATGGAAAGGTCAAAATCAGAACCAGTGACCCAGAGTTTTTTACACTCTAGGCCTGTAATTGGTAAGAACTCAAAACATGTTTCTTGCTTGGGCAAAAAAAGCTTCTTTTGGAAAATGTATTAACCCATGTCTGTTTCAAACAGTGATTGGCCAAACCAAACCTCAGCAGGTTTTCAAATTCACATCATGAGCTGGTGAAACCTGTGATCCTTCCTCTGATCACATGCAGCCATTGAGACATGGAAACACTTGATATTTGTGTATCTTGCCTTACCACTGTCCTTCTATTTGCCACACTACAGTCATTGAAGACTGCACTGAGCAGTGTGCTACCTACAGCTTGCAATGGAGGGATCACATTCAGCAGTTTTTCAGATTGCTGAGAATGACTTACTTCCAACTGATGTCTCTCCCTTTCTAGTGCCTTGAGAGCTGTCTCACTTTAGGAAATATTTTGCAGGTGTCCTTGAGACCCAAGATCAGCTTTGCACAGAAAGTCTGGGAGTACATGTATAAATCTGACAAAAATGTCTCTTTGCACTCAGTGGATGCTGACTTACTGTCACTTTCTTACCTATGAGAACTTTAAAAGACAAAGGTAAAAAAGACCAACTGTTTGATATTAATCATTAAACAGAACCTAATCTTTTAAAGACCGTACCACTACAAAACCATGAACATTTTTGCCAAACAAATGGAAAAGCTTGAAGCACTGATGGTTTACACTCAGTATACCTCCCAGTCTCCCAATAATGAAAAAAAAAACCAAACAAACAAGAAAGTCAAGCAGAATGCAAGCAGCAAATCAGATAATCTTGAGTTCCTCCAGATGAGGAACAGGGATGCAAAAACTTTTAGGCTTGTTATAAATAATCATACCAGGGGTACTTTAGCCTATTATTTCTTTTTTCCAGCACAAGTACAGAATTTCCAAATGAATACAGCAATGAAAACATTTCTATGTATTATGATTCATGTAAGGAGTACAAATCTCCTGCTACCATAGGTACTAAAAATAAAACCAGATAATTTCTTTGCAGGTGGCAAATGAACTGGTTTACATTTATACAGTCCTGCTAAAATACACATTGTAAATATTTATTTTAAAATATCAATAATTTGCATTTTTTCATTAGACCCTCCTGCTCCTATCCTTTGTTTATACAAAGGCATTTCCTCTGAAAAAAACCTGAGTTTTTGTCTCCTGTCAGAGTTCTTCCTTTAATATTTTATAACAAAAGACATGGTATCTACACAACCTCACTTCAAGCTACCTAGAAACAACTGGAAAGGTTTCTGTCTTTAATGGTGCTGAGGTGCCTGGTTTGGCAGAGAGGATCCTACATGAGAGAAAGAATTCTCTTTAAAAATTTAAAATTAAAATGTTTTTGTACTTTAGAGAACTAAAGAAAGCAGAGCTGTTCATTCCCATACTTCTTTCTTTAAAAAAAACTTTAAATGGATGACATATTTTACAGAGAAGTTGGTCTGATAATAAAATGGCAAAATCTGCAGGAATATTTTCATAATACAATTAAAATAGCCAGGTTGGAAGAATATAGAGCTTTCTCTGACCTAAAATTAAACTGGGCCACATCCAAGAATTTTTATTTTTCACTTCTGCATCTGCCAAAGCAAATACCGATAGGACACTTCTAATCCTTCTTGTTGAACTGTTCCTGACTCTTTGAAGTGCCCCTATTCCAGTCCTTTAAAAAAAGAAGCAAATAACCTGTGTTTAATAATAACCCTTCCCATGGATATGTCCCAGGATAGCCAATGCTGTTGCTCAGTGGTATGAGGAATGAAATTACCAGAGGCATTTTCTGAGTAAAACAGCATATCCTGACCTCTGCATGGGCTCTCCTTACACGGAGACCCTCCAAGAACACCATAGCAGAAAGATAACCTGGTGTAGGCATGTTTGGCTCTCCTAGAGGGCTTCCTAGTGTTTTGATTTCTTCTTTATTATTACTTCAGTCCTGCAAAGCACCTCTCATCCACATTGCCTACCTGTGTGAAGACCCTCTAAATGAAATCACAATCCACAGGAAGGGAGACCACTGCTGTCACAGCGTGGGTGTTTTGAGCTTTGTGCCATGACAGCATCAGTTTGTTTTCTTCATTCTCTTTGCCTTTGAAAACCAACCAACCAACCAAACAAACTAACTAACTAACTAAACACTGTGCTGGAGTCTTCATGTGTTGAGTACAACTGATGACCCCTCCTCTTGCACCTTTTGGCCATGCTTCCCCATGGCCACATTTACTCAGTGGTTGTCTATATGCAATGGGGCTTGGGGGCTGCCCTTCAAAAGTTAAGTCTTCTATTTCCAGAGCTCTGCCCAGGACCTTTGCAGCCTGCATTTGCCTCTGGCTTCAAAAGCCCTGTCATGCTCCATGCACATATCTGTGGCTTACAAATCAAAGCTGATTTGTAGTCAAGCTGCTGAGCCTGACTACCTCCCTCACTTTTATGTCTTAATATTGCTCATCAATATTTCCCCCTTGCCCTTGGTGAAATCTCTACCTGTGAGGGAAGGGGGAAATCCTCACCTTCCTATCTGGGTCATAACCAAACAGACCCCCTTTCAAAATGGATTTCTTCACATTAAAAAGCTCTGTGCATTTCAGCTGATTAATCGTACCAGAAAACAGCATGCAGTCTCCCCTGGAGTATAATCCCAACAGCATAACTCTTGCTTCCTGCTGTGTGTGCCTCCTTACCAATGCTCATGCTGGCAACAATTTAAGACAAATAATGAACCTCAAACAAGCAGAAGGAAAAAATAAGAGCACAAAACCAGCAATGATCCCATTTAAAGTTTGTTATCTGATGCTCAAGTGTACCAGGAATAGCAGAGAACTGGAGGAAAGGAAACACACACACACACAAAAAAAAAAGTAGTGCCAGACAAAAAGCTTATTCTGCCCAAATAATACATGTTGCCAGAACTGTCCCTTGTGAGCAGAAGAAGCTGGCAGAGAAGGGAAATTTTAGTTAGAAGGTTAAGAACAACAGCATTAAAAATAATTTACCTGAAAAAATATTTCTTCCTACTTGATGTTCAAAAAAAAGTACACAAATTCTTCTGTAAATAAGGACAATGATATGTAGGAAACTAAGTTACAAGCCAGGCTGACAGAAATTTTGTAGCACGACAAAAGGACATAACTCAGTGGCATGGAGAGTTCAAGACAGTAAGATTTCTAAGAGTGCTAAGAGTGAAAAGAATCGCAGTAACAGAGGCATTACAGACCCAGAAAAATAGTCAATTACTGTTATTAAAATACAAATCCCAGAACTATGCCATATAACTTCATCATATAGCCGAGAAAAACCCAGAGACAAACTTCCCTCCTCTCACAAGGAAATTAAGGAACAAAACAACAATAATAAAAAACTTCACAAACCTACAAAAAAATAAGGTCAGATTAAATAGCTACTGAAACAAGTGATTTTTGAAAGACAAAACTGAAAACAGGTATGGAAAACTTGCATCCAGGAGCCATACAAGAGGTCTGGATGAAGTGTTCATGATCATGTAATGAGATGGCTTAGAATATGATGAAAATTACATACTAGAGAACCCATTGAAAATTAAACGCTGCAAGAGAGGTCCAATAAATGGGTCTCCTGGGTAGTCAGAGAAACGGGTGTTGAACTGGGAAAGCAGAGTGGAGCAGTGTTGGGAGGTAGCACCTATACTGCACCTGGCTGGAGATCCACAGTATCTTGTTATGAAGAAAAGAGAGGCACTGGTGCCTTCCAGTCTCCAGGGACACTCCATGTTGCTGGCACCAAAGGTGATGAGATTCATGCAACACTTACAAGGACCAGCCAAACTAAGAAGCATGTCATAAAATATCATCCTAATTGGAACTGTGGGTTTTGCAATAGCTTTTTGCACAATTAACATCGACAGCTAAAATTGCTATGAAGCCTCGAAAGATGGCACTGAAATAAAATTTGGACTAACACAATTACAAGATCAGATTGTGCCTGAATTTGGATCACTTGGGAAGGTACATGGAAAGAACAGTGTTTAGTTTAAGAAAGTCAGCTCTACAACAATCCATCTAGTAACAAAATGAGGCAGAGGTCATGGTGAGAGTCTACTCTGGAAGCAGATGTGGAAAAAGATTTGAGCTCCTGCTGGCTATTCAAATGAATGACTTTCCAATTCAACACTGGTCAACAAGTGTGATCCTTGGATTTATTAAATGCAGGGAATTTAAGAAAGATAAGAACAGTCTCTTCTGGCCATGTACTAATGTAATATCCATCACTAAAAGCAAATTGAGACTCCTTTACAGACATAAAAATCCAAATAAACTTAGGGAATTTGACACAAAATGAATATAGGCTCAAGCCCCTAATTTTCTGATACTGAAAACAAATAGTCTTATCTGCAGAACTTTTCAACTGGCACTGATCTTTCAGTATATTGCAATAGAAAGGTGTTTTTGGATAATGCAAAAATAGGTAAAGAAAAAGGGTGTGAAAGGAAAAACTGAGAATCTCATCAGGCAAAAAGAAACAAACCTTTTTCAATTAGTGGAAATTATTAAATTGGATTACACATTGAGCATGTGAAAGAGATATTTAAAACCAGACAACTAGAAACACATAGCAACAAAGTCAGAATTTATCAGAAAAAATAAAGGCGAGTATGACACCCTCCTTCCCCACAACTTTTCTGTCATGTGATCCTACAAATCATTAAGTCAGATGTAAATTTCAGTTATATATACTATACATTAGAGATAGATATATAGGCCAAGACCCATACTTCTTGTAGGGACAAGTGAAATTTTAGGAATAACTTTCCAGGCAAGTACAAACCTGTACAAATTACAACAGGATTGAAAAAGAAGAAATTAAATTAGAATAGTTTATTATGGAAAGAAAATGCAGAAATTACAGCTGCCAAGAAAAGAAGGCAGGAGGAGAGAACAGAGGTCAGATAACTTCATGTACCAAGCACATTCGAGATAAAGAAGTGAAATAATACCCAAGGCGATAAGAAGACTATGTAAACATCACATGAAAACCAAGTCTGCTGACTCTCGACTTCCAGAAAGCATTGGTGTAACCTGCAAATAACGTATGAGAGAAGCAACTGTCAGGCACGATACTTCAGGGAATAGATAGAGATAAGCAGTTGGAATTTTCCATCTTCTGGGACAGAGCTTCCTGGCTTCCTGTCATTTCTGCCCCCCGGAAGCTCATGCTCAGTAAAGTTCACTTCTCAAGGGCTCTCCAGTGGCCTTGCTGAAAAGCTCAAGGCTGCTGAGCTCTGCACAAACAGGGTTGTCATGTCAGGAGTGGAATCCTTTGGTGTCCAGCAATAAAGTACCGAGCAGCCTGCAGCAAACTGACTGAAGGCTAATCTCTCAGTGCTATGTGCTTTTAAGGTCTCATGTGCAGGAAGGGGAAGACTTTTTTTCCTCAGCTGAATTCTTCTTTTTCTCCAGAAGGCAGTATTTCCCTGTCACGTGCACAGTTTTTGGGGGATGAGAACAGGGAGAAGCTCAAATGATACACCACCTGCACTGGGTAAAAAGGGAAAAAGCAGGAGGAAGTCTCTCTGAAGCTTGGGAAGTGACCACTGACAGTCACAGCACAGTGGCAGTCATCTTGTGTACTGCAGACACTGAGTCCAAATAAAGATGCAGCCTTACAGTATAGAAGTTGACATGTCTGCATGACCATGGCCTCTCTAAAGTCCCTGGGAAATTTGCTGTGAGGGTCAAGAAATTACTATGTCATTTCCAAATGCCCAGATTGACTTTTTGCTGTTGGGGAATGATGATTTGTAGAATAACCATTCCCCTTACAACGTTGTCCACAGGCTAAAAATGAAGTGAAGTACAAGCCAAGTGGAGTCATCACTAAACAGTACAAAAGTTTGCATAAAACCTACTCACTGGGCAGTGCTGTGTCAAATAGTTCTGGATTAGGCCACAACGGACATCTCTGAATCATCATTTTTCTTAAGGGTTTCTGATGTAGCTTTTCTACACCTTCTGCAAAATTACATGTATTTCACAAGTTTATCCTAATCTTAATACCCTCAGTTCAGAGAACAGAATCTAGCTTCTCTGCTGATAAAGCAAATCGAAAGCTCCAAACCTCCCTAAAATAGGGCAGATTTCTGCTGTCAAAGATTTGTATTGACCATTGTCCAGCTATGCAAGTATTCCCAAAAATAATATCAAAGGCAAAATGTTTAAAAGCATTTAGTTCTCTTTGAAGTCAATAGTCGATCTTCTAATCCCACAGATCTCAAATATTCACTTCCCTGTAATATATCCAGTCTTCTTATTTGCAGATCATGTGGAAAGAAAAGACTCACAGAACATACTGTATGTATTTTTGCAATTAACATCTCCCCATCAGCATTAAATGATCCAAACAGGTCCAAAATGTCTTTCATTAGAAACCTAGTACTCCTAAATCTGCGTTTCAAACAGTGGAGCTACTTATATCTTTGCAGAGAAATAACTGAATAGTACCCATGATGGATGGCCAGTCCAGAAGAAATACGAAAGCAGACTTTGTCCCATAAACCATGTGTCATTTATGTTATTTCATTCACTCCCTATGCAACACACAAAAAAGTAAGAACTTAAATTTTTAGTTAAAATTTGAAGCAATTACACATAACTTCTGTGATATTAAATAATTCTAGCACATCTTGCAGGATGAACCACTGAACTTCAAACAAAAAATACGAGTTTGTCAATGCAATTATAAAGTAAACTGAAGAATATAAATAGTCAGTGAAAGAGAAAAATAAGCATGCTTGAAGTGGCTGGTTTTGCAGAGCATGTATTAACTCCACAAGACCTTTCAGAGCCACTATAGACTAAATGCAAAATGGACAAAAAATGGCTGACAGCTTTAATATTTTCTAGTTTTCACAACTAAACAAAATCAATAAAAAATGCAAAGCAGCACACAGAGAGAATGAAGCAGAGAAATATTAAAGCATACCAAATGGGATGCTGGAACTTTGAAGAAAGACAGAGAAACCTAATAAGAGAGAGGAAAAACAGTTGTCCCAATGCTATCTGACCCACCTAATCAGTGAAGAAGGAAATAAGAATACTGGCCTGGAATAAGAAATTTCAGAAAAGACAAAATATCCATAGCACTAGTGCCTCAAAATGTATCAACCCCAACATAAAAAAAAGAATGAAAGAAAGTAATGAGTTCAAAATGCCAAACAAGCCTGAAACAAGTCATGAGACCAAACATAACAAAAAAATCCTCCTCACTATAGCAAATCTACAATTTGTATCAGAAAATCATCAAAAAATGCAGTATGTCTCTTCCTGGAGATTTCCTGAAAGAACGCCTTCCTTCCCTAGGAATAACTAAACACAGGTTCAGTGTCTTGAACTAGAGTAGAAGCACCACAAAGAAGGCAGAACAAAGACCAAAGCCATAGTAAAATTATTCAATTCTGTTGGGTAAAACTGAAGAATAATTCACACCACAGTTTCAATATCTCTTAGATTATTTTCAAGGCAGGAAGGAGAAAAACTAAATTCCAGCTAAAAATTTTATTCACAAAATAATAAAAAAATACCCATGGGGTATAAGCACACATCATAGCTATATGATACTAACATCCCTGAAAAACAGATGGTATTACCTTGATTTCTACAAAGAGAAAAAAAACTTTGTTTATCTCATTGGTCTTTTTCACTGGGCAAGAAATTAATTTCAATTACTAATGGATAATTTTAAAAGGTCTCATTGTTTAAGTTGGTTTTTTTGAAACACAGGAAACACTTCTGTGAAAAAAATTTTTTTTTTTTTTTTACTTGAAAGCCTCATGGATGAGAAGGAGATGTAGGCAATATGTAATGCCTGTGAAAATTACAGCAAGAAGGACGTGAACTTGAAAGTCATCACTCTCACTAACAAGAGGTGAAGAGTAGAAAGTCCTGAAGACTTGAAGACTTAAGGGAAGAAAAGGATGGATAAAAGAAGGCACTTGTCTCTGCCATAAAGACTGTCAGTATAACATCGTGCCTATGAATATAGTTATGCTACTTTGGGCAACAGGTCTTCATAAGGAATCTGACAGTCTTTTATTAATCAATTCACTGGCACAAACAGCCTTATACCAGACCTTCTTCTCTAGGCTGCAATCCCAGAAAAATTACAGGGAGAAGAAGGCGTGCTGCTCCCAGAGCTTTAGGAAATATGTCAGGGAACCAGAGGATTTTATTTTAAACAAGCCACATTCAGTAAAGCCAGATGTTCAGAAACAGGCCATATCTGAGAGGAGAAATATATAGCCTGGTTTTTGACAGGGTTGAGAGTCCTCTGGTCGGAATTTACATAAAAGTAGACATATTTCTGTTCAGCCTTTCAGAAATTTGATCAGTTTTGGATATTCAACTGACCCTACAGGCTGACAATAATTGGAATCCTGTTTAATAATAATGATTGTTCTTTCTGTATCACAACGCCAAAATAAGCAGGTTGGGTTAACTCCAAATGCACAAGTACAGTTTGAAGCTTACACCAAAAGATGTTGTTTATGCTTGGAAGTGCTCTGTGAACAGCCAAGTAATAGGACAATGGCAAAAACAACTTGTATTCCTTTGAAGTCTTCTAGTTTGTGCATATTCGAACAAGGAAAAAGGAGACATATCATGGTACATAAAGTTATGACGATTGCAAGTAACAGCAGTCACAAGGCTATTACCTCTTCATATACAGGAGAGACATGAAGCAGAGAAAAGATCCTCAAATTTCAAACACTGTGACAGCAGCACTGTAAGTACATTGGGGAAGCTGGCTGCATTGAGCCTGACCAGGGATGTATCACTCTTGACTAAATTACAAATATACACAGTGGCATTCCCAGGCACAGAATGGGAATGGAACAGCCCACTTCTGCAACAGTGAGGCACATATGAACAGTCTGTTCAGAATTATCCCAGGACCTTTTGTTCTGCCAGGAACAACAGGTTGTGTCAGGAACAGCTTGAGGAGAACCCTCATTGGAGTGGGCCTAATCCATGTAAATAAAGGCTCTAAAACCCTCTGACCAAAAACAACACCCCAGTAGATGATGCTCCAGGAAAATTTCATTAGCACAGTTACAATTAGGAGTAATTCCAGGCTGCTCTTTGGGCAGGGCAATTTGATAACACAAGCTGTACATGGACACAAAAGTGCATACAGACTGTAACGCAGTCTATTGTTCAGAAACAGTAATATAAGTTTATTTGGAATCAGAGAGAATGGCAACCCCTGTCCAACTTTAACAGCAGTATGAGAAACCTGCTTTAGACTCTTCAGTCATCTCCCTGCACTGAAAATTTAGGATCTCCTCTCTCTCTTTCAGCCTTATCCTTAATGAATTTTCTTAATATTTTTGAGATAAAAGTGTCTAGTGTTTTAGCCAAGCCAAAGATTCTCCAGAATGAAGGATCTTTTGATGACAATTTGTGGCATAAAATCATGCTGAACATTTTATTCACATCAATCACAGTATGAAGACATTAAAACTAGAAATAACAATGTGGTGAATGAAGTGTTCCCGTTTGCTGCTGATTAAAAAAAAATGTGTATTATACGGGAGCAAGAAAACAGAGAGCAGCCGTGATTAAAATTAAAAAGGATTCAAATTCGTGCAAATGGGCTTCGACCAGAAAATCCTAGTTTCATACTGAAAAATGTTACCTGTGCTGAGCTGACAAGCTAAAGTCCAGGCTAAATAGTGTTGGGACTGAAGTAAAGCATGTTTTAGGATGTTCTATCTGCCCCAAACTAAAAACAGTGCTCTCAGTTTTCTTCCTAATACTTGCCACTGTTATGCAGACCGCCCCGAGCAGACATTGGCAATGGCATGCTTGAGAGACAGAGAGAGATCTCAGATGACACAAGGATGTTTCATTTATTATTTATTAGTCAACTTATAGGGAAAGGTTTGTGGTGGAACCCCACAGAGTAGACATGGCACCACTTTCTCCTGCTCAGGTTCTTTGCTGCTATGACATGTGGTTTACTATTTTCAAAGTCAGATAAGAGATCTGTTTGAGACAGAGAATAGATGGATCAAGCAGACTGGTAAAAACGATTCCTATGAACACTTTCAAATGCTAATCCAAGTTAAAAAGAGAGAAATAACTCTCACAAACACATTTTTCTGCCTGAACTTTGCAAATAACATCTTAGCCCTCTTGTTTTATAAATATACATACACAAGCACAAACACATTTAATACTGTCAGCACAGCCATGTCATCACAGTTGTGAGAGAAGCCATGTAAAGTCCATTCTATCTCAATATTTATCAGCATTTAAATTGTCATGTAATTTCAAATTATTTCATGTTTTGTGAGAGATGTTAAACAGAAACAACACAACAGGCTCTCTGGCAATCTGCTTGATGCCAGTACAGGAGAAACTATTCTTGAGCGGTTGAGAAAATCTGTGACCCAGCCATTTCTAGAGATTCCAACCTTTTAGTCCAATGCCAAAGGCTTTCAAAGCCTTAAATATGTTCTAAGAGTTGTTGTCAAACATTTGTAGTGAAAGAGGCTTGCTTTGTACTACATAGCCTCTTCCATAAAAACAAACAAACAAACAAAAAAAACCCCCAAAAACAACAACAAAAACCCAAACAAACAAACAAACAAACAAAAAAAACACACACAAAAAAACCCTTAGCTTCTTCACACACAGAGGGAGAAACACCAATCCCTTTGAATCAGCCTAGGCCTCAAAACATACACCTCACTCTTTACTGTACAAGCAGATATACAAACCTCTTAAGAAGACAAATCTCAATAATTATTATGGAGTTAGAGGTAAGCAGGAGGTCACTTCCAAAGTAAACCAGTAGTTGTTGGCTGTCTGGATAGAAAAAGTCAACTCTTTCGTCAGCTGCCTGACATTTCCAGAATCTGAAGCATATCCTGTATGCCCATTCAGTTGGGCAATGGTATTCAGTGGTGATTGTAGAAACACACTGTAAAACAGGCAAAGATTATCTGAATTTAGAAATTAACTCTTTTATCATACCCACTTCAATGAAGGGTCATCAAACAGAAGGGAGCAAAAGAAGCCTCAGGTTATAATCATTACATCCTGAGTCATTCTGTCTTTCTAACACCTTTCATCTGCTAAGCAGTTACTTAATTCCTACCTAAAATCCAGTTTGCACAAGGCCACTAGAGTGTGGCATGCATGAGTTTGGCTCCACACATAATGAAAAAGAAAGTTGCTTTTCTAGCAAATAAATAAATATTTTGGACATCAAGATTGGTAAAACATACGGAAAAATCTTCTACTATAAATACATTTGGCATACTGCAGCTATATCCTAGATCTACAGATGCCTAAAGATTGATTTAAAGAGATGAGATTAAAAAATTACAAGGAGGACAAGGGCAATGGTTACTTAATTTGGCACCTTTTTTCTATAAGTTGCCCTCCCCTGCATGATGGAGATGATGCAGGGACCATACTGAAAAGCAAAAACGACCATTTGTTTGTGATATGTACTCCTTATATTAAAAAACCTTCTCTTCTCTGACAGTCTGGTGGAAGATGACTTCTCATTGATCCTACTGAATGTAGAACTTGTTGCTTTTCTCCAGCTGCAGCTTTTGGCTTGTTCTTTATCTTCTCTCTCAGAGCCTTTCAACTTAAAAGAACCGAGTCTCCAGGTTTGACTAGACTGACAATTGACAAACTATTCATCATAGAGGGAAGAGCTGATGAAGGTAAAATCTCATATCACTCACTTATAAGATCTTATGAGTGAAGAAACAGTATTCAAAATCTATATCTTAAATTGTCCTGAAAGTGGCTCACATTCTTTACTGACTTTAGCATTTATACAAGCATAAAAGACAGACATGCGCCATTGTAAGGACCTCAAGAAAAAATGACAACATTCACAACTCCACAATGCCTTTGCTCTGCTTGATCCAGTAAAATAATTGGCTTTGTATATTTCCCTGTGTAGAATCCAGAGATAAGTGCTTTACCATCATGTCTGTCAACAAGGTACAGCTGTCAGGGATTCAGCCTCAAAATAATGTCATCTGGAAAAATGCATCTACATGCCACTGTTGGCATAAGCATCCCATTTGACTTTTCCTGTGCTGAATGTAGCATTTTATATATGAATTATTTCAGTGAACAGATGTTCAATGGGTTAGCATATGTATTCATTTACTCATCTTTTAGACTTTTGCCCATTGGGCTAGAAATTAGCAAATGCCTATGTCCTTAACATTTTTATCTCTGACAAAGCCAAGTAATTACAATGTTTTTCTTTTTTTTGTCAATATAAAACATTTCCTTAGAGCTCCAAATGGACACAGTACATCACAGTCCTAGAAAGACACGTTCCCTCCTCAGGGAGAGTTGAAAACTGAAGTCACACACACACAAAACATTTTGGTCAGTACTGGACGACTTCTCAGAGCACTCCAGAAATACTGTTTATCACTCCTCCAGTTACTTCTTTAAATATTCCTCAGGCAACAGCAAGACTTAATTCAAGATCCAGAAACTACATTCTTCTCTGCAGCACTATCTTCCAATATCTGTAGCTTTCAGTTACCGGAACAAAGTCACACATCCTCTGGTCATGAAATAATATTTTCAGGACCACATTCACTGCACTGGGGCATCCATCTCAGTCTTAGCGCTCCTTTAGATTTTAAGATTCTTTTCAGTTCTACCCTTTTGGTACAAGAAAACAAGCTATAATATGAAAGAGAAACAATTGGGCTATTTCTTTCCTATTTATTTTGAGAATCTAAGTTTTTGGTTTTGACTGAGGACAGATTATTCAGACTATGAAAGAGCTGCCAAATTTATCATGAATGGCATTTAGCTGGCAAAGGGTGTATTAGTGCGAAATGCCTAACACACTGGGCATATTGTATTTGTACCATCTGGGAGAGTAAACAGTGACAGGAAATAACCACAAACAGGTGTTAATGTTAGCCCCTTAAGGGTCATTAATGAAGTATGGCATTGAAAGAGCCCACACACAAGTCCTGGCAACTGCAGAAGGTGGGATTCCAAGGAGTGTAAGAGTGTATTAATTTGTCACACACAAAAAAATCTGTTCTTGATTGCATGTCCTTTTCCCTCTTGCCATACCACATCCTTCAGCTGATCTCTTTTTGAATACTCCATCCTTTTCCCTTTTAGGCAACAAGCTCATTAAGACAAACACAGTCCTGAATTACTCATCTTTTTTCAGAAAGCCTATGAGCCTCTAAAGACAACTCCATGTTTTCATATGTTCTTCAGAAAATACTGTCCCAATTCCCCTCTAGATATTTTCAGAGACATCTCCACCTTCACTCTGGCTTCTACAAAGTGTGATCCATATCACACTACATCAGTGTTTTCCCAGTGCATCTCCAAGGCTGCTTGCTATAGGGAGAAGAGACCTGACAAAGGGTGCATGACAGTGACACTGCCTGCTTTTACAGTAGTGTCACACAAATCCAGAATAGAGAAGGTCCAGATTGCCACATGAGAATGCAATGGGTACTATGAGGTGAATCTATCCAGATACATAACTAGTCACATCCTTTTGAAAAATCTCAAAGTAGAATATATGGGAGTATTGCCTATTATCTTCACAGAAGGTTACTACATTTCCAAAGCAAATGTTAATACTTACACAGTCATTTAAAAAAAAAAAAAAAAAAAATTGGAATAAAGAATCAAGGAAACGGACTAATCTGAATCTATTTCCTTACTCTCTGCCTCACCCTATTCAAAAACATGCATTTTCCCAAAGGACCCTGTTTTCAGATAAATGTCACCTGGCTAATATATAGTATTAATGATGCCTCAGAAGAACCTAAGACAGAAAAGATACACAAGGAAGAAGAGGCCATGGAGTTCTTAACTTTAGGAGGCAGACCCTAAACCATGAGTTTCCCACTGCAGAACTTCAGACTCTCTCTAATCCAGGCTATTAGTATTACAAGGAATACTGGTGGGGATGTGAATTAGCCATTCAGTTCATTAGCCATTCACTGCTGAGTGGATTAAATGTTTCCAAAGATACTCTCATTGATTTTGGCTAGTGTTTAAGGGTAGGAACGAAGAATATTTTAAAGGCCAGAAAATAGTTCCCTTTCTTTATTTCTTTGTTAAAAGAATACATTAAACACAGTCATAGATACTTACCCAATTCAAGGGTTGACCACAAAATTAGGATGCAATGTAACAATTGCTAGCAAAGAATTGCTGTCACTGTTTAACTCTGCAGGGCTATGTACAACAATCCCCACCTGCAGTCCTTGGGCTTTGCACCAGTATGTGTCAGAACACCACAGGATCAGAGATGCAGACATGCCAAATTCCATTTTGAGAGAAAATAAAGTAAAAACAGTTGGAGAGTGTTTGGGTGTATTCAGGGGAGTCAATGGAGATGTGCCTGCAAAGATCACAGCCCCAAACTTCCAGGAACTGGCCAGTGCCCAATGCCTTCTTGTTACTTGAACTAAACAGATGCACACTTTTTTACATTGGTCATTTTCTAAACTAAGTACTTAAAAAAACTAAGGGTGCGCCTTTCTATAAAATTGCAGCTCACCATTTTTTTGTTAATTATAACCAGTGGGGAAAGGAAACAAAATGGAACTTAAAGGAAATTGAATAAACATTTAAAGGGAGAAATCTATTTACATCACACCATTCCCCCAGTTCTGACATCTGGTTTATTTCCACTTCAAACAATGTAAGATTATTCCTGCATCAGTATTTTAGTCTTCAGTTAATCTTACAACCTTTTCTCCATCTATGAAGTTACATTAAACTAAGGAAAATCAAACACTCTGCAGTGTAAAATCTTTAGATAGAAGCTAAGAATACTAAGGTCATTGAAACCTGGCCCCTTTGTGCAGATGCTACTCTGCTGTTTTTAAGCATGTGAGTATAGTCTGTTTTTCCAGACAGCCCCTGCAAAATTCTGGGTAGAAAACAGACGGTTTGGGAATGCAGGAAAGCTATCCAGTAAATAAGGCTGCTGTCTCCAGAATCCCTGAATTTTTTGTTGTAGGATCTGGAAGAGTCATAGAAAATAAGGCAAGAGGAGGAATGACTGCAGATGAAAAATCTGGGAGAGTGGAGTGCTTAACTTTGGAGCATTAAATTTCTTGTAATGTTATTAACTTTGCTCTTTTACTGCAAAAATAGAAATTCCAGATCATATAGATTCCCATCTGGGGCTAAAAGAGCCTTTGCTAATGCATGTAAGTTGTTGACCTTTAACTAGATAAGCCAATGAAGGAAAATATGAAACATATTTTGCCAGTGTACTTCGAAATTGTTTTCCAGCCATGGAGGAAAATATAAATTGGAAATTACATACACAACTCAGGTTCTGGCAGAAACCATTTTCTGCCTGAGGGAATGGCTCTTCAACAAGGTTCTTAGGCTGCTTTGCCTTGATATTGACGAGAGCTATCCTGACTATCTGTTCTAGCATCTAATCTGGAAGAGGCCCTCTACATACCCAGTGAGGGCAAGTACTCAAAAATGCTCATTTTGGAAGTAAGTATACTCTTGCTGTTCTGTGGGCCTCATACTGGTACACAGTACAGGCAGCTGGAAAGGTGTGACAGAGGATACAGAACCCCCAGTGCAAGCTGACATCTCTCGGCAAAATTTAGCTCAGGGCTTCAAAAACGATTTTATTGAGCAAGCACAAATCAAGTTTTTTCAAAGGTACAATCTGACCAGATCAAGGCTGGGAGAAAACACCATCTGGGAAAAGAACAATCTGCCTGCCACATCAAGAATTTTCCTACAAAGCATGCAGGTCTTCTCAATAACAACAAAGAATGTCTATTCTCCTGTACATATTCCCAGAAAAGGCAGAACTACTTAAGCTTAAACTTCAGATATATATCAACCCAAACCATATACATAATAGAGACTATTTCTCCTTCTCAAGATGCAAACTTTCTGGCAAGTGAACACAGCATCTCAGAGAATACCGGCAGTCATATTGGAAGTATGACATAGTTGAAGAAACTAGTCTTTCAAACAAAGGTTTTTCACAACATGCCACTGGCAAAGTTTGTGTATTTTAATGAAATTTGTGATACACAATTTAAAATATATAAGCAAAACAGTGAAGAGTTAGACACTGAAGTATATCTCAAAATAAGTTTAAGCAAAGAAAAAATGACAGTCAGCTTTTATTAAATTAGACCTTGTATATGCTCATGCAGAGATAAGAAATCACCAGAGTCATGGTCCACATTAATCAAGTGTTCCAATGACAATTTTCATCAATGTTTTGCAATATTCTCTGTGTAACCTTAATACTTCATAGCCTTTCACACAGATTTTCCTGTAAAGAAATATAGACTCTCTGCACAGAATTTGCTCTAAATTTCTCAAACAAGGGTTAACTCTGTCCTCTGGAGATCTAGTCTTCTTGTTTCAACTTGCATAGATTTTTAAGCCATTAGAAATCTTCTATGCATTCTAGAATAGCAATTAATTTTTATATATAATATATCACGTTTCCCTCAGAATACATTCACACAAATATCTTGTAAACATTTTAAGCCAGCTGGGAGAGCACTGATCAAAAACCAGGTCAGAGTGATTCTCATAGAATTGGCTACATCAACTAGGATCTCAAAACCAAACAGTCTGAAGTTCTACTTTATAATTATGACAAAAAAGTCTTACACTGTTTTTGTGTAATTAGGGGAGATTCAAGCCAGACTAAGCAGTGACATCCAAACAAATCAAGACATACAGTTTTGTGAAGCAGCAGTTACTTTCTTCCTTCTGAAATTAACAGCCAAGGAGTCAAAGTAGACAGAAAAGAGAATGTAGGAAAGAGCAGAAAGGCCTGTGAGGGCTGATTTATCTGACAAGATAAAAAGAACTTGATTCTTGTGGATTTGCAGCTGGTAAGTCATTCAGGTAAAGGTAGCCTAATCCTCCACAATAACCAATACAGCAGTAAATTTTAAAGGAGCAAGAGTAATTTATTAGTGTGGTGCAGAATGGTGTAAACAGGTTTTACTGGTAATTGCCTCAGAAAGGCCAAGAGTTAAATGAGCGTCAGAACCTAAATATTATTTTCTTCTCAGAGAGTTAAACTGTCATGGCAGAATTTAGAGAAGAGCACGTGGTGGCATAATGTAGAGAAGTTTGACCCAGGACTGTGTTTCTGCATAATCATGAAGTAAAGAACACCAGTAACTATCACACACATCAGTCGGTGAGCAAGAGGGGTAACCCTGGCTCCTTCACTTGGCTCCCCTGTATGCAGAGCCTCACACTGATGGAAGTCTTTCCAAACAGCAGAGTCCACAGCTAAAACCCTCCGGTCACACTTCTTCATACACTGAAGACAAAAGGGGTGACAAGGACAGACAGTCCTCTACAGTCCTACACAGGGCCAAAGAACACCAGCTTTCACTTATAAACAACATGACATGAACCTGGCTGAAAACAAAAACTAATCTGGACACAAGGAATTGCAATTAGAACAGAACCCTTATTGTTCAGAAAGACTGAATACCTGGAAAATACATATATTTTGTTTAAATTCTGTCCTTAGTTACAATGCCACCTAGACAAAAAATTTAGCTAAATTAAATAGTCTAAAAGAGCACCTATAGTCTGCTGCACTACATCCAGAATATGCCAACAGCACCACTCTGTGGATTAATGGTGAATCTTCCGTAACTTACAAGTTGCCTTTCCAAACCTTAGATCAATCACACTAAGGAAAAATTCAAATACATACATATATATATATGTATGACTGTTACAGAATTTAATCACTTACCTTATTTTTGCAGCAGTGTAATTGAGAATATTAACTGGCTTGCTCGGGCCATGCATGTGGCATACCTTCTACTCATTTCCCATAACTTCTTTGAGTATCAGTGAGAAAGGTCGCATATACTGAATTTGTAACAGATACCTTACGCTGTACTAAAATGAGAACTTGACTCTGAATCCCATCCTAGATTTATACCCGAAGTTTCTCATTAGTGGTAGCTGCAGCAGAATCCATGAAAGGCAGATCAAAGTACAATAAGAAATCAATAAATTTAAATATTTAAGCCAATCTTCAACTGAATTCCCTGAGTCTGCAAAAAAGTGGGCTAAAAGGAGCTTTGTTTCTGGGTCTGGGAAGAAATCAGGGCTGAGACTGGGGAATGAAACTGCGAGGAACCCATAGAGCTCCACCTTAGGCCCTGTGGTCTTCAACATCTTGGACAAAGGACTGGAAGGGATACTAAGTTCACAGATGATATAAAACTGGGAGGAGGTGTTGACACCCTTGTGGGCAGGAAGACCCTGCAGAGACCTCCACAAATCAGAGGGCCTGAGATATTACCAACCATACAAAATTCAAGAGGGGAAAGTGCTGAATTCAGCATCTGGGATGGGGGAACCACGTTGGATGTATGGACAGACAGGGAAATGGGATGCTGGAAAGCTGTGCCATGGAAAGGGTCCGGGGGGTCCTGGTCTGTGGCAAGTTGAACCTGAGCCAGCAGTGCCCCGGAGCCAGGAGGGCCAACCCTGTCCTGGGGGACATCAGGCACAGCATCACAGCCAGGCAAGGGAGGGGATTGTCCTGCTGTGCTCTGAGCTGGGGCAGCCTCACCTCCAGTGATGGGGGCAGTTTTGGGTGCCACAATATCAGAAAGATATTAAAGGTAATTATTAATTTAAGGTAAAGGGCCTGAAGGGGAAGCTGTACAAGGAGTGGGTGCAATCACTTGGTCTGTTCAGCATGGAGGAGGCTGAGGACAGACCTCACTGCAATTACAACTTCCTTGTTGTAAGGGACAGGCACTGATCTCTGCTCTGTGGTGACCAATGACACAACCTGAGGGATGGTTTAGGCTGGATGTCAGCCTCTTCACCCAGAGGGTGGCCGGGCCCTGGAACAGGATCCCCAGGGAAGTAGTCACAGCACTCAGTGCTCTCAGGCAAACTGTGACTCCTGGGCCTGGTCCTGTGCAGGGCCAGTTTTATTCAATGATCCTTGTGGGTCCCTTCTAGTTTATTCTGTGGTTCTGTGAACAAAAGCAAGTACAAAATTTTCAGTTGAGACTGACTGTCTCCCACATTGGACACTTCAGTCTGATAGACAGCTGTGTGGATTGACGACAGAGTTGAACAGATGTCAGCCAGTAATCCCACCTGACAGAGCTCAGTGGAACATAAGACATACTTCCTACTTCCCCATCTCTAGCTACAGCAACTTTAAGTAGCGAGTCCATGGGAAGTGAGTGTACAGCTGTGTGTTGTCTTGATGCTGTTTCTGTGCATCCCATGGCGCATTTCACACCCAAAAAAAGGGGTGGCTACAGTTCTTCCGAGATTGTGCTTTTGCAAACCAATCTTACCACCTGTGCCATGCACAACCTGACTTCACAGAATGACAGAATATGCTGTCTTGGAAAGGAACCACAAGAAGCATCAAATTAACCCCTGGCGCTGCACAGCACCATCCCCAAAGAGTCACACCATGTGCTGAGGGCACTGCCAAACGCTTCTTGAACTCTGTCAGGCGGGTGCTGTCACCACTGCCCTGAGGAGCCTGTTCCAGTGCCCAAACACCCTCTAGGTGAAAAATCCTTTCCTAATATCCAGCCTAAACCTCCCCTAACGCAGCTTCAGGCCATTCCCTCAGGTCCTGTCACTGGTCATCAGTCTGGCTTGAGAACCTTGAGAAACCAGTGCAAAAATAATTGTTCTTAAGCATGTCTAAACTCGGGTTGTCTATCAAGTGCAGGGTATATTGATGTATCATTTAAGGGGTGATTATCTCCCGGGCTCCCAAGATCATAGGCAGAAATGACAGGAAGCCATTGTATCATTAGATCATACATGGCCTATTAGTTTCTGTCTATAAGTCTGAAGGAAACAGGCACAAAACCTCAAAACCAAAAATCAAAACAACAACAGCAACAAACCAATCACAAAACCAACCCCCGCCGGAAAAACCTACTACCGGTCCTTTGTTTAAATGGTTAATTACTGTTCTCTCGGCTGAGCCCTTCCCCGACACAAACCACTCTCCGCAGCCGGCTCTGGTATGGACTGCTCCGGGCAGCGCGGGGCGAAGAGGGAAGACAGACGAGGGAGGGCTGCGATGCTGCATGTTCCCTTCTTCCTCACTCGCCCCCCGCCGCCCGTAGCACCCTTCGCTTGGAGCAGGTGCTTGTCAGCGACACAGCACTCCCTCCGCTCACGGCAGCGCAGTCTAAGCCACTGTCAGGAGGGTCTGCGGGTGCCCATGCCGGCACCACGCTCTCCCCCTTCGCAGCTCGCCCGCCGCCATTTTAAAGCCCGTCAAGGGAGCCGAGGAAGCAGCCGCGGCCCCCGCCCTGCCCTCACTGGGGGAGCGGACGCGTCACCGGCTTGGGGGCTGCGGTGGCCGGCTTTTTATTCCCGAGTTCTGTCTTGGTTGTTAAAATTAAGTAGTGTTATTTCTTGTAGTGGCGCCTGTCCTGCGCCAGACCTGTTAGTGTCTGGCCTGAAGGCAGCAGTGAGCTCCTCACGGCAGGTTGCCTGAGGAGGGCAGCATGTTCTCCTTTGTGCTGATGACATCTTGAGCGTTCCCTGCACTTTTCGCAGTTTCTTAATAAAACGGGAATCAGCGGCAGAGCACGGGAATGGAGCTCCGTGTCAATCAGCTTTCAGATTCTTTTTTAGATCTCCTCTGCACTATTTCCTGTTCAGTATCAGAACAAGAATAATACTGTTCAGGATGAAGACACAAGGAAATTCTACAAATCTAGTAAGAGGCTGTTTCCCTCCTCCTCCTTCCATTAAATGGACAACTCTAAAAGGAATAATTTTTGTTTATGCATATTTGTTGTAATGCAACAATATGTTCAGTTGAGATTTGAAGAGGAATGTGAAACACAATGAGGGAGACGGCCTCCCCTACACTCCTGAAATGAATGGATTTTCAAATTGGGCTTCCTCACATAGACAAGCAATTTTTCATTGACCAGGCCAAGTGTAATTACTATAAATGCAACGGCTAGTTGTTCTTAGGTATCTAAGGAAGGAGGGCTAATATGTCAGTGAAGCCCACCTTGTCTCTGTGTAAGATTTTTTTCCCCAGAGAGTTTCAGGCTATTTAGTTTGTACAACATGTGTATGCAGAAGCCATGCGACTGTCCAAACATGAAAATCTATGGTAAGGTCTTAGACTTTGTCTGAGTTACACACTTACGGAACTTAACATTGCTATTTAAGTTCGGCTACTCTTAGCCATTCATGAAGCACCTGTTGTACATAATAAATACCTGCAAGTGGCAAGGCAGACCAGAAAACCATTTCCTGTTTGCATGCAACTTGCAATGCCTGGGCGAGAAATCTCAAGTAGGCTGTATAAAGATCAGTTTCAGTGAATGGCTCTACCAAGTCATCCTGAAAACTCATCTGTAATTTCTGACCCATATCCCTCTTCTGTTATCTTGCCACACTGTTCAAGTTCTTCCTTTGCTTTCAGTATTATAACCCCAAGTGTATTCTATGCTACTTTCCACACCACCATTTCTTACAGCCTCTAATTAGAGATCCCTCTGAATAAAGCCTTCGGCTTGAACAGTTAAGAGTGGCCCTCTGAAAGGCCTCTTTTGTGGGTGACCATCTTGTGGAACATAACAAAGAGAAGGCACTGCAGAAAAGACACTGTTTTACTTTGTAGCCACTTCACATTAATTAGCAGTGCTCTATTTTCAAGTGTAATAACACTTTGGTGAGGTGAATGGAGCTTTCATGGAGTAAAACTGCAGCACACCCTCCCACCAGCCTTGAGCAGCAAAGCAGATTACAGAGAGTGATCATTAGAAGTGGTAAGTAATTAGAGGTGAGGCGGAACTCAGGTGAATGGGACTGCAATTCACATACACAACCTCCAGCCTCCTGAAGTACTAGCATTTATATTATATATTATTAAGTAAAAGGTTCAGAGTGATCCTTGCATTGGTAAATTGTAAATGAAATACCATTTACAGTTATTTTGCCTGAAAAACCCCCACATTCTAATCCATGTGGGTTTTTCACTTGATAATAATTTCTTGATTACTGTTTCTTGTTCTGCCTATGCTTAAAATTTCCCCTGCATCTGCATCAGTGAAGAGGCTACATCTACCTCATATGCTGGTGTCTGTATTAGAGCTGCTGAGTTTTCTCCATGTATTAACTGCTCTTGAAAACAGTGCTACAGCAATGTTCAGGCAAAGACTATACTGAAAGACTGGTGAAATCCAAGGCCTACATCTGTAGGGTTGTACGGGTCAATACCTTATGCTTGTGGCATAAGCGTCACAGAAACAAGTTGCCCTGGAGATACCCCAGCTTCTCTGACGAGCATTCACCCGTGGAGCAGCTCTTTTGGAACCCTCCTGAGAACAATTCTCTTCTTTCTGATGCCATCATTCTTCATGTCTTGCTCACAGAAGCTAATGTGGGTATGGCACAGTGAGTACTGCAGCTTTCATTCATCCCAAAGGCAATCATCTCTGTATTCTCTTTGAGTGAATCTCCAGGGATGCATAAGTTCACCATAATTTGCATTTACTCATGAACAGCATCCCTGTAGGGTTATTGAAATTGCGTGTTACATTATTTGAGTCATCACAGCTCTAGCTGAAGGCCACAAAATTCAAAAGGGTGCTTGGTATTGGCTCTTGACCCTCCTGCCTTGTGTCAAATTTTGCTGTTAAATATATAAAGTATAAAAGCAACAACTTTTGGATACATTTCTCCTTCTCAGATATAAATAAGAACAGGAATTGACCTACGCATTTTATTGTCATTTTCTTCATGTGTACGTAACATTTTGGACAGGAAAATTCATGTGATGTGAAGCATAAACTCCTCTTTGAGGCTTTGTTTTTATTTTCAATGTGAGTACCCGTACTGCACCGTTTAAGCATATGACTGCACGATGTTTCATATCAAGTCAATGATAATCCTGGAGTAAATTTAGTTGTAGCAGGATTACGTTTTGAAGAATGTCACTCTCCATGAAAGGAGACAGAAAATAAGCATGTTTGTATGGTCAATCAGTGTAACTGGTGAGTCTGCATACTGAGTGCTCTCTCTGTTTCCACTGATGGCAAAAAAATCACTGACAGAAATCAGGCTGGATCTTTTTTCACCTCAGAAAATTAAAAGGAAAATTATGAGCATGCTGACAGATAACCTGTGAAGAATGAGAATAGTGAAGCACAGCATATTAATTATTCAATATAAACTGTTCACCCTGCTCTTCCAGCAGGCACTGTCTTCTACTCTTACTCTTTTTCGCTCTGCCTGCATCTCCCTGAAGTCCTGACTGGACAATGGTGCAACTGACCCCAATGAAACATTTTCCACCCACCTGTGCTTGTTGCATTCATGGTTTAATATTCAGCATAATCATACGTTCAGCGTTTTTTGTGCTGGTGTCTACAAAGGCAAGATGCTGGGAAATGTGGAAAATAGAAGAGCGCAACTGCAAGGAGTGGGGAATGGTGTGGAGCAGGGTCACCTGTGTCAAGATGCAGTTGTCAAAAACTCGTGGAGCCTGATCCAGCAGTACATTTAAACTCATACATGTGTCCCAAGAACTTCAGGGGTATAACCTGTGTGATTATATTTTTTCATATAATTAAGGGTGTATTGGATTCTTTAACCTCTTTATAATCCAATAAAGAAAAAAAATTAAAAGCTTTGGTAAATCTTTGGCATTAGAAAAAAATCCTGCAGCCTAGCAGTATTTCTCAAAACATTCTTTGCAATGACTGATGCTTACGTTTTATAAGTGATCCCTGAAGGCCATTACTCATCAGCACAGAGTTCAGCACAGTCAAATGAGTGACTCGCAGTTTGGAACTCTTTCTAAAAAACCTTGCATTATCATCTCTATCCTATCTCTATCAGGATAGACCTGATGACCCCCATCATCAGTCTGTTGCTGCCTATAACATGCCTACATGTCCTTATCAGCCTTGCATGACATGAAACAGTATATGAACTGACAACAAACCTGGCTGTGTGTCTCCTCTGCACTTGAATGAGCTACTCTGGCCATAGTAAGACTTCTGTTTATCTTCCAGATACAGATACTTCTGTGATCTCACTGCAATTTCATGGTTTGTGGCTACAAATAATTTGCTTTTATTTCTCCCTGTGGAGCCACTCAGCCCTATATTTGCGTGTTACAAGATGAACTCTGCCTTGAATGTGATTATTATTTGCACCAGGAGAGATACCAGTGTACACTGCAACTGTGAAAGTGACAGATGGCTATATGACCAACAAAGACTTACCTCCAAATTGCTAGTTGCACCAGGTGCATTTAAGATCACTACAAGCCGTTTTGTTTTCTTTTGTTTTTTGTTTTTAATCTCAGAAGTTCTAAATCTCTGAATAATACCAAAGTGGCCATATTGATTTCTCCAGTGTTACAACACTTTCAGAAAAAATTTCCCAAACTATTTCCCTGTTTCCAGGCAACCTTGCTGAGGAGAAAGATAAATTGAACATTGTGCTACCAGATTGACATAAAACTTTGACAGCTATTTTTAACGAATGTGAATCTAAAATACTGCACCAAACAACTTCATTCAAAATTTGTGATCTTGGCTACTATAATACCTCTAATTTATTTATTTTCACTTTGCCTGACACACACAATCCACAGAAAGCAATCCAGACCTACAATTACTCGGCAGGGTGATATGGGCAGCCATAGTGCTTGTTAAAAAAATACCTCTGACAGCTTCTTCCCAAGCTGAGAATCATCTGAGCTAAAAAGACAAATTGATGTGGACTTGAAGATAGCTAAGAGAAAGCATGTCTAGAGAGAACAATCATACTGAAATTTAGGGCTTGTTCTCTTTTATAGATGCTCTGGAGCTCAGTGTCTACACAAGTGTGATCAGCCATAGGCAGAGATAGGAGAACAACTCTAGGTCCATTGTCAAGATCAAACAAAAGTCCTGCTTCCCTCCAACACAGAACAAACATCACTAGGTGGTTCACTATACCCACATAATTGAGACCCGAAGAACAATTGTTTGTGGGTAACTGATAGCAAGCTTAGTTGCTACTTCTTGACCTGAGGATGACACGTCTTCCCCAAAACGCCCACTCTGCCTGGGCTCCCGGCTAGCTCCAAGAAGCCCGCGTCAAGGAGTGGCCTGTCCCCGGCACCACTCTGGGAGCCGCAGAAGAGGTACGGCTTTTGCTATAGCTGGGCAATCTGTCTGGGAGAGATAAAGAGTCGCAGGAGAGACCTTTCACGGTTCCAGGAAGGGAGGTTTATTGAAGGGACCAAACAGAGGTCTGGGGTCTGGGAGAGGGAACCGCAAAAGGCGGCGAAACAGGCTGTGCATGGACTTAAATACAGGGGCAGTACAAGGGGAGGGTACAAACCTCTGGCCAATTGCGATCGACAAGGGGAGGTATCTAAGGCGGGGAAAAGCGAACGGTAAACCAATGAGGAGATACATGGGTGGTAACCGGGGTACAACATCAAATCACTTAACAAGGAGGGAGTAACAGACATGGAACATTCTCGAACGATGGGAGGAGCTAGTGAGGACTGACAGGGCTTTGGGAGGAGACTCGGGAGACAAACAGGGAACATTCTGGAAGGTAGGTGTGGTATAGGGTTGAGGGATAATGGGGGAGGCGGGAAGGGACTGAATCGTATTACAGCAACCTAAGGGTGCAAACACCAGAACAGACCATTTAACTTAAAGGAGAACATTAAGGCAAAACAGCACACCGCAACACGAGGAGCCAGGCAGGGGAAAATGGGATCAGGATCCTCAGTTGAGGCTAAACATCTTCCAGTTTTGTGACAACTAGAACATTGTCTGATATGAAAGTATTAGCTAGTAGAGGATATTATCTTTATTAAAAATAGAAAAATGAAACATAATACAATCTTTTATTCTGCTGAATATTTGATTCAAAAGGTCAGTAGAATACTACATATGGTACCTTAGTGTGTATCTGTGGAGGAAGCACTTCAGCACAGATAATCACCACCAAAAACAGTGAGTCTGATACTCTTGCTTCTGTACCGAAGGCAAAATTCCCATTAAGTTAACTTAATTAGCACCCAATGAAATTTTGTATCATCTCCATGCTGATTTATGCAACTTTTAAGTCTAGCCAGGGAACAGTAAAATAAACACTGAATGCAATGAGCTAATAAGAGCTCTACTTGGGATCAGAAGTCAGTGAAGATAAACTTCACAAATTTTGCCAATCTGTTTCTCTTAATGTCTGATATATTTTCTCTCTGGTTTTGGTTTGTTGTAGTAAAATCGGTGGACTTCTCAGTATTTCGGTGTCTTACCTTTGCCTCAGATATGTTAGCAGAAATCTGCCTTTGGCCTCCTGAAAAGCAATTGTGCCGTATTATATGTGTCATGTTTTGATATACATTAGCTACAGGGCCTACAGGCTGAATAATACTTCAGAAACTAAGGTGATCTTGTTTCTGAATTGCTGTGTGCTCTGATCAATTACACTGGATTGCGCACAGGTCTCCTCTTCCTTCTCCTGATGCAGCAGTTCACAGCTGCAGGTCCTGACACTCAGATGGGACTCTGCTTCTAATGTGCAAGGATTCTCTGTTCACCTAGATCCCTCAGTTCATGGTAGTTGATGCTGCTCCTGGGGTCCCATAACTGTTAATATGTTTTAATTGAGAATTACATTTTTCTAACACCTACTTTGTTCTGTGTTCATCAGTAGTTCGTTCATAGTATAGTATTGTCTTCTTTTTCCCTTTATTTCATGGAAACTAATTTAAAGTAATTGCTTACATGTAACAATGATTGAGAGAATATCTAACATGACCATCATTAAAAGGAACATGTTCTTCATTATTACAAGAGGAAAACACAGAGCTATCTTTTAGCCCTAGAGAATTAAAATCACTTAAAATAAGGGTCAATTTGGTGGCTATGGAAACTGTAATTATTCTGCTCTCTAATAAAAGGGATATACCAGGCTGTAAAGTTGGCTGGGCAACTGCTTCCTAATGCTTACCATGCTTCATTAATGAAAGCAGAAGTAAAAGCCAGATGTGGGGGCATGTACTTTGGCAAAGTCCCTTCAAAGAATACACGATCTAAGAAGACGAGCAGCAACACTTTTGATGCTATTTAAGAGTACTGTTCTTATGATCAGGACATGAATTCAGGAATGAGCACTCTTGAGTGGTATGGTAGTATGAGCATATGATGTCCATGAGTTATCTAGATGTGTGCTGCAAAAAGGGGTTTCATTAATCATAGCAGAATATTGCATGTGGTTTACAAAAAGCTGTACTTTCACATGAACATGGAATGTCACGGTGTATTGTTTTATTTCGTGTTAATTCAGGTTATACCCAGGTTCACAATGGTTCATTCCTAGATTGTACCCCCCCCCCCAGTTTAACATGTTTTAATCTTTCCCCTTCCCGCCTCCACCCTTGTCTGTTATCCCCAAACCCCTCCTATAGTTCCAGATTCTTCCCTGCCTGTCACCCTAATCCCATTCCATGCAGATGTCAATCTCCTTTGGCCCCTCTCCTTCTTCCAGAACGTTCAGTGTTCATCATCCCCTCCTATGCATACCATTGGCTATGTTGTGTGGTCTCCGCCCATGTTCTTCCCTTATTGGTTAAGTGCAGTTGTAGCCCCGCCTTGTGTTACACCCCCGGGCTACTCTGATTTCTTGGCAAGCTGTACCCTCCCATAAGGGAGGAGCCCTATTTAAGTTGCTGTACAAGCGTTCTTCCTGCCTTTTGTGGTTCCTCCTCCCCGACCTCAGTTGGTTTCCTATCCCTTTCCAATAAACCTTACCCTTGGATCTATAAAAGGACTCTCCTGTGCTCTTTTCGGACTGGTAGCACCAAAGCAAGAGCTTGGAGCTCAACCTCTAGCCCGAGTTTCCCAGATCTTGGGAAGAGAGCACTCTTGGCACAGGTTCGCCCCGGAGCTAGCGGGGCTGCCCTAGTCTGAGTGGGTAAACGGCAAACCGTGTCAATGGAAACATGGGATAGCATATTTATGCGTTATATTAAATAAAAAATTAGTATCATGTTCTTTCACAGGTCAAAATAGAAACGTAACAATTTGTTAATTGTTAACAATTTACTTGGGGAGCGGTTTTACATTTTTCTGTAAAACTGTAAAAGCTTTCCAAAACATTTTAAATGCATAATAGTTCTGTTCAGTAGTATCATTTTAATTTTCAAAACATAAAAATAATGTGTGATAAGTTGCAAGTGCAATAAGCTTTATTATTTAATGCTAGTGCTCCCATGGACAAGCAACGTGGTCTTTAACATGCGAAGCACAGCCATAAGACATTAACAGAGAAATTGCAAAGACAAGAGAGACCTTTCCAGTCTGTGGAAATTCCTCTTCCCACATTTGGTATTAACTCATATATGCAGATAAGTAGAACTCAAGGCCTCCCAGCTCTTAAGTTTTGATTTTAGATTATATTGCCTCACTTTAGACAGCTACATTCAGTCCACAATTAAATACTTACTGTCTTAGCCTTCCAAGGCATGGGTAATTCATATTTCCCTTTTAATGCCAGTGAAAGTTACTCATTACTGTTATGTAGGAATCAAAGTGCATGGAAAGTTCAATATTCCAGTGATACCCAGGATAGGTGTGACCCAGGTAGTCTGGAGTGCTAGATGGCATATGTCCCACTCCTTAGCCACACTTCATTTAGACAGACTTTTTCATTTTGGAAAAGTACAAGTGCCACGTTGAAAGAATGTTTCATTTGCTGTAAAGATGCTTCAAGTGGGTCTGCTTCAAATAATCAATTTGAGGTATGTGGGAAAATAGGTTTTCTTCTTGCACTACTGTCAGGAATAGAGAGGCCAGTGGGTGGCAGAGCAGCACATTAAAGGGCAGAATCAAATAGCACTGGTGAAGAATGAGGGAGCTGAGGCTGAGGCAGAAAGTCTCACATGAAACATGATGCTTAAATGCATTTGTGTGTCCAGGATTCAGAGAAAATGGTATTTTGCACTGAGCATCCAGGTTGTTTCTTCATTATTCTAAGATGGCTGCCTAATGTTTATGTAAGTTAGATTTTTTAAAACGTTACTCATGGTTTTAAGATAATTTTCTTCTTTTCATTATTTACCTGCTCAATATGACAAAGCAACAGGCATTATAATAGGTATCCTGACAATATAAAGTAGAAGAATATCGTGAGATACTGTTTAGGCTTCTGACAAGTTGTTGTATTCAGTATAATGTGAAGACCTCTCTCCAGGAGACTTTGCAGGTAGCCTTGGGCTTTTTTTGTGCTGAGTAGAGTAGATTTTCACAAATACTGCACTGGAGAATTAGATGTGAAATTAAGTACTGATTTTCATGAAATAAATTCTATTTATTGTAAAACTCTGAAAATACTAGTTTTTAGACACTCTCATATATATATCTGAAGAAGAGAATTTTTTTAGTAGAAATTTGTGCTTTTCACTGGGGAAAAAAAAATAAAAACCTTATGCTCTAGCTTCAGACATTAAAATGTTCAGCTTTTCTTTCATATCTTTACCACACACAACAGACTTCCTTCACCTCCCAAGTTCCATGGAAAATATTACCATAGTTTGTCTTCTTCTTTCTTTCTCTTGCTTGAAGACTTTTAGTTGTTGTTACTACTATTCTCTACCCTTAAATACATGAAACACGTGATAATGGGCAGTGTGTTTGGTAGCACAAAGGAAGAAGTTCAGTAGAAAGACTGAACTGGATATATGTAGCAGTCTGAAATACTTTTAAAGGGAGTGAGAAAAAGCACCTTTACTTCCACAATTAAGATCATTTAACAGAGAAGTCTGTTCTGTTTTGGAGGAAAATCAGTGCTGAGGAAGTACTAGAGTCACCTTTCTGCATGGTGGAGCACTGACATTGTCCTGCACTCTTCTGTGCAAAAAAGTGAACAGTATCTTTACCTTACCCTATACCTCTAGACAGTTGCAGTACACAGGGTGCAGTGGTCCAAGCAAGGCTGCCCAGGTGCAAGTGGAAAATGCTACAAAAATTCCATTTCTCAACATAGATCATCAGTGAAAACATGTCTTAGTAAAACAATTTCAGTAATGCTAAATGATCCTTAACCAAGATTTGTTTCTCAGGGTTGTTTCCAAACAAGAAGGATACTGTTTTTTTAATTTCCAGTGTCAGAACATGTCCATTTCCAGTAATCCATGCACTGAGAAATCCATTTATAGAGATCAGTGTGAGTAAAATACATAAGTGTTCCTGGAAATCAGCTGTGCCATGCAAGTGTCTGTGCTATGTATTTAGGTCGAACTGTAATAAGATATTCTAATTTCTCTGAAGTTCTTCTAAGGAATCATTATGAAATATGGAAACAGATTTTTCCAGTTTGGGATAAACAAGAATTATATATCAGATAGGAACCAACAGAATAATAATAAAGATTATTAAAACCCTAAGCATAATAAGAAATAATAAGAAAAAAATCTGTAGATAGAACATCACATACTACATCATATCATAGTTATTATATTAGTTTTCTGAAGGAAGACTGGATTATATAACCTTATCAGTTGCCCACAGTTAGAGATGCAATGACAGCTTTGAGAGCAGAATTGTTGCAGAAGATCCTGAACAGAACAATGCATATTGATGATGAGAAAAGGGGACCGTTTAAAAAACATATAATGATATTGTTGCCTGGGCAGAAGTCTCATTGTCGCTCCAACTCACAAATTGAGTGCACTAAGGCATTGCTGATTCACATCCAGGGGAAGGATGCAATTTTAGAATAAGGAGCAAAGTTTCTATTTTGAAACCAAGAATTCCCAATTTGTGCAGCTACAGCTAAAGACAGCTAACTAATCCAATTACCTGGATCATACTTAACTAAAATTCCCATGCTTTTCACCTTAAAAAAAGTACAATTAACGAAGTAAGCTTTTTACCTTTGATGTTTCACTTCATTTAAGGTTCCTCAAACTCCTATGAGAAGGGAGGCACAATTTATTGGTTAAAAACATATATGATTGGAATCTGCAGTTTAGAATAAAGAATTTTATGTCACCTGCTTTCAGACTCTTAACACAATTAGCATATCTTACAATGAAGCACATAAAGAAAGAAAGAGTGCAACCTGAAGCCAGAAAACAACAATACTATCTCAAAATATGTGTTTATTTAGGAGTGCAATCACATTAAAAGACTGGCATAATAGAAATGTGCCCCTCTAGCATTCTGTGACTTAAAAATTATTTGTATATCATCATATAGCTGCTGTTGCCAATGGCAAAGATATGTTGTCATGACATTTCAGTTTCTTTTTTCATTATCTTACTGCCTTCTGGCTATTTAAAAATCTTCAATAAAAAAATAAACAAAAACAAGCTCTGGACCATAATAGCACACTACACTTCATAAATGTTGCAGTTTTCAGAGATAGATAGTTACTTGTATCATTTGTTATTCCAGGATGTGTAGAATCTGAGCAGAACATTTTAATCACTAGCTGAGTCTTTTGATCTCCAGTTATTAATATGTCCAGTTAATATATCCAGTTTATCAAGACTGGAGATGCTCATACAAGAATTCTATAGATTGGAAACTTTAAAATAGTTTGTATTTAATGCACCTTATGACTGCGGAAGGCTGACTATGATTTGCTTTAATTCTAGATTATGAAAGCCAAGATATGACCCCCATAATTCCTGTAGCATTCTTGTGTCTATTTTATCATCTTTCTGAACTGACAAGCATTTTAACCTGTATTTTGCAAATTGAAAAAAAGAGCTTTCGTTATACAAGTGGAACAATAGCAGCTATAAAATGCTCTTCACTTTCAACTGTAACCCTTAATAATCAGCACATAAAGCTCTTTATTAACCTTTCCTGTACTCTGTCATGTGAAATGCAGAGGATAAACAGAACTGCCTTTATATTAGGTTTCAGGAAACTTGCAGTAAGTTTCCCCAAGGCTGTTGGCTAGCCTGTCTGGAATATTAAAAACAAAGTGCTGGTGCGGGTGAGGCCGCACCACGGCTGAATCCAGCAGGAAGATCCCAATCACAGCTGGTGATGCTGTGTCTGATGCACCCCGGGATGGGGTTTGCCCTCCTGGCTGCCCGGGCACACACTGCTGACTCACCCTGAGCTGCTGCCAACCAGCACCCCCAGATCCCTTTGGCAGGGCTGCTCTACACACACTCCTCTCCCTGCTTATACTGTGCACAGCTTTGCTGCATCGCAGGGGCAGAATCTGCATTTGTTCTTGTTAAATTTCATGGCATTGATAGTTACCCAGTGCTCCAACGTATCCAGATCCCTCCACAAAGGATCTTGTGCCTTGATAGAATCAGCAGCACGTCTCAGTTTGGTATCATCAGCACACTGGCTAATGGTGCATTCGAGTCCTGCATCCTGATAATTGATAAACTTGTTGACTAGAACTGGTCCTACAATGAATTCATGAGGAACACCACTGGTGATTGCTCACCAGGCAGATGTAGCCCCACACAACAAAACCCCTGAAGTTCTGACACTCAGCCAGTTCTTCATCCAGTACACTGTGAACTTGAACATCGCACAGCTAGACAACTTGTCCAGAAGATGCTGTGAGGGGGATAGTATCTTAGGCTTTATAATGATCTAGAAAAACTACATCCATTAATTATGAAACACAGTCAAATCATGTAGAAGTTTATGAATGTGCAATGACATTGTACTGACTTTCAAAGTTTTCTGAATCAGCAAAGCAAGCCCTCATGAATTTATTACTCATCATGTTTTGTTAGGGTTTATTTCTGATGTGCTGCAAGGAGCGTGTTTGGCAGCATTTTTACCCAGATGCCTAGCTTTCACGTGATTTTTGCTCCAGGAGTTATTACTATCTGACTGTTCTGTCTTGATTTTCATCTGTATTGCTGACCAAACAGATGCACTCAGAGCAAGATTTTTTGGTGTTCGTGCTGAGAGGGGAGATTGTCTATACCTGTATCATTCAAGAATGGACAGGAGTTGATTTGATCTCAAACCTTAATTAAGACACTGTGATAACTGCCAAAAAACAACTCATTTCTGTAGGAAATATGTCTTCACCTATTATATAACAGAAATGGCTTTTTTAGCAGTAGACTCCCTTCATTGGCATTGTTTTCCATGCTTCTTTCCTTTCTGACCAAGCTGTCACAAACCTGCAGGTTTCTTTCGTATTTTCCCTTCAGATAAGATTCCTGTTCTCCTACATATTCCTCAAAATAAATTCCTAGAGTAAAAGTAGAAGGTGATTAAGATACTGATGAAAGAACAGCTTCAAAGTATAAATAGAAGCTTTTGTCATGTTACTCTGGCTAGCACACTAGAAACTTCTGGCCATATAAACTTCAATAACATACCATAGTATCTGGTATATTCCATTATACTTAAAAGAGACATCATTCTCCACATGAAGCAGTCGTATGAAAATTGGTTTCAGAAGAGAAATTCAAAGCATTTTTCAATGCTTTTGGGATCTGCTCCAGTGTCCCATTGCAAGGATTATGCTAATTAGGCCCAATAAAACTGTGAGAAAGGGAATCCAAGAACAGAATAGAATACTGTTGATACAGAAGGTAATAGCAGCCCTGTATCACTGATTAAATAAACTGTGCACACAGTTAAAACAAGGCATTCCTTAACTTGATTCTGTTGCTGATGTGCTTTCCACCTTTGCTAGAGCTTGTCTAACAAAAGCTGGTGAATGTTTGAAATATTGCTCTTTTGCTAGGCTCTCCACTGAAGCAGTGTGCTTCAACAGCTCTCTGTGAGCAACTAGCATTCTCAAAGCCTGGAGCGTGCTTATTGAATTGCCAACAAAGGTGAAGGATGGATCTTTGTATGGAGCTCCAAGAACAGCTTATTATCTCTAAGAGAGTCCAGGAACAAAACACAAGATAGATTTAAGGGCAGAGAGTTAAATACAGGGAAGAAGGGGTGGATCTGAGGGTCAAGGGGAATAGGTGAAAGTAGTGCAGAAGAGGGGCAGGCAACTAGAGGAATCAATGGGGTAGCAGGGGTGGAGCAATGTGGCAAAACAGAGCCCATGGGGATCAGGAGAGGGAAGAACATTCTAGGGGAGGTACATATATGGTAAACAGGGGCTGAACCAGGGTGAACAGAGGTGACATCAACTGTGTAAACCAATTTCTATTGGAACTCAAGGGATTAACATGTGTTTGCAAATGCCTATGGGAGGGAGGTGCTTCTTACCATGACCTCAAAGGGGTGTTTCTCCTTGCCTTTCTCTGCCCCTATAGACTGGGCTTGACACTACTCTCTGAACTGCCCCACTCTCCAGCTTTGTTTTTTTAACTTAGGTCCTTCTGATGCTTGGTTTCTTTGTTAAGATATGTGGTACATTACTGGAAGGAAAAGCCACATAGCAGCTCTGGCACAGCAGTTTCTGGGAGAGCCCATGTGACACAGCTCATGGTGGGCTTTCCATGGCTGCAAGGCAGTGTGTTGCAGTTCTCTGTTACCCCAGCTAGCTAAACTGCTGTATTGATGTTATCCACAGCACAGCAAAGACAGTGTGATCCAGCAAGTACTGGATGACTCTGGTCAAGGTCATTAATATTTCTATCTATCTGCAGCTTTCAAGAAATTAGGTTGTATTTGTGAGGGGTACAAGGAGCCTTTTCAGTCAAAAAAGGCAATGCTCTGAAGTGAGGTCAGAATGTGTGACAGGTGATGGCTCTAGCTTCAGAAATACAGGACATTGAACTGGAAATACAGAAAAGGGAGAAAGAGGAATATGCAAGGCAAAAGACTGTAGGTTAAGGCTGTGGGGTCTGAGAGTAAAGCATTAGTTTGGGAAGATGCTGCACACATAGCTAGTGCTGATAGGTAGTGTTTGCGTTTTTCCAAGTACTTGTCCAAGTTAGATGGCTTAGCATCAAGCTTTGCTTTCAGCAAGGAGGTAGCTCTTGAAAGGACTTTTCTTCCGTGAGGTTTTGTCTAACCTTCTTCCTATTGTTGCAATGCTAATCTGGAGGAGAGATGATGAAACCTACAACATGAAGCCCTGTAAAATCACAGCTATTTAATGAGAAAGTTGTTTATGAAATGCAAAAATAGAACCGGGACAATACACACAGAAAGTAATGCTGTATCCTTTAATCTCTGTGGATATGCCTTCATGCTCAAGATACATTTTCAGCAGAAAGAGCAATTTGTACTATGCAGAGCAGAGGCACTTGTAATGAAAGCAAATTATTTGTATGGCTTTCATCTCTCTATAACATTAGACCTTTCTTGAACTTACATAACCTTACTCTTCTGAATTGCTTCCTGTCCAGCAGGGTTTTTCCATGGCAGATCTGCCATGATAACATTTTTTATTGATGTGTACAAATAATTTAATTTTTATTATAATATCTCTTTAAGGCAAAGCACACATGGTGCTGGGGGGTTTTTTCCCATTTGCTTTTGTTTTTAGCAATTAATAAAATGCGGAGGCCAGCTGCAGCAGCACGGCAGGAGCTGCCAAGACCACCGCCTTCCCAAAAGTGTCTCCACCACAAGAAGGGATAACTGAGGGCACACCAGATGCTCACGCACCGTGTTGTATCTGAAGGTCAGCAAATAATGACAGGAGGGACTCTTTGTGTGGTATTCCTGTGGCGCTTTATTGACCACGCACCAGGGACAAAGAACCAAGAACAATAGAGGGTCCAGGTACATAAACCGCATGGCAGAGGGTGGAGCAACAGAACTGAGAGTCAATGGGCTGAGGGAACAAAGGTGGAGAGGAGGCGGGACTGAGGGGAAACAACCAACTGGAATTCAGGGCAGGAGTGGCTAGGAACAGGGGCCAATAGAGAAGTCTGGCACAGGGAACATTCTAGAACTGGGGAGGAGAATTGGGAGGACGTAACTGGGTAATTAACATGGAACCACAGCGAACTGTGGGAGGACATTTCCATAACCTTTAGAGGGGTGCTTCTTCCCAGGCCCTCTGGACCATGGCATCCTTCACCATCTCCTGGGATGCAACAGGAGAATGTATGAAATTGGTAGGTCTTTAAGGAAGAAACTGTTCCCCCAGTGAACATCTTAATCCTTGCACAGGTCTAGTAAATAATGAATTACAAATATGAGTGGTAGGTTGCAGTTGCAATTACATGTAGAAGAAAACTCCTTGTAGAATATTATGGAGAAACATCCAAGTAAAAGAGGAACCTGTAACTCCATGAATATTTTTTTTTTATGAATCAAGCCAAAATACCTAGCCAAGAGATGAGCAAATGTGTGCCCGTACCAGCTGGTCACTCTAGACTTGGAAAAGTTAAAACTGGGCCGGAATACAAAGTTAAATGTTGGTAAGGCACAGCCATAGTTAATGTTGCCATCGTTTCTGCATAAGTCTCCTGGCAAAGGTTTACCAGGCTTTCTCACCTCAAGGCATGCTATGTCAGGATGGTCAGAGAACTGCTACAACTCTTGAGATGTTGCCAATCAGAAGTCTTTGCCACTTTGGTCTGTATCACCCATCTTGCAAAATGGCATGTTTCTATAAGGCCTGCTCTTGGTGTTGATATCATTACAGCAAAAATCCTACCATCCTCAGAAGTTCTGTGTGATGGTTAATTGTTGCCCTGGAGTTTCTGGCCTGATGTTGACATATTCACGTTACACTTTCTCACACTCTTCTTGTAAACAGAGAATTGTTTGCATTCCTCTTTGAAGGAAGAGAGGATGGATGGACATTGTGATGAGCCAATGGAGTCAGAGGTCCCTTCATCACTGTCCAATACACAATCATTGTTAGATTTCCATAGTCATGTCATGTAAATAAAGTGCTTTTTTTCTGTTCATCCAACTTGGAGTCAGGTGTGTGTCTGTTCTCTCTCTTTCTGTGTGCATCACAATGACTGATGCAGCCTTGACCACTCCGAACTTGGCAAGCCCAGCTAGCTCCTCAGGCTACGGGCGCTGAGAGTGGGCTATGTCCCAGGTTCCCGGAGCCACCAGTATAGCTAGGGCTCCAAGCCCCTTTTGGCGCTTCCAACGTCCAAGGAGAGGCAAAGGACGAGAGGAAGACCTTTCTAGGTTCCAGGGTATTTATTAGGAAAGCAGGGGAGAACTAAACACAAGGGAAGGAAACCCAAAAAGGCAAGGAGAACCGGTGCACATCAATTTAAATACGGGGGAGGTCCAAAAGGTGGGTACAACTCAACTACCAATCAAAACTCCTTGGGGGAGGTACACGATGGGGGGAGGAGTACATAATCAACCAATGGGGGATAACATAGGTGTGGACTTACAAATAACATCAAATCATATACTTAAGAGGGATTGGCTGATGTAGAAGGTGCTGGAACAATAGGAGGGGCCACAGGGGATTGATAGGGGCTTGGGAGGGGATTAAGGAAACTGGCAGGGAACACTCTAGAAGAATAGGCAGGGCTTAGGGTAACGGACAGGGGTAATGGCAGGAAAGGGTGAAACTATTATACCTCAAACTAGGCATAGCAGACAAGGGAAAAGCCATTACAAACAAAGGGGCATAAAAACTCATATAACGTTGTGATAGGTTGACTTGGGAGGAAGAAACTCAGAAGTTCTTCCTGGGGGAGTTTCCTTTGTGGGGGTTTTTGGGATACCTGTAACAGCCAATCGGAGAAAGTCAGTTCGCTCCGTGCACACACATTTTAAAAAAAGGTAATCCCGGAAGACGTCCTCTTTGTCTTTCCAGCGGCTGAGCAGGTAACAACGACCTGAGTCTCCTTCTCCCCCATGCGGGGGGGGAGGGGAGGCTCGGAGGCCGCTTGGGCCCCGTTTGCCAACGAGGAGGACCCGATGGCCGGGGGGAGGAAAAGTTGTGTGATAAAACCTTCACGGATTCTTCTTCCACTGGCCTGTGGCTCTGGCGTGGGGGGATGCTGACTCTTTATGCTGCCAGCCGGGACCGGGCCTGCCCGGGTGGCCATGAGCCATGCGGGCCGCAGCCCAGCCCCGCAGGGGCTGAGTGGCGCCACCGCCCCCCAGCACGGCCGAGCCTGGCCCAACTTTTGTAGTTGTGTTAAACTTTAACTCTTTAGTGTTCAGATAAGATTTGCAAAGCCTCCAACCTTTCCTTTGAATATGAAAGGGGATAAGAAGGTTTCTGAAGTCAGTGAAGTAAGAGCTAAGTATTTTAAGATGGAAGGAAAGTGAGAAGATGCTGAAATGGCTGAAAATCTTTTTTGGGAAATTGTAGGAATGAACTGATGTACTGAATATTCCTTTAAACCATGGAAAGAGACATGGGGGGGTGGAAATGTTCCTTTTTAGGAGATGATTTTGACTAAAGAACACCTGTGTTGGGAATTTGAATTTCTGCCCTGGAAAAAGAAGGGGATTGCAGTTTTCTGAAGATGAAGCCTGAGCAGAGAGAAAGGAGACAGATAAAAATCGTTACTGTTGGACATTTCAATTCTTAAAAGTAATACCCCATGGAATAGACATGACCCACATCTACAACTTTGGGACAGCTGTAGATTGGGAGGAGGGTCACGGTTGCAGATTTCCCGGGCGGATGCAAATCGTGAGAGGTAAAACTACAAGAGGACTTTTTTCTTCTTGTGGAACACATCTCCTACAACTTCGACAAGAGGAAACTTCTCTCTCCAAAAGTAAACAGAAAAAGACTAAATTAGGCACTGACTGAAGTATTTGTTGTATGTTTGTTTTGTTGTTGTGAAGACTGGGAGACGGAGGGACGGAGTGATGTGAAAAATCTTATTCTGAAATTTTTTTTTTCCTCCCTTTTTTTCCCCCTTTTTGTTTGTGTAGTTAATAAATTTTCTTCTATACCCTTTCAAAGTTTTAAGCCTGCCTTGCTTTTTAGCTCCTGGTTCTGTCTCACAACAGAAAGAAATAAGTTTATTTAAATTGGCAACTCAAACCCTAGACAAACGTATAAACTAATGTTTGAACCGCAGCAAACGACCACAGTTAACAATAAGATTCACTTTCTGTCATTGTTTTTTGTGCATCTTCTGTGCTTTACAAAATTAAATGTTTCCAACAGCAGTTTGCAGTTACTTATGCCAGTGTTCAACAGCCTCTAAAGTAAGGACAGGATTAAAAAACAAGAGCAGACCTCATCTAGTCTTCCAGGACGAAAAGACACAAATCAGGCTTTAATTGCCAAGGTAATTACTTAACCCTTGCTTTGTGAGCTGGGTGGATGGGGGCAAAGCCTAGTGTGCTAGTGGAGATCCATGCGAGGACACCCACCAAGCAAAGAACTTTTAACTGGCTTGAGAAGTATATGGCAAAAGCTGGTTTGCATGTCAGTGTTTCCAGTGTAGCATATTGGAAACTGGACATCCAGGCTAATTTGTAGACAGTGTGCGCAGATCTCTGCACTCCCCTTCCCATGGGGAAGGGGAAACAGGTTGTGGTTTCTCTGTGGTATTCTCCCACTCCCTGATACATGCACAAACTTTTTACTGGGCTGTATTCTAGTTCCGTGTCTTTGTAGTTTTGGCTTTCTAGCCTTCCAGAAAAAAAACGCTGGAGGGTCTAAGGTGTTGCAAAATTATTTAATCCTTTTATGTTCTGAGCAGAGTGTTCTTAACTGCTAGTTTTTTTGATGGGGGTTTCTTTCTGGAGTCAACAGTCTTTGTCACTATTAGCAAAGTGAATATACTTCTTCCACATGTTACCAAGGTCTGATTTCAAAATACAGCCAGATGCAAAGACACATTAATCAATCAGGCCCGTTTTTAGAGCCAGTGTTCTCAGACTTTGATTCACATGGGACTGCTTCCTGGCTACTCTGGAGACTGGGCCCTGACACAGGCTGGTGTCAAGGCTAGCTCCCAGAACCATGTTGAGGGTGGGCTTTTCCCCAAAAGCGATTAGGGATACAACTTAGGGCAGATGCTCTTTGGCACACATATAACAGGTGCAAGTGGAGGCAAGGATGAAGGAGAAGTCTTCTGTACGGTTTCCAAGGATGCCTTATTCCAGCAAAGGGTCAGGTGCAAAAGACCAAGAAACTGCATGTGCAGGGGCTTTTATACAGGGGAGGTTCTAGGGGAGGGTACAAGTCTTTAAGCAATCAGGGATATCCTGGGGAGAAGCAAAAGGCAGGGTTTACATAAGCAAGAACCAATGAAGGAAACAGGGGAGGAGAATGGGAAACATGGGCCAATGGGGCATCGAGGATTAGGGGATGTCCAAGCAGGGGGCTGGCACAAGAGAGGATTGACAGGGAGCTTGCTGGAACAAGGGGAGGTATCAGGGTGGATTGACAACAGGGATAGGTGGAGCAAGGAACATTCTACAAGGGTTGGAGGGTACACCTCAGGTCAAACCATTAACAGGGGACAATGGAGCAAACCATTAACAGAACATAAGAACACACCACAACAGGGCACTACATACATTCATTTGTATCACAGCACCTTTTATTTAATGGTATACTTCAATGAAAATATTCATTAGCTAGCCATATGTAAATGCTTCTTTGGATGCAAGTGAAAAGAATTTAATGAGGAGAATTCAAATGCATAGGATGATGGAGTTTCCCTATTTATGTCATGGAATCATAGAATATCAGGTTTGGAGGGGACCTCAAGGTCCAACTTTTGGCAAATGCACTGTCTAGACAAGATAGCACAGCAACTTGCCCAGCTGAAACCCTGAACACTGTTCAGTGTCGGGAAATTCAACACTTCCCTGGGGAGATTATGTCAGTGGCTGACTGTTCTCATAGTAAAAATTTTTCCACTTGTGTGTAATCGTACATATTACACCTTGACTGTTCTGTGTGACTCCCTAAAAAAAGGAAGTCTCCACTTTCTTTGTAGCCAATGCTTGAAATATTAGAACAGTCTCTAATCCTGATTCATCTCTGGGAATAGATCTGCAGTATCTCTTTCATGACTAATTATAAAGCAAATCAGGAAACAAGGGATCTTCTCTTTTGATATTAGTATGTGAGATTGAGTAGGAAACATTGCAAGGCAGCTTTTGGTTTTTGTAATCATATCACACTTGCTTACAATTTTCCAGTCCTTTTTTTTAAGACTCAGCATCCCGGGTGTAAAATGAATTTGCTCAGCATCTTGCATGACAAAACAGATACTCCATTATAAGATGAGATATGGAAAGGAGGTGTTTCTCTACATTCTTATTGCCACAAACACTATTCCCAGTGTGGTGGTTACTATGGTCACCATCTTCTCTCTTAAAGGCAAGGAAAGTTAATATAAGAATACATTACTCAATATCCTCTGTCTGATAACTCTGCAGGCTGCAGGATACTGGCTCAGGAAGCAAGACCTGGGACAATGACAAATAGAGCAAGAATTCTTGGAAGAGAAGGATTGCAAAGGCAGGAGTGCTGGTCCTGTCTTGTGCAATAGCATGCTACATTTGTCAGCATTCGTGCTGAACCAATGCTCTCTGCATAGCTGCTAACGTACTTCTCATCTAGAGCTTGCATATAGAGAAAACTTGCCTCTTGAACTACTGTGGGAGTAAGAAAAATGTCTCTGTCTGCATTAATTCTGTATCTTAAAATAAGTTGATCATCCCTTTGATGATGGTACAGGATATTTTTTCAGGAAGAAGAAAATACAGTATCTTGCCTACTTTAAAATTGGAGATCTGTGATAATAAGGAAATACAAACAACTCTAAGTGAGCCCTAATGTACTACCCCTTTTCTGGAAAAAAAAAAAATAGTATAGGGAATTCACCATCATTCTAATTGAAGGAGACTGTTTTTCCTCAGAGCAGCTGCACTATATGGACTTACAGATGAAAAATACCCTTATTCTATAGATAAAAATGCTACCAGCTTCACTCTTCTTGAAAAGTTAGCTTATGTGGGCAGAAAAAAAATAACTTTTTTTCTCAAATATTTCAATTTTTTGCTATCAAATGGTGCTGAAAATTTTCAGCAAACAATACTTTACTTTACTATGTAAAATGCCCCTACTAACAATTATTTTTTAAACTGTAGGTTGTGTTTTCCTGTATTGATGTGCTACTAATCTTTTCCAAAAGCCAGAAATATGTAAGTACGCTAAATAGTAGCTAACACACGGAACTATTCTGTTTCAAGTGTGACAATTAAAGGGGTAGAATTAAAGTATTTACTTGATTTGATAGGAATGTTTACTATTGTCTTGGTTTGAAAGACAGGTATCTGCTAGGGGAGGCAGGAGCCTCCCTTGGAATGGAAAATGTAAACCCCTTCCCTCTGAATTATTATAATTTTGAACCTAAGGAGCTCTCGGGCCAAGATATGAGACTAGGAATCACAGCTCTTTACCGGTCTGTCCAGTGAAGCAAACAAAGCCCCACCGAGCGCCGCATGAAGCGCGGGCAGAGCCGGAGCGCAGGGACGGCTCCTCTCGGCCGCGGCCTTTCCCTGGCGGCAGTTCCGGGCACGGCCTGCAGGGGGCGCCGGCGGCTGCGCTGGGCAGGGCGGGGCGATGATTCCCCCGCGCCGGCAGGGGGCGCTGTGCGCAGGGCTCGGGCAGCACGCGGTGATGGCGGCTGGGCCCAGACGGGAAGGGATGGGAGAGAGGCTTTGGTTCACAAACCCCGGGGCAGTGTCGGTCCCGGTGCCCAGACGGGAAGGGATGGGAGAGAGGCTTTGGTTCACAAACCCCGGGGCAGTGTCGGTCCCGGTGCCCAGACGGGAAGGGATGGGAGAGAGGCTTTGGTTCACAAACCCCGGGGCAGTGTCGGTCCCGGTGCCCAGACGGGAAGGGATGGGAGAGAGGCTTTGGTTCACAAACCCCGGGGCAGTGTCGGTCCCGGTGTACCTGCAGGAGTCTGAGGAGCACCAAGCTGGAACAGCAGGAATGCGCAGAAATCCCGGGGCGGTGGATGTATCAGAAGCTCTGCGGCGGTAGCTGGAACCATGGTCCGTCCCGGCAGGGCAGGACGTGCAGGGCCCAGCAGCAGAAGCAAGGCAAGCTCCCGGCTGGGTCACGGCGGTGGCAGCGAACTCCTCTCCCCAGACAGCAGCCCGACTTCATCCTCCCAAACCCAGAGCGAGAGAGAGAGAGAGCAGTTTCCCCCAGCCCCGTCATTTCCTTGTCCCCCAATCTCCCAGTATCTCTGTCCCTCGGAGAGAAACTCGCAGAGAAAAAAAGGTGTAGCCAGGTGCTAAATTTCTGTCCCGACCCTAGCCACTTCTTTTGTTTTTCTTAAGTGCCCGTAAGTGAACATAAGTACCCAGTAGTTAGTTTCCTAGCAACTTATGGGAAAAAATTCTGTAAATAAAAAGAAAGAAACCCAACCCCCAACAACTATCAACGTAGAATGCACAACATAGGAAACAGAAACAACATTTTTATTCCTTCTGAAATATTCCTCTAGAAAAAAAGATTAAACAATAAGTCAGAGGAGTATATTCACACTCCAAAGCAAGCACTTTTGAAGGGAGTTGCAGTAATGCATGTCAATGAACAATAATAGGATTCAAAGTATTTTCTCTGACATGAACTGATAATCCTGCCGTCTTTTATGGTAGAGTTACATATAGAGACAGAGTTGCACAGCTGGTACCTTAGAATTTATAAGATCCAAATGGAATGGTGGGGAATCAGATAACTTCCATCTGCAGGAGAGAGACCTGAAAATGGAGTATAAAGTTGCTTGGTGTCTTTCAAAGAAGGCTCCTTAAGGCTGATGGTTGCACAGACCTCTGTGGACCCCAAAAGAGAATGAGCTGAGGGTTGATGCTTCGAATTATTTTCTTTCATTCAACAAACAGACAATGCCCACAAGATAGAAAGGGATCAAAGGTCTCCTTCCGTTCTGGCAGCAAGAACCATTTATTGTGAGCAGTAGAAGAGGCAGTTAGTAGAAAATAGTAGGTCTAGATAGAAATAAGTCTTCTTGAGTTGACAGAGTACTTTAAGGAATGGGATTAAGACTATTGCAGACCCCTAGTTTTTTGCATCTTTATTTTTTAATACTTAGAGGTCAGAGTACTGTTTTTGTAAGAGCAAAACCTCGGTCTCCAGTGAGCTCTGATTAAAGTTAAATCTCAGAATCTTACTAATGAAAAAATTTTCTGAATTCAAAGAATATAAAATAAATCAGCACATATATAAGAGTTTTCCAGTTTTACATTAGGCTTATTAATGAAAGGCTGTATTTACCAAATGTAGCAATTATAAGGCAATAATCCACTACTTAGTAGGGATCAATCTGCCTATGTCCTTATGTTTCCTTTCTATTCATTTGCTCTGGCTTCCACTCAGGAAAAAGTGTTAAGACTTTTATTTTATGTGCACATTTTCTTCAAATTAAATATTTATATAATGAAATTCATAGAAATACAGTATTTGAAAATTTTAGCTACTTGTAAATGACACTCTTTAGGAAGAGTCCAAGTAAGCACGTAATAGCAACTGATAACAACTGTCTAGATGATTACTTTATTCTACTAAATAGTCATTCCATCCTGGCAGTATGCAGAATATTGTATCAATTTATTTTCAGTATGTAAAAGTATTACTGAAATCACCTGAATTGAATCCTGTTTCATTTTGAACTAATTCTGTCACTTTTGTAGACCCTTGACTTAGATTTTGGAAATAAATATTCAGAATTAAATTGTAGATGAAATAGTCACAGAATCGTTGCCTCTTATAGTAATCCAATGACTGTTTTCTGACCTTTGTGTCAACAGTACTGTAGGAAGTGTTTTGAACTTACATTGCCTTTTCATCTATTTTAAGAGCATCTGAGCAATGTTAGCACTATCTTCTCATAATCCTGCACAGCAAGTCAGAGAAGAAAATAATAACTCTCAATCTCCAAGATAAATCCTCACTCAAAAAAATCCGGGACTTGTTCTGGACAGTTTGTCTGTCTACTCTGCTATCCAGGTATACTTTTATATTCATGTTACATCTACAGTGGTATCCATAGCTACCTTGCATAGCAGAGATCACTTGCTAAAAGACCTGAAGCTTTCTGACATCTGCTCAGATAGCCTGTAAACCACTGTCAGACTTGGACTTATGAAATATTTTTTCTCTTGACACTGACAGGACCTGTGAGGAAGAGAAGCATTAGCTACACTACTGTGCTTTCTTTTTCAGGCATATTTGGAATAGCAAATTCCTCCTTACCACACAGCTAACTGGAGGGCAGGGCAGCAGCTTTGCTGTTTGAGGTAAACACTCCCATCTCTTCCTTCCTGAGACGCTCACGAGTGCCTTTTTTTGCTGAAACACACAGGCCAGACTTTTCACTGGAGCATTCACTGACGTAGCAGTACTGCTCTTATGGCCAGCATTAACTGTAGATATCAAATGCACAATAATTTGCAAAATGCAAGTGTTGTTCCACCCTACTTTGTCCTGAGCTACTAAACAAGAACTCATGCAGAGTTCTTTTGGAAACAGGGAACAGTTTTTCCTAAAGGGCATGCCTCAATTTGTCGAAACATCTTAGAAAACAGTAAGTGAGCAGTGTATTTTTGCCTGCCTGCATAAAAGAGCTGCATTTTCTACTATGTTTATATTCTTTCAAACCCATATAGGCACAGTGGGGTGGGTTTTTTCTTATCAAAAGAAGCACAAATTCAACAACAGCCTTTAAGCAGAGGGTTTTAAGCCATAACAATTTTTGAAACATACTGTGAATTGTAAAAATAAAAAAGATAATGCCTGTTCGTCCTGCAAACCTAAGTTCAAATCTCTCTCTAGGCTACAAGCAAACACAAACATGTGGCTCTGATCCTGTTTTTCCTCTTTTCCATACATCACAGAGCTGTTGCAAACCAGCATGACTCAGAATTTCTATTACAGATGCCAAATGCTAGTGAAGAAGGGCAGTTTGTAAAGGACAGGATGCAGCTGTAGTGAAATGACCTGGGGATGGGAAATAAATGGCCAAGAAGCATGAAGGTACAGAGGGAGTGATGTAGAAAGTGCGTGTTTTCTGCCTTCCATTGTAAACATTTAGTCCTCTTCACGAGGTAATGACCAGTTTCATGGAGCTTGTATTTTTTAATCCTTTAGTCAACATCCAAACCTGAACATTTTGTGCTGGCAGCAAATACTGCAAACTGTTTTGAATTACAAAAATGATAGAGAATTTTCTTTTAATTTCTCCCTCATGGTATTTAACTCTTGCAGACATGAAATCATGTGACCTTGTGCATGTAGACACTAAAACAAACTTGTGAAAAATTTCCCTGAAAGTATCAGTGTTTTACCTTGATTCCTTATATACTGAGCAAACTGCAGGATTAGGACTTGTCTGTCCATCCAAAAGCCACATCTGCATCAAAGCACATGTGCACTGCTTCATAAGTGACTGTAGCATACTAAATAATAAAAAATTTTAAAGCTTCTAGATTCTGCATTCTACAGTTTATCTGGTTTTTGGTTTCATGTTTTAGAAAGATCAAGATTTAGGAATATACATGTAACTATGTGGCCCAATACTCAGATCTCTTCAAACTCCCATTCCCAGCTATTAGAGTTAGGCACCTGAAATGCATTGGAATGGGAATCTGGAACCCATAAAAGTAAAATAGTTCTAAAGAGAAGTAAATGTTATTTGGTAAGGGGTAAATTATATTCAATGGGAAGTTTAGAGGGAAGTAAGAATAAGCAATTTTTAGCCGTTTGCCTACCACCAAAACTTTCTCTCTCAGAATCTTACTCTTGTCATCCTTGGAGAGGAGGATTAGCTCATTAACATGCCTCTTCTCATTATTTCTTACCCACTTAGGTGGACTAAAGGGTGCTAGAAATGTGTTTCATTCTTTTATAACATTAAGTTTCCTTGCAAGTAATCTCCACAAGAATGGTATACAGTGGTGAAGGAGAGTAAAAAAGATCCCTAGATTCAGAAAGCAAAATGCCTGAATAAGACAAGCATGAACAAGTTTCAAGGCTAGGTTGTTCTTTTCCCATTCCTACCATTGTCTCTGTTTTTTCAAATGCAAAACAACTGCAAGATTCCATCTTGTGTCAATAGGCAATGGTGAAGACAGAACATGATAAACAAGCTGTTGTCCTAGACCATGTAAACAACTGTGATATTGTAATGCTAGGATTGCCTCAAAAGCAACAAATGGGAGCAGGATGAGAGTTTCTAGAGAAGCACCCACTCTCCTTATATTGCACAATCTCATTAAGCATCCATCTGGGGTATAGTTTCTTGGAAGTCAAATCAACTCATGATAGTCCCATGGCAAGATGGGGGTTAAGTGCCCTAAGCCAGCAGTGACTAACCTGTGTTAGCCTGAATGCCAATTCCATACACAGACACATTAGTTGCAGATCTCTGCTTTCCCTGCTTTTAGGTAGACTGCATTGCCACTTTACTGCATTTAACCTGGAAAAGCATATAAATAACTCATGCTTGAAACACACTAGCATTTAGCAATACTATAAGCCCTGGAAGTGTTCAAGGTCAGGTTGGATGTAGCTTTGAGCAGCCTGGTCTAGTGGGAAGTATCTCTGCCTATGGCAGGGATTGAAAATAGATGATCTTTAAGGTCCCTTTCAACCCAAACCATTAATGATTCTACTATATAGAGAGACATGGAGCTGCTGGAGAGAATCCAGTAGAAGAACACAAAGATAATTATGGGACTGGAGCATCTCTATTCCAAGGAAAGGCTGAGGGAGCTGAGCCTGTTCCACCTCAAGAAGAGACAACTGAGAGGGGCTCTCATCACTGTCTATCAGTATCTGAAGTGGGGGGTTCAAGTGCATGGATCCAGGCTCTGCTTGGTGGTGCTGAGCAATAGCACAGGAGGCAATGGACAGAAACTAATGCACAGGAAGTTCCAGCTGGACATGAGGAAGAACTTTACTGTGCAGGTGAACAAGCACTGGGACAGACTGTCCAGAGAGGTTGTGGAGTCTACTTCACTGGAGAGATTCAAGCGCTGGCTGGGCATAATCCTGTGCCACGTGCTGTGGAATGAACCTGCTTGAGCAGGGAGGTTGGACCAAATCATCCGTTGTCGTTCCCCAACCTTGCCCATTTTGTGATTCTGGGACACGCAGAGGGTTAACAAACCTCTTAAGTTTATAGATCCCACTGTCACTACAGTCTGGACAGCTGATGGTTTTCTGGTTCTCAGTCTTTTCCATTACACACATTTAAATAAGTCTTACACTTCCTGTAACAGAGGTGGAGGCACTTTCTGATCACTGATAATTTCACCAGGAAGAAGCAAAAACCTTTTTGGCATACAGAATTATGTGTTTACACAGTCATACAACTTAAATTATTGATAGTATTTCTTTAAAGGTCTTACCTTTCTTAAACGGATTCATCTTTTCCAACACAATGATTATTACGAGATGTTCTTAGTGAAGATATTTATTAAGAGATGTTCTATTAATCTGGGACATAGATTTCTTGAGTTTGGATAGTGAGAGGCTAATGAATGGCCCATTGTTCTTTATGACTTCGGTTTCCTTTTCACCTCCTCAGAAACAAATACATGTTTCAAAACATGTATATGGAAGAATGTTCCATTCCCCTTTTCCATTTTTTGCTTCATGTATCACACAGTTTTTTTCTTGAGCTCTTTTCAGCACAGAAGGGTGTGGTCCCCTGTGATTCTGTTAAGTTCAGATCTATCACAAGACAGGAGAGTGTAGAAATTTTGCTGTAAATAGAAAGACATTGAGTTCGCTGCTAGTGAATAACTTTGCAGTTGTAAACTTTGCAGCCCCAAAACAACTAACATTAGCTTTCACAGGAGGAAAGAACAGGGTGACTCACCACTAAAAGGCAAAGGTACCAATCAAAGGCAACTTTAGCAGCTTCCTCAGTGAGCAGTGTTCTCTCCTGCTGAGAGAGAATTACAGAACCTAACATAACCTACCTCATTTGGAAGTGAGCTCCATCTCACCAACTGAACTGCACAGAAAGTAGAAGAAAAGGCAATATAGAAATTGTAGTTCTAGCTGAAGGAAGACAAAGTTATGTGTTGAACTAAAGCATCTAAACTGTATAACTGAGCTACCTGTGGTGGTGGCTCCCCATGACTTCTAAGTACCCAGAATAACATGATGAAAAGATTCAAACCTAACTACAAGGAGAAGTGCTGTCTTCCTAAAGCTCTGCTCTTGGGAGGAAAAGGTTAAAAAGGGAAGAATGGTGATGAGAAGGATGGATTTACTCAAGTGACCTTACAACTAGGAATGCCAAGGCCTGGAGAATAAACAGTGTGGGAAACCATATGTTAGACCTGCTGCTGTTTCTCCTCTTCTGTCTAGAGAAGTAGAATTTCAGTGTAGAGATAACCTAGGTGTTCACAGAGACTTGTAGGCCCTATCCCAGATATGCCTGAGCTCCTCATTGGGAGAGAGATCAAAGCAGAGACCATAAAAAGCACAGGGAGATCACAGCACGGTGCTGAGCTATGCGTGCTCAGGCCCTGGATAAATGGGCACAGCAGCAGCCCTGCCACCTGCTAGGATTGGACTGAGCCTGACGGTGCCTGTGCCCCCATTCTGTGCTCTGCTGCCCAGCCTTGTTCCAGGATCCTCCAGCTAGCAAGGTAATCGAGTCAATTTATTCTCTGAATTTCAGCTGTAGTTATTTTGGTTGCTTTCAGTCATCTGTGTGACAATTCTGTTGATTCACACAGCTGCAAACAGGTGTCAGATGTCTGTTATCAGCAAGCTTTCTCTAACAGACAGGCCTCATGAGCTTCCAGGTCTGGAAGCAGGCAACAAACCTAGTCTCATTCTGGACAAGAAAGATCTTTCCAGCTCCATCCTTTCCATTCCTTTTCCCTACCTAATGAATGAAAGTAAGACACCTGTAAGGCAAAGCTTTTCAGCTCTTTTCATGTGTCTTGAAATAAGGGTATTTCTGTTTTTGTAGGCATTAGCTACACTATCAACTAACAGCCACTCACAACAATTGAGAATAGGAAAGAACTGGAAATGGATGTTACTGTCCTCCTTTCCTTGTAGAAGGTCCACTGGGGCCTTTTAAGACCACTGTAGGAGTCTTTGCTTAGGATCTCAAAAGTAGTCAAGTAAAGTAGTCAATAGGTAAATCCTGGCAACTATGGGTATAATTTCTGTCATCTTGTTCTTTTGTTCAGAAACTGTATGGGAAGGGGTTCTCTCTCTTATGGTTTGCAAACTGGGAACATATTGTAGAAACACCAGAAGTAATCTCTTCTATCAAGATCATGGTATTAGCCATTGGTCTTTTTTCTTCTGTCAGAGATGCCAACTTCATTATTATATGAATGATTACATGAAACCTGATGACCTAATGACTAATCTGCAAATGCTTGACTGAGGTTGCTCCTTGTGTCCTTTACAACTATATCTGAGGCAAGAGATTCCCCAAAAGGTCTTTTGCTCTCAAAACGTATGTAACCACTATGGAAATCTGCTTCATTTGATGGATTTGTTTTCATTACCGGCTTCCTGGATACTATCTACTTTATTCAAGAGGCAACATTTTTCCATTGTCCTATCACCATTACAAGCACCTGTTTGTCTCATTTTCATTTATCTGTCAGTGGCATTGCTCCTGTGTTTCCCTTTAGAGTCTTAAAGAGACAGGTGCTACAGTATTCCCTCATTTTGTGATCAAGGACAGCAGCTTCATATAAGGCAAATAAGTTTTTCACAAGATGTAAACAGATTACCACCTCAGAGTTACTGATAAATGTCAGGAAGAAACAAGGTCAGGTGTCTGGTACTGCCAAGCACTGCAAGGTCACACTAATGAGCCCTGTTAATGGAGAAAATCAGAGGCCAGGAATTCATTATCATCTTTGAGAAATAATGACTTCTAAGTAGAATTAAAATAGGAAAGGTCTCAACATCCTTTTTACTAGGATTTTCACAGAAAATTCAGACAGATGCTGACAGTGTTCTTTCCCATTTCTAGAATCACTGAAAAGAGAAAGAGGATCGCAGGCCAAGGCATAATGTTCCCTGGTCCAGATCTGTTAGACCAAGAGCAGTTCATAACTGATGGTCTAAGGCCAGAGGAAGAAAGCACAGGGCTGTACTAGGCTGCGGCTCTGGCCCTGGTCTGTGGGATCAGGCGGTGCACTGAGTCTCAGCTGCCTCAGATAGACCCCTGGTCCTGGGAAGTGTTCAAGGCAGAAAAAGCCTCTGGCAACCAAAAATAGCAACCAAAGTTCTGATAGGAAAGTACAGGATAGGAAACCAAACCAGATGAAGAGATACAAGAAGAGTAAACTGAATGAAATGGATATAAGAACAAATGTACTATAGAAATAAATGAATAAATTTCAGAATAAAAGAGGGTTACACAGTGTTAGGCTCCTCTAGATAGTCCACCAGTAATTCCAGAAAGAAGAAATCCCAGGAGAGTCAGCAAGGGCACACACTCCTGTAAGACTTCTGTTATCTCTACCATTTCCTCGGGATGCCCCAACCTTGCTGAGAAACAATATAGATAGTTCAGACTGTAAGGAACTGTGGCTAACCTGCCAGAACTCTCTACAATATTTAATAAACATAAGTGATGCAGCAGACATAATAGACACCTCCACGTAGATAAATCATGTGATAAAGAGATGTTTCTTTTACCACTTTCACATTGGGGTGAGGGAGAAAGAACTGCTAAAAAAATTAGAGCTTTGACCATAGTGGACTGCTCAGCAGTAAAGTATTAGTATTTCCCTGGAAGCAAAACACTTGGTTCAGGCACAAGCACGGCATCACTCACATCTTTCACCTCTCTGTTAACAACACAAATGAAAGTGTGAAGTGTGGATGTGACTTGACCACTGTAGAATGCCAGGACTAATTTTTAACTACCCATAGCTCAAAACTCCTGAAATTCTGGACGCTACTGCATGTACATGTGGAGCCACCACCTATCTCTGCACAAGGGTGCATGGAGATTCCTTCTTGCAGCACTGACAAGAACTTACATTTCTCTCCAAGTTGTTTAGTTGTGATCTGAAATATTTTATTTTCACCTAGAATGATATTATATGCCTGATCTTCATCTTTACTGTTAATTTCTGATCCCCTGTAGTTCAGCTCTACTGGCTGAAGTATCAAATTAGTTTATTGTCAGAGGCCACGTTTTGAATTAGGATCAAAAATATTCATGTTTCCAGCAAAATCAATTTTCATCTGGAGGATGAAGAACCCTGAGGCTTTTTTGTGTCTACAGCACTCTTTGTCGGACAAGGTTATGAGCTTTTAAGTTAGCACTAGCTTTGTCTTTGCAGTAGTATCTATGTTGCCATATGCCAGAATCAGTAATTTAAATTTAAAACATCTCTTCCATTTTATGAAAATGGATAAGGTATTTAATGTAATATTCCCTCTGTTTTATTGCACAAAGTCAGTATGTTTTTATTTCCCTCTACATAACTTGAAGATTTTAATGTATGTTCTTTCTTTTCAGTCAATACCATCTAAGTGCAGTGACTTAAAAAATTGGTGTCCTGATTCCTGTCCAGATCAGTGACAGCAGGCATGACCAAGATATCATGTTATTAAATATTATCTTGCATCATTGCCAGGGCAGAGGGAAAGGTACTCTTGCTCTTCTGAGAAATGGTGGCCCTTTCCAGTCAGGAGAGCAACTATGGCCATGGCTGTGGCAAGGGTCCTCCCACCATTGTTCACGTTCCTGGGCTTAGTGAGCATTTTCCATGTGTATCACCCTCTCTTTGTATACTTTTGTTATTAATATTGTTGCTCTAACTGCTCATTTTCTTATCTTATTGCTGTTTCCTGTAAATTGTTCCTATCTCAACCTGTATTTTCACATTTTTGTGCCTCCACTTCTCAACTCCATCCCCGAAGACAGATGGGAAAGGTGAAGTGTGGTGAACAAATGAGTGGTATCTCATTTGGGAGAGGCTTTGATGGGGGGGCACTGTATTGAGGAGTGTTATTCCTAAATCAGGACAACTGGTTATTTTACATTTTGAATGAACTAATACCAATGACAGCAGGGAAAATGAAATAAACAGAAATTTATGGTTACCATGCAGGTTATCCTGCTTGGTCTCCTCTCTGTACAATAGTTGACACTGTGGTAGATTATCATGTCATAGGGAAAGTATTTATGAAAGCATTTTCCACAGAAGTTTCAGGGCCAAATGGAAACAATAGCTTGATGAAAAGTTTTAAGGCCAAGGACTCATGCTACAGTTATTCTTCTACACAGATAGCATTGTCTTTCTGTGTTGCTATGTAGGCTTAAATTTCAGCACCACCTTCTATGTGCTTACTTGTCAAAGCAGAGGATAGCAAAAGCCTCACTACATCAATTTCATCCCTTTGCTTTCTTGGTAGGCCTGATTTAAAACAAAGTCTCTGTTCACTAATCCTAATGCATTTGTGAGGGAGGAAGTGGAGATTGGTGAGGAGTGTGTAGACCTGAGCCTCCCTTCTCTAGCCCGAGAAGAGTGTAGGCAAAGCCAATTGCTTACTCCCAATTGCTACAGGAATTGTTCTTCTCTGGAGTTATGTTCTCTTGAGCAGTGCACATAGCATGACCTGGTGAGCACAAGGAAGGCTAGCCATATGGCTTTACACTGTTCAAACACAATAACTCCTTAAATGCCTTCTTATTGTTAGGAAAGCACATTTGGAAAGCATTGTTTTAAGTGTTATTTCTTTATTTTCTTTGCCATGGCAAAACCAAGCTTTTTCATTAATAAAGCTCAGCGCGCGCTAACGTCTGTGAAGGCACTGAACACATAGTAGTTCCTGCCACAGAGAACTCCTCCATGACTCACAATGAAGCTGGTAGGACCGCTTTGCAGTCCTTCTTTTCACTGTGGTGAAGAGTAGAAGGGCAGGACTCATACTGACAGTGGTTTTTATATAAACAAATCTAGAAAGAAAAATCATCACTCATGGATATTGCTATGATACCAGAATCACATAGGCTCGGTGTCATTCAGGGGAGTGCAATCCCTGACTGTACACTAGGGTTTCCTGCAGCCCACAGGAAGACACAATTCCAGCTCTCACAAAGCAGTATTTAGTAAAACCTACCAATCTAACAATATGTTCATTTGCCGAACCCTAAATAATAATCAATGCTGAAGTAGTGTAGCTGTGCTGTACTCTACAGTGTGAGTTATATCGTTGTTTTGGAGTTAAAGACAAGAATGAGCTTCCTATTTATCTTCTTTCTACCAAGTTAAAGTTGTGATGACACCTCACTCATTCCACTTTTCTTCTCCCTATTACACTGGTGCTGCTATAGTGCACTACTATAATGGACTTTAGCTTTCAGATTGTCTTTTGGTCCCAGACTAATGACACATATGTAAGGCAGACTAAAAAATAACTTATAATAGTCCAATAACATGATGGTGCTTGCTAATCCTTAGCATCTATTCCCAGTCTCAGTAGCTCAGAAAACAGCACTTAGGGGAAATTCCTATGGAGTTTAATAGGAAATGACAAGCTTTCTATAGAACGGTTAGAACCACCCAGAGAGGACTGTAACAGGGATTTAATTCTCTATTCATAGGTATTAGCTGCACTAAATTTCTATGTAATCTTACTGATTTCTTCCTTGTTCATTTCAATAAGATTTTTCCATAGAAAAAAGGTGCACACTTACTGCAGCCTACACAGATACAAGGCAGAGTATATATGTATTGTTTAGTAGAAGGTAAAATTGCTACTCTTCTGTTACATACAAGGTGGGATGTCTCTGCTGCATAAATTCTAAGTATTTGATATTCAACAAAAATCAGTTCATACTAAACACACTTTGTTTCAAAAAAATATTATAAGGCTTAACCAACAGCAACCTGAAAGTACTCTACAGTATTCACAGAGGTCTTTCTAATGATTATGAGCATTAGAAGAAGAAAAAGAGTGGATTTATGCCTGCCATATATTAATGCTAGGGTATAGTAATAGCAGAGGTGAATTTAGGTACTCATGGTTAGTACTTAAAAAAAAAACGTCAAGTACAACTCTGAAAAAACCCATGTGAAGTTCTGTACAAACACATAGGAAGGCCATGCTCATTTTAAGCTCCATTAGCAACACAAAGGGATAGAAGAAGCTGATGCTCTACTTGACACTAGCAGCAGTGCCAAGGCTCACTCACATCAGAAGGCCTGGGCTTCCTGCCAAAGGGCCTGCCAGCAGGAAAACTGGTAGTGGTGTCGTGAGAACAAGAAGAGCACATAAATATTAAAAACAGATACCAGGCCAAAAAAGCACATGAGGCTGTCCCTGTTCTTTATGCAGCAAGAACTCTGAGACCAAGTTTTACTTCTTCAGTGTCATGGACGTGTAATTCAGTGTCTTTCCATCCCGATACAAGTGTTGCAGTTTCTGTGACCAGTAATTCTGTGGCAGAATCTTTGTCTGTTGGACAGAGTCCTTTGATTGCAAATTCATAATTTGTAGGCAAGACACTTGAACATAAAGTGAAAAGTGGTCTCAGATAATTTCACAGCAGCATTGGTCTTTGCAGATGTTTTTTCTGGACAGAGGCTGACAGAGTGCAATATGCCCTAAGAAGACTTCCCTCTTTGTCAGAGATTTTCATCTCAGGACATTTAACACAGGCTAAGGTTTGTTTGCAGCCTTGTTTGCCGATAGAGATGAGGAAGTGTGTGTTCCAGAGCTGTATGAGTAAGGTCATGCCAACTACAGATTTCTGTACTCAACAATCACAGACCCTTGTATGCAACTCATGTTCCCAACAGCTTTCTGAAATGGTCTAAAGGTGAGCAATGCCTGCCAATTTAATCTGCTATAAATGTATGCTAAATATAGTGAAAATGTGGTAAATCAATATTTCTGCACAAATCAGCCAGGTAGGTGCTTCTAAGCTGAGGTTTTAACAGGACAGCATCCTTGTGCCATCGGCATACTAGAGGGAAAAACCCCATAGGATCCTATATCTGTGTTTAGCTTTGTCTTCTGTCAAACTGAGTCCTTGGTTCTTATTTGTTCTTCTCTGTTCTTGTTTCAGTTTTGGGTCTGGTTTGTTTGTGTTTTGTACAAGCTAGTCATATAGAAAGGAATTATTTTGTTTGAATCAATGTCTCTTGCCATACATGTGCTGCCTTTCTTCACTAAATTTGTATTTTAACTATCAGTATTACTGGTGCTCCCAGAGGCTATTGTTCATGGAACTCAGGGTATCTCACAGCAGCAGATACCTCTTTTGGAAGATCTATGTCAGAAAAAAGGGTGTGGAAAAAGATTGTTCTAATAGCATACAAAAAGCTTGCAGATATTTCAAAATACACAACTGATAAAATAAAAAAACCCAGAATTACACCTGGTGTAGAGCTGAAATAGTGTAAACATGAGTATGCAATTGAAATTGGCATCATTTCTGAGCAAAGAAATAGCAAATGTTATTTCTATAGTGCAGACATTAGGAAAATAGGGTGAGATAAATCTTAAAGTCATAAAATGAAAATGTCTCATAGGAGGACCAGATCTCCAGTACAGGCTAATCCTTAGCTGACCTAGCTGGTAGGTCACAATGCTCATTTAAACCCTGAACAGGGAAAGAAACCCAGAACTGGTCACTCTTCCTTGTATCAGCAGCTTGTCTCCAGCAGACAGAATGGTGATCCCAGGGCTGTGGCAGGCATTGCTGGCACAGAGCCATGCAATATTAATCTGGCATTCTGATAAAAGGCTTTACTTCTTCCTGAAGAGGCGTAATTAGCACTGTTCCTTCATTTAATGTTACTGCAAAGCTTTAACCTTTCTCACACAGAAAATGCAGAAAATTGGCTCCCCAAGCACTAATTCACCATCCCAAGCTACTGCAGTTCCTGAAGTGAAATGTTGCTGCCAGACTGTCTTGTAATGGCCATCAAAACCTACTTTGGTAGCTTTAACCACGAGTAATATTTTTTCATTAATTTTTTTATCAGTATAGAATAATATAAAATCGTGCAGGCCAATTCTCAGTTACACCTTGTTAAATCTCGAGGAACGCTTCAGTGGCTGTAAAAGGAATGTAAACTCTTAAGTGGTCTGTAGTCTGAACATCAAGAACATAAATAGGAAATTTGCTGTCACTTCACACCAAGTCAATACAGCTAACACAGCCATACTTTATTCTTTTAAGAGAGATGTTAGTGGCTACAAACATTTATTTTTAATATTTACAAATATTTCTATACAAATGAATATAAATACAAATGAACAAAATAACGCAAAGAAGAGAAAAGATTTGTCAAAAATGTGATTTCTGCTTTTATGATACTTTTGTATTGAACCTTATAAAAAAAAAAAATCTGTTCTTTGTTGCCATAGCAATAGATTCCCAGGGTGAAATTATATCACACTGCCTTTCTTCTAGGTTTCTGCTATGTGCTATCACCACCCACTCTCCTTCATTACAGTCAATAATCAGCAAAACCTCCCCACCCCCAGCCTTTATTCATCTGCATGTTTTGGGTGGAGGATGCAATACTTATTGTTTTGACAGGTGTAGGGAAGCCAAGTGAATTCTCAGTGTGGTGAGGAAGCACAGGATGTGCTGCCTGAAATGTTTCCAGTCCAGTCCCCTTTGACAACGCCTGTGAGCAGCCGTCCATCCGCAGCCATGTATCTCTTCTGCACATGCACTAACTGCTGGTGTCAGCTCTACAGCGCTGCACTGTGTCTCTTGGGAAGGATGGGAACAAGCACCTACGCTAGCCTGGCAATGCCAAAACAATGTAAAATTTTAAGTAGAACCCCGATTTTCTTAGGTAAAGTGCTGTTGCATAAACTCAGTGTGTCACCTTTCCCTTTCACCGCAGCAACTTCAAAATTAACACCTCCATAGCAGACCAACAGGCCAAGAAGAGCTTGCAGAACACACTCCAAAGTCTGAACGCTGGAACACAATGTAATCTAATTTTAACAGACTTGTACTAAGAGAAAAAAAACATCCTGGCTTCCATGTAATTATTCTGAAACAATGTACAATTTCCACTCTCACGCTCAGTGTCTAGCCCTGCATTTGAACTGTATGGATATTTCTTTAAGGTTGGATTCACACATGACTTTTCTTTCGCACTAAATGACCCCAAGTCAAGTGGTTAAGTTAAACAATTAATTCATGTTAAATACTGACCTTGTTTAAATTATGCTGGTTCCATTATTTCAGAGGACCAAACCACTTTATCATTAACAGCAGCTGAAGAACTAGTCCTGGATAACTTTATGACATTTAATATTACAGAATAGTTTTCACTTAATTTGTAATACAGGTTAGTGTTCTCTGCTGTTTCTTCATGTTCTCACTACTCACTGCTGCATGAAAGGCAATGCAGCTGCAGATTTTCCAAAGCCATGGCAGAGACATGAGCTGCCTCTTCCTCTGGTCCCAATACTTTCCATTACCACTGCTTTTGCTCCAGAGTCAGAGGTCCTGGTTGTGTAGCTGACTCATTAACTCACCCATCTCCCTCACTTGGATTCAAGGCAGTCTCTCCCCTTGAGCACTATTCACCAGTTTTAAATAGCTGTTTCTAGTATTTTGCCTGAATTTCCTCATATGTCTTTGCTTTTCCTTCATATATCCTCACTAGATTTTTTTCTCTTTAGCCGTATTTTAAAATATCTTTGTTTGTTTAAATACTGGTATGTAATGTTAAAAACATGAATAAATAAATAAAGACAGAGAGAAAAAAGAAAAAGAAAAAGGTGCTTTGAAAGTGCTTTGCATAGTATTATGCATTAGGTCTTTGCAACAGCCTGATAGCTGAAGGTCATGTCTGCATGACAGAACTCTTTCTCCTTGCCTGTCAGTTAAATTAGTTGCTAAATATGGTTTCAGGTACAAGACCCATCATTGTTAATGCATGTCTTTGTTAATTCAGGAATAAGATGTTCTGAATGCTTGCTTCTCATTTATTAATTCTTTGTGGATACAATGGTATCTATTTGAGCAATATGCATATAAATAATGTATAATTTTTGTAATGTGAATAGGAATGAATCATGTTGCTACTTTTCTTATGAAAACACTGGAATGACATTCTGTATTTTAATGGTGGACTCATGCTGCTCCCTATGTTTTGAAGCCAGGGTGGGATTATAGATTTGAAAAGCAATCCCCTTATTTAACCACATAAGTTTGACTTTCACCCTTCATTCTACAGGATGCTCTCCCTGCAGAGTGATTACAACTCTCCAGCCTGTACTTATGTGAGCAGTGGTTCACTCCACCAGATTAAGAGTTCATGTTGTTGTGTGTAGCATCTAGACCTAAGGATCTGCTTTGGTGAATCTCATCTTCAGATTCCTGCAAGAAGTTTCCATGCTAATGGAGGGCTGTGGCAACCACCAATAAATAATACAATATATGTTGGTTTTTGCAATACAGCAGTACCCCCACTTGTCACACCTGTTCTGATTGTAGCTGAGAAGCCTCTAGGGTATATGGAGAAGGAAAATCCTTCAGGGACTCAGGATGTAAAATCCTACTTGCACAGTTGAGTATATAGGTATATGGCTGGTGCTTTTCCTTTGAAAATTGTACAGAAAGAAAATAATCACTAAACATACAACAGTAACCCATCCATTGTAGTACCTGAACTCATTAAATCACTTGTTCAGCTTTATTTGTGATACAATAATAAATCAATTTGAGGGATAAAATACTAAATTAATTGAAGGCATGTTGGAAAAGATTAATTCAGCTGAGAAAAATTGTTTTGACCCTCCTTTTCACATGCTCTGAACCACGCAACATGGGAAGTGCTCACTACTGGCCCTCAGCTTTACATATACAGCCTGCGTTAATTTGGAAATTATTACTTTGTCCCAGAGCCTTTCCACCACCATTTTTATTCCCAGCTACACTAGCAAAGAGGTGTCACGAGGTAAACTGTCAGACTCCCTGATCCTTAGCAGGCTTTTGTAACCATCCACAGCAAGGTGGGACATACTTAGATTGTGTTACCTTGAACTAACAGTGCAACTAGGTAAAAATAAAGTGGAAGGGGAGAGTCCGGGGAAACAAAATTCAGCAGGCAATGGCTGAGCATTGCAACCAGTACGACTTACACCAGGCAAACTTTAAGATCAAACTCAGAAACTGGAATTTTATCAAGACAGACTTTTTCCCATACCACAGCTGACTTGATTAGAATATTTGAACAATATACAGCATCTCTTAATCAGCTCTCCAAGATTATGTGTCATTTACATAACAGAAGCCTCTTGTGTTTTTATTCCTTTTGCTAGATGAGTCTGCCAGTTTGCAGAAGTTTAGTTGTGCTTCTGCCTAGCTCTCTGCATGGCACACACACGCAGATGCACTTGGCACAATCAGAGTGTGTTGTGGGCAATACCTGGGCAAAGGAATCACACACAAAGGAAACTAAGCACAAACTTCCAATTTATTTCTTCAGAAATTAAGCACAATTGTTTCATTGTCTGCAAGTAAGCAAGATAGGCAGATGGAATGTATGGACATGAAACATGCCAAACATGATTACTTTATCTCCCTAGCATCTAGATGGCAATTGTATACAAATCCTGTTTGTTGTAGATTCATGCTTAGGGTTGTTTTGTTTTCAGTAATGCCAAAACACACAGAGAAAATGCTGTAAAACAGTCAAACAGAGAGCTTTTTTTTTCATATGCCAGTGACTTCACACACAGGCAATTCACAAATAGCTGGAGAGTGCTACTCCTTTAACACTCCACCTATAGCTTGTCAGAGTGCCAGGCAGCTGATGCGTTCATCCCAGTTCATGATTTTTAAACTGCTGCCCTTGATTCCCCAGTATTTTGAGCAACCTGGATCACGTACTAATCCCACAAAAGAAGTCTCCCACATTTATATCTTTAAATATCACCTGCTATATCTGTTCTGGTTTAGCACTACTCTTTTCTCCAACAAAAATTGTGACGGGCACATGCAAACAGCAGTGTGAAGACTGATTTTTGCGTGAGTGTGCAGATTTGAGATTCCTGTGGTAAATGTGCTTTCAAAACCAAAGAGATAATAACGCTTGCTGTAGTAACAAGGTATTTATTGTGGACTCCACAGTGGTATATCTGTTACGCGAGATCTGATGAGACAGGAAAAATCTGGGGCAGCAGTTAAAAGCATTAATGTCTTTAAATCTAGATTTTCACAGTGCATCCTCGAAGGAAACACTATTGTGTAGGTGTCTTGTCTCACGGCATCTGACAATCTTAGAGTCTAACTGGAATAAGGAGTTAAGTGTTAGGATAATGTATTTTTTCAGTCATCATCCCTTATTTCAAGTCTATGCATATCATGCAGATCCTACAGACATTCTTCATGTGCCGTTTAGTCACGTTTAGCTAAAAAAGAAAAAGTATTTTCAGCAGCTAAATATACATCCATGGTTTGGGGATTAAACCCTATATCCAGCCTGCACTTCTCATGCCTTATCTGTAAAATTATTACATTAAACACTACTCAGCATTTATTTCTAAAGATAAGTTTATAACCACCACATTACCATACTGTGCCAGAGGAATTTGAACCCACAGGTGTCTTTGGAAGGCGGCAAGCCAAGGCCATGTGTCAGCAAGTACGTTTACCTTCTAACACCTGACATCAGCAGGAAAGCGGTGTGGGAAATTTGTTGGGTTACAGCACCAAAATAAACTACCACAGGCACTATCCCACCAGTCTCTTCTGCCCTTCACATTGGTTTCTCTAAAGCTGGTTCTTATCTATGGTGAGGACCTGTTCAGTACCTACAAGTAAAATTACTTTACACCTAGCTGTTACAGAGGTGTAGGAAAGGATAATTAAAGGAACTAATGTGTACAAAGTATTTGGAGAGCACTGAATGAAAGTCATTATATAAATTTAAGTTCCCTTATTAACTGGTGTATCCCTTATTCTGTTGTATATATGTATACTTTGATTTCTATGTTTCTATACTGACCAGAATTTTAGAGCCTCCCTTAAAAAAGAAAAGAGAATAAACAGGCATAAAGACAGGACAGGAAATGCTACCTCATCCTGTAATCCATTATCCCATGAAACTTAGTGATCTGAGTAAATATGTTTTTGTAATAATAAGTAAATATGTTTTTGTAATAAGTAATATATATAATATATTACTGATAGGTCTGATGAACTTTTATATTTCAAAGCTGAGTGGCAGAAAATCTAGTGCCTATTGCGTAAAAGCTGATGCAAAGCTCATTGTTTTATCTCCGCAAATGTTATGAAATTTATTATTAAACATGCATATCACAATACTGAGATGCCAATCAAGTTCAAGGTTTATAGTGCAATATACAGTACAAATAAGTACCTCATTGTCCTTGTAAAATTCTTGAAGTAGCATGAGAATTACCAAGAATTTGCAGCAAGTGCTTTCTTGCCTTCTTCTTTCAAAAGTAGGTTTAGAATATCCTTTGGCCTGGCTGAAGAAAATTTACGAAAAATGCAGGTACATATTTGATTTGGGTTTTTTTTTGTAGGAAATGAAACTCTTTGAGCTCAGAATTAAAAAGTCAAAAACCAAAGGACTTAGTCATGCTACTTTAGAACATATATATTTTTGCCCCGCAGAGTATATTATCCTATATGCAACAAAAATATATACTATTAAAAGTGGTATTTTAACTTAATGTAAGAACATACACATCTACCTTACTGAAATTATACATTAACACAATCTGTCAAAATGTTTTGACTTGGAGTAAACATTCTTTTCAGAAAGAATCAGTTCTGCCAAAAAATTAAAATCAATCACTTGCAGATTATTTTCTATTAAATAAACATACAATAACACAGCGACCAAACCTACATATGAGAATTGTTATAAGTCAAAGGAATGTAATTGCTATTTAGCCGTGATTTTGATTAGTGATTGTTCTTGGGTCATTTGTCAAAGGCGTTCATGATCATAGTTCAGCTTCAGGGAAAATGACCCATCCACCACAGGTATGAGTCTTCCTGTTTCCATTGACAGCCTACATTTTTCAGTAGAGAAGAGCACATGTTGGGGTACATGGTATGGGCTCCTGATGAATAAACACGAGTTGACAGAGTTGACAGGTGCTAGGTTAGCTATGAGTTTCTTGGGAGATGAAAAACCTTTTTTTTTTTCTTTTTTTTTTCTTTTTCCCTGGGGAACTGACTTAAATACCTAGAAAATAAAAGAGGCACTAATAGTTCTGAGATGCTTCCAGAACAGTGATGCTGATGATAATTTTCCGTGAACTTTACTTCTATGTCTTCCAAAATACAACAATTAATTTTTTGCAATTTTAAACAACATAGTGTTTTGTTTATTGATTGAAAGCCTGAGGAATTATTTTCCCCCCTAGAAAAATTTACCCTGCACCACTTAATTGAGTCTAGTTACTGCACTAAGAGTATTGCCTTGTGAGGCTAGAGGTCCTACCTTGTCAGCGGTTTCAGGACTTTGTGAATCAGTGTTTCTGGTCTACTTCTGAGTGATGCAGGACCTAATCACAAAAGTCACTGGCACACCTGGAGCAACTTTTCTGGGAAAAGTGCTTTGAGTTTACTAAAACTCAGTTCTCTGTGACACCAATTGCCACCTTCCAATTATGCTATCATCCCTGATGTTTATGATGGATAAGGAAAGTCAATTTTCAGGGGCAGACAGAAATTAAAATAGGAATGAAAAACCTACGAATCAGCAGAGGATATCACACATAACCCAGGAAATTGCTTCTATAGTTATGCTGAACACAAATACTGATCTCTTAAAAGAAGTAATACACAAATAGCCAGCCTGAGTAATTTATGTTCTTTGCCATAATTAGGAGCTTGCATTATTAGGAGAGATGTGTTACCTGGATGTCAGAAAATAACCTGAAAGTGATTTTGAAAAGATTTATCCTGAAACAATACACTAAGAATGCCTCCTTGTCTGTTAACTTAGCGTAGAAAAGGCTGTGTAGGTCCCGGAGCCAAGTGGCTAAAGTGTGCTATAAATCACTTGACTTGCAGAAACAATGTAGCTTTCTTTTCACTTAACACTGCTTGGGGATACACATACTCTGCACATTTGATTCTTTGTAATATTTACTCAGAAACAGAAACACTTGCTTTTCAACACAACAAAATGACATGAGACACTTTACATAGTAATCTGGCAGGCGCAAATCTCTCCTTTGAAAACTCATTTGTCATTACTAATCTTGCTTCTGAGCCTCTTTCACACTGAAGTTACCAGTATCACTCCTGATTTACAACGGTATTAGTAAGGAGTTAATCTCACTTTATTATTTCTATTATATTACAATAAGTGAAAAAATTACACTGGCTTGAAATCATGGAACCATGAAATCATGGACATTCTGCCACGAAGTTTATTAGGGCTGGATTTCATCCAATATGCTATAAACCTGCAAGCATAAACCACAATCATAATTGCTGAATTGTATTTGACAGCAATTCAGAATTATTTATTCCATTTACTACACATACAATCCAATATAGTTCTCATGAACGTTTATGAGCATTTTGAAGGCACAGCAATGAGACTGGGTTTTCACCTAAAACTAAATGTTCCCAGGTTGCCAGATGAGTCCCACCAGGAACTGGCAAGCCCTTTAAAAATGGACTGCATCAGACAAACCCAAAACTTCCTCTGGAGAAACAGGAGCAGTGCTTCTGTTGGCAAACCTCTTCTTTCATACCAGTATATTCCATGGTATGGATATGCCATTGTGGCTGACTTTATTCAAGTGGAGCATAACTCCTCCTCATGTATACAACGTGGGGACCTGCACTATTGCTGCTGCCACAAGAGTACTCAAACACAACCCTCTGGTCACCGAGGGGCCTGGACAACAGAATTCAGGCATCTCAGACCTAGATGGACAGGTGGCAGTTGCAAGATTTCCAGTTTCTAATACAGTTATTTAATGAAAAGGAAAAGAGAAACACTTAAGCAATTAATTTTTCTGTTGTTCCTTTGCATCTTGGTAATTATCTCAGTTACTGTGTATTGATTCCAATGTGCACCTGCTTTACTTGAACCAATGGAAAAATTCCGTTTCCTTCAGCTGAAGTAGGGCTGGGACATGAAGAGTAATACTGAATTGCACATTTCAGCTCTGCTTGCAATGCAAAATACATACAAGGTACAAGCAATGTTAATTCTTGTATGAGCTCAAGCCCCCATAAAACATACCAAAGTAAAGAAATTTAAAACCCTTGAAGATCAAGCAAGATTGGAGTGTTGGAAATTCCATGGGCTGGCTACACTGGTTGTCCTTATTTTCAGCAAAGGAACGATCTCCAAAACCAAAATGAACTTTTGAACCTGTACCCAGTGTTTGTTAAAAGCCTGGAGCTGTGCTGAAAATCTGACAGCCTAAACTGTGTGAGTCATGACTTTGAAAACCTGTTAAACATGTAGAGGATGGGCTGAAGAAAACACAGAGCATCCATACTCCTGCATCTTTGGCTATAAATGACAGAGGTGTGCATAGTTCTTAATCTAAACTCAGGCTGAGATGCCACCATGCTGCCTTCTTTACAGGTGGTCTCGGGTAACTTCACATCCAGCAATTCAACCAAATACCCTCCCTTCAATTTACAGTTTACCTCAGTGGAGGTGAAAAGCACTTTTAACACTTGCACAAGGTCATGCTGTCACTCAGAAAATATCAGGGATTCTGTACTTGTTGACCTGTATCTGAAGGCTAGACTCTTTCAAGTGCTAAATCAAGTAGGTGTGAAATCATACTAGTGCATTGAACTTCCTGCTACCTTTGATGAGCAATTCTCTCTCCGAACACCTCAGAAGTTCAGATGGAACTTAAAAGTTGCTCAGTTATGTGATGTCATATACCCTTCACAGGCTGAACAAAATGGATGGGAGGAAAACAGAGCAACTAGGAAAAACATTTGTCTCCAGGATGTAATCAGTACTCAATTTGGCTTGGAACCAGTACACCACAGAAAACATAAAGTGCTAGGGAATCTGAGCCAGAGAAGCAACAGAAGCACGTTAGAGGACAAGAAAAACGGCAAATATAAGGTACAACACTCTGCAGAGAGAGTAGACTATATCTTGTATTTTCTAAAAGGGTCATTATTGTGGCCTGGTAAGAGAATACCCGCAAACAGCAAATAAGCATTTGCTTTCTGAGGTGCCCGAGAGCGCTGCCAGCGGCAGAGGCTCCCTTCTCCACGCGGGCCGGGAGCGCTCGGTGTGCCCGGAGTGGCCGCGTGTGCCGGGCTACGGCTGCCCTCCTGAGCTCGCCGCTGCTGGAGCGGCCCGGGGCTCCGGACGGGGCGGGAGCCGGGGTGGAGAGCGCTTTTTTGGAAGAGCAGGGTGCCAGCAGCGGGTGGGCGGAGGGCAGCAGCCGCCAGCCTCCGGCCGCCCTGGCCCCCGCTCCCCCTGCCCGGGGCGCGGGCTGCGGGAGGGCGCGGCCGACGGGCGCGCACACAATGGCTGTGCCAGGAGCCGACCGCAGAGCCGCGCTGGGCGGGTCCTGCCGCCGCGGGCTTGCCGTGCGTGCCGTGCCGTGCCGTGCCGTGCCGAGCGGGGCGGGGTGGGCGCACCTGGCCGAGGCGACCGGCGGAGCGGGGGCGGGAGGCCGCGGCGAGGGGCGGAGGGCGGCGCGGCGGGCGGGCCGCTCCTCATTGGCCGCGCGGCCACACCGCGAGTGCCTGCGCGCCGGCCGGGAGCGGCCGCGCCGCTGTCGCCGCTTCCCAGGGCGCGGAGCGGCGGGAGCCGCGGCAGCGGCAGCAGCGGCGGGAGCGCGAGCGGGTAAGCGGGTGGCACGGCGGGAGGGAGAAGCGGTGCCGCTAGCCCCGGCCCCGCGGCGCCGAGGGGATCCCCGCCTCCCCCGGGGTCAGGTTGCGGGGATGTCCGGGGGGCGGGGGGAGACTCCTGCCGCAGGCCTGGCGGCACGTCCCGGTTGACAGGGCAACGGAGCCACTGAGGAATGCGGCGGTCGGGCGGCTGGGCTCCGGTGGCCGCCGCGGCAGCTGGGCGGCCGCCGCTGCCGGGGAAGGGGAGGAGGCGCGAGGCATCGCTTTCTTCTCCCGGCGCTCGGGCAGGGGCAGGGGAGGTGCCCTTCGGCCCGTGGTGCCTCTTCCTTCGCGGGTGAGGAGGGCGGGGAGCGCCCCCGGCGCCGGGAGGGACCCGGGCAGGGACGTTCACCTCCGCCCTCCTCCGCAGGGCGCTCAGCCGAGCGCGGGGCGGCTCCGGGGCGCTGGTGATGAGGGCGCCGAGCAGGGGCTGAAGCCGGCGGCGGGCGGCGACCATGACGGTCTTCCGGCAAGAGAACCTGGAGGAGCACTATGAGACGGGCGAGGACCTCGGCAGGTGGGTGCGGGCGGATGGAACCGTGGCTGCTGAGCGCGGCGGGGCAAGGGGCGAGGGCAGGCTCCTACTTTCGTTGCCTGTCCACCATGTCTGAGGTGCCCGAAGAGGGAAAAGGGAGTTGGATTTGAAGTTACCGCGTCTTTGCTTTTTTAATACGGGTCTGATGAGATTTTTGGATAGGAACAGTCTCTAAGTGGTTCCTGCTCAGCCTGGCGCCCTCCCGGGTGCTGTGCGGCGCGCAGGGGCGAACCTGCTGCCGGCGGCGCAGCTGTGGCTGTGCCAGCGAGGATCGCTGCTGCTCGCCGGGTGGGGAGCTGGAAACGGGCTGGGCTTGAAGGAGAGAAGTTGGCATTGTTCGTAGTGTAAAGGATTACGTTTGTATTGCGTGTTGGATTTTTCTTTAAGAACGTGATTGAGGAGGTGAGAGAAGCTCTGTATTCCATCGATACTATTGTGGGAAGATCACCGTCTGGGCATCGCTGTTGGAGCTGGAAGTCAGATTTAGGGATGTGAGCAGAGCACTGCAGACGCAGAGATGCCTACTTGAACCTTGATTCTTGAATGCTGTTTAGTTCTGAGCTCACACTATTAGTCATGCCTTGTGTTTTCTGTGCTTTCCGTGTTTTAATACTGTTAAAGCGCTGATTTTGCTACATTGAGAGTCCTTTTCATGTTCTTTCCCCCTTCTTTAAGGAGGAATCCAATGGCATTCTAGCAAATCAGTATGGCAGTATCCTTTTCTAGTGTTCATCTTAGCGATTTCAAAGCATAGGATCAGGCCTCAATTGACATAGGGCATTCAGGGTATGTGGAGCAGAAGTCCCCATATCTGCCTCTGTGTACCTTTCCAGGGCCCAAATAGCAAATGCTGGGAACAAGTTACTTGAATAGGAAGGAACTTTAGAAGTAATTCATGATTTCTTATAAATAAATCAAAATAAAAACAAAACCCCAAACAACAAAACAACAACAACAATAAAAACCCACCCAACCAAAAACTAACTAACCAAGAAGCCCCCTACAATTACAAGAAAGTTAGTTGCGCCATATTTCCAATAAACTTCACCCCATTTATATAAAAGTTTGTTGATGTGACTTTGATGATGTATATGTCCTTTTATTTCCACAAAGTGTTCTGGGTCGTCATTTTCATACATCTGGAGTAATGTTCTGTGTAGTAATGTACTGTGAAGTAATGTTAACTTGCTGAATAACTGGATAGGAAGACGTGTTATCATGCTAAAGCATACATTTAGGTTTTGTGGTCTAAACAGTTATCTTGGCACCTAAAATGGTTCTGTTTGATTTCCGGGGTTTTTTTTTGACGAGGATACATAGTGTTCCAAAATTCAGGTTTAGGTCTTTGTAGTCTTAAAAATAAAGGCATTGTTGTGCTTTCAGATTCTGATAAATGATTGACTTTATGGAAAAAAATAAAGACTTACATATGTCGTGGGGTTTTTAAGGTTCTTCAGGGAGAAGGCAATATCAATACTCAAATTTAGAAGGTGTTAAGGTTTATGTAATTTCTCCTGTTTTTTTTTTTGTTTTTTTGTTTTTTTTTAAACGAGGAAGTATCAGTGCAATGTTTAGTCCCTAATACATATTTATGAAACAGAACATTTGCCCTTAGGCCACTTACATAAGAAGTGTTTAAATACATGGATTTTTTTTCAAATAAATGTTCTTTGGAAGTCACAAGTCATAAGCTCCAGAACACAGCAGTGGAGAACAGGCATTTTGTTTTTACAGTATGGGAAGTGCAAACACTGGAAACATTAGGTAGTAAAAGAACAGCCAAAAAACCCAGAAAAAATGGATGGTTTCAAATTGACAGAATGTTAGGCAATGACATTCAGTTTAAAAACGGTTTATTCATTTGATCGTTTACCAACAGGGTATTGCAACACTGGGGGTTTTATCCATCCTAATGTTATAGAAGCTTGGCATGCAGTCGAAACCTATAATATTTTATGAATTTTAAAGAATGTTAAAATATATTCTAGTTTTCACTTAAAAAGGAGTAATGAAATCAAAGAACTTCATCAATTTTATCTACATATGTGAGAAAATACCAGTGGATGGTAAAACATTGTGAAATGTTTGGCAGGGCTTTCACTTTAAAAATGGAATATAATTATTTAAAAGGGCCAAAGATTTCACTTTAGTATAATTTTAAGAAACCAGAATTATTTCACTATGACATGTTGTCATAAAAATCTAAGCGTAAGCAAACCTCAGTATAATTGTTGTAGAGTTTCTTTCAGGGGTGTTTTTAACTTTTTTGAACTTACATTTCTAGGGTTGCACAAAATACTTTTTTGTACATCTAACACTTTCCTTTCCTCATTTACCCCTTAGCAGGTTTCTGACTGTTAGGTTTGCATATAAATGTAGTTACCCTGAGGCTCAAAACCGAAAAAACCGTGAATATTAAAAACAGCTTTGATTTTAAAATTTTTTGTATTCATTTGGGAACCCAAATTGTGAATTAATACTGCAACTAAGCAATGATGAAAGGTTCCATTTTGCAAAATCAACTGATTTTTTCCCCTTCTCTTGGAAGAACGTTTTTATTTCCTCTTACATAGCTGCAGGGTGATGCAAAAAAGGTGAATAAATTAACAGGTTTTTATCGACAGACTTGTGTTTGAATGAAAAGATCCTTAAATTCCTAGGTCTAGCTGCCTTTTGAGAGAACTCAGTGAATTTTAACTTTAATAGTCTTGATTTAAATAATCTACACTGTTTTCCCTTGTAAATTATTTAAGTCTTTGTTACATTATAATACTTCTGACAGTAACTAGAATATTAAATCATTTGAATAAGAAAGGTGTGTTGAAGAAAGTAAATGGACTGTGTAAATTAAATTTTTGATAGAAATTAATAAAGGACGTTTAAGTATTGCTTAGCATAAAACCTAGGGTTGTTGGAAATAAGGAGAAGGGATGATGGTGTTCCTGGGCTAAAAAAAAAAAGCATTCCCTAGTTTTCAGGTATTTCACTATGCTTTTGCAGAAAAAGTAATAAGCAATCAATCCTGTTACCAAAATATCTGTCTTTCCTTCTAGTCTTTAGTTCGTTCTCATTTATACCTGAGGAGAATATGAAAAAAGAAATTTGTGATTGTGAATACTGGTAGAATCACCCTTATTTATTTTTCTTGCCCATATGTGATTTCTCCTGACAAGTTCATGGCTGTTCAGATTGGTATATATTAAGCTTTTGTACCAATGCAATCTTGGGAGACTTATGGATCTAATGCTATCTTTGGAACATCTAAGAAGATTGCTATTGGTTAATGTATGGTGTGTTGCATACATTTTTTTGTTGTTTTTTTCCATCTTACAAATATGAAATTCCACATGTTACTTTGTCACATGCAGGCTACCTACAGACATGTTAAGCAATCATCTAACCATGAAGTTTCAAGGGGTGGTAAACATTATCATGGAAAAGCAACAAATTTGCTAAGAGCAATTTTGTAATTTTAATTCTGCCTGAGTTGCAGGTGGTGTGACTGTGCATTTAAATACCCTGCTGCAGTGCTTTTACTTCAGTCTGCCCAAAAGTCAGGAATTCAAGTTCAGCGGTATTAAAAACCTCACTGTGGTGAGCAAGCAAATAAAGACCTTCAAAGTACACTGAAATTTTCAAGATATGTTTTTACCTCCCATGACTGGCCTTGCTTGGGAGTTTATACATTATTGTGAAAAATGTGGTGTTGTTTAAATAATTTTAGGGAGAGCTATCCAAAGCTGTGTTATAAATGCATACTGTATTTGTCTTTGTGAGTTCCTGATCATACAGACAGCTCCTTCTTCCTTCACTTCCAACACCCACATTCGGTATTTTTGGTTGTTTTATTTTCCTCCAAGCTTTCATGTGCTTTCTAAAAGAGATGCAGAGTGTTAAGGTAAAGTTTTGGAATTGAAGAATGGTATTTGCATTGCACTGTGATTCACAGTTTTTAGATTCTTGTTGATTCAGAAAGTAAGAAGAGGTATCTAACAGGCTCGTTTGTCAGGCTTGTTTGGACCTGTTGGACTCACTAGGGAAACACTTGTAACTTGTGGAAGGAAAGCTACACTGAATCTTGCCAGCTTTGGAGACTGCTCTGACTCTGCTCGGTAGCTCACTAAGCAGAGATGCTAAGAGTAAATAGCAGCAACCTAACCCTGCTGCCTAATGTACCTAATGGCTTTATCAGTCGTGAGAGGAAAAATGCCTAGGATAACATGCTGAAGATGTTGATAAGAGAGAACAGAGTGCTGTGCAAGTATGTATTTACATTCTGTAAAATGTTCCTCTACCTTTCAGAGTTGAATGAAAAAGGATTATTTTTTATTTTTCCCTGGAAAATTATTTCCATTGTAAACAGGGATTATGTAGGCTAAATATACAAATATATATGTATATATATATGAGTGCATGAATGTATGTATTTTTGATTATTCAAGTTGTGGGTTTGGTAGCACTGCTTTTTACAACTGCAAAGGCTGCCTGTCATCTATCCAAACACAGTAACTGTAACTACACTACACTTCTGTACTGAGAGGAAAGTAAATGCTCTGGAAAAACCACAAACAAACCAACTTGAATGGCTACCAGAATTTGACCTTCATAGCCCTTTACAAGCTTGAAAACCTAAGTCATTCTTGCTAACTAGCCCATGTGTTAAAATCGTGTCAGTATTGTCAGGCTCTGCTGTGAGATTTATAGATGTGAAACGCATTTCAGGTGATACTTCCTTTCAAAATGGTCATATTTAAAACCCATGACAACCGCCTTTAGTAATCTTATAGTGTAACATTTTTCCTATGAATTATCAGAAAACCCTATGGGAAAGGAGAAGGGGCAGTGTTAAAGATGGTTTCGTAAGGCTAAAACTGTTGCATGTGAGCTATAAAATTTTTAACTGTGGTACATTGAAATTCCTGGTTTCTGTTTCCTGACATTTTCTTGCTGTAAACTCACTTTCATTACTCCATTGTAAGGCATGTGTTAGCCTTCCTTCTCATGCAGCAGCAAAGTGGTTAAACTGAAGAAGCAGAAGGTGCAGATCTTGTGGTGCCATTTCCTGTTTTTCATACAGTCGTGGTGATAAATATTGCAAGTGTATAATTCACTGTTTCTATAACTATTTTATTCAGATTTTAGTAGTACATGATAATTAATTAAATTGGGTGGACTATATTAGCTTTTCAGGGAAAAGGACCTCAGAAGGACCTCTGAAACTGCTGATGACAAAGCTCTTGTTTGACCAGGAAACTTGTTTGATTGCTGTCTTTCTGTGCTCTTTTGTTTTTATTTGAAGAACTGAAGGTTGTGTGGTTGAAATTACACACTTTCTGTGCTGTTTGTGAGCCATGCACATGTTTTATCCGTCTTGTCAACCCTTGGAGGAGAAGTTGGTTGTTCCATGCTTGTCTGTAAGTCCTGACTTTGGAGGTTGCATGGATACTGAAAAGTAAGGTTTCTTAACTGGAAAGCATGGTTGCAAATATTATGCATCTCAAGTCACTTTTCCTCCCAGACATGCCTCCAAATGTCTCCTTTTCACAAATGCACAATTACCTGCAAACTGCTGATTGCGCAGGCTGCAAGAGCTGTCACCGTACAGTGCCACTGGTGACAATTGCTGCCGTATAAAATGTGCTGAGAGGTTTGCTTCATGAAAAGCACAAGAAATGCTGATGCTTTTTTGGGTATAACTTGGTCCTGCTTACTTTATTTCTTTCTCCGAGGAAGAATAATGACTGCTTTGTATGTCTTTTAAAATACAGTGTAATAAAAACTAGAGCTTGCTGATTATTCTGTGCTTTCAGTTTAAATGCACAAATCTTTGTAAATCTAAACTCATCAGGAAGCAGATAAAAATGCTTGTCTGTTTTTTCTTCTAGCCAGGCTCAGTGAGGCATGATCAGTACCAGAGCAAGCATGTTAGGGGTGTGCTGAAACTTCAATCTGTCCTTCTAGCTTTCCAGATTAGTCCTTCTGTGTTCATGGGGTTTTTTTGGTGATTTTCTTCCTTCCTATTTTCTCTCTTTACAGATATTTGAGTATGTCAGTTTCTCTGCTGGAATTATATGTACTGAACAGAAGTTAGGCCCTTTAGCCTAGGAAGGGGAGGCTGACATTGCCATGTCATGAGGGCTTTGTTCAAAGCTCAGGCTGCAGTGTTGGTGGTTGAAAGGATCATTATCTCTTTCCTCTGCTGTGTGTTTCTATGTAGGTTGTTTGGGTTTTTTGTTTTTTTGGTTTTTTTTGTTTTTGTTTTTGTTTTTTATGTAGTGCTGCTGTCAAAGGGGAAAAATACCCCACTTTATATCTAATTTATGGCAGGTGTACACTCAGATCAGCTGAAAGCACTGTGAAATCTCAGCCTGCACGAAGTTGTGATTGCCTCCCTAAATCTACTTCAACTTAAATATGCAGGAGGGAAGGAGACAAAGAGTCATTTTACTACAAAGACAGAAGAGCATAAACTGACAACAAGGAAGTTTAACCTGGAAATTAGGAGACCTATGGGAGGTACAATAGTAATTGTAGTAATCTTCACGAATGGTTGTTGCAGGTAGTCAGAGGTATTCAAAGATGTACCAGTTTTTGGAGGACAACGTGTGTTTCTTGTGAGACCCTGGTGTCTTTCTGTTTTCAGCTGGCTTGGTTAAAAAACCTGTACAACTTGTTCGTGCAATTTTATATTCTGAAGAAATTATGCCAGTTGAAGCAGTGGCTCAGCAGCTTGTTTCCTGGATGTAGTAGCTTTGTAGGAGCTCTGTCTCAAATAAAACTGTTGTTTTTCAAGCTGTGTTTTTGTCCTCCTTGCAGGAAGATAGGGGAGATAAAGGAGGGTTAACCACTAAACCTGAAGAGCATTCATTGGCTTGCCATATATTATAATAGGTCATATTTAACTATGACAAGTTCGTGGCTGAGATGGGTGAAGTTGAGAAAAGTGTAGACAAAGCCTAAAGATCTTTTTCAAGCCTTTCCTATTTTGTTTCTTGTCTACCTTATGCAGTGAATTTTGGCATAATGTGAGATTTTGCAGAACTGGGTACAAAGGCCAGTGCCAAGGAACCTAATATAGGTGATGTTGCTAAACTCTGAGATCTTGTCTAGGAGGTGATGCAGCAAGAGTAGAGCCTGCACATTTTTGTCAGTTGTTGGGTGACATTCCTGTTGATTTTGGTGCTGTTATGGAACAGACTAATGACAGAGATGAACTATAGGGACAAGTATCTCTCCATTTCCTTGCAAACCTTGCTATGTCCTCCTTCACGTGTTACTTGCAGGTTTTGTCCCTCCATTTCAAAGAGATTACTACTCTCCTCTTCTAAAGTGAAGAAGAGATGCTAAGCTAAGGTGGTGAAGCTGTGAGATGAAGTTTCTTGAGAGAGAAGACCTAAGGCTTCAGTACATTTAGCCTTAGTGGTATGATATTATTAATATGGTGGGAAAATTAAAATGGTTGGTGAAACAAAGAAACTTTAGAATCTGTATTTACAGTTTCCACAGATGATTCTGCACTCTGGAATTGAAAGGCTTCTTGCCTCAAGGAAAATGACCTTATAGGACCTCTTGAAATGAGACCAGTGTGAATAGGGAATCTAAGTTATATCAAAATTGAGCTTATAAAATTAAAAGAAAGAATGGTATGATACTGTTCTGGAAAAAGAGAAGGCTGATAAGGACACAGTCATTGTTGATATTTTGGATCAGTTTTAACACTGTCTTTCAAAGTTTCCAGGCATATTGTAGTCCTTGAGGATTTTGTCCTGTTGTATTAAAAGTGTGGTATTATTGGCATGCTGGAGTTTTGTGGGATTTTTTTTTTTGTTGCATACATTGATGTTGAAGGGAAGATCTTGTAGTAGGTACTTTTCACCCAGTCCTAGAATAACTCACATGGTTTACAGCAGTGCTGTAAAACACTACACTGGGTCTGCAACCTTATTCTCTTGGTCTGAGAAGTTTAATTTCCTTCCTCTTATTCCTTCCTGTTTGTGCAAACTGATGTGCCAAACCATTTCTGCTTCCAGAGGCAGTGGTGCTCAGGAGGAAGCATTGTTGAGTGGCTGCCCACACCACATGGGTGCTTTGACCATCAGCAGCAGGGACCCTGGTGTGCCACTCTACCAGAGCAAGTCTTCCCCAGTACCATCTGCTTGCAGGTGCAGGTCTCTGTTATGAAGCTCAGATGGCCTTGCCTGTATTTAACAGAAAGAAAGAAAAATACGTTACTGGGTGGTCATGAACTTATGGAGATCCATAAGCATTATCCAAAGCTGGAGATTTCATAGTGTAAATTATAACTGTCTTTAAATACTGATTGAAATTATAGTTTGAGACTTTTTTCTGAATTATGCAGAGAAGTGAGATTTTGGAAAGGATAAAAATTACTTGGGGCAATAGCATTTGTCTGTGTACTTCTTGCCTAAACAGGATGCTAAGAGCCTGTAACTGAACCAGTATACTGGAAATATTTTATTTCCACTATGTCTTTATTTGTGAGCAATTAATGGTATGTTTCTAAGTTTTCATGAGTGCTTGGAGTTCTGCTTCCTGCCTAGTACCTAAACTGGCTTCTGGGCTCTTGTAGATTTCCTCTGTCTTCTCTCGAGTGCCAGTGGTGGTTCTAGCTTTGAGATACTGGCAAGGCGTGCCTGTAGAAGTATGCACTTGGAGTACCTACTTTCATGCCACGGGAACTGATAGCAGAGGGACATTTTCTCCAGACCAGATCTGTAGTATTCTGAAATTGTTAAGACTTATGGCTGTTCATTTTCTGGAAACTAGTGACTTTTAACCATCTTGTGCTTATAGAGAAGTGGTGTGGAGACTCTAATTTCTGCTCTCCTTTCTGCTTGCTGAAGATTTTAGAGAAGAGGATTGAACTTGACTGCTGATACAGTATTTTGTAATCCTGTGTTTCTAAAGGAGAATAAGAAAGCTAATGCATAAAGCTTCAAATCATGTGTATCCTTTATGGTGTCTCTTACTCAGAACTGTGCTTGCTTTGCCTAGCTCTATAGGTATAACTGAGTGCAGCTAAGTCCTATGCTAACTGATAATGTTTTATTCCGACATAGTTTACAATTAAGTTATTCTGCCAGGTTTAATGGGTGACAAGGTGTGGGGTTTCCCCACTTGTGTTGGTTTTGCTCAGCCTGGTTTTTGGCAACAAGGGGGGCCACAGAGGTGGCTCCTGTGAGAAGCTGCTGGAAGCTTCTAACATGTCCAGCAGAATCAATCCCTGATGGCTTTGAAGATGGACATGCTGCTGGCCAAGGCTGGGCCAATGAGACAGGCTGGTAACACCTCTGTGATGACATATTTAAGAAGAAAATCAAACCAAAGTGGGGTACAGGGGTTTTTTACTCTAGCCAGAGGAGGATATGAAAACATGTGAGGGAAACAAATGGAGACACCAAGGTCAGGGGGGAAGGAGAGGCAGGAGCTGCTCCAGGCACCAGAGCTGAGGTTCCTCTGCAGCCATGGTGAAACCATGGTGAAGCAGCTGTGTCCCTGCAGCCCTTGGGGATCCACGGGGGATGCAGAGATCCATCCACAGCCCATGGGGATCCATGGGGGATGCAGAAATCCACCTACAGCCCGTGGGGAGCCATGGGGGATGCAGAGATCCACCCACAGCCCATGGGATGTGCCCATGCTGGAGCAGGTGATGCCTGGAGGAGGCTGTGATCCAGTATGAGACCAGCAGAGAGGGCTTTTGCTTCCATGCTGGAGCAGCCTGTCCTTGGAGGACTGCATCCCGTGGAACAGTGACCCAAGCCACAGCAGTTTTGGGAGGACTGTGTGCCCGTGAGATTGGACCCACTGTGGACCCCATGGCTCATAGGGAAGGACTCTTCTCCCAGAGCAGTAGAAGAAAATCTCAGTGATGAACTGACCAGTACCCCCATGCCCTGTCTCTCTGCAAAGTCAGTGGGAAGGAGGGAGTGGCTGGGGGCAAATGTGTTATAAGGGCTCATTTTACTTCGTATTATCCCCCTCTGATTTTTGTTAGTAATAAATTCACTTTGAACTTCTAAATTGAGCCTGATTTGTCTTGGAGTGATTTCACATTGTTCTTATGTCAACTCATGAAGCCTTTGTTAATTTTTTTCTCTCTGCTGTCCAGCTGTTGCAGGGGAGGGTAAGTAAGTGACTTACCTGGTGCCTGGTATTTTGGCAGTGTCAAACCACGACACCCCTTTGTCCATAGGGGAAGATAATACTAGTGTGTGTCTTGCTCGGGTCCTACAACTTTGAGGCCAAGAACTCAACTTTGAATAACTCCATCAACAAGGCTGGGAGTTTATTATTGTATAAAAAAAGACAAACCCAACGAAAGTCTTGAATGGTAACAAATTTTATCTTTCAATACCTCTCTTCTGGCTGACTTGAACTGCTTTGTTGGGACACTTGGCTCCTGTTACCTTTAAGGAAGGTGATGCAGTTGTAACCTTAGAGAGAGATATTTCAATTTCTCTTCTTCAGCTTTCCCTTTCTTTTAGGGATTTAGTTTTGTTTGTTTGGGTTTGTGTATATATGTTTTTGTTTCATTGTGGTTTTTATTCCTTGCAAACACAGACTTCAAACATTTTAGTGTGAGAGTGTTGACTTTGTTGGTGTATTATCTGTCTGGCAATATTTTCTTATCTCCATGAGCAGGGCCATCTGTGTAGAATTGCCACTGATTCCCTGGGAAAGGAAAGCACGTCAGGGAATGGCTCGGTTCCTTATGTCTTGTCTTTTCTCGTGGCTTTTTATTTGAAAGGGCCTTCTGATACTATTTACTTCACGTTCTGGCCTGAAAGGAGGATATCTCTTTTCCTGCTTTTGCTGCCAGTTCTAACATTAGCTGAAGAACAAACCATTCCAGATTCTATCTTGCAAAGCTGGTCTACTTCTGCTGCTTCTTTTGTTCCTCTAGAAGGAAACCTTTATGCTACTGTTCCTCCTGAGGGTGTGTCGGCTCCTGGCCAATGCTGCTGTGTCTGCCTGCAAGCCCACCCGGGGTGGCTGAGCCAGCCTAGCACAGGGGTCAGAGAATAGCGTGGTCCTATTCCTCACCCACTGAGCAGCATTCTCCCGTGCTAGGGCTGGCACCACCGTGAGCACAGCCTGGAAGCAGGAGGGGATTACAGATTGAGCTCCCTGAACTGGGTCAACACGGCCTGTCAGACAAGGATCAGTGCCAGCCGCCAGCACAGCAGAGGAATGCAGGGCCCGTGGGATGGGGAAGCCTCTGTTTGAGACAGGTACTGGTTCAGCCTACTAAACCAGGCTGAAAAGCCTGCACCGAGTGTGCTCTGCGTCCGTGTGTGCAGGTCCGGCCAGGCAGGACCGCGTGGAGCAGCCGCTCTGAACTGGGAAGCAAAACCTGACCGATTAACCCTGGACAATGAGGCTGGTGACAGCACAGTCTGAGCATGCTTTCCTGCGGCAGCAGCCGTGGGATAGCCAGACAAGCTCTCCTTTGCACAGGGATCAGAGGACACAACTTGGAATTTTTTATTTTTTCACAAGTTCTAAATTCTGAAGTGCCCAAGTTTATCTGCAAGTGTGGATAGCTGTGGATAAAAGCTGAAAATCTGGAGAAGCAGACCATTACTTGGTTTTAAATAATGCCTCATAAAACCTTAACGTGTATGGAAGTTACTAAGGCACTTAGCACGAGAGCATTGTGTTTGTGAAACAAAATGCTTTGTTTGTAATGCCATAGCTCCTTAAAAAGCGGCCTTTAAGTCACGAAAGAGCAGTATTTTCATAACTGGCTTAAATGATGTGTTTATAGCTCAGTGAGTATCTTGCATATTTAGCTAACATCAAGTTAATAACTGGAGGAGGAAATCCAGAATTTTTCTGCGTGAAAAATTACTCTGCCATCTTCTGTGGAGCATAAGGAGATTGTTTCTCCTTATGCTCTAATACTAAAAGGTTTGTAATACAACAGTGTACTTTAGTGATTCTTCATATCCGGTAGAAATAGAAAGTAACCAAACTTTAAATCTTCTCTACACCTTTAATTTGTAAAATTTCTAGAGAAAACTGAGTCATAACCTGCTTGGGGCTTTGCAGTCCATCCTCACTTCTGCTCTTAGTGATTAGATTTCATCCTTTTTCTAGCAAGCGCTTGAATGATCCATATTCTATGACTATATTAAATTATTTTTTCCAAGTACACTGAAAAAAGCATTTTCTCACATTAACACTATTTAATGCATCTAACAGGTGCAGCTGTGCTGTATAGATGACGAATTTCTGTTTTTATTTGTGGCCATTCAGCATAGATACGTTCCAGAGTAAAAATCTCCATAGGAATGCTGCTTATAGGCACAGTGCTATTGCTCATTAAGATGATAGTTAATGTTCTGCTAAACAGGGAATTTCTGAAAAGGTGAAATGAAAAAAGGCTGTTCATTGTGATGAAAGAGTGGATCACACAAGTGAGTTCAGATAAAAATTATCACTAGGCTTTTTTTCCCCAAGCTGAAGGATAAACACCCACTCAGGCATGCTTCAGAACCCATCGCTGAAAAGAGAAGCATGTAACTCAAAACACTAGTTATGAAATAGCAACAAGGACAGTCTTTAGCATCACCAAAATCAAATATTTGTTCTGCTCATATGTTTTAATATTCACACCAGTGTCCTAGTTTAAGATTTTCTGAGCAAGTGATAACTGAGCTTTTATGATCAGTTCCGGGTCAGACTTATGTCATGTGTGTCTTTAAACATCTGGCTAGATTAACTTATGATTTAATGTTAATTGCTGAGTTAGTTCACAAATTTCATGAGAAGTCCAAAAGAGGAAAATTAAGTACTAAATAACAGTAGAAGCATCAAGACTCTACTTAAGTACTTTCAAGGTATATTAAGTTCTCTATTTACATGGTAATGCTTAGGCATTGATTCTTAAAGTAGCTGTATGTGTACACATACTTTTGAACACCATAAATGTCAATTGCTTGAAAATCTGTGGCTTTCTTTGCATATTCTCCTTTTTGAGGGGGGCATTTTCCTGTGTGTTATAGATGCAGTTATTGCTTCAACTGCTTACAAGTGTAAGTACCCCACTTTTTATAGTATAAGATGATTTCTGAAAATGCCTTAGCAGATGTGCATATATTCAGACCAAATGGGTTTCTACAAGCTCCAGCCCAGGCATGATTTATAGGAAATTGCTAATATACAACTGCCTTGGAAGTTTTACAGCCATACACATTACTCCAGCTAATACATTAAATACCACTACATTTTTGACACGGACTTCACATCGGTATTTTAAACTCCTTTGTCTTTGAATAGACTTTGGTCAAAAATATTTTCTCTAGTACTATCTAGCTCTTCACATTCTGTAGTTTGATACATTAAATATTAAGTATTTTGTTAAGGCATTTGAGATATAGGAACATCTCGCATTTTCACTTTTGTATTGTTTTTACCATCCCCAAGTTTTACCCAGAATCATAGATGTGTTTAGACTGAATTCACTCTCATACTGGTTGTGTTCATTTTACATTTGTCATGTCACCACATTCAGTAAATTATTGTTCCCACTGTAACTGCAAAGCGGCAGCTCCAAATTCCTCTAGAACAGGTCAGTACTTTTTGTCTTTTAGCAGTGCACATGTCAAAGATTAGTGACTGAGAAGTGTCCCTTGAGAGAGAACCACAGACCACAGAATACCAAGATTCACTCAATCTAACACTACATTTCTTTTTGTAAAAATGGGTGAGATAGTGTGGGTGTGAAAGTGTGGTGTAGCACTGCTTTTGTCCATATACTAGAAGGCAAAGAGCTCTTGAGCTTTGCAGTATTGCTTAGTCTCATATTAAAAAGAAAAATGAAAAAAAAAGAAATTGAGCATACCACAGAGAAGACTGTACAAACTAACTCCCAGATTTTCTGTTTATTTAATGCCTCTGCATTTACATCATATTGAACTGTATTAGATGAAATTTTAAAGTGAAATGTAATCCTATGGTAAAATGAATTCTCAGTAAGGAACCAAGAAAAAATGTTTATCTCCTGAGCAGTGAAAAGTTTTACTGGACCTGAAGTGTGGAAGTTACAGGCTTTAGATATTATGATTTTGTTTAGAAAGGAATAGCCAACAGCTGCCTTTTTTCTTCTTCTTTTTTTAACCCTCCTTTCCCTCCCCTGATAATGTAATTGCTGTTCCAGCTAGGAAGTAACTGCATTTGTCAGCATAAAAATAGTGTCTGACCAATACTCAGTCTTTTGTATGAAGTTTCAGCAACATTGATAACTTGCATTTCTTGTCCTGTCTACTGGCACAGTGACAAGTATGCATGTTTAGTGTTACCCAGTACAAGTGCTGGGTAGAAAATATGAAACTGGAGACAGAGCTGAATTGTTTATATACATACAGGAAGTAGGGAAGGTTTTGTCTCTGCATGTCTAATGTTTGCCTCTCGCCCAACCATTCAACAGTTCAAAGCACTAGAAAAAGCAGGAAAGAGAATTTTTTCTTTGATTACTTTCCACTCAATTTCTTACAGCCATGAGTTAGTGTGTTGCTGTTTTGTATCTGCAGTAATCCATGGGTATCCAGGAGAACAGAATCATCAAACCTTCAGTAATGCTTCCAGCTTTTTCAGTATGCCTTTTCTTCTGAACATCTGCCAACATAGACCCAAAGTACTCTACTCATTCAAATTTGCATTCCAAAACCCAAATGTGAATATAAGAAAAAGGATCTGACATCACAATTCCCGCTTATGCAAAAGAATCTGTTTTTTTAAAAAAAGAATTACAGAACTCTGTAAAACCATGTAATATCTCTTTGTTCTGGTTAAAAGTAACAAAAATCTACTTATTTGCCTGACAATTAAGCCACATCAATCCATTGACAAAAGTGTAATTTAGAATGAACAAGACAGTACTGGTGAGAACATTGATGTGAAGAAGTTCCTTTTTGTTTCTGTGTACAGCTTGTAACTTGGAACATTTTTTCTGTTTGTACACAGATGTCAGTTTTTCAGTGCCAAGAATGTTCCTTTCATACACTACAAAGTTCTAGCAGCAGTGCAACTCCTCTTTCCGGCAAGGGCTTTGTATGTGCTTGAGAGTTAAATCCCTCTACTTCTTTTCTGCTTCATCTCCCCCGCATGCTTTCATTCCTTGACCTTCAGTTGCACTAAACTAATTTTCAAGAGCACAGTTTGACCTAATTGCTTAGCAGAGTATCATCATGGAGAAACCCATATATTGTCTGATAACCCTGTGGTCATAACTTCTTTAAAGTCATGTGCTCCTTTGAAAGAAGACCACATTAATTGCAGGGAGGGCTGTGTGCTGGTGCTGTCTGTGGAGGGTTTAGCAGCTGCAAGAGCTTTCCTTTCTCTTTCTTTCATAGTCTGAAATACCATTGCCATGCCACCTTTTCTTCTGGAAGAACCCTATCCTTCATGCTGCTTAGCACTTCAGAAAGACAATCTTGAAAGAAACTCTTGATTCCATGTCTGTGTTTCTGCACATTGTTTTTCATAAAGTTTATGTGCAGGCATAATGTAAATTTGAAATACTCTCATGATCTGGAAGCAGCTAAATAATAAGGGACCAGAAGTCAAAGTAGAACAAGAGATGCAATGACGGCTATTAGGCCCCATGTTCTGAAAAGGTTCAAAGCACAGCAGCAAGCAAATGTAGGTGGAAAAGAGGGAGCATGATTGCCTCATGTCAGCAGTGCCTTCCTTAGCTGCACCTTGCTGCAAACCTTCTGGTGCCTTTTCAATACTGGTGGTATTGAGCTTATCTGGGCCATCTCTAAGAAAACTTGAAGCTGTATGCTGCTGCAGAGGGAAGCTTTCATCTATTGGAACCTGTGTTACCTGCCCTTGTTCACTGTGTGGATGGATGTGGGGCTACACTGTGATGGGGTTACACTGTGAAGAGTATCTTATTGCACTTCTGGTTTGAGCTGTGTGTAATGGAAACATAAACTAGAGAATCAAGTGAAGGAATGTTTTCTCTGCCTCCTTTGTAAGGCAGGTGGAAATTACTTTCAAGTTCCTTGTGTATATCTACCTATACTAAAACAAGCCAGAGTTCAGTGGAGGCACAGGAGTTTTTCAAGCTTATGGAGTATTCTAGTGACAGGAAAATTCACTTGCTAAAATTAGACCTTCACTGTCAAATAGGAAGAGTTTTAGAATTACAGAGTTGATGATCTGCAAAGTACAGTGCAAGGAAGAATGTCATTGTTTCCTAGCTGCTATTGGATTCATTTGCTAAATGAAATAATTGTAAGATATTAATTTTGGTCTCTTCTTGGAGGATTGATTGTGCCTCTCTAGGAGATTTCATTGTGTGAATAGTGCAGAATTCAAAGCTAGAACTTTGAATTATATTGCATTGTATTTGACTTGTAGCAATTAGTAGTATCCTTTATGCTGTCATCATGACTGCTTTTAGTGGGAAAAAAAAGTTGAGATATAATTTTTTTTTGTTTATGTGTTCCAGTATTAGACAGTTTCTCTGTCTTTTTTGTAGCTTGTTTTTGAAAAAGTTAGGGACAATAGGGTGACATGCTTTAAGTGTCATGTGTGTACTGCATGCCGTGTGTTGTTAAGGATGTCTTCAAATTAATATTGTTTATTTTACACAGTTCTGTTGGTCTGTAGTTTATGCCATAAAGTTTGCAGCCCGTGGACCTTGAGCATAAGAAGTTAATTACTCTTATAGCAGGTCTTTTAGAAGTAATGAGAGATAAAGGCAAGTGGAAATATATTTGTGAGGGAGATGACTCCCTTTTTTCTTAAAAATAGAGGTGGAGGGAAAAGGACTGTGTGCCTGTTTGTAGAGACACATAGAGACATGCAGGATGTATGGTAGTTGTGTTTCTGTGCTTGGGGTTTGTTCCATTTTTACCACACATGTAGATTGTACTGTTATTGGGATGTTTTGGGAGGTCTAGTATATAGTCAGCTGCATAAAATTACTTAATAATGAAGTTCTGTTCCTTCACTCAATTCTCTTGTTCATTTGGAAAGACTATGAACTTTTAAACTACTTTAACATATTTCTTTAGACACAACTTTTTTCTATCTGCTAAGTAATGTTATCTTTAATACTGTTTATGGCTGCTGGTTTTTCATACATTCTAAGGAATGACAAGTAGCTGACATAAAGAAAAGGAAGGATTTTTAAAACAGTTTCCTAGCTCAGTTAGACCTGAAACACTGGAAAAAGCAAGGTAACATAACGTGATATCTACTGAACTGAGAATTGAATCCACTCTCTAGGGAAAGGAATGAGCTTTATGGATATGGTTGCTATCACCTTGTTGGTAGTTATAAAATGTGCATGAGAGTGTTTGGGTTGCATGTACCTGCATGGAGGTGGTTACTGCACATTTCTCAGATGCATGATGTAGCTTTATGCTGGCATGAGAGCAGGTTTACTCTGGTTTTACTGTAGGTATTCATAATGGCTTGTCCTTGTGTGGTGTGAAGCAGTTCTTTAACAAAAGCAAAGAACTGCAAGTTTCAGATGTGCTGCTTGGGGCGCTGGTCTTCGCCTTATCTTTTCAATAGATTGCTTGTATTTCAAGATTGCATAAGGAAGACTGGTTAATCTTTGTAAAACTCAGACTATGTTGTTAAGCACATATGACAGCTTGTTTCTTTGTGTAATTTTTTAAAATCAATTTTGTTCTACCCATTGTTCTTCCTTCTCTTTCTTCCTCCTTGTATTAAGGTTCAGTTGTTTCTGCACACCATCAGAAGCAGCACATCACTGCTTCTGGTCTGTCTTGGATGTTATCTTTGTTTACATTTGCTTTTTGCCCTCTGCACTTTGGCAGCTATTCAATCTCAACATGATATTCACTTCCTGCTGCCTGTTGGATATTTTCGTTGACTTTATCTCTAAGTGTCAAAATGCACCATGCTGTCCTTAGTTACTCAACAAACAGACAGGAGCTGAGATTTCCAGGACGTTGAAGGGTTGAAAACATCTTCAGGTTTAGTCTGAAAGCATCTCCTTTACCTGTGCTGTGCTTTTAGCCTATTGTTTTCTTCCTCAGAAAGTTGAATTGTGCATTAAAAAGCTGACCTTGGTACACAGTGAATTCCTGTCAGTTGAGTTTTGTGGTTGCATTTTTCTTAAAGTTGATATAGCTGTTTTAACCAAAAGTTTATTGGAGTATTAAAAAAGAAAAATCCAACCCTCAGCTTAAAAATTAGTCACAAGACAAAAGTGAAGCTGAGATCATTATCATGAGAAGATATCTTACAGTGAAATCTTATGTATATTAATTTTAAAATTGCTAATTATTAATATTTATCTTGGTTATTCATAAGTAAGTGATGGAAATTTTAATTTCTTTGTAGATATTGAGAATTTTCATTCTGAAGATTGGACAGTAACTCTTTTTGTACAGGGTAGGAAGATGTTGAGAAAAGAATTTGTGTCAATATCTTAATATTTTTCAGATTCATCTATATTTCATATTTTTACATGCTTTTGAGAGGTCTCTGAAGGTTGATTTACAGTCTCTTTGCCATTTGCAGTGGCTGCATTGCTTAAAAGCAGTGCAGCTTTAGGTGTTTGGAATGATCCTTCCATTGTGTTTTTGGTTAGAGGAGGTTACTCTGAATCTGACCGAAGAACTGTTTCAGAGACAAAGCTATAAAGTGGCCTTTTGATCTGATCACAATGGAGCAACTGTTGAATTAATCACTTTTTTCCTTTGGAGGCACAGAAGATGGCCCTGCATACATCACTATTGTCTGTACAAGCCTTCCTGCTCAAGTTCCCAAGCATTTAACATGCACATCAATACTCTTCTGGGATGAGAAGATGACATAGTAAAGGAATACCTTTATTGCATTATGCATTTCTGTTGGATTTCAAGTTTACAGGGACAGTTGTGTGGTTTGACTATTTTGCTCACTTGAAAAAACCTTCACAACCATTGCAAAGTGGCCCCTTAGCTTGTTTTCTGTGGAATTTGGGTATAGCTTGTCAGCAGTGAAAGCTGATGAAAATATTTGGAGTTGACTTTTTGCTTCTTAATGTAGATGGTTTGGTGCTATTGCTGTAAAGTTACTGAAAAAAAAGTGTAATGTTTTCAGTTCTGTTGTCTCAGCTTCATAGTTCAGGGAGAAAATCATCTACAGGGAAAATATTCTGACCTATTTTGCATATCCTGTCAGTCTTAATTTAAAACCATGAGCTTATATTTGCTTTTAGGTGATCCATCTCTGTAACTATTCTATATAAAAAATCAAATTTTATGTTTCCATAATATTATCCCAAATGTAGGGAACTAGCTATAATTAATTTCAGTTTTGAATTTTTTTTTTCATAAATTTTTGTATAAATAATTTGCAGTTTTCAATTATCATTAATTTCTTAACCTGAGAGTAATAATTTCCTGTGGCTGGAAGAAATTGAGCAGCCTGGGCTGCAGTGACCATGCACTGCTGGAGTTTACAGCCCTGAGCGATATGGGTCAGGTAGGCAGCAAAGTTAGGCTCCTGAATTTTAGGAAAGCAGACCTCCAGCTCTCAGGGAGATGGTCAGTGGGCTCTCCTGGGAAACTGCTCAGAGGAACAATGGAGTGGAACTGAGCTGGCAGATCTCTGAGGAAATTTTCCATAGAACAGAAGAGCTGGCAATCCCCAGGAACAAGAAATTGGGCAAGGAAGGCAAGAGACCAGCCTGTCTGAGTAGGGAACTGCTGGTTTAATTAAGGGGAGGGAATCAAATGCAGAGGCAGTGGAAACAAGGGCAGATGAGCTAGGAAGGGCACAGAGATGAAGTCCAGTTGTGTAGGGAGGGGGTGAGAAAGGCCAAGGTGTACCCTCCGTGGTGAATCACGCTGGCAAACTGGGAAGAAAGGATGAGGAGAAGGCTGAGGTACTTAAGTTTTTTTGCCTCAATCTTCAATGGCAACCTTCCTTCCCACACCCCTTGAGCTGTGTGGACAGCAGGATGTGGGGACTGAGGGAACAAAGTTGCTCCCATTATAAATAAAAATCTGGTCTGGGACCACCTGAGGAACTTAAACATGCATAAATCCATGAGACCTGATGAGATGTACCCCAGAGTCCTGAGGGAATCAGCTGATGTAGTTGCAAAGCCACTCTTCATGGTATTTAAAAAGTCATGGCAGCCAGGGGAAATGTAAAAGGGGAAGCATTGTATTCATCTTTAAAAAGGGTAGAAAGTAGGACCCTGGGAACTACTGACCTGTCAGCATTGTCTCTGTGCCCAGAACGATCATGGAACAGATCCTCCTGAAAACTGTGCTAAGCACATGGGGGACAGGAAAATTATTCAAGCCAGTAGGGCTTCACCAAGTGAAAGTTTTGCCTGATCAATCCAGTAGCCTTCTATGACAGTGACTACATCACTGGACAAGGAAAAGGCTACAGATAAATTTTGTCTGGACTTCTGTAAAGCGTTTGACACGGTCCCCCACAACATCCTTCTCTCTAAACTGGAAATAAATTGATAAAAATCTGGTTGGAGGTGCTCATCCAGAGGGTTGTGGACAATGGGTCAAAGTCCCAATCAGTGACAAGTGGTGTCCCCTGGGGTCTGTACTGGGACAAGTGTTATTTAATATCTTCATTAATGACATGAAGGGATCAAGAGCACCCTCAGCAAATTTGCAGGTGACACCAAGCTGAGTGGTGCTGTTGACGCACCTGAAGGACAGGATGCCATCCAGAGGCACCTGGACACTCAAAAAGTGAGTCCATGTAAATCTCATTCAATTTAACAAGACCAAGAGCAAGGTGCTGCACCTGAGGCAACCCCTGGTACCAGCACAGACTGGGGATGAGCAGATGGAGAGCAGCCTGGGGAGAAGGATTTGGGGGATGCTGGGGAATGAAAAGCTGGACATGACCCAGCCATGGGCACTCCCAGCCCAGAAAGCCAAACGTGTCCTGGGCTGCATCCAAAGCCGTGTGGGCAGCAGGGGAGGGAGGGGATTCTGCCCCTCTGCTCTGCTCTGCTCTGGTGAGAGCCCAGCTGGAACCCTGCACCCAGCTCTGGGGTCCCTGCACAGTAAGGACATGGAACTGCTGGAGTGAGTCCAGAGGGAGGAAATGCTGTGAGAATTTGGTTTATTCAGCCTGGAGAAGAGAAGGCTTTGTGGTGACCTGATCTCAGTCCCTGTACCTGATGGGAGCCTACAAGAAAGATGGAGAGAGAGAGTTTTTACCAGTGATAGGACAAGGGAGAATGGCTTCAAACTGAAAGAGAGGTTTAGATTGGATAGTAGACAAAAATTCTTTGCTGTGAGGGTGGTGAGGCACTGGAATAGGTTGTCCAGAGACATTGTGAGTGGCCCATCCCTGGAAGTGCTCAAGGCCGGGCTGGATGAGACTCTGAACAACCTGGTCTAGTGAGAGTTGTGCCTGCCCATGGTAGGGGGGTTGAAACTAAATGATCTTTAAAGTCCCTTCCAATCAAGGTCATTCTATGATTTTGCGATTTTAGGAAGAATACAAAGCAACACTGACATAAAGAACTTTAGCTCATTGCTATTTCATCCTAGGACATGTGGTAGCACTTTGTGCCATGCCTTGTGTCAACAGGGTTTGGGGTTCTTAAAATTAGCATTTAAGCTGGATTATTGAGCATTAATGGTTAGAAGTAAATCCTGGTTTTGTGAGATCATTTTAAGAAGAGATATGACAGTAGGAAGAAGTAGCTGGGCATGCAGGGGGTAAAGAGGGTGTGCACAGATATTTTTCTACCAGCTTCACTTCTAGACAGACAAGGAACATGTTTGAGGCCTTTCCACAATGCCATGGGCTGCAGAATTGTCATTATACTAGCAATCCAGCCCAACAAATATTTATACACTCTATGACATTAATATGAGAATTAGTTAAACTGAATTGTGGAAAATACTATTTTGGGAGGACTATGAGTGGAAAAAATTATAAATTGATAATAAATTGCAGAGAGAAATCTCATATTCGTCTCAATAGTACTACTTTTTACACCAATTTTATGCAGTCTCCCGATTTACTTTAGTTATTTGTTTAATGTATGGCCTATAGCTTAAAATTCAAAACAGCTTGCATCATCCCTGCTTTCATTTTTTGGCGTTTTGGTACTACCTTTTTTCTACTACCCTGGTGGAATGGGCTGAAATTTATTGCTTCTGCTAGTTGCGTAGCAGATAGGGAAAAGAGTCTCAGCACTGTAGCATGCAAAAATCATGTGAGGCCAGAAAAAGTGATTGTTTTGTGGTGACTGCCTGGTTTCCATGTGATTGTCAGTTTCCTGTAGCATCTGCAGAAGAGGGCAGTGTTCCTTGTGCTCACTGTAATTCCAGTGACCCTGTGCTTGCAGTTGTGAGAACACTGTATTTGTGCTTAGGTAATGCTAAGCCACTCACCGTGTGCCACCACCTTTCATGTGGGTGCTGCTTCAAGCCCTTCTGTCCCATCTCTGATAAACTCTTCTTTTAGCACCATGCTGAAAGGGTTGTGTGCAGGGGTGTCTTACAGCTGCCTGGTAACTTGTCCCATGCAGCTGCTACTGGGTTACATCTTCCAAAGGGATTTTTGGATTTTCGAGGAACCTCTGTTGAGAGGTGTTGATACTCATCATGAAGTCAATTTGTTCTTGCATACCTGACAAAGGTCTTGTCTGGCTGTTTGCAGCAATGCCTGTGCTTACCTTGTTTACTGTCAAGGGGAAGCCTAGGATTTCAGCCTGTTTACTCAAAAGTTCTTTGATTCACAGTTTGAGATAATTGTTCTCTGATGCTAAAGTTTTGTTTGGTTTGTTTTTTGGTTTTGGGGTTTTTTTTATTTCCATGCTTTGAGAAAACTTTCAAAAAGAGCAGTAAGTATCTTCAGTTGTATATAGTGGATGCATTGAGAACGGCAGTGAATTTAAGCCTAAATCTGTTTATAAAACAGCTGAGAGTCACTGGTGGTGCTGCCAAGACAATGAAAATTCAGAAGCTTTTCTGACTTTTTGTGTGATTGTACAGTTTCAGAAAGGAAGGTGTTGGAGGATTCCCTATTCCATTTGACAGATTTTCATGTCAAGCCTACAAGCTGATTTTTGACTGCCAACCCAGCAGCAGTGTGCTTGCAGCAGCTGAGCTCAGCTCTCTTGCCTGTCACCACCAACACACTATCACTTCTGCCAGCTAGACGGTCTTATGGTTACACTTGGAGTAACACCTGTGCAAACTCATTAATTGCTAGAAAAAATTCACTGATGTCTATCTAGGAAACAGGAAGAGAGCAGTCTGTATTTTCTGGCAATCTTTTTTTGTTTTGCCTCTGAAAACTCATTTTTCTTCCGGCAAGTTGTTGGCGTTCAGCCATGAGAAAGCTGTGAGGCCAAAGCACCTCTTGCTGCCAGAGAAACACCTGACCTGTGAGGGGAAGGAAGATTTTAACATGCAATTGTTGCTCTGCAGATGCAAACTTGGGTGCCTCTAGGTTTTCCAGACAGGCTACCAAGACTGAGTGCCTTCCATTAGTTTTTTTGTGGCTACCAAGGAGTAGGAAGGTAGCCATCCTGCAAAACATTGGGCTGTCTCCTGGCTTCATGGAGCTAGGTTTGAGTGCTGAGCTCCTGACAAGTAGCTACTGCTACTTGTAGCCTTCTCTAGCCAGGCATGAGAATTCATGGGAGACGAAACAAGAAAAGTGTTGCCACACTCTGTCTCTGGCAGCGCAGGTTTTCTTACCCACTATAATAAATCCTTCTTAAAAGATCTCTTTCCCTAGAATAAAAAAGAACTATTAAAATTTGTTGTTCTTCATCACACTTTTTTGCAAGGGCATTTGTGGCACATGTACTACCACACTGGTCTCTTTCTGGCAGCTCCTCATTGACATTTCCCCTCTGTAAAGAGCCAAGAGAAACCCCCAATCAGAGCAATTTTCCTTTGACATTTTAACATGAAGAAGAACAAAATGAAGCTTGTCACCAGCTGGCCTCCCTGATGCAATTTGTATTAGACTGGAAAGCTGGTGGCTGGCAGTAGGAAAGGCAGGCTGCTGACAGTGCTGGCACAGGGGGTCTGTGCAGAGGCACAAGATCCTCTGATGCAGTGTTTTTGTTGGAGAGCTGGGCTTCTGTGGAAGAAGCAATAGCAGTCCCTGCTAAGGGAAACCTTGTTCCAGGTAATGTTTCGAGGAGATGAAAATTACACAGATAAATGTTGCCTAATGACAGAAAAAGGAAGGAAATGCGTAAATGGAATTTGTATTCCTGAGGCCAAAATAAAATGCTTTTGTGAACTGGATTTGTAACAAAAAATTCAGCAAAAATGTATTATGCCTTTGTTTGCACTACTGGAGCCTGTGTCATTTCTGTCTGTTTCCTTTGTCAAGGAGGCAACAGATACAAGAAAATTTCAGGAATTTGTGCTGTTTAATATTTGAAATCTTAATTTGAAAAATTGGTGTCTAGAAAATCAAAGATCAAAGTAAGCTGTGGTTTGGGAAGTGCAATATTTCAGGATTGTTTGCCTCTTATTTTCATGTGCAAAACTATGTAGTAATTACAACAAATATATCTTTCATAAAGCAGACTGTCAGTTGTGGACAATTTTTTAAACTTTTTTTTAAATTAGAATACCACGTACTGCAGGAACACCTGACCAAAACTTTCCAAACGTTTTTTCCAAACATTTCAGCTTTTCAGGGTTAAAATCAACTAAAAGCCCTTTATACCCTTCCAGCAGGTCTACAGTATTCCTCCCTAAGCCTCTGAAATCTTTAAAGTAAGCAGTTAATGCTTTCAAGTGAATTTGTGGTTAATTTTTAAGGAAGTTATAATAGGGAAGAGAATGCAGTAAAACACCTCTAGAAGGATGGAGAGAGAAGTGATGTGCAGAGAAAGCTCATCTGAAGTACTGAAATGCCACGGGGTGACTGGTTCTGCTTTTTTTCCAGGGCCTTGCTCATCTTCAGTTTGCATGCAGGGGGCTCCTGAGTAGAAGCAAGATGAGGAATTGAATGTAGGGACTCACTGCGGGTGATAGCAATAGGAAAGAAGCTCACAGCTCCCTGCTTATACCTAACTCTTAGGTGGGATGGATTTCAATACTGCTCTGCTCCAGGGTGCTTCCATTTAGTTTGACAGCTGCAAAGAAAAGACAAGCTTTCTGGAAAAATACACTCGTTGAAGTTCTATTTACAAAGTAATATTAATTTTAAAATCATTGCTTTATTTTGGAGCTCTATTTAAACACACTTCATCCCTCCTCCAAATGTCTCCAAGTTACTGCACTTGCATTATCTCTGGTGCAGTATTGCTCAGCCATAGCTTATGAAGCACAAGGGTGGAGAGTGGCAAAGCCAGGTTGTGTAGGTCAGTTACAATTCTACACTGTAAAAAATTCTACAGAAGTGCATCTTGATTAAGACCATAATATCTGAAGTGTTTCCCTGTAGTTTGTGCAGTCCTTTTCTCTCAGCCCTTGTAATGGGGAGCAAAGCTTCCAACTGCAGCCTGCCATGACTCTTAAGCTGAAGTCCATGTGGATGTGTTTTTATTCTGATGCCTAACTTTTCATCTGAGTAGGAAGAGCTGAAGCACTGAGAGCTGGAATTGATGCATGAGCATCTCTTGAAGACTTACTGAATTACTGTAGAAAGTGAAACTTATCAGTAATGTTAACGATTCTAAATATGCAACTGTTTGGATGACAAATCTCCTTAGCCAAAACAAAAAAAAAATCTCCATTTGGACAAAGAAGCTGAATTTTAGAAAATCACTTGTTTTTAGTAATGCTGATATGAACTTGCAGTTTTTTTCTCTTTTTTTTTTTCTGTTGTATTAATTATCACTGCTAATATTCATTGCGTATACTCCTTGCATTAATAAAAGCGTCTGCATTGGTTACAGCAGTCTCCAGCCTTTCCTTCAATGTAATAGTTTTCCAGGCTTTCATAAAGGTCATTGAAGTAGGCATGTAGACTTCTGAGTGCTTCAAAACCCTGACTGCATTTCTGACTGCTGAAGTCAGAAATGGAGGTGGTGTTAGGTCAAAGCTTACACACAGAAGAGAGCTTCTGTGCACAGCGTCCAGGTGCAGAAGTGGGATGTTTTCATGCTCTAGCTTTATACTTCGTATAAACCATCTCTAGAAATCACTTAATCCATTTCTCTGCTTTAAAAGAAGATCAAGTCAGCTGCCTGAAAATAGAAAGAAAGGTTAATGGTATTCTCTGCATAACTAACGCTGGAAAATGAAATATTCAATACTCTTTTCTTAACTAAATGCATACTGCTAGCTTTTTTATGATGAGTCAAAGTAAGTTCTTGCAGGCAGAAATCACGTTAAAAAACATGCAAGGAATATTTAATGTTTTTTGAGAGAAAGTCTATGCTACTAATAATCTGGAACACAAATTGATGGAATCCTAAAGAATAGTGGTAGTATTGCTATTTTATTTCATGCAATGAGAGAGATCCAGTGAAAGAATAAGATGCATCTATTTCTGATATTAATTTGATACAAGCTTTTTAATTTTCAGTGATATGTTCTTATTTCTCATTTAAGTTCTGAAAAAGTTAGATAACCAGACTTCCAAAAACTGGATGTTTTCCTGTCTTCTTAAATTTGATCCAGAAGTCTAACTGGAAACCTCATTTTTATTCCACACTTATGCAAATAAAATGCGTGCTTAACCTGGGCCCATGTAATTATTCAGCAGTCATGCTCCAAATTTGCTGTCTCTCTAGGGCTGTACAGCAGCACTTCCAAATCCTACCAAAGGAAGAGAACACTGTGTTTTTAATGAAGTGAGCTGGTTTTGGCACTGATGATTTTCATCCATTACTTTCACAAGAATGCTATGATTGTTGCTGTAGCAAAAGTTCTAATAGAATGTATTTCCACATTAAACAAAACCAGTATCAAAGCAATAACAAGCAGCAATCTTGAGCGTATTTTAACATAAAGCTGTATAGATTGGATTTCTAGGTCATAGGCTTTATTTTTCCTTTAAGGAAAGGGGTTGGAGGCAGTTATAGGGATTTGGCTAGAAGCTAGCTATATAAAAAGAAAAATAGAACGTTTGTCACTGTCGTTTCTCCCCCCCTCCAGCGACTGAATCTGTACTATGCTCTCAGACTGGACAACATACAGGTGTTTCAGTCTTCTCTGTCTTCGGAGTTAAATCTATGTGCGGGCAGTAAGCCAAAGAAAAATTATTTTAGTGTGTTTTTGGATAATTGTGCCATTTAGTTCAGTTATGGTGAGACTGTTGATAAAGAGAGGAAATTTAAAAACCTAAAGCTAACCTGAAGAAGCTATATTTATTTTTGGAAGAATAGTGGATTGAAATTAGAAGAGAAATGTGAAACGTCATACATAAGAGAATTTCTGTGAGTGAAATATCTTGGCAACTGCAGGAATATCAGAAGGTTTGTACTTTAAATGCAGCAGTACTTAAAATGAACTGAGTTGACCCAAAAGCAAGTGGGTAGGTAATTGTCCAAGAATTTCCCACTGAAATACTCTTGCTTAAGGAACACTTTTTTTTTAATACATCTGAGAAGGGGAGGATGTAGGGGAGGGAGAGACAGCATTAATCTACAAATCTTGCTATATAACTAGCCTAAATATAGAAACTTTTACCCATGTTGCAGACTAATGGGTAACTGCATGATATGCCATCTGTTTAACTCTTTAACATCTGTTTAACTGTTAAGTTCAGTCTTTGTGCATATATTCTTTAACTTCTTATTTGTTCATTAAAAGACTTCTAGCAAGTAATTAAACTATCTAAATAAAATGGAGTAAATAAACTTGAAAGCAGCAGAATTGTATTTTTAATGAGGTATGTAGAAGCTTCGGATTAATAACTTAGATAACTGTTTATTCCCCTTTTTGGTAGATTAAAGTATTTGTTTAAAATTGTGTGTGTTAACTTAAATGTGCAATGGCTCCAATCATTTCATATATCTATAGCTGAGAACATAATAGGTTCTGAAGAATTGTTTCTGTCTACATACTGAATAAGATCTGAGTATTAAAAGTACTGGGTGAGTGTGAACATCATGTTTGGGATTCAGCACTCTGTTTAATACAGAACAGAAGCGTAATTGTCAGAGTGGTTTGGTCAGGTTATTTTAGTTATGTTTCTCATGTGCTTTGCCATTTTATTGTGAAGGGGAGCTAGGTTAGTTGGAAGGAAAGCAAGTGTCAAGCAGAGAACATAGTATAGGCAGTAAGAGGGTGATTTGGAGAAGGAGGAGGTCTTAAAAATCTGGAATTAAGACAGCTGAGTGAGGAAAATAAATCCAGAGTGCTGACACTGGTGAAAATCATTAGAAGGAAACCTTTCTGTTGTACTAAAAGAGCACAGTGAATGCGATGAAGAGGATTGAAGCTGGTAAACACCAGAGACAAACAGCCAATGAAACCATACATGATATTATGTTTAACAGATGGGAGCTATTTCTGTGAATCTTCAAGTGCTTCCCAGAATGATTCCATTGTATCAGTGTTGAAAAGAGAAATCTACCCAGAGAAATAGTTTGAAGAATTCTGTGTGATTTCTTATATCTTCTCATGTATTCACTGGCATTAAGTTTTACACTTTTAGATGGCATTTTGTGTGAAGCTGTGTCATCTTTTGATCATAAGGTAATGATTTCCTGTGTGGGTTTATTCATTTACTTTGCACACGGGTTTTATAGATCCTTCTTTTATCGAACATGAAAAAGAAAATTATAAAGGTTATTTTTAAGTCATAATAAATTTGAAGACAACTTGGGAAAACAGAAATCAAATTAATTTTACAATTATCTAAATTAAGGGAAATTGAGTAATTGGAAGTTTTTCTTGCCCTTAAAAAAGATGAAAAGTCAATAAAAACTTCACCTGAATTTAAGACTAACTCACGAGGTATATAGAAATATAAAATTTAGGCAGCGTCAAAGGCTAAGCTTAAGGACTGATCAGAAGCTTAAAGTTGCATCTTTCTTGTACAGCATTTTTTTCTGAGCAGATGGTTTCCAAAGGACTTTGTGACATTTCTATTACAATATTGATTTACTACCTGCCAATCTGAGTTTATGGATGTTAACTCTTATTAAAGTCCTAGATAAATTTCATTGTCTAATATTTTTAAACAATTATGAAATGGCTTCATAAGCCTTGACTGCCTCACAATTATATGCTTTGTGTGGAAATTTAGATAATAAATATTTGTTGAAATACTGTACATATTGGAAAACAGAGCTTTCCATTATTTGCTGTAACTCCCATATTTTTCTTCCTCATTCTTTTGAACAATGGTATCTTTAAATAGAGATAAATTTGAGTTCAATGCAAATAAATTCTTCAGAAGTGATATTCTCACGGTTTGTTTATATTAAATTTGTGATACATGTTTCTGTTTTAATGCTTTGTTGTAGTTTAATATGTTTGCCTTTATTTTGGCTTTCAAAAGGGTCTTGAACATTAATAATGTTCATAGATTCATATAATTATATGGAATCGAGAAATTACCTATTAGGATCATCAAGTCCAGCTCCTGGCCCTGCACACGACATCCCCAGGAGTCTCACCATGTGTCTGAGTGTTGTCCAAATGCTCCTGGAACTCTGTCAGGCTGGTGACCACTGCCCAAGGGAGCCTGTTCCAGTGCACAATGACCCTCCTGATATGCAGTGTCCCCTGACACAGCTTCAGGCCATTCCCTCAGGTCCTGTCACTGTCAGCACAGAGCAGAGATCAGTGCCTGCCCCTGCTCTTCCCCTCACAATGAATTTGTAACTGCAGTGAGGTCTGTCCTCAGACTCCTTTGGGCTGCACAGACCAAGTGACCTCAGCTGCTCCTCACACAGCTTCCCCTCAAGGCCCTTCACCATCTTCATGGCTCTTCTTTGGACATTCTCAAATACCTTAATGGCTTTCTTACATGTCCTTGAACATGCTTTACTTGTTCCTATACTGTAATGTCAGGCTATATACTGACAGGCTGAGAGAGTTGGGGTGTTCAACCTGGAAAAGAAGAGGTTCTGCAGGGACCTTATAGCAACCTTTCAGTACCTGAAGGGGACTTAGAGGAAGGCTGTAGAGGGATTTTTCACAAGGACATGTAGTGATAAAACAAGACGAATGGCTTTAAACTGAAATATGGAATTCTTAGAGTAGATTTAGGAAGAAATTCCTTACTGTGAAGATGATGAGGCACTGGAGGCATTGGTTGCCCACAGAAGTTGTGGATACCCCATCCCTGGAAGCATTCAGTGCCGAGTTGCGTGGAGGTTTGAGTGATCTGGTTTAGTGGGAGGTGTCCCTGCCTATTGCAGGGGAGTTGGAACTTGATGTTTAAGGTCCCTTCCAGCCCAAACTGTTCTATGGTTCTATTAATGTGTGATGCATCATGACTCATCTAAACATTCCTGTAAAGTGGTGAAGCAAACTGCAGTTCAGCCACATCTAATTAAATATAGGAGTTGGGCTATGTAAAGAAAATACAAATAACTTCTGTTTTGAACTGTGAATCAATGCACACAGGTGACTGAGAGCAAGCAAAATAACCACAGCTGAAATGCAGAGAATAAATTGACTCGATTGCCTTGCTAGCTGGAGGATCCTGGAAGAAGGCTGGGCAGCAGAGACACAGAATGGGGGCACAGGCACCGTCAGGCTCAGTCCAATCCTAGCAGGTGGCAGGGCTGCTGCTGTGCCCATTTATCCAGGGCCTGAGCACGCATAGCTCAGCACCGTGCTGTGATCTCCCTGTGCTCTTTATGGTCTCTGCTTTGATCTCTCTCCCAATGAGGAGCTCAGGCATGTCTGGGATAGGGCCTACAAGTCTCTGTGAACACCTAGGTTATCTCTACACTGAAATTCTACTTCTCTAGACAGAAGAGGAGAAACAGAAGCAGGTCTAACATATGGTTTCCCACACTTTATTCTCCAGGCCTTGGCATTCCTAGCTGTAAGGTCACTTGAGTAAATCCATCCTTCTCATCACCATTCTTCCCCTTTTAACCCTTTCCTCTGAACAAAACCAGCACTTATATCACTTTTTGTTCAAGTGTTTTCATAACTGTTTTCACATTGAATCATGTAATAAAGCATGTCTGACTCTACTTTTCATAATTCCTTCTACTCTTCTCCCCCCTTCAAGGTCACATGCCAACACTGGGAATCACAGTGAGCAGATCTACTTGTAGCTCCATGGGGAGAATTCGTATAACCCAGTCAGAACATAGGATTTCACTGAAATCCTGTTCAGTTTCAAACTGTGAATTGAAACAAAGCCATTTTTAAAAGGAAAAAAATGTGAAGGCGCTCTTCTTGGATAAAAGAGAGGACTGCATTCTCCTCTGGTTACATAGCTGCCATACTTGGCAAGGGCTATGCATTAGCCTTCAGGTAAACTACAGCAGCAGGATGAAAATATTGCAGGCATTTTGACTTCTAATTTCTTTCTGAAGGTGCTATATTTCTAATTAAAACTCTTGTCAGAGACAGAAACTCGGTTACTTTTTATGCTAAAATATATCAAATAGGTATTCACTACTCAATGTAGTGTGTATAAAATAAACAATAATCAAAATATAATCCCAAAATATCATCCATTCATATTTTTATCCTGTTTTCTAAATCCTCACAGTGATGTATATAGAGATACTGTGCATATTTATATGTATACAGAGAGTGGCTGAAACTTGTGCTTTATTCTACTTTATGAAATTCAGCCTAATTGTGAGATTGCATTTTTTTCTAAGCTTCTTATGTGTAAATGTGAAGAATTCTTCAGTCATCTGCAGTTGATGTTTACTGCCAAATTGCTGATACAGGACCCTCATCTCTGCCTGATGGGCTGTACTAGTTAATAAGTGCTTTTCAGCTCAGCAAATGTACACACAGGTGTGTGCATGCATTCACGCTCCAGCTATTTAACTTGTTTGACATTAAGTATGTTGGAAAAACTTGATCGTGGCTCTCTCAGCAGAATAAGGAAATCCCAAGCAGGTGCTGATCCTTTAGGTAAGGGTGCTCACCTAAAGGGGGAAGGGATGTGTAAAGTTGTACAGGCATGCTTGGTCTTACTTTTGACATAGGGGCACAGTATGTAGCTGTCCTTTCTTCATCCCCTTCTCTGTGAGCCAGCCAGAGCCATCTGACTAATCTGCTCATGCTTAACTAATTCCTGTACTGAGGATCTGTGTTCAGTGAGGTGTGATCTTGACCAAATCCGTAAATGGATAAACAGGCTCCATAGAGAGCCTTGGCAATGGCAGGTACTTGCCTTTTTAAATGTGTGGCACAGAAAGCAGTTTAGTTCTATGTTAAACTACCCTCACAGTAAGAAATTAAAACACTTTGTAACACTCAGTAGTGCATATACACGCATATCTGTATACAGGCAAAGTAATAGCCTCTGGTCTTTTCATCTCTTTTTCTCTTCCTCCCCATCTCCAATATAACTATTCCTCTAAAATTTTTCATGTACTACTTGGAACAATACAAAACATTTAAGAAATAATAATAAAAAACAGTGAACAGTGTATATTTTTCTGAGATACCTTATTCAGATCTGTCATAATTTTTTTTTATCATGCTCTTATGCCTTCCTTAGGACTAGTAGCTCTTCTGGGTATCTGAGAAAGCAGTGAAGAAAATCACTTTTCTGTAAGCTTAGCAAACATCTAGAGAAGTCTGTTAGCCACCTAATGAAATTACAGAAATCAACAGAGCAACAGAAACCTCCAATTTCATCAGCGTTATGTGCTGAGGCTGACAGCACAAGAGGATATAAATACATAGCTAAAAGGCATGTTGATTTGTTTTTAAAATAACCAAACCACGAAAATATGAGGTACAAGCTTTAAAATGCTGGAGAAAATAATTGATTGGCCAAATTCTTTACTTCGTGTCTGGTTTCAGCTGTATTGGAGTTAGTTTTCTTCTTAGCTCATACAGTGCTGTGGTTTGGATTTAGCATGAGAACAATGTTGGTAACACACTGAGGTTTCATTGCTCTTCAGCAATGCCTACCTTAAGGCAAGGACATTTCAGCTTCCCGTGCTCTGCCAGCCAGCAGGTGTGCTGGAAGCTGGGAAGGAACTCAGCCAGGGCAGCTGACCCAAACTGGCTAGTTTTGGGCCATGTTATACCATATCATGAAAATCATTCCCAGTATATAATCCAGCAGGCATTTATCATAACAGAGGGGCAGTCACTGCTGGAGGATGGATTTGGGCATCAGCGTCTGCTGAGCAATTGCTCCGTGCATTGCTTCTCTCTCTTGGGTTTTATTCCTCTCTCTGTTTCTCACCCTCTCCTTTCTGTTGCTATTCTTATTGTCATTGGTTTTATTTGATACTAGTAGTACTTGAAAGAGCCAGCTCTTAAGAGTAATCTCTGTGGTCCACCATCAATTTCCAGCTGGCTTATTCTTCTGCTTAGTCACTCATATATATAATTTGAGGAGTATTTTCTCTTTAGCTTAAATACTGTATCATGTTTACTTTCTCTTTTTTCTTTTCTTTGGTACTGCTTTTTTCATGTGACTCCCAAAATTACTACTTCTGTTATGCCATGGCCACCGTGCCTTTTTCTGTAACAACTGTTTATGTGCAGCCTAAACAAGTTTACAGTGATTAATAGGCTTCAGGCGCTTCCAGCTGCTTCTCCTACCACCTATATAAATGCTGTTCCTTCCACTTACCAACTGGTCAAGTTCGTGGACAAGTGTTCCTTTTCTTTGCAAAAGACTTGGATACTGCTGCCTCACCAGCGATTTTTGTGAGAGATAACCTTATTAGCAGAAGCAGGTGAGATGCCTTTGGCGACAGGCAGTGGTAATGGGTAGCAGTGGCTGCTGACGGAGCTGACTGATGCTGGGACACTCCTGAGGCTCCACATCCCCTGGCCCATTTGGCTTCCCTGCAGCAGATCTCTGAGGAAAGACAGAAGTGTGAACAGTGTAGGTAAGTGTTCTGTGGGAGGAAACAAGTGGCCCCATGGTAGAGTTGCAGTTTCTTTCACAGGCTAATCTAATAGTATTATGTAAATCTCTTTCTGTTGGATTAGTGTAATTTTAAAAAGGAAAATGGTCAAACAAATAGTAAAAGTAGTTGAATCTCAGTACATTCTGTTTTCAGAACCCAACGTGCTAAATATAAAATTTTTAAATAGGAGAAAAATGCATACATGTCAGAAACATCCCAAGGCATCATATTATTCTGATGGCAGGTTAATACGTTTTCCTTACTCCTATTTTCTGCTCCCATTAAACTTTAGAATGCAATCTTCAGAAAATGGCATAGAAAATTACCCCATTCTTGACCTGTTGTGGCATAGCTACTAGAAAATTGGTCCCTAGGGGTTACTTGACCAGTTCTGTTCCAGCTTAGAACTCTTTCACCAGCTTCTTGGGACAAAAGTTTTACTCCTCACAGAACAAACTCGCTGGGAAAAGCTGGTTCAGACAGCTGAGAGTGGGAAGGAATACAGGGTGTCTGCCACCCCTAATCACTGTCATCATCCTTGCTGGGAAAAAAAAAAGTCCTTTTTTTGTGTTTTCCCTCTGATTCTAAACCAAATGTCTGTATTTAAAATTTCCTTAATTCATGCTAGTCAGTAGTTGTTTTGTGATCCATCTAAGCAAGGACCAACAAAAATTGACACATAGGGACTTTATTGGTGCTTCCATCCCCTATCTGCATAACTTCTGCTTGTACATATATTTATTGTGAAGGACAGTGTGTCTCATGATGTAAACAGGTTGCAGAAATGTCATGATCAGGTAATGGCTAAGTACTTGTTCTGAAGTGAGTCTGAAAAATCACTGGATGTGGATGTATGCCAAGTGTCCCACAAAGAGTGGGTTTAGGGTAGTAATTAAGGGCTGGTTGAGTTAACAATTACAAGATCACAAAACAAATTACTATTATTAGCAGAAGTATTTGTTCTTACATCAAGCTGTCATCCTGCCGTGCTGTTCAACTTGATTCTGCTATGTGGAAAAAGTGATGTCAAATACTTAAGTGTGAACTTGTGATTTACTTTGGGGAGAGGGTGCAGGGTGGTTAGTGCAATTTCCTTCTAAAACGGCATTTTTTTACTCCATGCACTTTAAATCAAACCTAAGAAAGTACGGGAACTTCAAAAACTAAAGGACTTTTCTGGCTTTGAAGGTGCTGTATGAATGAATGCTGAATCTGAAAATGTAGGGTAAATGGGAAGATATTACTGGATATTGTATGACTGTTAGCCCATGAAAAGCTGATTTATATCAGTTTGTTGCTGATATAAAGGGGAAGCCCAGTAAATACATCTGGAATAAAATGTAATACATACATACTCCTGCTTTTAAAACGGGAGTTCAGAGAGAGTTGTAAAATGGTGTGGCTTAGGGATCACAGGCATGAAACAGCCCCTTTGATTGCAGCTTAAGTGTGATCTGAGTGTACAGCGTTTAAAAACAAACAGCTAATTGTGCATTTGTGTGCTGAATAAACACCACAACAGCAACAATAAGAAGGTTATTTGGTGTATAACTGGCACTTACTCAAGGTACTTGTTAGTTGATAACTTTCTTACAGTCTTGAGCAGTGTCAAAGATTTTTGGAGCTTCACTTCCTATAAACTGTGGATGAGACCAGTCTTTAAAGTCATGTGATTAAACAATGTGTTGGACTTCTGGTAACACTTTTATATTGAATAGTGATAGATCCTTCCAGTGGGTTGTTGTGGACAGAGAAAATAGTGAAGGACTGAAAAAGTAAATAACATATCTCAGATGAGAGGAGATCGGCTTGACTTATGTAGCTCCTTTTTTTCCAGGAGGTCACCTTCATCCCATAATGTCATAGCTGACCCATTGCCAAAATAAGATTAAACAGTCTTAGCCCTAAAGGCATCAGCAGCATGAAGTAGCTTTGGGGAATGATGTAATTAAAATATGAATAATACTATGTAAAAATCATCATGTCAGTAAAGCACAGAAAACTTTTAATCCCCACCAACTTTTATAATTAAATCTTCTTGGATATCAAAATATATTGTATGTCTGTGTAGTTCAGATCTATGTTTTTCATTTTTTACTCCAAGGCTGATGTTAGATGTCATTTTGGTTTTAATATTTTGAGGGTTGTTGTTTTTGGATTTGTTTAATTTGCACTGTAGGGATGGGGGGGGGGTGTTTCTTTTTTGTGTTTGTTTTGTTGATTTTCCATAGCGAAGCAGTAGCTTTTGCTAAACTTAGAGGCTGAACATCGATAAGAAAGTGGGGTTAGCCATGCAGCATGCAAGCCTATGGATGAATCATAAGCAGAAATATTCCTCTATCAGGCATTTTAGACTTCTAGCCTGAAAGCCAGCCAGGTGGTCAAAAGACAAACAGCGGCTTTTGACTTCCTTGTGATCCATGAGCTTCAGTACCTGTTTGGAGTTGTGATGATGTCTGCATCTGTCTACTACTCAACTTTGTTGTTCCTCTGAAACACTGAATTTTCTGCAATACTGACTGCTTTTTAAATAAAGCTTTAAATCTCTGTGGAGATATGCATGCTGTGGGAGAGAGTGTGAGACAATCACTTGCTTTTCTCCCTGGAAGCAAGAGCCACAATGGCTGCGTTTCCAATTTAGCAGTGCAAATACCTCTACTCTGGCAGTGCAAAATTGCCCAGACCTTAGAGATCAAACTCAGTTTTTGTGAAATTGGACTGAACCAGGCAGAGAAGGCTGATGACCTTAGGAGACCTTGTTTAGCTTTCTGCTGCCAGTTTCGGATGACAGATATTCCAGAGGTCTGTGCTTTCTCTTTCAGTCACATATGAATGCCTTACATGTCAAAGAGCATCTCTGATAACACTAGTAGGCCAAGTCTGGGCAAGCGAAGCAGGTCTTCCAGGCTGTGTGTGATGGATGGATATGGTGTGGTCTGAAGCATTGCTCTGTCTACTGCAGTTTGCAATTATAATGTGGAGGTCCCCTTATGGCAAATCTGATCCTTGAAAACTTTGTGCGGAATTAGGGGCAGGTGAAATTTAAGGCAAAATTATTTTTCATGCAACATAACATCTTCTCACAAGTTCATTAATTGGTTTCATTAAACAATGAAGAATTAAACTTGAATGGCGATCGTAATACTGAAATAAATTTAACCTCAACTTCAGACCGTTGACTTAACACTTCTTTCAAAGTTTACTTCTCTCACTACCCATGACTGCATTCAAAGATTTCCCAGATGGTGGTGGCTACTTTAGAGTGTCTTTCTAAGAGTTCACATGAGAGGTCCTGTCTTTGCCCTGCCCTTCTACGAATGACAGTCATTTAGCCTTCCCAGCTGTATGTCCCAGTTCAAGACAGTGTGTCACTCGGGGTACTATGTGGGATCAGCATAGTAATGATGGCATGAAATGTGTAGCTCCAAATGCTATATGACTGTTCAAATAGTCAAACCTATTAGGGCTAGCTCTGATTTAATTGCTGTTCTAAGTCTGCTTGAGAGAACAGCTCTTCTTCAGTTAACAGGAAGGCTAACTTCAAAAAATGTTCTCATTAGTATCATTCTGTAATTCTATGGTTCATTCATATGGTGAAAAAAGAAGAAGCAGAATTTCCTGAGAATCTTCAACAAGAGATTAGAGAAACTTAAAAACGGTTTTAGAAATCCTGTTCTTCCTTTAAGTCGACATTAGACTTCTGGAGATTTCTGATCCAAATCACTGTGTACATCTAGGAACAGCAGGCTGGTACATCAATGGTAGTGTGCTGGAGTCAGCAGCTTCCTGGAGTTTCTTCTGGTTTGTAGAACAAACACAGATTTTGTTTCTCAGTGCATCTTCAAACTTGTACTTAACAAGATGATACAGTAACTGTAATTCTTGATACTACTGTATGTAGTCAGTGCTTTAAAAATCCAAAGCAGTGTCATGAAATCCAGTTTTGTTTTAAAAACTTTATAAAAAACAAACTTGAAGATAGAATAAAATTAATATTGACAAATCATATAGATTGTAAGAAACTACAGATTGTCCCAACTGCAGAACAAAGAAAAAATATTCAACAAGCATATGGGAGGAGAAATCCAGAAACCATTACTTTTGCCCAGTAATCCCCAGTGCACATATTTGTCAAAAATCCAGTGGTCCTCACTGATAAGGTGTTACGTTTTACTTACTGACATGCTGAAATGTGTACATTTGTGTGATGCAAAAGTCATATCTTAAATTACCTTTCCTGCCTCTTTTAGGTCTTTTTCAAGTGCTATTCTAGGTGGCATAAAGAGCAGTATTATACTTCGGTCAAGCTGAGTTAAAGCTCATTTCCCCCCACCACAGTAGACAAGGTACCATTAACTCTAAATTTTCTTGAACTGAACTCTCGTCATCTTTGTTTTTTTAGTGGGCAGTTTGCCGTAGTGAAAAAATGCCGCGAGAAAAGTACTGGTCACCAGTTTGCAGCAAAATTCATCAAGAAAAGAAGAACGAAATCCAGCCGCCGTGGAGTAAGCCGGGAAGATATCGAACGAGAAGTTGGCATACTGAAAGAGATTCGGCATCCTAATGTGATAACACTTCATGATGTCTATGAGAACAAAACAGATGTCATTCTTATTCTGGAGCTGTAAGTAACTCTAGACACTCGTGGACGAGTAGGAGAATATTTGTTTCTTTGGTTTTTAAAAGCAGACATTTTGAGAATTGCAGTGATTCAACAGAAGTTCCTTATCACCCCAAAAGAAAATAGATAATAGTCTTAGAAATCTTTATTTCTAAGTCAGCATTACACTTTCCTGATTTCTACATATATTTTTCACTCTGAATGCACAACAAAGTTTAAAAAAAAATCAGCGTATTTAGGATTTCCTTTTTCTGTTTTTTACTTTAATCACTGTTGATGTTATGGATCCAGAAGAATAGCCTGGAACTGAATAAACTGATTCGAAGATCAGCACACAGGAAAATAGAAGATTCTAAGTGGAGAATAACAAATTTTACTGTGTTGGTGCAAAGTGGCCTCAGTGAATGTTTTTTCTCATTTTGTAATCCACATAAAACAGAACAGAATTTTCCCAGTTCTCTCTTGTTGAAATGAGAACCGAACTTTCACACCATTTCATACTGGTTTAGTTCCCAATTTTTCATCCAATGTCACTGCTAATAGATTGAGGTAAATATGTCAGCAGAGACTGCTTCTGCATTTTTTCAAGTCTGGCTTCCAGTTCCTCAAAGACTGCAATTGTAGGAGTTAAGTATTAGTCACTTGTTAAGAGTTTGTCAGTGCCTGCTGCTGGAATGTGCATACCTGTACACAGATGGCATGCCTGGCACTTTATTATGGTCATACCTGCTCAGTATCAGTTAACCATGCTTCAGAGTAAGAATTTCATGCAAGTAGAAGACTTGGTACCAGAATCTTGGGCAGCACTTGTGTCTTTTTCTTGGCTGCTCATGCGATTTTTCTTATGTAGGTTTTGTCTTCCTGTTTACTAGCTCTGATAAATGGTATTTCCACCTTATAAAGATACTTCAGTGCTGCATGGTTTCAGTAACATGTAGATTTACAGTATAGATTTAAAAAGAAACCTGGGAAGTAGCTTTTGGAGTTCCATTTTTGTTATGGTCTGTATATGCATGATACTTCTTTGTTATGTTTATGCAAACATATTTTTACACTTCTACTCCACCATGTGAGGGTTTATTGTAATAGTTGTAGTTTGGTTTGGTTTTTTTAGTTCCATTTGTATACACTTGTGTTAGCTTGCCAAATTTGGATAATTTAAACAAGTATTTTTTTCCCAACTAAATTATCATCCTGTAGAAAGTTCCTTTTATTCTTACTGTTTCTGGGTTTTGTTCAGAATTCTTTGAAGTGTGACATGAATATGCAGCAAAATTAGTGTGATGCTTCTTCCTCTCCCCACTTGATACTAAATCTCATGCTCCCTTGCCCTGTAACCTCGTTGTCAGAGTATTGTTGCTTCTGCAGCTCCTTCTGCTCTGAAATCCGTGCAGATGCAATCAAGCCAGTGTCTGCACTTGAAAGCTGAGAGAAAGACTTGGTAATCATGGCAGTGGTAGGAGGGATGGACTGCTCCACACACCCCCACTTTGCACATGGAATAGGAGCTTTTCTGGCAGCAAAGTTGCTGTGTGTGTGTGTCAGTGTGTACCCACTGCTGCCCATTGAGCAGAAGAATGGCAATCTGCATATTTCATAAGCTTGATGGCAGGAAGCTCAGCAAATTATTTGCATAGCAATTTAGATAATTGTTTTGTGAGGTGAGCAATCCCCATATAGTTTCAATGAGAGATTTTTTTCCACTTTTCCGAACTGCTTCATGAGTCTTTCAAGTTGAAGAAGTGCTGTTTTGGATATCACAGAGGTAATGCATTTATTTATTTATTTAGGCAGTCAAAGAGGAAAAGATGACGTTAGCAATCCCTTTGTAAACTTGAATATGCTAACTGCTACAAAGTTTTGTAGTTCTCAAAATCACCATGATGTTACATGAAGCCGTTGAATAGAGAGGATTGTCATTTAAATCGCATGCTTAGACATTAAATATGTAATCCTTTTCCTCTAACATTCTAATATTCACATTTTGCCTAGGAACCTACTTTCTTGACAGTCTTTGTTCTTACACAATAATTTAATACAAACAGAAATAAAGCTGGAATCTCATTAAATAACCTGTTTTGCTATCCCCAGAATCTACCCTAAGTGCTGATTAGAACATAGTATATTTCCTGGCACCTGTGTTCTGTTCTGACTACAAAAATGAGGCAGTATACCAAACAGAGACAAAATTTTGTATAACTGAGCAACTGCAGCTGCCCTTTTGTTGCCATATGTCAACATGCACAGTCTCAAAGCAACAGGGCCTATGGCCTGTTCACTATTTATTTTTATTTGCTACTTCAGCAAGAGCTTGGCTATATTGCTTACAGCCTCCTAAACATTTCTCTGCCTTACTAATTGACAGTTTCTCAGAGGTGAGCAATTGACTGGACAAGTGGGAATGGCATCAAACTGAAAGATGGTAGACTCAGATTGGATATTAGGAAAATATTCTTTACTGTGAGGGTCATGAGGCACTGGAACAGGCTGCCCAGAGGTCTGGATCTCCATTCCTGGAAGTGCTCAAGGCCGGGTTGGGTGGGGCTCTGAGCAACTTGGTCTAGTGGGAGGAAACCCTGTGCATGGCAGTGGAGTTGGAATTGACGATCTTTAAGGTCCCTTCCAACACAAACCATTCTCTGATTCTATTCAAGGTCATGATTTATATGCAGGAATAGGTGGGCATTTGGTTTATTATTGCAGTGGCCAAGTATGTCCTCACAGCACTGAATACAAAACAGAGCTACTTTATCCACGTATGTGTTTGGAATTTTTTCTTTCAACTACCTTGTATCAGGAAACTGATTTACCAAAAAACACAATTTCTATGAAACATTTAATTTACGAAACTTTAAAAACCAAATCCTTCCTTAGAAGATTCAGCAGCCATACACTAGCATGAGATATCTTTGAAGAACCTTACTTTATTGCAGTCTTTTAGTATATTTAGAGCATTCAGATGTATTTTCATAACTCTAGGTCTTAGTGAAAAGTGTGTCCTTGACATGGAAATAGCCTTTTTAATTCCCACTCTGTGGACTCCCATCATCTTGAAAGGAATGTTATGCATATTACATACAAACTGGAAGCCACTGTCTTTTCTTCATCTAACTTAAAACCTTAATAGTTTTTTTTTCTTTTATCACACAAATAATTGAATTAGTCAGAATTTCATAGTACATTTTTCTATCCAGCTGCAGCAATTAGAGTCTGTTATATGTTGGCAGTATTAAGCAACTTCTAGTGAGCTTTGCTGAAGCCATCATTTTTTCAGACTTCACAGACTAGAAAACACAGATGTCCCTGCACAGTCATAATTATTTTTTTCCTCAAGCATGTTTTGCACCTACTTGGTTCCCCTTTTTCTGGCCTTGGATGCATAATTTCTCTCTTTCATTTTATTTTCTCTTCGATTTTATTATGTCTTTATTAGACTGTGAACGTAAAATATACTCAGTTTGTGATTCTTTGTGGAGCCTTGGTTAAGGTTTCTAGCTGCAACACAAAAAATATTTTCATCCTATATTGTATAGTAATTCCTTAGAATTCACAAAAGCAATGCAGATGGTCTCTTTTTTAAAATGGCTTGCTAGCAATACCTGACTCCTTTTACTTGGAAGTTGTGGATGAAGTACATACTTTTCTTTGCAAAAAACACCACTTAATTTCTGAATTTGAAATCTTAATTTAAGATGGCTAGCTCTTGTAGCATGGTTCTGAGTGATGGTTATCTGTATATAAATTTTTTTACAATAGAAAACTTTGAAAGTATTAGAAGCATTTGTGCATTAAATACTAGGATTTATGATTAATTTGAAAGCATAAACTTTCATTTAAACTTAGTCCTGCATCACATTGTCTCTTTCTATTTTGTTGGTAGCTTCATATTACTAATCAAAACAGAACAGTGCAAGGAGGGGATGATACATCCTTGTGTAAAAGTTAATGAATTTCATTAGTTGATCACTGAAGAGTAAAAAAGAGTAAATAAGTAACCGTGAACTCTTTAACTTCCTCTTCTATCTTATTGGGGCTTTAATATACCTTTTTACAGTTATGCTCAGGAAGAGAGTGATAGCCTGTCTTCCAGAGAAGCTTGAAGTCTTTCCAGCGTTTCTTTAATTTTCAGTTGTTTTTTGGTAGAAATACCTCCGAGATTTTTGTTAATTTTACCCATGAGTAAGTAAGAATGTTATTCTCCAGAGGCTTTGCACTGAAATTTGAGAGGAGGATTTGGTGCTTCTGGGATGTAACAGGCAGTCACCGTTTCTGTGTGCTGCACTCCCTGAGCAAAATCGTTGCCTCTCTTGTTTGCTAAACCTGAATGCTCCTCATATATGAAATTTAAATGTTGTAGATGATATTAAAATACTAAGGCACTCTGCTGGGCCAAGGTAACCACCTGCTGTCTCCAGACTCTGGGCATTTCAGGAACTTCAGTGATGAAAACCTAAGTACCAGTGGTGTCTGTGTGCAGCAAAGATTCACAGGAGTGTTCAGGTGCCCCCCTCCCCCCTTGGTGGGACTTAACTGCTGGAATTATAGTCCAGGTTTTGGTGCATGTGTTCTGGCTGGCCATTGAGGCCAATGCTTCTTGTTCAGTATAACTGAAGAATTTAGGTACACGAAAGAGAGGATTTCTTGACAATTCATGTCTCTAATAGAAGCTGGACAAATGAAAAGGCATGGTGATGCTGGGACATGTTTTCATTTTTCTGCTAGCTAGATAAAGAAAAACTGAAGTGCAATGTTGTTCAGCCAGTAGGTAATTTAATGAGCTAGCAGCCCTGTTCTGCTCTTTCAAAATTTTTGGTACACTTTGTACTTCTGAGGAGTGGGTTGGTAACTGCACAATTCATAAAGGCAGTGAAATGAAGTGGATGTAAACCCCCTTATTCTTACATAAAACAGAAATAATAATATATGAGTCTAGTCTTGGGCTGACAACTGCATGACTAGCTGTCATACAAGAAACATTTGACCTCAGAACCCCTAGGGAAAACATTTATTTTTACAAATTGACAGAAGAAGTGTTTGGACTAGAAAAGAACTCAGATAATTTATCAAATTGCATCTGTTTTAAAACTGGAATAAATTGATGGCATGCTTCTTTAACTTAGTTTATGTTGCTTTGAAATCTGAGCAAGATAAATGTTTCTTCAAGGGATTTTAGGGTTTGTTTGTAGATTTTAAAATTCATTAGAAATCCTTAGATAATCATTAATTACCATTTAGGTGCTATTTCATAATAAGCAGTGTGATCATAGCATATGACTGAGTCATTACAAGGTGACCACGCTGACTTTGAAGGTTAATTGATTCTAAGTTCCCTGAGTAGGTTCCCATAATGACTTCCTCCGAGATCTGGTGATAGTTCTGTTTCACAGTTAAGAAAGCCTGGCAGCTTGCAAAAGCACTATCCAGAAATCCTTTTTCCATGGGCGTGATGTATTTTATTTCCCAGAGGGAGGTGTGTGGGTTGCAATCACATCTGTCAACCTTCCATTGGGAAGGCTGGGAAATGCTTTTACCACTATTGCACTTTATAAGAAAGAATGCAGTCAGCTGAAAGCTTTAATTTACTTCTCTCATTTCAGGAAATCTAGCACTTCTGCCTAGAAGTATCATTGAAATAACACCAGCTTTGCTCTTAGCAAAAATGTTTATACAAAATATTTCTAAAAACATGTGCTCTGCTACTTTAAAACAATATAAAAAATCATGTTAAAATGATGAAATAGACTTACTCAGTCCTTATGACTTTCTGTGTTATAACATGGTCAATAATACATTAGAATTAGGTGGAATTAAGATGTTACTGCCACAAATTACAAACTCTTATTTTTTTGAGCATGATATTTGAACAACATATTATGACTGCAAAATTATGACTTGACTTAAACATAAACAGAAAGGTTTTATATAGGAACATTAATTAATTAATGCTTTAGAGGGCAACAGTATATGAAAGTGAACATAGAGGCTTTGCAGGCATAAAGAATTTAGCTGTGACTTGACTTGTAATCAAGTTTCTCTGTTTAACTGAATGGGTGTAAGCTGCTGTCCATCATTTACGTATTGGGATTTTGGCAGTTAAGAGTTCTCTTAGGGCACAGAAGCCCTAAGAAGGTACAGGAAGCTGTCTAGTAATTCCTACCAGCAAACAGAGAAATTGAACAGAGAGAAGCTCTGTGCTTCCTAAGCTGATGTATGGAATTATCTGTGCCACTTTTTTTGGATTGACACTGCTTCTGTGTGTGTGAAATGGGATATCCACATTAGTGGAATGGGACTCTCTCCTTGCCTTCTGGCTCCACTTTTGAATGTGACTGTGGTTTACTAAAACCTGCAGTGTTTATGTATTGTGGCTGAGGCACACGACTAGACTCAACAACCCATCAGCATTTTAGGAGACTTGTGAAGGCTGCAGAAGCTTACACAGCAGTGTCTTCACTGGCTTCTTCTAACCCATTTCTTCGCCTGTGATATCTGGAAGTTTAGTCCAGATCATCTAGTCACTCTACATATATAATCCAATTACAAAATCTGTGAAACCCAGCTCTACTGATAAATCTGAGGACATTGCAATTCAGTCAATTAATTGTGGAAGTCAAACTTGTGATGTATGTTGAGTGTGGACCTGTATTAACCCTCCATAAATCACTTGAAGACTTCCTTGGAGTGATACCATGGGTTTTGTATGCCCATGGTAGTATAGCTTAACATCAGATCTTCCTGAGTCAGCAAAAGGCTAAGGAATAAACAGTCTCCTGACAAGCATGAAGAGGAAGCTGAAAAGTACAGCCTCCCATGGGGACATGGGTCACTGCCTCACACGTGTGAGAAGGGCCTCCCTAGGAGGTTGCCTGGTGCAGAGGGACCTTTCTGGGAAGCCAGGCATTTCTGAGCTTCCAGGTGAGGTTCCTTATGCATGCTAGGATAACCTTTTACTCATCATTGCTATAAAAACCCTTTTCTCTCATGCTTTATGTGCCTACCACAAGTAAGCAGCAGGAGCAGCTAGATGGGCACTGTGCTTGCCAGCTATGGCAGCGCCCCAGGGGAGAGCACGGCTTCCGGAGCTCGCCCCCACAGATGAGGAGTCACCAGCAGGAGAATTCACAGTGGCACCCCCTCTGAGGTGAACCCACGCAGGATCTCCTCCTAGACATCCAGAGTGAGATGTGTAACGTGAGGGGGCACACCGAAGTCCCACAGACCAGAGGTACAGCTGCTTCTGGCACAACACTTTGAGTACATTACGGCTCATCCCTCCTCACTCGCCTACTCGCTCAGCAAGGGCTGCCAAGTCACTTATGGTAACAGTACTTAAGAATCAAAGAAGCACACAACAGATTGGAAAAATCTACCACTTCTGCTAGTGAACTTTCAGTTTTACAAAAGAAAAAAAACAACATTTCAAGCCTTTTATCTTCTCTGGCCCTCAGTTTTGAGATCTGCAAGCACTAGGTATATTACCTGTGAAATACAGATAACATTTTATTGCACACAATGATAAGACTTATGGTGTGTCATTAAAGAAATGTCACTACAATTACCTGTGGCAAAGACAGAAGAATAGTACTCAACAGTGCAGAATCAGAATAATTGCAGATAAGAAAAAAACTGAAGAGAGGCTTTCCATTTTACACAAATGCAGATATCTTGAGAAGTTGCAAACTTTAGGAATTAAATAATTTTTTGTGGGTCTATAAGGAATGTGCATAATCAGTGATTATCACAGATGACTATTAAGTTTAAGACTTCATGTCTTTAAAATGGCAACAGGAGTAAGAGCAAGCTTTGCCAGCCATGAAGCATAACACCACCTGCGTGACACTGTCACAGTCTGCTTGAGACTGTGCTTGGAGAGGGCATTGCTGCAAACACCTGCCTGAGTACTTCTCTTGTATTTGTGATGGCTGATGAATGATCTCAGCACCAGCAGGAGCTTTTGCTGTTTTGCAGTGTTTCCAGCTCCTTGAAAAGCCAGACCAGATGCAGTTTTTTGGTGTAGCCTTACAAGTTCTTCTCAGCTGAGGACCCGTCTTCTCTGGTTCCCCAAACTGTGATAACTAACCCAGTGCCAAACCATGCTGAGTGCATACAGGTGATGGGTTTTGCTGTGGCTGCACTGAGCCTGCCTGCTCCATGTGGCAAGGCTGTGCTCCAGTTTACAGCCACTCAACAACTGCAGCCAACATCCAGTTGTAAACACAGGCTTCACGTGATGCCAAGACCTTTAGCCCAATAATTGGAAATGAATGTCACCATTCAGTGCAGACCTCAGAGATGTTACAGATATTAGCCTGAAAATATTTATTTATTTATGTATTTATTTATTTTTAGTCAGAAGCAAACAATGAGAGAATATACACGTGTCCATTTGGAAGATGCATCTGACCAGTCTCTCTAAAATAACAAACGGGATTTAATTATTAGGAATTCCATTTTAATGTCTCTACAACAACAAAAAAATCATTAAAATTACCTCTCGTCCTTACAGTCTATAATTCTTATATTTTAATGGCACTTTGTTTCAATAATTGCTTTCATGCAGAAAATATTACAACACAAATAATACCCAAAACAATACTCTCATTATTGTCTAGGCAGCTCAATGAAAACTCCAAGAACTCATTAAAATACACTTTTCATGCAATTTGCATTACAATAATGCAGATTAAGTCTCTCAAAAAGTAGACATGATAAAGAAGTCAAATGTATTTCCAGAAATTTGCCCAAACTATTTACCTATTGTTATATGTTAATCACCACCTCATGTTTTGGGATCAGAGCTTTAAATCATGACAGATGATTTTCTTTCTCTACAGAAAAGCAATAAAAATTAGGGCGCACTTTCTGAATTTGGTTTAATATCATTACAATGAAAAACACAGGGGGTATTATGACCATTTTTGCAGTCTCTAAGACTTTCTTTTCTAAGTAATATGTCAGTTTTCACAGATCAGAAAAGTAGTTCTCCACAGTGGGCAGTCATATGTCCTTCAGCTGAAACGTTTGTCTGTTATTTGGGAATAGCTGTAGTTCTATCACTTCAGTTTTCATCACTTCAGCATCTCTTTATGCTGTTGACTCAGTCAAGAGCTGCTTGGCTGAGAAGAGGGTCATCTTCTCTTTATTCCTCTCTTGCTCTCTCAAATGCAAAAATCCAGATATGCTTATGTACCCTGTCTTACCTCTTTTCTTTCTGCTGTGGGGCTACAGCACTTGCTGGAAACAGTCTTAAGGGCGTTTCATTATAGAAAAGGTAACGTCGTGTTAGAGTACAAATACAATGTAGGTGCTGTATGTAATACAGTATTTCAAAAACAGAATCTATTTCCAGAGTTGGATGCTGTGGGGAGTTTAGAAACTAAATAGCAGGACAGCTGCCAATAAATATTTCAAAATAAGCTTTTTTTATTTTTTAATGAGGGTGTAGAAATCTGATGTTTTTGACTCATATGAGCCAATTCCTGTTGTATTTTCTAGATAATGTAATGTCCCATTATGTTAATATGTTTTGAGTCTTGTTACTTCATAATTAATTTTATTCTTTTAAATGTGCAGACAGGGAGTAGAAGACTTTTTCTTCATTTAAATTTAAATACTGTTAACGATGTTTGTTTGGGTTTTCTAAACTTTTTTTTTGTCTGAAAGTAAGACTCTTTTTACTGTACTCTTTTCAGGGAGAGGGAGGGAGGGAATTACTCTTTTGGGTATAGAATTAAGTAATTGTCATCATTTTTTCTGATATTTGAAACATTTCGAGCATATGGATCAGTTTCAAGGCTTTTCAAGGTTTGAGGACCCCACTGGTTAAAGCAAGCGTGTCAATAACTCTGCTTCTGCTCTCCAAGTGTTGCAGGTGGGGAGCTCTTCGACTTCCTGGCTGAAAAAGAATCTCTCACGGAGGAGGAAGCCACGGAATTTCTCAAACAGATACTTAATGGTGTTCAGTATCTCCACTCTCTGCAAATTGCCCACTTTGATCTTAAGGTATGTTGAACAGATAAAAACTTCAACAACTTTAAGCAACATCCATTAAAGTCCTTTGTAATTCTAGCCACAAATCAGTCTTCGTGCAGATCTTGGCCACAGTTTTGTTTTGCTAGCTTATGTATACAGGGGAAAGCTCAGCCATTGGAAAGAAGTTACAGAATTATAAATTGTTCCCATCTCTTTCTAACATAAGATTGTTCAGGGGAAATGGCAATTTTCTGACAAAATTAAACCATTTTGGGGAAGCAAACCTGAAATAAAAAGGAGGACTATGTTGTTTGGGGTTTTTTTAATGTGAAAGAGAGCGGGGTGAAACATTCTGACCTAGATGCCTTTTTCAACTGGGCTTGTTGTTTCAGGCACTTAATTGAAACTGCACTGAGTTAAGTACAAGGATTTTTGTGGAGCAGGCAGCAGATTTCCACTTCTGTCGTTTTCCTTTTTGTGGCTTTTTTTGTTCGTTTTCCGATAAGTTATTGACTGCATCATTTTAAAAATGAAAGCAGAGGTTTTGTATCTAAACTCAGCAACTGCTTTTCAATGTTTGAATTTCAGGATCTTTTCCCCCATAAGATTTATTTTTTTTTCAAAGGTAGACAGATAAACATTCCCTGAAGTCTGCTGAAGTGGGCAGCTATGTCTGTAAGAGAAAAAGGAGGCATGATTATTTCATTACAATTGAAATGTAGTTCTGAAAGGGGGGTGAAGTAGGGAAGGGAATGGATTTCAGAGTAAGCATACCTTTTCCAGTTTCATCCTCATCACCCCAGTAATATATTTGGGCTTTGTATGACAATCAGCAAGAGTAAAAATTGTAAAGCTGGAAAATAATGTATTTCTTAGAGTATCAAATGTGAATTTTCACCAATGTCTTTGTAATTGAACAAGTCATTTTTGGATACACTGGATACCAAAAATTTGTGCATTAAAGTAGGCAGCAACGTGCAGACCAATTAAAGTATGCAATAGAAATGCAGGGAGAAAATAAAGAAAACTACATTTGCACATATCAGATTCTGTAATTGGGAAAAAAAGATAAAAGAAGGGTCACGATGAAGAGCTGTCCTTAATTACTCCAGAAGCCTTGAACAGGATGGATGTGGCTGCAGAACCTCTTCAAAGCACACCAGTTTACAGACATAACAGGACATGGAGACAAGTAGCTGTTTCCGTGTCCTCGTTAAAGTGATGCAGTGTAGGCACACCCCTTTGCTGATCATCCTGACATTGCATCTTATTTCTTCTGCCTCTGCAGATTTTGAGGTAAAACAATGTGAAGTCTATATTTCAAAATAAGCTGGAAAAGACAGGAGAACCTGCTCTTTTTCCTTTCTTATAAGTATGTTGGGCCTTAAAATCTGGGAGCTGGACCACTCCAGAAGTTTCCCTGGAAAATCCAAAGGCAACAAGATACACCTCTCTGATTGCTTATATGGCGTGAAAGAAACCTTTCAGGGACTAATATAAACCAAACCCAGTAATTAATTTATTGGGTTTTTGTTTTCTGCAAGCTCTCAGCAGTGCTGTAATGGCTGTAGCACAGTGTTCACAGTGATGGCTGTGATCTTTACTGGAGGACAGTCTGTTTGCTTAGGGTCAGTCCACATGAAAAATGAAACTGTGGTATCTACAAGAAGTAAAATCTTGGCCTTGTGGAAATCATAGCTCTCCAGCATCAACACGAAATCCTAATTTACCGTAGTTAACTTTTAGGATGTATTAGATCATCATAGGAAAAAGACAGAATTTTTCTTCCTTAAACACAATTCAAGTGTCTAACGGAGGTAAAAAGGAATGTTTAGTGCTGAAGAACACTGGTTCACACTTTGTACCTCTCTGTGTAATCTCTCTTTCTCTCCCCCTTCTTCTCAAAGCCTGAAAACATAATGTTGTTGGACAGGAATGTACCAAAGCCTCGAATCAAGATTATTGACTTTGGTTTAGCACACAAAATTGACTTTGGAAATGAATTCAAAAATATCTTCGGAACACCAGAGTTTGTTGGTGAGAAAACTGTTGTTTCTTCAAACTATTCTTTTTCAGTCTGTAAAACAGTATTTGTAACTTAGCTTGGCTTGCCTGATTTACAGATTATGAAATTTGTGCGTAATTTGTGGTGTTTTGAGATTTAAATAAGCAATTTGTAGCCTTTGATTTCAAATTAGACTTGCATTAATGTGTTTTAATCTATCACACATCTTAGCTTATTATCTCTGACATACATGGACTCAGAGTGAGACTTATACCTCAATGTTCTTTGACTAGGTACTTATTTTGCTGCTTTTTTCTTTAGCTCCTGAAATAGTAAATTATGAGCCTCTTGGTCTTGAAGCAGATATGTGGTAAGTTATTGGATCTTACTTGAAATAAATCTCTCATGATTATGCTTATGTTCTAACCTTTTTTTTTCTCTTCTCTCTCTCTTTCCATCTATTTTTCTCTTCTCTCCCTCATCCTTTTTCTGTTTGTTTTTCCTTCAATCCAGGAGCATTGGTGTAATAACTTATATTCTGTAAGTACCAAAATCTATGGGTGTTTCTTGCAAATGCTGTTGTTTTTAAATTCCTATTCTATCCTCCGGGGTGCTGGTGGTGTCTGTACAAATCAAAGCATTCTGATTGCACATCATGATTCAAGTTGTATGATCTTAAAAGCAATAGTATAATTATTGAAGGAATTGTTATTAATCAGCAATGAGCTAGCATGGGAAACTATCTTCAAATCTGTAGGTGACTTTCATACAGCTGTATCTTAACAGTATTCTTTGAAATTACAGCAAAGTTTTTTGCCCTGCTGCATCACATCTTCCTGAAAGTAGATTAAAACGGAAAACTGTTTACTTTCTACTGTTATTTAATCTCAGAGGGTTGAAGGAGCAATGTTGCAACACACAATGAGAGGAATGTTCTGTCTTTCTTGCAGTCTAAGTGGTGCATCTCCATTTCTTGGAGAAACCAAACAGGAAACATTGGCAAATGTGTCTGCTGTGAATTATGAATTTGAAGAAGAATTCTTCAGTAACACCAGTGCCCTAGCTAAAGACTTTATACGAAGACTTCTAGTCAAAGACCCAAAGTGAGTTGTTTTTCTTCTATGTGGCACTTACATCTCTAGTACTTAAAATTAGATGGTATTTGGAGATGATAGTTTAATAAACATAAAACAGTATGTATTTAATTAATATCTGAAACAGTTCTATCTCTTATTATCTCAAAGGAAGAGAATGACAATTCAAGACAGTTTGCTGCATCCTTGGATCAAGGTTAGCACGCCATTCATTCTCTGTTGTCCTCTTTTTAATCGTTCAAATGAAGAATGAATCATTCTGCATTTCATGCTTTTCAAATTCTTTAACATGGAATATTGTCATACTTGTTTAATGTAAGTTACTGCTTTGGAAAGTTATCTGCATGAAAGGCAACACATGCAGAGTGTAGGTTTCATTACTATATGCTCTGTGTGAGTTAACAGTAGGGAAGTAGCCCTTATGGGAATTAAACTCATGGTCAGACAGAGAAACTAACACTCAGAGAGTACTGCACTGACAAACATACAGTCTAGGAAAAAAACAGTAATCTCTCTTCTGTCCTTCCCCTTTAGATTGAAGAGAGCAGTTGATATGGTGGCCCACTTCCTTATTCAGTGTTTCAGTGTTTGGTTTGGATTGAGCTGTTGTGAAGCTGCTGTGTTGAGAGGGAGAAAATGGCACCTATCATTCTTCTTAATGTGTGTAGTACTACCTGGCAGTTAATTTTTTTTTATTCCATATCACGTTCTGATTGTGGGTAGTAAACCCATTCAGTGCCATTGATTTCCCAGGATGTGGGGATGCACAGTGGGTATTTGATCCCATTCCATTTTCCAGAGAACCAGGTAGCAGAATATTTATCTGTGCCACAACTGCTCCAGTTCACAGCACAACATCAGAGGACAGGCATTTCAACACCAATGTGCCAAACTACAATTTTGACTATGCTTTGCTGACTTTTTGCTGAGATAATCTGAAATAGTGTAAATGTGTGGAATATACCCACATGATGTCTTAAACCTCTAAAGCAATAATTGTGCAAGCTGGTCTCTCTTGGACCAAGTTCCACAGTCGTGAAAGAGACAGGTTGACTGGTACCCTATTACTTTGCTTTATAACTTAACATTCCAGGCATTTGATTCCCACTCCACTGGTCACATCCTCTTTTCCCCTTTCCCACCACTATCTTTACCTGCATTTCCATGGTAGGGAAGTTTGAAACTAGTTCCCTTCCAACCCAAGTCTTTCCAGGATTCTATTATGTATATATGTAAAAATTACTTCAAGAATGGGATCATAAAAATCCAAAATTTAGTAAATTTGGTATACTCCACTAGTCATTGGTGATTAGTATTGGCTCATGAAAAATTTGAATGTATGCAGGCTTAGAACTTGCTGCACTGGTAGGTGGGATGTGATTTTGTTTGGGATGGGGATAATTTTTCAGCAGTATCCAGGTGATTACTGAGACTGTAACAAGGACTGACTGCATTTAAAATCAGTCAGGAAATCTTCCCAGAAGACAGGATTTATCTTGGAAATCAAATGCCTCTATCTGAGAGGGAGGGGAAGGACAAGGCTGAATGGTTTGATGTTTGAAGGGTTTTTTTGTTTAAAATGTAAAAGCACATTTTAGTATTACATTCTTTGGTCTGGATTTCCCTTACAGTTTTTGCTTAAGAAATTCCATCTGTATGCCAGTCTAGACTCTGAATATTAAAATTTTGTGCTTACAATTACTTTATTATTACAGTATGATTGGAGTACTATTATAATGTAAGTGGAAGTTGTGACTGAGGGACAGAGTCTTACATGCAGAATTTTTTTAGAACAGCTTGATTTTCCTTTTGCTCACAGCCGAAAGACACTCAGCAAGCACTTAGCAGAAAAGCTTCTGCAGTGAATATGGAGAAATTCAAGAAGTTTGCAGCACGACGAAAATGGAAAGTAAGTCACTCAAAAACACATCAAAATGTTGGTGACATACAAATGCAGTAGCATTGCCTGTTCCAGGGAAAGGTCAGCACATTTAAGAGTGGAAGAGAAGGAAGAAGAAACACATTCTTCTGTCATTGAGAATAAATTAAGTGCTTGAGTATGGAAATATGGGAGAAGACTTTTTTTGTTAATGATCTGTATACAAATGTTTGTGTGTGGATTGTTTGCTTTGTGCTTCTGCTGGATTATAAAAAAACAAAAGTTGAAGTTTCAAATTCAATAAAAAAAGCAGATGGGCTGTTGAAGTCAAGTCAAACTTCAGTTTGTTTTGCTAAGTCCTTTAAAATCTCTCTAATAGCATCCAATCAGAATTTTCTAATTTTTTTACATATAGCTTTTTTCTTATTATTTTTATAAAGCAATCAGTGCGCTTAATATCCTTGTGCCAAAGATTATCAAGATCTTTCTTGTCCAGAAGTAGCATGAGTGTCGCTAGAAGTGATGATACTCTGGTAAGTGTGTTGTTACATATTTAGAATGCTTTATCACACATGAACTTTGTTAATTTCTAACAAACAGAAATATTAGACTCTTGAAAATTTGCATAATTAACTAATCGCCTAAGTAGAAAGAAATATATTTTCAGGCTACGAAAATCAGTTATCCATAGTTCAATCTTCTGCATCTTGAAACCTTGAAATTTAGCTTATTGTGTTGAGGCTGATACCTGGTGTCAAAAATTCATTTCTTGATTATGAAGTTTGTTTCATGAAGACTTTTTTGTACCATAACAATTATGTGGTGAAAAAGTGTCATCATCATTTACTTATCATTTACATACATCATGTAGACCAAAATAATATTCCTTATATTCCTTTTATTTTCACTGAATATTCAAAATCATTGAGACCGTTTTAAATCAAATGAATGCTAGACAGCAGTGTCACAACAAGCAGTTATTTAAGGAAGAAACTTTAGAGTTGGCCAGAATTCAGTTTGTGGTATTAAATACAACTAGGGTTGAGTAGTTAGGAGCAATTGCTGTAATTTGTAATTAAAATGCTTGTAAATCCAAAAGCATTACTCTACAAGTTTTAATACATACTTCACAAATTCCCTGTGATCAGCAAGGAATGTGTCTTAATATGTTGAGAGCTGGGGAATATCATCTTTTCTGTGCATTAATAGGATCAAAATTCAAAAATTCTACAAAGCCCTTTTCATGCATATGATCTTCCCCATGTCCCTCCTTTGCAACTCCATGCTCATGTTTCCACTTTTTCTCCTCTTATCCTTCGGCTTCTGTGCTCTTTGTTCTCATCTTGCTCTCATTTCCCTGCCCACCGCCCCCCACCTCAGCTGTCTGTGTGCCTTTTAACACCGGATCAGCATTTCACACCTGTGTTCCAGCAGAAAGGATTATAGCCCAATGTTAGTGTCCTAAAAAATCTGAAACCTCAGGAGAGAGGAGGTAAGAGCAATCCAAATAATGGGCTCTGTGAATTTCAGCTCTTTGAAATTCTGGTGCAGAGGAAAAAAATAAAGTTACACATATTAGGCATATTACTTAGGTTCTAGATTTTAACTGATCCATTTGAATAGATAAAACCTTGAACAAAAGCACCTCTTGGGTTTTTTAATTGCCACATGTATGCATGGAATAATTTCATTTTATGCAAGTATTGCTTCTATTGAAATCTATCATCTACTTTTCCTACGAAGAAAAAGAAAATACACCTAATACAGGAAACTTGTGTGGAATCTCAGTGAGCAACAGGTTTATGCTTGAAGAAGAGGGAAGCATATTTTACTAGAAAACTTGGCGGGGAGTTTGGTGTGGGTTTTCAAATAGCATGCATACATGCTTGCCATATGGTTCATGAAAAATTACAACTTGCAGCTGAGGCACTCTTTTACAAAAAAATATTTATAAAAATTGAAGTTTTAATTCTTTTTTTGATGTCTTGGCAGCTGTTTAGATATGGATTTTTTTCTTAAAGCTAACAATTTTTCTTCTTTCACATTTAATTGCAAGGATGAGGAAGATTCTTTTGTGATGAAAGCTATTATTCATGCCATCAATGATGACAATGTTCCTGGATTACAGCACCTTCTGGGATCTCTGACAAATTACGATGTCAATCAACCTAACAAGGTAGTGTGGGTCTGTGTTGAGATGTGAGGTGTGTGGGAGACTAGCTACCATCCTGTTGAACAGAGCAGTGTGATTGTAAAATAGAAACGTAACACCTGGAATGAAAAGGCAAACAAATGGGAAAAAATTCTGCCTTTTTTCTAGGAGAAATTTACATGTGCTTTGTGTTCAGTCTTCTCAAGATACATTAAAATGGAGCCCAAAATGGGATTTTTTGCCTAAGTATTTCAAAAGTATAACTCAAATCTATGGTCAGGACCTGTGGTGTATCAAATATCAGCTTTCACTCTTGGTTGCAGTTGCTGTTTGTTGTGGCCGAAGAAGATGGCAGAATACTGAAGAATAACCAGACTGCTAAAACTGACTTTGCAAAGCATTGTTAGAAGTTGCAAACGGCAGAAGTTGATTATGTGAACACATTAGATGGCAGTGTTCATTTTCAGTGATGAAATTGCTTGTCCACTACAGTATTTCAGTGCACCAGCAACATCTAGGAAAATGAAATGGGACTGCCCATTAAAACAGAAAATACAGTGATTTCTTAAATAGTTCAAGACAAGAGTCACACTTTTTTACAAGGTACATTACAAAGTACTTCCAGAAATACTATGAAGAGCAGTGTAGAAGCAAACTATATGTTATTTTACTGTGATGGGCTCTTGAGCCATTTAAGAAATCACTGTATTTTTTGAGTTTTAATGGGCAGTCCCATTTCACTTTGCTAGATGTTGCAGATGGCTTGTGTCTGAGGTGGTGTGGTAGCTGCAAAGAGATTGCAGAGGGGACTGTTCTTGCCAAAAAGGGCTAATAAGAGCTCAACAGTAATATTCTTAATTTTAAAAGCATATATTTGCTGATATATCATGAATTCATCTCAAAAATATGGAGAAAACAGCTGTGCAATAGTTTTTTTGAACAAAAGCATAAATTATTTTTATACAATATTTCCTGAAGATTTAATTTGAAAGTGGAAATCCAGAAATGCTATTCAATGCCTGCCTTCTATCACACTGTTTTCTTAATCCTTCAGTAATTAATTACATCATTCTTGCTTGTATTTCATTGTTAGCATGGAACACCTCCACTACTGATTGCAGCTGGCTGTGGAAACATTCAGATGCTTCAGTTACTTTTAAAGCGTGGATCTCGTATTGATGTTCAAGATAAGGTTGGGCTTCTGCTTTTCAACTGCTCTATAATAATAAGTTTTTTAGTACAGTTAGCAGGAGACCAGCAGTTCAGAACAAGTGGTATTGGAAACTAAAAACTCTGAGCTGTAAATCCTGTTTTCTGTCTTCCACAACAAAAATATATGACCAAGTTTTTAGTAATGTCATTTGCTCCTAATACATAGCCTCTGATTTTCATCACTTTATTAGCTGAAATAATTTGAATGATACTAATCATACAGTGTAGTTCATGCTTACAAAACCACCTCAATTAGTTCAAATTAGCGATTGCCCTAAAACACAGTGGTGAACTTTATTTAATATAGAATGATAAATTAATATTTTAGCTGTGGAGAATATTGCAACTAAAATTCATATTTGATGGAGGATAAGCTTTGCAATAAGCTTATTTTCCAGATGTGCTGTAACAGTTCATTTAAAGCTTGATGAACTGTATGCTTCTCCATCTAATTGATGGTAAAGCAAGCAGAAGAAAGGTTTTTATCTCATGACTGTTTTTTTCCAAAGAACTCTCGAACAAGGGAGAAGAGGATTATCCTTGCAAACAGTTAATAATCCTGTTAATCATCCTTGCACAGAGGGGTTTTTGTTTTCACTGTTGGTATGTAGGGTTCTTGAAATTTTTTTAAAAGTGAATGTGTTCATATAAACTTGAATAGATTTTCAGTGTGTCTGTGTACACCTAAGTGCACATGTACCTCACCTGGAAATCTAGAATTAGAATTTTGACTTGACCAATAACATCTGAAATTAAATATTTTTGACAGGCTGGATCTAATGCAATCTATTGGGCTTCTCGACATGGACATGTAGAAACACTGAAATTTCTCAATGATAATAAATGTCCTTTGGATATTAAGGATAAGGTAAGAAAATAACTCCTTTTCTACACAGAAGACCGCTTCCTATAACTTTCATCTTAGCAAAGAGATAGGTCTTTCAATTGAAATGGTTTTCAGCTGTGCCATAATTCCAAGAATTTTAACTGGCTTTTTTAGTGTAGTTTTCTAAGTTGACATATAAGGCCGTGATAACAGAACTTTGAAGTAGCTGGATGTACTGATTATTTTCCTGACAAATGTTCACCAAGTGTGCATGTTAAATGTGGTGAGTACATGGTGGGTAGGTGGGAAGTACAAGCCTAAATTAATTTTCACTTGAAGACTTGATTTCTCATTGGAACTCAAGGTAAAATCGTGATTCGGTTTTTCATTCCTCTTGATTGAAAATCACTTTTGTCTGACAAGTAAATTTGACTGTTATTAAGTTGAGTATAAGGAAGCCTAACAATTTATAGCTGATGAGCACTTACCTTGTCTTTGGCAGTGTTATTTGAGCAACATATGCCCTAGAAACTAGTTGCTGTTAAATTTTTATACCATAGCAATGATTTTTTACTAGCCAAAACTCCAGTAGAGAAGAAATTATACTGGTGAAACAGTTTGCTTTGTTAAGAGAACCAATGTAAGGCAAAGTACACTAGGAAAATTGTTGTTTGACTCCTGATAAGGCTACTAGGAAAAAGGTTACTCTCTTAATAAAAATACTGTTTCTGTTTCATATAATGTCAAAAAAGAAAGTGTTGCATATAGTTAGACATAGTGACCAAAATGCACCAGGGTACACAAACATATTAGACCAGCTCCTTACATTTGAATAAACAGGGCTGGGGGGGGGGGGGAGCATACGGAAATATTATGAATATAAATGGGACATCTGTTTCAACACAGTTGCACACACAGCTTCCTCCTCGTATTGCTCAGAAATCCCGTGGTGGCTGTGATCTGGAACAAATAAAGTAGAAAAATAGGTTCTGGAAAAAGAAAGCCTTTGAAGAAATAACCTACCTGCCAAGCAGTGGCGTGTCTGTCACGTACAGCCAGTTTGTAACTCTGCTGATGGAGCTGCGTGGCTGGGCCAGGGAGAGGGAAGAGCATCCCTTGCAGGACTCAGGGCATTCAGGCTGTACAAGGTGTACAGGCAGTGAAATCGTGGCGTGACACAGGAAATTACACTGGCATGTTCTCCTGTAATTGCAGTCCGGGGAGACCGCTCTCCACGTGGCAGCTCGCTATGGGCATGTGGATGTGGTTCAGTTTCTCTGTAGCATTGGATCCAATCCAAACTTTCAAGACAAGGTGAGTCAAAAACACAGTCTGCATTTTTTTCAACAAATAAAGCTTTATACAAGTGGTCAAAACTTCAAGTCTCACTTTCAGCCTCTGGCATGTTTGCAAACCAGAATTATGGAGGTTTTGATAGCTCTTAATAGATAAAGATTCTGTGAAAAACAGAGAGAACCAACCAGTGCTATAAAATACAGGTCCTCTGAAAAATGAAAGCTTAAAGACAGAGAAACAACTCTATGAAGGTGTGTACTTTGTGAGTTCAGCTAAAGATTTTTATTCATTTTTGCCTTGCATTCTGCTTGGTTTTAGCAGTCATAGGATTCTTCTGCAGTGTCAAGGACTCATTTTTGAAAATGAGAGCAGGGCTCAGGAGGGTTTCTTTAAAGGTCTGAAGTCTTGCAAGAAAACAAAGAAGAAAAAGCTTAATAGGAAAGGCTTAATAGAAAAAGAAAATCCATTTGACCCAAATTTGACTCCAGAAGCCTCCCCAAGTGGTGCATCCTCTAGGAGTTCCTTTTCCTTGTTTAAGGAGCCCTAGGCTGAGAGAGGTCGTGACACACTCTTTGTTTCTTCACACTCAGATTTTTGCAGAAACATTGAATACAGTCAAAGTCCTCTGCTATTATCAGCCTCAATTGTCTCCTCTTTTGCCAGGTACAGAAAGTATATCCCATTTCTTAGGATCTGATAGAGCTATTCTTTTAGTGTGTTTTAATTCTCCCTGCTTTTTCAGTGGACTAGTTTCAGCATGTTTTTGTGAATCATTTGAGGTTTTTAATGGTGTTCCAAATAACTGCTCTGGTGTACAATGAATTGAAATGGAATATTTGAATATTTTGAAGTTTCCTGGGTTCAAGTGAAAAAACAAATTAGCACTTCAGTCACAATTGGACTCTAAATGCAGACAGTTTCAAAGGCTTGTTGTGATGCGTCTTTAAAGGACTTGGGTTTTTAAGTATCTTTAGGAAGTGCTTTCTCAACATGGTAATCAGAGTGACCTGCCTCAAACTGCAAGTCTGGTGGGATTTGCATCCCCGTGGTGATCGATCTGTTTTAGACATTGGATTAGCCACAGCACACAGGATGCAGAAGTTGTTTGTGAACAAGGTCTGTTTTCAAGTGAGAGAGCCAAGATAGTTAGCCTCAGGAACATGAATAGATTTAAAGTAGGATTGCTGACATACGAGGTGTCATAACCACTTGTATGTCAGCTGAACTTATTATTGGTTTTTGAATGTCAACATTAGAAAATACAACATCTTTTTATAGGGTTTACTTAGTAGACTGTCTTTTATTTTTTCATACCATTATTTTTAAGTTGAGGAATTATTCTTCTTGAAGTTTGGTTGAGTCCTGTGTTGATTTTCGATGTTGATAGGAAGAAGAAACCCCACTGCACTGCGCTGCTTGGCACGGCTACTACTCTGTTGCCAAAGCACTCTGTGAAGCTGGTTGCAATGTGAACATTAAAAACAAAGAAGGGGAGACCCCGCTCCTGACAGCATCTGCTAGGGGATACCACGATATTGTGGAATGCTTGGCAGAGCACAGGGCTGACCTTCATGCAACAGACAAGGTTAGTTATATCCGGAGGCCAAGGGACGTGTCTCTCAATTGCTTCATTTGAGTGCTGCAAGTCAGCATTGTTTCCACAACGTGAATTTTCCACAGGGCCTATTGATGGCTGAAAGAGTCTTTAAGGTTTTCCACTGATGATTATTATTCCGTGATTGGGTTTTTGCTGATCTATCACCTCCTTATCATTTATCACCTCATGAGTAGCACTCTTTGAAAAATTGCAGGAGCACCAAGTAATTGGCAACAAACTGTTAACTTCAGAGAAAAAGATAGATTTGCTGTTGGCCTTTGATTACTATGTGTCAGATAAATCACACCCATTTCCAATAAGAACTGTATAAAAATATGACTCTATTTGATTCAGAATCAATTTTTGTCTTCCATTATGTAATTCCAATAAATAAATTTGGAATTTCGTTCCTTGCATTTTTGGTATGGCTGATCTTTTAGCTACCTTTATTACTCATATTAACAAAATAGTTCTTCAACTGAGTTCAGAAAAAAGTTTTCACTTCTAAAAGAATTAAATTGTTTTTTCCAGTTACATTGTCTCTTTAAGTTGTTCCACAGAGAGAAAGCACTGTCTTTAAAGTTACTGATCAGAAAAGATTGCATGAATTTTGCATCACTAACTTCTGTTTAGTAAACACTAGAGTTTACAATATTCAGCTGGTTTTTACTGTTGATCACTCTCCTCCCTCCAAGGAAAGCTGGTAGAAGAGAATATGAGTTTTTATTTAATTTATTCCACTGCAAAATGGCTTAACAGAAACTTGCTTTCATCTCATGACTTATTTGTTCTGACAGGTATGGTGCATCTCCCTGTCTCCACCTTCAAATTAAAAACCACTGTGATTCTTGAGGCAAGGAGATGCACCCTATTACTTGAGAAGGTTGTGATTTTACTAAATGTTTTTATTTTTAGCATTATTTGATCTCACAAGTTGTCTCTTTATTTCAGGATGGTCATATAGCCCTGCACCTTGCTGTAAGAAGATGTCAAATAGAAGTAGTTAAAACGCTCATCAATCAAGGATGTTTTGTAGATTTCCAAGACAGGCATGGCAACACTCCCTTACATGTGGCCTGCAAAGATGGGAATGTGCCTATTGTGACAGCACTGTGTGAAGCAAGTTGTAGTTTGGATATCACTAATAAGGTAATGGAATATGGATGCTGGATTATGTTGCTTATTAACTTATCTTTTCATTAGGTGACCTTTTCAAGTTCTCTGATATGAAAAAGTATTTTCTTTGATTTTTCTGTCTCTCAAAGTAGCCAAATGCAAAGTATTAAATGACTCACCTCACAAATTTACCAAAGTTCGCTTCAGTTGAATAGATCATTGAACATGCATGAAAGAAAGGACCCAGGTGAATTATCGCAGTATGTTTGCCAACCCTCTTCCCTGGACTTTTAGCTTTGAATTATGCAGATTACATCTAGGTGCAAAAGAACACGTGAAATGCATTGCAGCTGGCTTTGATTTCATATGTGACATTACGTTATACATAGAATTGGAGACTAGTATGTTTTCTGCTACAACATCATAGCTAAAAATGATGATTGTGATGATTACTGGTAGATGAATGCCAGCTAAAAACAATCTGTAGGTGGTGTAAGCACTTTCCAAAAAGAATATTTCATTACCTGTCCCTTAATTTCGAGACACTAGTGTCTCTTTTGTTGCTTCTGTTGTGCTCATGCCGTAGTGCCTGGGATAGCTAGACATAATGCTTTACTGGTTTATATTATGTTTTTTATCCTGGAGGTCTTTAAGAGAAAAGTGAGCTGTTTCAGGAAACTTTCTTTATATGGTTTGAATAGGTCAGGGTCAGCCATTGAACTCTGCTGACAGGCTGTGGTGCTTACGGATTCATGTTTAGCTCCGAATGTCTTTCTCTGCCCTATTTAAATTTTATATATGCTATAAAGTTTAAAAATTACTTATAGGAATCTTTATGTTGCTATCTGCAATTTCTTTAATTCAGGTGTTTTAGCTTCTTCATGTTTTTTCCTGTAAAAGTACATATTCTAGCAAGAATACTTTGCTAGTTAACACTTCTATTCATTACCAAAGCACTTACACTGTATTAGGCAGATAAAGAAAATTATCAGGTTTTTTGAGGATTGTCCATGCAATCACTTTTGGCTTCAACAATTAAAATCATCAGCTGTCTAATGAAAAAACCTAAAACATTTCACTCCCCAGTCCTGCTTCTCAGCTTAAATCTGATTGACTAGGCAACGAAATCCAGATCCACAGATAAGAGCACATTTTAGAGAAGTCAAGTTAATGGATCACGAGGTTGTTGCCCTGTTTGCTAGTGGAGAATGCTGAACTGGGATCACCACTGGCATGCTATGGAAAAAGTAATTAGCCTTCAAATGTTCAGTGGCTGTGGGATCATGGCTACAGAAGCTATGGTTGTAGTTAGTCTTTTGCTGTTATTCTTTTAGAAGCAATGTATTCTGGAGAGATTTTTAGAGAGCCCTTTATTTGAAATGGTGAGTTTGGGTGTTATTAAAGAATCTTAATTTCTCCTCTTCAGGAGCAAACCCTGTAGTAACAGGGCATTAACAGAATTAACTTCTGTCCTTAGTCCAGACATTTGGCTTTGTCCCACGTGTGTGTAATACTGATTGAAGGCACTGTCTGTCTCTTTCAGAGATTCAGTGCAGTAGAACATCACACGCATTTATTTAGAATCATAGAATCACAGAAGCATTTAGGTTGCAAAAGAACTGCAATATCAGAGTTTAATGGTTAACCTAGCACTGTCAAGTCGACCACTAAATCAGTCCCTATGTCCCACATCTATATGACTTAAACACCTCCAGGAGCGGTGACTCCACCACTTCCTTGAGCAGCCCATTCCAGGGCTTGAGAACCCTTTTAGTGAAGAAATTTTCCCTGATATCCAATCTAGATCTCCTCTGGCACAACTTGAGGCCATTTCCTGTAGCCCTGTGACTTGTTTCATGGCACAAGAAAGCTGCACCCAGCTCACTACACCTCTTTTTAGGCAGCTGTAGAGAGTGACAAGGCCTCCCTGGACCTTCTTTTTCTCCAGGCTAAACACCCCCAGCTTCCTCATCCTCCTCACGGGACTTGTGCTCCAGACTCTTCCCCAGCTCCATTCCCTTTTCCAGCCATGCCCTAGCACCTTAATGTCCTTCTTGCCATGAGGAGCCAAAAACTGGACACAGGATTTGAGGCGTGTCCCAAGAGCAAGGGGACAGTCACTGCCCTGGTCTTGCTGGACACAGTTTATAACACGAGCTGAGGTGTAGGGTTTGGAGGAGCTTGAGTGTCTTTTCAGATTCCAGTTGCCAGAAAGCTGGCTTTGCTCTTGAAAGAAGAAATACTTCTTTCAAGAAATAGTTTCATGAGTTTGTTTCTGATTGTAGACAGGAAGATGTGAATAGTAGGCTAGCAGCAGAAAATTAAAGGTAGGTCTTGTAACAGTAGCTCTGAACATGCAAAACCAGAAGTGGATGTCATGAGGACCTGTTGTCAGTGAAGAGATTCATGAAAAATAGAAAAAATTGGAAAAGCAATACTTTACAGCACTTTCCCTCTTCACTGAAAAAATATATTATTTCATGATAACTTCTTTCATTCACTCCTTTTATTTCACTGGGTGAAAGGGGGAGATATTTAATCTTCAGTAGTACTTGGATTGAAGTAGAACCCAGAGTTCTAAAGGTTAAGGAATTAGGGTTGTTTAAGTGGCTCATATTTAATTAAGTAAAAAGACAATTAAATTTTTTGAAATTAAAAAGACACTATCAAATCTAGCCAAAAAAGCCCTCTAAAGGATTCCTTCACAGTTGTGAGTGATTTAGCTATAAGATTGTTTCCCCATTTTTAAAATAGTCATCTAGCCTTTGTTTTTAATTGCACTTTTGGCAGTTGTGCTTAAGCTGCAATCAGAAGTACTTTTTCTTGCAGTTTTTGCAAAACCTTTCCTGTGTATCAGTATGTATAATTGTATAATATGTTTGATTATTATCTATAAAATTTAAAGTGAAGTTCTTTGACTGATGTAGTGACACTTCTTTCCTCATGTTAGTATGGAAGGACACCTTTACACCTGGCAGCAAATAATGGCATTCTTGATGTTGTCCGGTTCCTTTGCCTTACTGGTGCCAATGTAGAAGCATTAACTTCTGTAAGTATTGAGGGATGCTGTTCTTCTTTTTTTGTGCATGACAGTAGAAAAAGAACTCATAGGTGTAGGAAAAGGACATTATATTTTGAAATTTGAAAAAAAAAGTTGTATGTTATACAACATGAGTGGTACTTGTTATATCTCTCTTGTCTACTTGTTCTCTTCTTGCAACTGAATTTGGAACTGATTATGGTACAGTACAGCTACCACTTTGTCTACACCTAATAATTTCTTCATCTTAGAATTACTTGCATTGTTGTGTTCTCTATAAGCACAGTGAGTCACTTCATTAAGAGGTACATCATTTTAATTCACATTTGAAAAACATACAAATGCATTGCATGTATCTTAAATACTTTTCTTGCTTTAAAGGGGTTAAGAAATTCTGATTTTATGGTGGGAGACATGTGGTTGCATGGATGAGTGAACTAGCATGCGAGTATCCTTGTAAACGAAATCATTCATGTCAGATCAGTTAGCACCAATGCTTCCAGTTAGTAATACTGAAGGCATTTTTCATTTTCAGTAGGGTGAGAAACATCCTCCTAATGACATACCCACAGCAGGAATGAAGTGTCCTTCGTCATATGCACGATAAATTACAGACATCATGCACGTTTTGTATTCAGATCCAGCAGATCATTTTACATTGCTACTCACTGTAACCAATGTATTCTGCTTAGAAATAACTACTGCTCTTTATGAGGAAGAGATGTTGTCATTAGATTTTAGTTGAGTCCACATTTTTCAGAGTTCTTTTCCTAACAAATTATTCCTGAGATGGCTGAAATGGAGGGGGAAAAGAAGAAAACTTCTGTATCATTTGCTTTACCCATTTCATAGAAAATACTAATTTTTCTGTTGTTTTCCTCTAGATTTAGCACTACAGTCTCTTCTTTTAACCACAGATCGTACATAGGAGGAGAATGCCAATAAACTTGGAATTGTGGCTTAAACAATTTAGGACTTAATAATTACTTTTTGATAACTATTGGACTGTATATTGCTATGTCCCCTATTAATAAGAATGAAATGTGCATGCAGTGGACTTGGACTTGTCACCTGTGTTTGTCTTTTTTGTCTGTTCATTACATCCCGTTGTGTATATGTATTTGCACTACTATGTGCTGTAGACGTGAGATAAAATAAAAGGGTGATGGGGAATTCTTGAGCTGTTGCACCTCATTTATGTCATGACAGCTGTGTTGGTATAATTGCCTGTGTGGACACTGTCATTACAAGATAAAAGTACATTTTGTCTCTTTAGTTTAGGTCAGTTTGAAGGACATAACAAAATAAATAGTGCTGATACTAAATCTAGCAGGAGCAGTACGCTGAATATACATAACCATCCATTATTCCAGCAGTATGGCAGCAAAAAGAAGGAAAAAGGAGGGGAGGACCAGAGGGACCTGAATGTTGTGACTTTAATATTTCAGTTTTGCATCAGTTTGCTAGAAGGCGGTTAAACTGTCCTGATAAGTATATTAACAGCTCCTTCTGAGCCAGTGCAATAGAATTAATGGCCTTTTTCTTTTCTCAGTATGCCATTTCTGAGGAGCTAACTTTTCCAACACCATTAAGGAACGGGGCTGTATTATGAATTCCTTGCCTTCATTCTGGGTTAAAGCCCATTTTGGAACTAGTCTATTTGTAATTTGCTTACATGGATGGTGTTAAGTGTCCCTAGAAAACCTTCCACTCCCGGAGTATACAATCATTTCAAATGTTTGAAGACTGCCCCAAAACATCTGTTGTACTCACATGTTAACTGGCACTGTGCTGTTGGATTCTCCTCATGGAAGTTTATAAACCAACTTAAAATTGTCAGATTGATTAAAAATTTTGGATGCAGATGCTTGCAAATGCCACTTGAGGCTGTCTGGTTTGCAATATAGGGAGCCAGTCAGCCATTGTAATGGAATATTACCAGTAGGTGCAAAATATGCTTTCATGAATCCTGTAACCAAGCCCTTCTTATATGTCAGTTTTGCTTACCTATTGCTATACCAGTGTGTAGATTCTCTGTAATTTTCAGGAAAGCTTGAATAGGAAAATAACTTGCTATTTTGCTTGTCGATGTATTTTCAAATTCTCTTATATAAGATACTGAAATAAACAAAATACTCCTAAATTATTACCTCTGTAAGAGTCAAAGTAGTAGGCAATTTTTCTTTTAGTCTTTTTAATATTAAACTGCTGATCTGTGAAACATATGTAACTAAATGACAAAACCAGAATGCTGAAGGCAGCTTTGCTTCTCCTTTAAAACTTGCTGATGCAATTTAAACTGTATCCCTTACAAGTTTCTTACTTTCTGGAATCCTCCAGTGGCTGATACACCACTGTCAGTCTTTATCCATTGGTAAACAAACATTCACCTCCTATTCATGTGATTCAATATGCTGATGTGTCCCTTCTTTGTGGCCATTTAAATTTATTCCATGGGTAGTATCTAGAAATCATTATCATCCTCTAATTGGTGAGAAGAGAGATGGAATTCAGGGGGAAGAGTGTTGACTTTGCTCTCAGACTCTGAATTCAAAGTATCTTGTTACAGTGGCATCTAGATGCCCATCTGTAAAAGAAAACTGAAGGAACTGCTGCTAATAATTTGTGTTTTAACAGGATGGGAAAACAGCAGAAGATCTCGCCAGAGCAGAGCAACATGAACATGTAGCCAGTCTGCTTGCAAGACTTAAAAAGGTTGGGAATACATGAATTTTAAGTGAGGTTTTCATCAAAGCCATTCTAAAAGCTGTTGCAAGATTCCTTGCTTCAATGGTGTCTTTTTTTTATTTTTCCTTTTTATATTTTAGTTTGAAATTATACCCTCAATTAAAGCAAATATGTACATACTGAAGAAGTTAACTAAGCTAGCCTGCACCACTGATTTATAGCTATCAGTTTCTGACAGTGCCTAGCAAAGCATCTAAGGTGTTTAGTAGAAAATAAACTATTAAGAATTAGCACATCCCCCAAGATGACTTATTTCCTCACCATTACCATTTCCCTTAATTAAGGTATGAAGGATGAGGGGTTTGCTCCCCTTCCAAAAATGTCAATACCATATGGAATAGTTGCCTACGTTCTCATTGTTATCTTTTAGTTCTGCATTTTTAGGATATCCAAATGTCTTGTCAGCTAGAACAAAAAGATGACCTGGGCTTGTTGTGAGGCAGTATATCTGACACATCTGATACACGTTGATTAGTCAGACAGGCAGCATCATTCATGCTGGGAAGGTTCAGAGCCTATTTGGCTGGAGACTACAGGCAAGAGCCAGACCAATTAAAATAATCCTGTTATAATTATAGTGATGAGTCTGTGATTGGAGAAACTGAACTAAATGACCATTTCTATTGCTAGTAAAAGATGGTGCACACCATATATTGCCAAGGTAGAAGTAGAATCATGTCCTTTAGGCCTGTCAGCAAATCTACACTTCCTAGGACTGTAAACTATATGTGCGTGAAGATGTGAGAAAGTACAAAGATCAGACTTCCTTTGCAATGGCAGCTTTTGTAAAGCTTTCAGAATAGGCTCCATTTTGCATCTCCACACCAAACTCTTATTTGGCAGGCAGGTAAATTTGTGATTTATTCATGACGTAAATATGAAAATAATACAAATTGACTTAGAACAAAGGAAGAAAGGTCAGATAGATCTCTTTCAAAAGAAATATTAGTAAACTGTAACTCTCTTCTTGATAGTGGAATATACATTACTAAAGGCCTATCTCTATATATGTGGGGGAAATACATGGTAACCATAAACTTCATTAAATTATACTTTGTAACAGAGAATCTGATCAACTGAAATTAACAAATTATGTCTAACCACTGAAAATATTCTAGTACTACTTAAAATGGCCAGTATCATGTAGTACAGAGCATACTTTCCACTTATTTTTGGTGCTTGTGCAGTATTTTGCCTCTGACACAGACACGTGAAGAACCTGCTATCATAGTGGCTCTTGTGGAGGATTCGGGATAAGCTGTAAACAGTGCAGTGTTTGCACTGCGTCTAACTTACTAAATAAGCGCCTGCTGGTGAAGAAGGAACAAAATTGTATGCACTACTGTTTCTGTCAAATTTCTCAGCTCAGTTGCTGCATGCTTAAATTCAGGGGTGCTCATGCTACATGTAAATTAGGTGGAAATGCAGAACAATAGAGCCTCTCTCTCAGCTCTAAATGGGGAAGTGAAGAAAGGGAAGGTGAGCCTAGTTCCTTTCCCCTCAGACTTTTCTGCTCCCTCCCTGTTTCCTTGAAATTCACCCAAACATGAGAAGCACAGAAAAAGTTGATGTAAAGAAGAGAGAAGAAATGCACATTGAGTTATTGGATGGTTCAGGTGATAGTTGTCACAGCAAAATTCTGCAATGCTGCATGTATATTCTATAGGAGTGTCTATATTGGTTAACCTTCTGAGACTGATGGGTGAGGAGAATGGGCACTGAGAGAGACTAGTTTTGACACTTTGCCCTCTCCATTGAAGGTCAGAATAGTTCCATTCACTGATTTGAGCCTGAAGATGTGCGATTTTCATGAAATGTTAAGGTGTCTCTTAAGACTGAGCATTAAACTCTCCTGTCTGCCTGTCCAGTAACTGATGGCTTGCATGATAAACCAGATGAACACCAGTCTGGCAAGAAAAATTTATTTAAACCCTATGTTGAGTTTTTTGGGAGACAAAAGTTCCCTGCCACACATTCTGAATTCTTCTTTGTGTTGAATTTTAGGATACGCACCGGGTGATTTTTATCCAGCAGCTGAGACACACACAGAATCCACAGCCCCGGATCAAACTGAAGTTGTTTGGATACTCTGGCACTGGGAAAACCACCCTAGTGGAGTCCCTCAAATGTGGCCTGATACGAAGCTTTTTCCGAAGACGTAGGCCTAGGCTCTCCTCCACAAACTCAAGCAGATTCCCCCCATCTCCTTTGTCTTCCAAACCTTCAGGTATGGTTTTGAGCCATTACATTTGTATGAGAAAACATTTTCCTCTTATTCTCTAAGGTGCTAAAATAAGCTGTTGGCTGCCCTGTAAAAGACAGGACAGCCTGAATCTGTAAGAAAGAAAAAAATGGGAGAGGCGATTGACTTCTCTGTGCATAGGCTCGTGCCTAAAGTAAGAGGAAGAAGACTAGCAAGTGTGAAGGATACCTGAGTAGTTAAGGTTTTGTTTGCTTACGTGCTGCATAAGTGAACTTGTAGAGTGGAGGACAGGATTTGTAACACTGCTGTCTATTTTCCAAAAGAAGTCCTAGGCTGTAAAAATCAGTGTCATTACTAGTTTCCTTTGTGCTGGAGGAACTTGAACAAACACTGCAAAACTGGAGCAGTTGCTGCATCTCTATGTGATTTTTAAGTAATAACAGGTTTCAGAACTGCCTCTGATGCCTTGGAGTGGATGCCTTGGAGTGTTTTTCCCTAAGATACAGGATTGAATTAGCCCAGTTAGAGGTGTCTAAAATCATCTTAAAATGGAAATGGAAGTTCTCTAAACTGAAGTAAACGTTTGCAAATATTAGGGAATAGATCTCTCATGACACACCAGCTGGCCTGTGCAAAGTGGGAAGAGCTACAATGTGTGGAGGAGCTAGCTAGGTTTATACTTAAGCATGCGCCCAGTTCTTCAGTTCGAAGAATCCAGAGGGGGACAGTGGAAAGAGCAGTGAATTGTTTGTCTGGGTCCCTCTTCTGACACTGGGAGCCTACACAAGCAAGGCAAGCATGTTGAGGAGCTCAGGTTTAAACTGATATTTAGAAGTGGTCTTACCGTGTAAGTTTTAGATGAGGCTAGGGTTGTCTTTTTTTGAAAAAAACCAAACTTTTGGATAATACTTGCAAGTTTGGATTTTGTTCATAATTTTAAAGTAATATTAGAACAGTGCTAGTAGTAGCATTCATCTCTACTTTATCTCTATTCACCTGAGAAAGCTAGAGAGCATTCACAGAGTGGCTTAACAAGGGAAGATCCATGCCACAGAGATTGTCATTGCATTTGATGTCTACTTAACACAAGGGCCTCACATCTGTGACAACAGAACAAAAGAGCTTGATTAAATTAATCAATCAAAAGTTCTTTATTTATTTATCTTAATTTACTGTGTTATACAAAGGGCAATAAATCACTCAAGGAATATCAGTTCCTGGAGGCAGTACAAGATTTTGACTGAAGATAGATTTTTTTGTGTTGGTTTGTAACAGAACCAAAGAAGAGGTGTTATGTGCTTACACTATCATAAAATCAGAAAGACTGCCAGTCACACTGGCAAATCAGTGTAGAAATAAAGGTGAATTTGTAGCATGCCCTTCAAAAGAGCTTATCTACCTAAATATAAAGCCAGAAAGATGTGCAGTTCTGTACATACAAAGCTCAAGTTTTGTTTCTTTCAATATATGGGGATTTTTTGGGAAGTAAATCATTATATAGCATGTAAATTATATTATGGGCTGAGTGACATAATCAGATAAATATTTAAATCAGCATAATTTGATCTATACTTGGTCACATGATTTGTTTGTTTATGTGTTTGTTTAAATTCTGTAAAAATAAGTGTGCAAATTCACTAAATATTTATTTAACAAGAGCCAAAAGATTTAAATTTTACACTAGGAGATCAAACATGAAAGCATAGTTTTACAGCTAACAAGCAATTTTTTCTATTTTAAAACCCAAATATTAGAATTTGCCAACTAGTAGACGAAAGAAATCTTTATCCACTAGATGGTGCAAGTCAGTTAAAAAGCCTTTTTGTTTGTCATTTGCACTCTGGGAATCTGAATAAACAAGAAACTTAGAGATTGTTTGTTAGTAAAATAATTTTGGTAAGGGGCCTGCTTTTCTCCCCCAACATCCCAGATTCTTGCATAACTCTTGTTATACAGTGATATTTTTTATCATTTCTTACAAGAATCCATAATATGAATATGTGACATTTCCATGTCAATAATAATAAATCATGCAATGAAATTGTAGCCCTTAGCTTTTTTTTTTAAAAAAAAAAAAAAAAAAAGCAGTATATCTTTGCAAAATAGAACTTTAACTATTCAAACCTTTCATGTACATAAATTTCAGTCTCCTTCTTTGTTTCCCTCTCAGAGGTATATCTGCTAATGGACATAAGTGCTTTATAGGATCATTCTAATATCTTACTCTTAATCATTCAGAATAAGAATGTAGTTGTGTACACCCACAGCTTCATAAGCGTTTCCTTTCTTTGAAGAGCACTTTGGGCTTTTTAATCTTTTATGGCTTGTATACTTGTTTTGAAGTGATCTTGTTGTGATTTTCACATGGCTTGTAATCTCATTTTCCTTTCCCTGACTCAGTTTCAGTAAGTATTACGAATCTTTATCCTGGTTGTGAAAATGTCAGCGTGAGAAGCCGTAGTATGATGTTTGAGCCTGGCCTGACCAAAGGAGTATTAGAAACTTTCGTATCACCTGCTCATCACTCTCACTTCTCTTCTGATGACCAGTCAACAAAGGCCATTGACATCCAGAATGCCTGCTTGCATGGTAAGAAGAGCCCTGAGCTGGGGTGCCTTAATGCTGCAGGACAGTTAATGTCATTTAATTTGTTTTTTAAAATAAAAATGCGGGGGGAAGTCTGACTTGTTATAGTAGTGACTGTGTTTGACAGTCCAACACTGGTGGGATTTAATTTCTTTGAGAATTATTGTAGTTGTCATAATAAACATTTTAATCACTCATGCCAGATCTTTAAGATATTACATAGAAACATTTTTGAGGTGAGTAAGTGGGACAGTAGAAAAGAGGGATTTGGTATGACAGGAGCAGGTCGGCAAAGTAGTTACTAGTATGAAGGCTTCTTCACCTATAATATATGTCATCTGGGGATTTTATCAGATTTAGTCTGGTCCCATTTAGTCCTCACCATTTAAGTAGATTCCCAGCAATATGAAGGAAATACTGTTTTCAATCCATGTCAGGACTGGAGAATATCTGGTGACCCCTGGAGTTCATCAGTCGTTATGAGTGGAGCTTCTGATTTAATTTCTTTTTTTGCAAGGAAACTAACTGCTCTGCAGTTGAAGCCAGTTAGCAGTAAGAGGGGTCAATCACAGAAGGTGTCATAAGTACATACAAGGTTTTTGGCTCTGAGACCGTGCAAATTGTACTTTTACTCCACCAGCCATACTAAGTGCCATTACATAGGTGGTCAGGTCTCTTCTTCATAGTGTGCCTTAGCAGCTGCAATTTTGAAGCTTAGATAGTATTAATCAAGACTTTACTTTGGAGACAGAAACCTGCTTATGAGTGCATAATAACAAATGCAGTGACAAAACATTTATCCTAGATGCTGAAGAGTTTTCCAAGTAGCCAAAGCTTGTTCTTTGTGCAGGCTAATTTCTCCCTTCAGTGTAATTTGAAGACCAGTCAAGTTCTGCAGGGAAACAGAGTTTTGCCATGGGCTGTCAGAAGGATTTTCTTTTCTTTCTCTGTACTGTCTTGATATAGAACAAAGTGTGCACAAAGTGAACTCTGAGTAGTATTATGCATCCATAATAGCAGGTTGGAGTGTTTTGTCTTCTCTCCTTCTAGAAGTTTGAGGTTCATCTTAGTCACCATTTATTCAATTAGAAGTAGTAGAAATGCGGCAGGTATCACTCTAATCAGATGGAGCATCTGGGAAGTGCAACTTACTAACACTTTTCTCACCCAAAGCTAAAGGAAATGACAAAAAGAAGCATGGAGCTCTTGGAAGCCTTAAAATCCCTGATTTACTAACACTATATGAATAATACAATTCTGTAAAGCAAAGTAGCTTCTCTTTAGGATGTGCTTCAGTGGTTTTTAAAATCAATGGTGGCATATTAAGAAGAATAAAAATATTAAGCTTTTTTGAAGTGAACAGGAAAATAATGGGAGCCGTTTTTCTTGGTTTTCAAGACAATTATAAGATCTGCTGCTGTTGTTCAAGGCAACACTCAATTCAATTGCATGAGACTGCATTCATTTAACACAGGTACTTATATGTAGCATCCAGCTAAGTGTCCTAGAGAAGGAATGTGAGAAAGGAACAGATTTGAGGGTCTAACTGCTAAGCCTCTGAAACGGACTGAAACTCGTTCCCTTTGTTCATGATTGCATTTTCAGTCTTGCTTTCTCACATGCATACAGTTTATGTTTGTGAAAGTTTAAACCAGATTAAATGTTTTGTTTGTATTTCCATGGCCAGAAGATGCTTCATGTTTATTGATGAAGTGTGATCTCTTTGTCTGTTTTTCAGGAGTTGGTGATTTCAGCATCTGGGAATTCTCTGGGAATCCTGTGTACTTCTGCTGTTATGATTATTTTGCTGCAAATGATCACACTGCAATTCACATAGTGCTTTTTAGTCTTGAGGAGCCTTATGAAATACAGTTAAACCAAGTGACCTTCTGGCTCAATTTCCTGAAATCATTGGTCCCAGTTGAGGAGCCAATAGGTATGTTCTTGTGCTTGTTAATGAAGTATTAGAGATCTGTAGAATAAAGTTTCTTGTATTTCTCTGCAACTTTCTACAACATCCGTGTTGGCTGTCTTCATCCCCATGTATTCAACAAACTTCACATTAGGTTTCTTGGTAAAAGGGAATTTTATTTGTGGAAGAAGCCAGAAGAGTTGCACACTCCACTTAGTTCAATTAAAAAGTGTCACAAAATACAATGCAATATCTGTGGCACTAGGATTTACATCTGTACATGGCAGATGAAGTTGTATGTCAGATAAGCTGTCAAAAGTGCTTCAGAGAGCTGGAACCATTCAAAACCAAGTTTTGACATATTGCTTAAATTCCTCTTATACCTAGCCTCAATAAACAATATTTTCAGCATAAATTAATCTTGTCAGGGACAACAGGACAGAATAGTTTTATGGAACAGCATTACCCCTCAGTATGTGCAACTTTCCCGTGTATAACTAAAGTTCTACTTGGACTTCAAATAAGATAACTTTTTGGTGCTGATGCATAGAAATCAGTCTTTCTTGAAAATTTCACATATGCTCCAATTTTGCACAAGTTTTAAGGAATTTTATTTGTTTTTTATTCAGGCTTACTGAAAGTTACTTGGTGGGCAAACTTAACAAGGTCTGGTAGTCTAGATGTATATATAGTAACATAACTTGTTTTTATTTGTAGCTGAGTATTGGTCTGCAGACTGTGACAATTTCTTGGACTAACCAAGCTCTGACACGTGTCTTGGTTCAGTGATCTGAAAGATTACTACAGGCAGTGGATCTAACTCAGCACTCAAGGACAGTTGTAACAATGCTAGGGATTCACCAGACAAATGTATTAAATACTTAATATTGTGCAAAGAGTTATTTTCTCTCTCTTTCTCTGTTCTGGTAATTTCTGTATGCGTTATCTCAGCCAGACAGTGAGCCAAGGCCAGCTCTTGGTTTTCAGGTCAGGAACATGAGTTCTTTTATTTCCTATTTTAGATCAAATTACAATGTTAGTAATATCAGCATTTGGATCTAACCAACAGTAAATTACCTGTGAAACTTAAAGCTCAGAAATTTGCAAAAAGGTGATAAAGCTGCAAATATAGCTGAAAGATTTTCACAGCTCCTCAGTCTCAGCTGATTTTTTCCTTTTGCAGTCTGACCATCAGCATTATTTAGATACTTCACTTAACGGGTCAGTCTGGGTTCCCATGAATCTCTGTATTGTTACAAATCTCTCAAGTAATGGATATTTGCAAGAAAGTTAAAACTCTTGGAATTTCTTTCCAGTTATTTTGTCTAAGTCCTTAGCTGCCAATTAAAAAAAAAAAAAATTACAAAATACTTGCCTGGAAGTGCTATGGAGAGATTTGGGGAAATGTGGTTTTTTATGAATTAATCAAGATTATGTAGCTCTTAGTTTATGAGAACTGAGAGCAGTAATGTAAGCGTATTTCTCCCGTGGAACTTTTTTAAGCCTAAAAGAGCAGGATTGGGTGTACTGTCTCTTTTAAAAATAGCCTAATCATGTCTTCTCCTTTCTGGAATATGAGTTTGAGAAAAGATTGAAAACTCTGTGTCCTGTACTGTCACCTCATTCATGCCATTTGTATCTTTCTTTCTTTCTCATTCTTTTTCATGGCTTCTGCCAGGCTTTCCTACTTAACTCTCACCTAAGTGAGAGGTCATTGTTTGTGTAAGTACTGCAAAATAGCATTCATATCAACATATGAATGTTGTAGACATTTTTTGTTCTTATAATCCTGTATTCTGCACCTGTTATATTAACGATTATCCAAAGATTATGCAAAACCCCTTCAAGAAGCTGTGATTTCTAATTATTTTTTCGTCACGCTGTCATAGTTTGTAGTTAGTAGCTATATCATAAGTGCTACTGATTACTGTTTTTGTTAAACCAATAAAGTAACACAATATAAATGTATCTGATGTTATTCAAATAGTGTAGCTATTAAATATGGGCCTTATATAGACAATCCTATAAGCAGGTAATTGCCAGAGCAGTTACACTGTTACTGGCTGGACTTAGAGTTGGTAAATCACCACAAAGTAGTTGGTATGAAGAATGTAAAATGTATTTCTTCTTTTCTGGCTCAGTATCAGCCATCTCCATAGGCATGCCTCATAGTGAGGGAGTCCTCTTATTTTTCTTCTAGCATTTGGTGGAAAGCTGAAAAGTCCCCTGCATGTTGTTTTGGTTGCCACACATGCTGATATAGTTAATCTGCCTCGGCCTGTAGGGGGAGAGTTCTGGTATGACAAAGACATCTCCTTGTTGAAAGAAATCAGGAACAGGTAAGCAGGAAGTATATTTATATATAGCGTTTAAACATGCTAATTGAAAAGAAAAATACTAAAATGCATTGGAATAGGTAATGGATTTTTATTTGGCTTATATGATATTATGATATTTTGAATATGTTCAGGAAGCATATGTTGTGCTAAAGTTGAAATGTTTACTGGTATTACTGTGAGTAAGCTGCCCTAAGTGAGCTGAAATGAGCCAAGTGGTGTCAAAATTTATTGTGGTGTAGGCAGTCTCACCCTGTAAACACTGAGCTACATCCAAAGACTCACTCCAACTTTCTAACATCTTGGTTCTCGGGTTTTGCACTGGTGTCAGAAAAGTAGGCCATCTGCAGGTAGAAACTCAGGATGCAAAAGAGGAAACTTTTCTAGACAACTATCCTTAGCTCTTTACTGATTTAGGATAGGTATGAAAGAAACTTAAATGGGGCCTGGAAGTACTCCCCACTCAGTTTGCAAAAAGCTGGACGTTGTGTAGTCACACAGGTGATAAAATCATCCAAGAGGTGCTTAGAAGTTATCAAAACTTCTAGAATTCTTCGGCAAATGTCTGGACCACATGCTAATGGTAGATGGTAAGAGGGAATTTTCCATAAACATATTATTTTTTATAGTAACAATACCTTCTATTCAGAGTGAGCATGTAAGTGGGAGACACTGGGTACGAGAAATCATCCATATCTGCAAGTATAGACACTTGTCTGGGCTGTACAAGAAACAGATGTAGGAATTCCAGCACAGTAGTGCTGGAAGTAGGGGGCAGTATCTTAATCAATTGAAATAAACCAATAGAAAAATACCTGTGTGTCATCCTTTGTGTTGGAATCCTTTTAAATGCAAATCTGTCCAGAGCTAGGCAAACAGGTTTGTGTGGTTGGAAAGTCAAAAGGAAGTGAGAAAGAGAGTTGTCAACAGGAATGGCTGCTGAACTGTTTAAAGTGAGAAGAAAGCAAGCAACAGACATTAAGACCTTAAAAATAATAAATTCTTGTAATCTCTTCTCTAGTAAAATGTTTTGTTTTGCAATTACAAGTCATGTGATCCAGTTACAGCTTTTTTAAGCATATTCACTCTTCATCCTGAGAGAAAATTATTTTCTCTCAATATCTCTGATTATTTTCAAGAAAATTATACAGCAGCTATAATGTCTGTGCTTATAAAATATCTCAGCATAATCATTACTTAAACTTCGGGAAAACTTAAACTTAAGGAAAAACAACTCTAGTACAGTTTCAGACTGAAGTACAATTGTAATAAGAAATAAACTGGATTTGGGGCTAAGTTAATTATAATTATTTTCCTTTAGATTTGGAAATGATTTGCAAATTTCAGAAAAGTTATTTGTCCTGGATGCTGGAGCATCTGGGTCTAAAGACATGAAGCTTCTCCGAAATCACTTGCAAGAAATAAGAAGCCAGATAGTTTCTGTAAGTAGTGTCTAATGGTCTGGGTTGGATCAGCCAAAATTTGAACTTCTTGTGTAATAATCTACTGTAAATTTCAAACTTAGAATAATGAAGTATACAGAAACCACTGTTGTTCCAATGTTCTAACAGCACACTTGACAGGTCTTGTGATAAACAAACCCTTGATGTAAAAGATTCAGTCAGTATTTTCAAAATAGCAGCTGTTCAGAGCAGATGACCAAAATACTATCTGTTGAAAAGAAACTATTTAAGATTTCAGTTTAAAGTCATAATTTTAGTTTTTGATCAGCAGTGACTGGATTCCTTCCAGCATTGGCTCCCCCTTTTTGTTTTTTTGGGTTTTTTTTTTTAATCAGCATAGTATTATAGAGAAACAGAGAAATATATTATAAATATATTCCAGGAAAATAAGTTTTTTCACTGAAATCCCACCAGAGTAGAACAGTTTTCTCAACTGTTAGAAAAATAATTCCAAATATGGATATGTAAACTGAAAAGGTATTAAATTTTTACTACATTTTTAAATTGAAAAATATTGCTTGCAGTTGTATCTGTATGGGTAGGTATATGCATATGAGACTAAAAGTAAAGTGTAGCCATGGTTTGATGTTATCACCATGAATCCATGGAGACTTCCATACTAAGGGGGACCAAGTCATTTTTTTGTACCTGTGCTAAATGTATTAATATTATATTACACACCAACAAGATTTTCTGCAGCTACTGTTGAAAGTATTGTTTTGTAATTGATTAAAAGTGGATATATTACTGAGTTAATTCTGTGGGTTGAGGAAAATATTTGGATTCATGTAAAATTCAGCTATTTTACATTCCTGATGGTCTCTCGATTTTGTAAGTTTTTCTTCTCTAAGAAAGTTTTATTATAGCTATGGTCACTAGTTTGAAATCTGAAGGGGTTTACTGCATAAGAAGTGGAGCCTGTGGCTTGACGATACAGCAAGAAGGCATCAGTAAAGTCTAAGGCAATCAGTACATCAAAGTACCATTTTTGTTTCGTATTTACTACTCTCCTGTTTCACCTTTTGAAGTAAATTGGTCCTGTAAAGATATTGATGAGTACAGATTCTAAATAAATTCTGAAAATTCTAGAAGTAAGCATTAACTTACAGATGCATGACAGCAACTCATGGTGATATTTGGAAAATTTACTTATTTCAGTGAAAAACTGGTTTCTGCAATTCACTGTTTTATGAAAAGGTAGATAGATCTTATGGCAAGTGAATGCTAAATGAAGGAGTAAGGATCCAGCACAAAGGGAACTCTTTGGATCTGAATAGTCATTATGAATGCATTAGACCTCCAGAAAAAAAATTATTACCACTATTTTTAAATGGATGCTTCTTGTGCTTTTCTAAGACTTGCCCACCTATGACTCACCTGTGTGAAAAAATAATCTCCACACTGCCTTCCTGGAGAAAAATTAATGGACCCAACCAGCTGATGTCCTTGCAGCAGTTTGTGTATGATGTACAGGAACATCTTAATCCCCTAGCAAGTGAAAATGACCTACGGCATATTGCACAGCAGTTGCATAGCATAGGAGAAGTAAGTATTTTTATCTAAATTCCATGTCTTTATTTGCAAAATATTGTTGTAGTAGAATATTGCTTTATGAGTTTAAGCAAATGTCTAAAGTTGTTTGGTTTCTTCCTCTTCAGACATCGTAAGAAGTAGAGAGTACTTACTTACATTTTCTGCTATCATTATGTCTTGTGGCTTCTATTTTGTTCAACTTAATCTCTTTGAGACAGGAAGAATTACAGTTTATTCCTATAATTGTAAGAAGATAAAATACCCAGAAAGGATCACTGTGTTATCACCTTCAACAAAGTGTTCACTGCATATGAGAGATTAATATGTGTCCTTTAGAAACTGAAGTAGGATAACACCTTTGCCTAAACAGATTTTCAGGGCATGACTAGGCTTTCAGCTATTGGGCTCTTATCATTTCATTAGTAGTGGAATATAACAAGGTCTGTTTTTTGTTCTGAGTACTTGCTATATTTAAATGCACTGTTTTTTTCCTGTGAGCAGTGTTAATTAAATTGTCAGGTCAGTCTATTAGGAAGGCGAGAATGTAGGCTATCATCTTCACAAGATGTAAACAGTAACTTTCATATTTATAAACAGATTAACATTATGCAGAGTGAAACTGTCCAAGATGTTGTGCTTCTGGATCCTCGCTGGCTCTGTTCTAATGTCCTTGGAAAAATCTTGTCAGTGGAGAACCCAAAAGCCCTCCATCACTATAGAGGTCGGTACACCATAGAGGACATCCAACGTTTGGTGATAGATAGTGACGTGGAAGAACTGATACAGATTTTGGATGCCATGGATATTTGTGCAAGGGACCTTAGCAGTGGAGCAATGGTGGATATTCCTGCTCTCATAAAGACTGACAATCTCCACAGGTCTTGGACAGATGAGGAGGATGAAGTGCTGATTTATGGTGGTGTTAGAATAGTTCCTGTGGAACATCTTGCCCCCTTTCCTTGTGGAATTTTTCATAAAGTTCAGGTGAATCTCTGCAGGTGGATTCATCAGCAGAGCACAGAGGGAGATGCTGATATACGTCTCTGGGTAAATGGATCAAAGATTATGAATCGTGGAGCTGAGCTTTTAGTGCTGCTGGTCAACCACGGGCAGGGTATAGAGGTTCAAGTTAGAGGACTGGAAACAGAGAAGATCAAGTGCTGTTTACTTCTGGATTCTGTGTGCAGCACCATTGATAACTTAATAGCCACGACCTTACCAGGTCTTCTGACTGGGAAATACTACCTTAGTCCTCAGCAGCTGAGGGAACATCATGAACCAGTAATGGTCTACCAGCCTAGAGACTTTTTCCGTGCACAGAGTCAAAAGGAGACATCGCTAACTAACACTATGGGGGGATATAAAGAGAGCTTTAGCAGTATACTGTGTTTTGGGTGTCTTGATGTTTACTCCCAGGGAAGCCTAGGAATGGATATTCATGTTTCTGATCTGAATCTACTTACCAGGAGAAAACTAAGTCGACTTTTGGATCCACCTGATCCAATGGGCAAAGATTGGTGCCTTCTTGCCATGAACCTGGGCCTCCCTGATCTTGTTGCAAAGTACAATACAAATAATGGAACACAAAATTACTTTCTCTCAAGCCCAGTTCATGCTCTTCTGCAGGAATGGAGTAATGCACCTGACAGCACTGTAGGCATACTAATGTCTAAGCTGAGGGAATTAGGTCGCAGAGATGCAGCAGATTTCTTATTGAAGGCATCTTCAGTATTCAAAATTAATTTGGATGCTAATGGTCAAGAGGCTTATGCCTCCAGTTGCAACAGTGGCACATCTTATAACTCAATTAGTTCTGTAGTGTCACGGTAAGAGGAGGTGTTTTGCATGGGCATCATTTCAAGTTGAAGAAAGGATAAAAGATACAGTATAGAAGTTACAGTGCATACAAATTTATGAGCTTTTGCATCAGAGGATCCTTCTCTGGCACCACCTTTTTTGTGCATAAACTTTCTACTCCTAACTGTGAATTGTTGCTCTTTATTAAAAAGACTGGTGTACTTCTGGTGGTTTAAAACTATTTCTGATTGAGAATGTGCTGCTTAATACTGCCATTTCAACTGGAAAGTCTTAACTTTTGGATTACGTACTGCAACTGTTTTATATAATTCTCCCCATGAAAGGTTGGGAGAGAGGAATAGCACATAGTACCTTATATGTGTGTTTCTTACATCCTATTTTTTTTTCTTTTCACTGTGTCCTCTGCTTAACATTTTTTTATATTTGTAAGGAGAGAAATCCACCATATGTGGTCAGTCTGACCAAACTTAAGCGCATCGTTTTTAGCTGAAAAAGTGAGTGCCTTTTGCAGAAGGGAGAGTGCAGTTGATTTGAATGACCCTGCTGGAGTTACAAGAACATGCTACCTCTGTTTCACTTAAATTGTCTGCATGCTTATCATTGCAAGTGGTGCTTGCCTGTTAATTTTTCCTGCACTTCTAAGTCATTGGTGATGATTCACGCAGAGCATTCTTGTGCCAGTACTAAAGGTATAGATGTGATACCTAATCAACTTCAATTACAGTCAAATCATAATGTGAAAATCTCTTAAACTTGCCAATTACCATGCTTCGTTATTTCCATGCACCTCAGGTAAAAGTTCATATCATTATAATAGAGTTCAAAACACACAAGTGTTGGATACTGCAGAATAATATTGTCTAGCTGTCAGTTGTAATTTGTGTATAACAAAGGTTTTCTACTATTAGATCCTGCATTACTTACTTCCTGTACTTGAAAACTTTGATGGGGATAAAAAAAAAAAAAGGAAGCAAGGTTTCTTGCAGTGATAACTTTAAAATTGATATGAGGGAATATGACCCATTCTCTGTTCTGAAAAGCATGTAATTTTCATGGTGCGATATGTGTTTGTTTATATATATTGTATGTATATATATTAAGACTATTTTTTCCTTAATCTTACATTGTAGTAAATTTTAAAGGATTTTTCTACAAATAAACTGTTGCTTGTTGCATCCTTTTTGATCACATTCTGTTGCTGAAGGGTATCAAAACTTCTCTTTTCTTTACAGTCAGAATTGAGGAGAGGCAATGCCTGCCTTCTGAGGTTCTGGGAACCTCCTGTTTGACTTCAGGGGAATTTCTTAGATGCTGCAGGAATATATGTGGGGTTTTTTTATTGCAGACATGATCCCTGTGCAGCAGAGGGATCTGCATTCATTTTAACAAATGGCAAGCCAAAACAGTTTGCTACATAGCTTTTCCTTTGTGGTTTTTCATAATGGAAACCAAAAGAGCAAATGTGAGTCTGTCATCAGGAATTCTCCAGTTAATGCTGTGCTGCAGAGAGGACACTACATTAGAACTTGTACTGCAATAATGGTTCTTTACATTAAATCTCCCCTCATCACACAAGGGTCTCTGCTGGCGCTGCTTATTTAAAATCTCAGCATCACTCCCTGATAGCTGCACAGTCTTGGTATGGCATGCTATGCAAGCAGCTTTGCACAATACCTCTGGCCTGTGTATGCTGCAAAGGATTTAAACAAGATCTTCTTAAAATGCTAGTTGCTGTTTCCTCTTGCCCTTCTTTGCCTATTTTACCCTTGCTTCATTAAATCTTTCCCCAGGTCCCAGCTATTGCTGGGGTCCATAGTTAACCATTCTTTTAAAGTCTAGTCCTCAATGAGAAGTATGATTTCTGAGCAGTTCTACCTGAGCTGTCTGTGTTTTGATATTCTGCTTCTGACAAACTGTGTTCAGCAATTCCCACCGCTGCTCCAAGTGGCTCAGTGCAGAGCCCAGCTCAGTGCAGCCTGTATTTACCTCTGTCAATTAATGGCCACTATCATACTTCAGCCTCCAGCTGTGGACATATTTACTACGTCTGTCGGATGCTGGTAAGTGGAGGGGTCTTTTTCATACCATAAAACTTCCTGGGTTTCTATCAGAAAAGTTTTCCTCACCTGCCCACTTCCCCAAATGCTGTATGTGCACTTGAGATGTGCGATCAACTTACCAACACTGATTAACTACTCCTTTTACTTTCTTTTTGTTTTTCCCTTCCCAACAGCATGTTTCTCAGAGTTGCTTGCTTCCAATTACTGTAAAATGCAGACTTGGGAGTATAAATTACTTAGTGGACTCTTTGATGAACCTTTGACTACCAGTCATAGCCTATTGCATCATTTACTGCTTTCATGGTAATAGGCTCAGGAAAGTGAATCACAGTCACAGGATAGCTTTGGATTCCTTTCTTATAAATCCTGTGCTACTAACTGAAAAAATTCTAGATGGCAATTTGGAGATTAAAAAAAATGGTTAACCAAATGTTACAAGTGAGCATCGTTTCTGTTATTTCACTTTTATTAATGCCTTGGTTTGTTTTGTGAATGTGACTAGGAGCAGAGCTTCATTCTACAGTTTTTAGAACTGTGTTTAAAAGATGCACAGATCCTGGCCTGACTCACTCCAGAAATGGAGAAAATGCAGGTCTTTGCAAGGTCAGAAGTGTACAGAAAGTGTAATTCATGCAAGGAACATGATAAGCTTAGCTCCTGACAGTGAAATAACTGAAGCTGGATACTAACCATCTTTGTAGCTTCAGAGGAAGACTACTGAAACTTAATCTTGAGGATAAAGCAATGAATGAAAATTTTCATTTTGTCTTCAAAATCCATAATATAGACAAACTCTCCAGTTTGCTGCTCAAGGCCAAGATGCATTACAGATTACCTTGCAGTTTAGAGAAATATTCTACTGGAACCTAGACTCAGTTCTTGAAGAAATTTTCTGAAGAAGATAGGGAAGAAGCAAACACTTTGGTGCAGGCCATTTTCCCAGTTATTTCTCCCTGGCATGCAGCAGCATGCATTACAAAAAAAAAAAAGTGCTTCATATGGCTATTTTTATTGGGTGTTACTGGTTGTACTGTCTTTGGAAGTTTTGTTGCTGACCTGACTGCTGAGTTTGGAAAGCCACAAGAGCTCATTGGTTACATGCAAATGATTTTAAGGTGTGGCCAAGGGCATTCAAAGGCAGCCTTAGGTGGAGGTGGATATATATGATTTTTCTCACCTTAAAAGGGTGAGGAGACAAGGGTAAGATGAAGAGAGTCATGGGTTTTAGAACCTTTGAGATTCAAGTGACTGAGAAAGTTATGAAACTGCAAGTTTAGAAACTCCCAAAGGTCATATGCGTGACAGAGCCAGGAGGTTTAGAAAGGAGCCAGTCTCCTAAATGGTCAGAGAGCAACAGTTAAGCTTTTAGAGCTGGCTATGCTGGAGCCAATTCCGGGTCCTAAACCTCTGTTGGCTGTGTTCCTCCGTAATTCATTGCAGAGATGAATTTTTATTGCAGAGATGCTGTGTAGCAGGATCACTGTTTAAAGCAGGTGCCCCGATTTGAATTGCACGTATTATTCCAGCTTTGCCAATGAAATGGAGAAGTAATGACCGAGTTTTAACTCCAAAGAAAGTATATGAAGCATGCTGTTGGCTACGTCAGAGGAGATGGAGCATTACAGTATCTTTGAAGGTGACCTAAAAGCATTCTGCACAATATTAAAATTTATTTCTATTTGATTTTTTATTTATTAAACTCAGTCCACTGTGTCACCAAAAAAACCCCACCAAAAAATCACTTACATTTATTTTCGTGTATTGTCTGACTCAGAAGACAAGGCAGTGGGTGGAAAAGAGAAAGAAAATCAGTTTTCAGCAATGCCTAAGGTACTTGCTTTCCGAAAGGGTTACAGCCAAATCACTCAGACTTTGCAGGTAGGAGTATTTGGGTCATCAAAAGTCAGATGCACAGTATATAGGAGGGAATGGATGGTATTCCTTGGTATGGCTACACCATTTATCCTAACAAGCTTTACAGGAGCGTGGGACCAGCAGCTATGCTGCCTCAAAGCCAGATGAGGATCTCGGTGGACATGGTTCAGTTTTGCATAAACTGACCTAGCGTTTCTGCACCATCCAGACTACTTTGGGTGAGGTCCAAATCCAGCACATGCATATTAAAGGATTGTTTTCAGAAAGCAGTTATGTTGCTGAGTCAGTTGAATGTATCTTAAAATTCACTGGCCTGTCCTGAAACAAGGCAAACCTGGACCACCTTGCCCAAACTCTGGCTCCAGCTGTCACCAAGCCTAGGACACCTACAGTGCCAATATGCACTTGCATACCCTGGGCAGAGAGGAAGACTAAGAATAATTTAGGGCGGGGAGATAAGGGGTCTCAAACAGGAGCGAATGCTTGGACATGCTGCGTTTACATGGATTTCTCAGCAAAGAGATGCTGACAGCCTGAGCCCACACATGCTCCTCCTGCAGAATTGTAATACCTGCTGCAATGGCATAGGCATTTCTGGTGGCTCTCTGTCCAGGCTCATGAATACACACTCCATTGTATCTATCCAGGATTCAGAATGCAGCTTGGTGAGGTATCTTCCCTATGGATTCAGGCAAGGTCACAGCTGAGTGAAACACACATGGAGAAGCTCTGGGCTATATGCATTGGAAGTATAGTCAGTATGTTGCTGCTGCACCCCAACAATTGAAGCTGGAGGGCTAAGGGAGAAGACTGGAATTTGCATGAGTAAGGACTAAGTGAGACACCAGCATGTGGTGCACAGGGAGGGGAAGATGAAGTTGTACTTTTCAAAACTGCTGTCAGAGAAACGTGGGAGAGGGGAAGGCTCTTGCATTAGAGGGGCTAGACTGCTGATGTTAAAAGACAGTATACGTATGACTCTTTGAGTCATCTTTTTGAGCTGCTCATTGCATTGCAAAATCAACTTTTTTAGCCTGGCCACAAAGAAGTATGGTTTGACTAGTCTGTTCCACATGAAAGATGAATCAGCTTCACTTTCAGACCCCCTAAACAGGACTGCTTACAATCAAAATAGATGAAGCAATCAGTTAAGCAAAAGTCACTCAGGGAGAAGGTTAGCAGCGAATCCTGTTATACTAAGTTCACCTACAAAGCCCTATAACTTTGTATCATTTTTAGGTCTTTCTATTGGTTGCAAATGTGAGAAGAAAGTACTCTGCAGAGTGCTGAGTGCAATCAATTACTGCTAAGCCAAAACTTTTATTACTGGAAAAACAAAGGGTACAAATCTGGAATTTTGTGCCAAAGGCAAAATGTCAATGCAAATGAAGTCCAGTGTAGGTGGCCTTTATATTGTTGTGGGACAGAAACATATCCTACTCTCCTAAGCCTATAGTATGGATTATTTCATCATTCCTAAGGTATGTATTTGCAGAAGAAGCAGGAAATATATTTCTTTAGAAGTGTTTCCCAATAACACCAGCTAGGATTAGACTCAAATTTGGTTATACTTAAGAAATTAACCACCATCCTCTACAACTAGAACACTTCAAATAAAAATTTTCTACAGACCCCTGGGGATTGTGTTGGCAGCTGGAGAATGTTGTATCAATTACCCTGTAAAACATGGAAGGAGGTAAGTCACCATAACCAAACTAACATGAGACAGGGTGGGCCGAATTTCCTCAGTTGCTCACAGTCAGAAGGAAATATTACTTGCAGCTACTAGACCTGGTAGTCACGTACCAGTACAGGTTTCAGAGGAAGCTTAAGGAATCCTCTGCAGTATCAACCTGTTTATAGAGGTTCAGAAAGGAACTGCATGGATGTTTAAACTGATGGATTCACACAGTTTCCATGTAGGCTTCATGAACTGAATCAAGGCACAAAGCTTGCAAGCGCTACTGAGAAGAGGAGGATTTCCACCTTTTTATCCCAGGTAATAATACCTGCCTGAGAAATGTTTTGCAAAGTACTTATTGCTGCCATCTCAGGAAAATGCGGAAAGGAACCTAATCTGGTGTCAGTTTGGGTTTACAGGAGAGAGATGAATAGATAAATACAAAGCTACAATGTGACTTCCCATTTGCCATTCATTCTCCAAGACATACTGTAAGTTTGTACTTAGCAAAAGAAGGAGAAGATTTTTCAGCAGAAGGTAAAGGAGAGTTACAGGAAAAACAACCTCCCCAGCTGTGACTGAGCACCATGCAGCTGTCCTATTTCTTACTGTCATGGCTAGAAATGTTCTACAGAACTCCCACAGCCACCAAAGCAAAGCATGCCAGAGAGAAATTCTGCCTTCTTTTATACATTCTTCTCCAGTAAGGATGTTCAGTTATTTAAATGTTCAGTCTTCCATGCTAGCATAGTATTTTCACAATTCCCTTTCACCAGATCCACCTTTCTGCTTTAAATTGCTCACTGCAGCAATCACTTCGCTCGTGTGAAACACTGTTTGTGGCACCAGGTGAGCCAGGTATTGCACAGAAGGAGAGCACAGGTCAAAGTGAGTGCATGGGGTGCTTGTTAGATAAACATGATGGTCCCAACGACCTCTTTCTACCATCAGTTCAACCCTGTGCCCAACTCCAGCAAAATTCAGCTGCACAGTGTGGGTGTGATCTCTGAATTTTCCACGGATACATCTATAAACACCCAAATATGGCATCTGATGAGGAGAACAGAGGGGCAACTGTTTTATATTTTCCTTTGTGGTGTGCTAGACTTAAAGCATCTTTCACATTCCCCCAGTGAGCTCAGAAGCAAATGTCATAATCACAAAGGGGTCTCAGTAAACTTAAGCTTGATATTCATGTGTACTTGTACTACTGCCTTAAGCATAAGGGGAACATTCCTGCCTCTTTCAGATCCATTAGACTACACATTTTCATTTCCAGAAGTGAAGCTAATTTATATAAAATTGCTGGAAACCACTTGTTTTCAGCAAATATTTATCATCATCATCTCTGATGCACATTGTTTTTAATGTGTTTCAATGAACTCTCTAAAAGTTTTCTCCAATGGAAAAATATAATCTTTGGCAAACATGTCTGTAATCTCCTAAGAGAGACTTCAGCCAACTGTTACTTTGGCTGTTAAGTAAAGTAATATACAAATTGTTTCTGTTGTTAGAAGAATTAGTTTCAAAATCTGTTATTAAAAACTTATGCAATCCACTATCAATCTGAAGCCACAACTCCTTGTTACACATCTTCATAGCAATACCACAGCGGACTCATAACTTCAGTGCACTTTTGCATAACAGACAGAAGTTGTAGTGGTTTAGCACCAGCAGGAAATTAAACCCAAATAAACTTCTCCCCTTACCCCCAAAGCTTTCAGTAAGGGAGGGACAAAGAGAACAAGAGCCAAGAGGAGGGAGGGGCTCTCACAGACAGGGTTTCCCAACACCTTCCCACTGGAGAGGGGGAGATAAAGTGACACCCCTCTGCTGGGGCAACTGGGTTTTCCTGCTAAAGCCGTACTCCCAGGCGTGATGTGGGAGGTGTGGAGCCCCTCTCACCAGCAGAGCCCCAAGGAAGACCACCTTCCCTCACAGAAATTTAGAGCTTTGCATCCACGCATACACTGCAGGTATGAAGACAGTTAGGTCACTGCAACCTTACTATTAACATCCACCAGGCCCAGAGCCACACTTTGCATGAGCTAAAGCAAATTTCCATTTGTAGCTTGGAGAAACTGATCTGCAGACCTAATCTCAGCCAACTCAAGGGCTTACATTTCTATGCCTGTGCTGAGGTTAACCTCAAAAAGTAAAGTGTGCCAACCGTGCAAATGACAGTTTTGGGAAGCAGATCAGTTGCAAATACGGTAATTTGAGTTGTAACAAGAAGTTGTTTGTATTCTCTTTCTGCAATTTCCAGTTTTAAAACTTACCTGTCAATTCGTCTTTTTCAAATCTAGGAAACGTAATGAAGTATGGAAGTCTTGTAGTGTAAATGATTTTGGCCGTATTGTGAAAAAAGACAAATAAGAAATTGGGCTGGAATTGCTCATTGTAAACATTGTCCAAGAGCACAGTCTTTCACACCAAGAGAGAGTCTGATTTTTGCCTCCTCTGCTTGGCAGAAGTGTTTCCTCTGTGTGCCCAGCAGAAGACTCTACTGTGGACCAGAGTGTGCTCCCAACATTTAAAAACCCCAGCTGGAGACGTACTGTGTCATGTTGTAATTCAGACAAGGCTTTTATTACCACTGCCAGCAACAGGGATTTTTTGAGTGCTCTGTTGCCATCAGGCAGGGTGTGGTACAAGGTTATTAAACTGCCTCTGCTACTTAGTTTTCATCTGACACATGCTTAATTGTGAGGATGTCCTTCCTCTTATTAGTGTTTGAATCAGTCGCACTGTTGATGAGAAATGTTGTCTAAATCGTATTATACAGTAAGAAGTATTTACAGCCACAGTTCAGATGACATGTTGTGTCTTCATACTTCCCAGCATCAGCCAGGAATAGTGCTGTCTTATTCCTGATGGGCAGAGATGCAGTAGTTGACATGACAAAGAGACTGGCCTGGATGCCCCTGTGGGGAGAGGAAGGTTGCACTGTAAGCCATAAGTAAGACAGAGACTTTATTCAACGTTCTCTGTCATCTCCTGCTATTTCTATTAATTATATGGAAGGAAATTGGTGATGAAGGTAAAATGGGAATGTGAAAAACGGGGAAATTTGTGAAGTGGCTTCTCAACCTTTTTGAATGGTTGGGGATATTAAATTCCAGTAGCTGTTGATCAAACATCCAGTGTTCAGATGCCAAGAACTGAAATCAGACTCTAGGGTCAAAAAAAGGGTGATGTTCTTGCACGAGGAACATAAATAGCTGTAGTCCTTCCTTCCAGCTTCTAAATCTATCAGGGCATCAAATTACAGAGACAGTTTCAAACCTTGGAAGCCAGATGTGCTTCTCTCTAACCTTTGCTCCCTGAAGCCTATCTGTGATTGCCAGCTCCAACAAACCAAGTAAATAAAATACTTTGGGAAGTGGGAACAGAATAATTAAGTGTTGAAATAATCAGACTACAAAACGGCACTCACCTTTAGAGAACATCTACAGTCCTTTCTGCAGGGAGCAGAGACAGTTTTAAGTGGCAGCTGGAGGCAATGACAAGTCCCCTTCATACAGAAAGAGTCTTGGGAAAGGGAGGCCCTTGTTCATCCATAGTCCAGGTAAACAAGACATCTGGAAAATAAGATAAGCCACTCTGTCTAAAGCCAGCCCATGTTCTGGTATGGTTTCCTGGACAGCCCTGTACGTCCAGTTCTGACAGAGTCCCTTTAAACTGATTGCAAGAGGGAGTCTAATTCTGCCAGCTTAGTAAGTGCTGTCTTCAGCTTACCTAAACTGTCTTGTAAAAGAAGCATGGTTAGTGGGAAGCAGTAAACAAAACTGAGCATGCAGCAGCTAACATAACTACACATTGGAGGCAGAGAGGAGCAGGTGCTCTTCTGGATGATAGCCACAGTTCAAAGCCTTAGTCCATGTGTTTTGATCAGGAGACTGCTGGCAACTGATCAACAAATGTTACCAAGGCTGACGTCTCCTGTTTGGAGGGTGGTTGGTGTGTGAGAGTGCATGTGTGTTTATAGCTGAAGTCAAAATAGATCACAGGGTTTAGGTACTCTGTTGCAGCATCTTCTGTGCTTCTCATGTTTTAATTTTTTCTACTTTTTAGTTTTACTTTAGTCCAGGATATTTTGGCAAAAATGGAGAGAGAGTAATAGAGAATTTATAGATGATGTGTATAAGTAAGGCTATGTAAGGTGTATTAGATTCTGGTTGATGCGAATCGCTGCCGGGCTTGCCACAGAAGAGATTTTAGTCAGCACTCTAGTCTCAACACTAAGTTTTGATTGTCCATTTTTCCTGAGTTTCTTAAAATAATCTAAAGCCGTGTTGCACTAAAAGGGGAATACCTGTCCTGCCCACCCTTGCTTTGCAGTCTTTTGGGTTCACACTAGTACTTGGCATGCTCAGCCAGTTTGGCTCACTCATCCAGCCGGAAGCTGTCACTTGGCTTTGAGGGCATTGTTTGCAGCCCAATGAGCTCGCTGCTACAGCTTAGAGCAGAAATGAGAACTGACAGAAGAGGGAAGGGCCAGAATGTCTTTTTTTTTCAGCACTAATCCTGGTTCAAATCAGCCTGAATTGCTTGGTAAACCACACCCATAAATACTCTCTAAAGGTTTGACTTCAGTATTTGTTTTAGCTAAAAGTATTTCCATAAGCTCTGGTAAAACTGTCTAGATGCCAGTGGCTCTTCACAGAAAATAAAACAGTCCTCTACCCACTTCCAGGGAAACAGCAAGTATCCCAAATCCAGAAACAGTAGCAGATGTGAGCCGGGAAAGCCTATACCCTGGAGAACGTTACGGAGGAAGGCAAGTCCTGAGTACCAACTGCACCTGTTCTGGAGAGGACAGCACTGCAAATGCAGCACTGTGGGATTGACCTCTCCCACAGAGACCTCTCTGACTCACTGTTCTCCCTTCAGTACTAAGTGATTCGTCTTAGTAAACAGAGAGTGACATCCAAAACCCTTTTCTTCTCTCCTCAAGCTCCTGGGTATAGCTAATTCTGGTCCACCTGGTGATGAAGGCAGGGTTAGTACTGAAGAAAGGAAAAGGAAGTTTGCTACCCTCTTGCCTGTGCCACAGGATTCCCGTGGCACTACTGAAGTCACAGAGTCCTTCCTCAACCCATCTCTCAGCGGTGTGCTGACAGGTAATAGTACTGCCCTGCCTGCAAGGGCTGGGCTGCAGCTCTGCTCTGGGAATGTTTCTAAAACTAGTTCAAGTCTCAGTGCTGCAGAAGCTCTTGAGCTTTTCAAATGACCACACTTTTGCTAAGCTTCTGAGAGTCGTATAGGCTATGCTGGTCCTGCAGCACTGTCACAGGTGCAGAAGCTGTACAGATGTGGGCCATTATCACCTCACCTCAACAGCTTTACATGCTTCGACAAAACAAGCACTGGGAGGAGAGAGGCTAGATGGAGGTGTGGATGAAAAGGCACAGAACATTAAGAAGAAATGTGGTACTACTCACCATTAAACATTTTTGTGCAAAACTCATCTGTGTGTCATCTGTCCCCCTTCATCTCATTATATCCATAAGATATTTTTGGTCTATTGGCTTTTAGATTTGTTGCTTTCCTTTCAGTCTGAAAAGAAAGGGGGGGAAAATGCATGTTTTTATAGATAGGCAGCAGCTGCTGCAAATGTTGCTCCCTAAACCAATATAATGAGCAAGTTTAATTTTAAATTCAAAATACTATTACAAAGCAAGGCTCAGTTTTCCTTGCATACCCAATACCACTGGTAGTTTCAAGACTTGAGTCTGTACCACTGTCTGGGAAAACATTAAAACAGTAAGCCAACAAATTATGTTAGTTCTGTCAGTGAGTCAGAAAGCATCTTCCTGTATTTGAACAAACCCTGATGAATTTAAGGGATGTTCTGTGATCCTGCTTCTGAAGAACAGTCTTCATTTAACCTGTTCACTCTTCACCCTAAAAGCTGCAGGGTTTGTCATGCTGTGGCTGGCACACGGCCTCAGCTGTCTGCAGGGGCCATGCTTCAGGAGCAGCCTTCCAAGAAAGGCACCATCCTGAGAGCTAGAGCAGAGGTCAGCTTGGACCCTGATACCAGGTCAGGTGTGACCAAGGATTAAGGCATTGCTTTTGGACAGTGGGTTTCCCAGGTATTGCAGCTGAATACCAGACTGTGGACAGTAATACAGCTAAACTGTTTCTGTAGATTAGGGTGAACTTTTCTCTGAGTGGTTCATGCTTTCCTACTGAAGAACTTACAGCACCTCTCTTCTCGCCATTTGACCCTGCTTGCTGGGAAGAGCGTATTTTTTGTATAACAGTATCAGCTGCAGACTTATCAATGATGCAGTCTCCTCACATTTCTCCCTGTCCCAGGATTTTTCTGCACTGTAGGGAAGATATGCAGATTGGGAAAGTCACACTTCATGTGAACGGAGGATGGCATTAATTTTCACAACTTCCTGAGTCTTTGTGTCTCAAGTAGTATATGTAATAAAAAGGAGTACAGAAAGCTATTTGGAGTTCTATTAACAGGTGTGTTTTATTGACTGTATCCATATACCTCAATAATTTATCATCACTTTGGAAATCTGTGTTCGTGAATTATTTCCTCCTCATGCATAAAGCAAATGTACAGACCCATCAAAATAAATAAGTAGAAAGGACTGGGCTGTGCAGTGGAGAAAAGCTGTCCAGTTCAAGGCAGGCAAAGGATTTGTCACTGCTTCAGATGTGGATAACAGCGGCCTTTTAACCTGCTTCCAAAGTGCAGAGGTACAACTTCTACCTCTCCAGCAATTAAAAAAATACACTAGCAAGATACGAGATACTTTTGCATTGACTTAAAAGACATAAACCTGAAATGGAAATTAAAAGAAACAAGCATTCCCTCAAGTGGAAAATTAGAGTCAGGTGAGAAGGGCAAAATGTAGGCAAGCAGGTTTCTCATGTAAGCAATTCTTTCGGTCATTTTGGATTAGTCATTTTTCTGTTTTAAAAACTCAGTTTTTCTTAAATTTTCCCACTTAAATGTTTAGGGATGTTTTCTTTAAACTGTTCAAAACTAGCTTCAATAGCTGAGTACAGGGAAAAATTAAGAGAACATGTAGTGCTAAGAAGAGGAGTCACCCAACCAGCCTGTGTGAAGCCTGTGCCTACAAGTACTGTAGGCAAAACCCACTAAGTACCTTTGAGGACTAAACTGAGAAGTCCAAATGCTGAAGATTTTGTTGGAAGCAAAGATCTTCTTGGAGGAAGTAATCTGTAGACACCCCCTTTTCTGATCTCATTTTCCCCTGCTAAGACAGCCAGTAAGCCAGGCTTTTTCACTACCTAGGTATTTATCAATATTATTAGGGCAGAAGAGGGAGTACAGTCACATATTTTGAAGCTGAATTTCTCTAAAGAAACAGGAACCTGACTTTTTGATTCCATCAGAAGAGCTTTTTGCAGTGTTACCACATGCAGATCCCACTGGTGTCCACTGGAATTTAATGAGTTTCTAAAAGCTGCCTTTTGACAGAACCAATATCCAGGCATACAAAGCATCTCTGATGTCTTCTTGGCTGTAGCAGTTTGTTTATCTCAGTAGAGAGATATCTCTGAGATAATAACATGCCTGTATCTCTCTGTAAGTAGGCTTCCAGGAGTTGCCTGCAGCTTACAGACACTGTTGCTAGCTCTTTAGCATAGACATAGGTAAGATAGTTTAGTCTTGCCATTAAGGAAGAGTGGGAGGTAGTGTAAGGGACCATCTGAAAGCTTCCTCAAAGGGCTCTAATGTGGTATATGTCAGCTAAGAGTTTCTTGTAATTGCAACTATCACATAAAAGAGAAGAGAGACTGCAAGTGAATACATAGATAGGTAACTGTGCTAACCCCAGTCTGTTGTGAGTCAGTTAAAAGTAACATGCACCTGGCAGTGTAAAGATGCTTCTAGCCAGCTCTTACACGTCCTACTCTAAGTCAATGCAGTTCCAGAGTCAAGAGCAGCTTTGACACTTGTTTGCTTGCTCATTATTAAATATTAGAACAGTATTTGCTACTGCTTCTATCCTAGATGTCATCCAGAGACTAGGACTGCAGGTGCTGCACTTTGGTATGAATCATAGCGTAAATATTGCCACAGCCACTGCTTGTCACAAACAGGTTTATTTCAAAATGACCATTGCCAAATTCTTCCTTTGTTTGGCTGTTTTACAATTCTTCCTCGATTCCTGTCAGCACACTTGCCATTGGGAGGTGAGAGAGAAGGTCTTGGCTTTGTCCCTCATCATCTTTGGAGGCACAATCTAAACAATTAATCTGTGAAAGAAGGTGAGGGCTCTCTCATCTGACCATTCCGTAAGATAAACAAATACGCTGATTTTACACGGTCTTTTTTTTTTCTTTTTTTTTTTTTTTTTCGCAATATAACCACAAATCTATTACATCCGATTGCACAGCCTGAGTGCAATGCATTCTGGTAGAATAAGGGGAGGTGGCTGGTGCAGGGAGACCCTGGAGTGGACTCCTTCGCTGTCTTCAGTCTCTGCCTGAGGACACAGTGTTGCACAAGCATAAAACTGCATAGCACAGCTTGCCCTGACCCCATCTCCTCACCTGTCTGTCTGTACAGGGGCTTCTAGGGAGATACAGAGGGTATTGCAGCAAGAGAAACACGTATCTCATCAGACCTCCAGCCACCCCACTGCCCCTTTGTAACATCGTGCCTTCAGGCTATCTGTCAGCCAGGGTAAGAATCCAGTGAACAAGAGCACAAATCAAAAAACAACATTGTGACCTATTTAATAGGAAAAAGACTGTGTCGACCCAAGCTACTGGCAAAACATGTTTCATTGAAATAGCTGCTAGCTAAGTTAAGTCATGTGTGGGCACATGCATTTGAAGTTACCATGCTAGCAGGGCTCCTGCTCCACACTTTTAAACATCTCTGTAACGGCTTGGTTGGATGGCAATGTATCTAGGCAAATGCTACTTCTGCAGCAGCAAGAAGAGTCTGAGAGTTGTTTCTCCAAGGGGAGCATAATGCCTTTATCAAGCATTGTAGGTATCCCAACTGCCCATGTCAGCCGTGTGTGGATGTACCCCTCTGACCAGGCTCCATACCAAAGAACACAGTATAGGGGACACTGTTGTCCATCTTCTGCTGCATGCTTTCGCTTACCTCCTTCATGCAGATAGAGAGCTGGGCAACAGCTTGAGAAGAAGGAAAGCAAAGGTTTGAAGGGATGTTTACAGTACAGGGGATGACTTTTGAGTCAAAGAGAAGGGGGACAGACAACGAACCAAACACATCTACTCCAGTCTGAGAAAGCCCCAAAGAAATCAAATTATTCCAGTGAAAAGAAAACTCTACAGAGATGGTAAGACAAGAAAGCATAAAGCAAGGCTCAAAGACAAATGAAGAAAAAAAGCTGTTAGAAGGTCTTTGTAAAACAGCAGCTTTGATCTTCTGCCCTAACCCTGCCAGTTTCCATGTACAAGTAATGTGACTGCTAATCTCATCTGTGAGTGGCATAGCTTCATTAACTTTTGCTTGAAGAAAATGTTCAGCTTGTGATATTCAGAACATTCTCCTCCACACATCAGTGCAATAACATCTTTTAACAAAAGGAACCAGGAGGGATTGAAGGAGAATAAGAAGCTTCCTTCTGTCATGAAACACGTTGTACACAAACAGGAGCACCACCACCATAGATTCACTGTATTCAAGCCCTCGGCTTGGACCCTTTGGACGCTGGAGATAGATAGATAGATAGATAGATAGATAGATAGATAGATAGATAGATAGATAGATAGATAGATAGATAGATAGATAGATAGATAGATAGATAGATAGATAGATAGAACTATGAAATATTGCTGTAACACTTGTGCAGGTTGAAACAAAACACTAGTGACCCTCAAACAGTTCATTGCAGAAAGTAACCCTGGCAAAAACTGCTGTGTGGTCTTCACACTAGCTTTGGGGCAGGAAGAAAATTTCTTAACAGTTCCACTTGGCCTCCATAGCATACAATTTGCTTACACAACTCTTAGAAATTTGTTAATTTCTCAAGTCAGATGTCAAAAAATATCAGGTTACTCTTCATTTAGTCCTCTGAGAAATGCTGTCTTAAATTATATACTCTTCAAAAGACATTTTATTCAGTAGCCTGCATATATGTGCCCTATAATTAGTTTTTTATTTTAGTCTTCCTGAAATTTAGTACAGTGCTGGGGAAGAAAATGATGCAGTGTATTAAGTGCATAAAAGATTTAACGTTATCAGCTATTCCCTGAACAGAAAAAAATAATTCCTCCATTCAACTAAAGCAGAAAGCTTAGGTATTTGGGGCTTAGTCCTGCCAACATTTAAAAGCATGTGTATGTAGTTTATTCATTTGAGTGAATTGATAGAATTGTATGAGACTCCCTCTGTGGCTACAAGGCATGGTTTCTCGGTGTCTTCAGAACTGGCATGACTGGAGGTTCCTGCTAAGCGTTGTAGAAATGCCGTCTATAGAAGTGGGAAAGTGCTTTATTTTTAAAAAGTGTATTGAATAATGGATTACTCAGGCAATGTATTGACCTTTAGTGAGGATTCTTTCATCTTAACTGCTTTTCTAAGATGCTTCCTTCGGAAAACAATTGATGTTTATTGTCATTGTTGCTTTCTGTTACTGATGAGAAGCACATTGTCACATCATACTTGGCAGTCACAGGATACTCAATCTTTAGTGATTTCCCTTACCCCAGAAGAATTCACCTAATCAGAAACAGTCAAACAGAAAAGCAAAACTCATCCTGCCTTTGCCTCCTCTTTTGTCTGTAGGATGCCTGCTTGCAGTGCAAGGTCTTAGGCTCCACAAACAAGGATACTGCACTGCCCATTTGCTTCAACACCCTTCAGTTTCTTTACAAAAGAACCACAGGTAGGAATTGTTCTTCTTAGCTACAATTCATCATTCCAAGAATCTATCAGACTTCAGTAATAACACAGAGGTAGCTGTGGGATCTTCTGCAAGTAAATGAGAAAGCAGCTGTGGAGATAGATGTCAACCTGGATGGCAGAAGTATTGTGAGGGCAGAACCAATGCATTTTCATTATTGTTGGGACTCTCTTTTGTCTCCTGTTCATTCTTTTCTCTCTGTATCTCTTCCTATTCTCGCTGAGCGAGTGAAACCTGTGCCACAGATTGGAGCTATAGATGCTCAGACTGGGGAACACTGCAGTGCAGCTGCCAAGCACTGGTTTGTGGCAGCTGTGGTCTCCCTGGCTTTCCCCCAGCAGAGGCTCTGGTTTGGTTTTCTTCTCTCCTATCAAAAAGCTGCCTTCCAGCCAAGAAGTTGGAGATTTCTCCCTTTCACACCTGAGTTGTGTTGGCTAATGTCCTCAAAAGACATGGCAGGGAAATAGACACGTGGATGATGTGGTGCCCTAGGTCTTATATTCTCTATGGGAAAAAATGAACAGAAGGTTCTGATGGTCTGACTAAGGGAGTGGGAGCAGGACAAGTCTGAATCTCATCATTTATTCTGCATTGCCTACTTAGCAAAACTCTTACTCACACACTTTCAGCTCAGCCTATGTAAGGATTCACGGTAAGGCACTGCGTGCTTCACTATGATTCATATGAAACTTTAATATTTTCTTGACTAGGAAGGCTGTTAGAGAAATGTAAGGTAACCCTGGTGGTTCCCAGAACCAGTGGGAGAGAGGAACAAAATGGAAATAATGGAGAAAACAGGCAACGAGCAAGTGAATTGCAGTACAACTGCAAGTACATAACTGAAGGTAAGGATAAGATTGTCCAGAGACCTGAGGATAAAACTGTTCCTTTGTGATATATATCCCATGATTAGCATTCATAAAGAGTCCCCCACAGCCCTAGTATATTCAGTCTTATTAAAGAAACCTCACTGGACCCTGCAGGTGAGTGGCTATGAATGTACCTTTGATCTAGTATGTGAGAACAAGTAACCGGCATCCTCTTGGATTTCTCTGCTTGAGGAGTAGAATAGCAAAAAGTCAGCCAAGACCTCACTGGGCCATGATATGTCTAGACTGTTTATCTTGTCCTTCAATCCTGTAGTGAATTCAGTATACAGAACTACATCTGAGCTGAATTGAATTACAAACCCAGTAGATGAACTTTTGTTGTCTTTCCAGTGTTTTTGCATTAAAAAAAAGATTCAGGCCCTTGTCAAAGAACATACTAGCAATTCACCTTAAAAAAAACCCAGTTTGATAATTGGCTTTCATCTTCTTCCACTAAAGTCTGGGCAGTGCTGCAGCGATACATATGCTGATTTGTCAGCCAAAAAAATTTGTTTCTGCAACCAGGCTCTAGCCAGGAAAATATGTAGAAATGAGTCCTGACAATTCTGCAGCAGTTTTATAGAGACACTAGTCCTGAATTATTTTCAGGCTTGATCCCTTACTCCCTTACAGGTCTTGGTTAAAAATCATTGTTAGTTAATGTTCGTGGAGAGGAAGATGTTTAATCAATGCAAAATATTACCTTTAGTAGTGATACCACTACAGTGAGTTATTTTATTAGCTCTTTTTTATTTTGTTTTGATTATCTTCAGTCAAAATCTAGCCAAAAACACAAAACACAATTTTGTATTAACACGATATCTAGGGTGGCTGCTGACCTCTGCTTTTCTCAAAGGATAGTGATAAGGTAAGGCAAACACTTAATTAAATCAAATTTTGCAGAGTGAATTGTCTTGATGATAAAGCTTGGGGGCAGGGGGGAGGAAGAGCTTATTTTTGCTATTTTTATTTTTAAGAATCTGAGTCATGGAAGAGCACTATAAAGGACTATGAACTGACTTGATGGGTGGAAAAGTCAGGGGAAACATTAGAAAATCCTACATATTCTGCTTAAGCCACCTGTCGGTCACTTCTAGCAACTCTGTCCTTTGTCTTCATTTTCACTCTGCATGAGGAGCCGTCAGTACACAACCTTAGTCATCTGAGGGAAGATTAAGAGAAAGACCACTGGCGGCAGAGGAGCTCACAGCAAAGGAGATGGACTTCTACCTCACTGAGGTTACTGTAGTAGAAGCAAACAACCTCAGTGGCACTGGGTTTGTATAGGATCATCAGACAGGCACAAAATTTGCCTTGAGTCCAGGTGAAAAGGGCATGTTACAGTCAGAGCTAAAATATGCAGACATATCCATGCTAGACATTCTGGTATCATTTAAAAATATGTTCGTATCAATTCTGGTTTGAAAGCTAACATGAAAAGCCAGACAGTTGTCTGCGTCAGAAGTTTCTAAACTATTTCTTAAAGACTTTTTTTGATGACTCTTTGATTTAATGTCTCCAGTCCCCTTCAGACAAACAAGACAACTGAAGTCTTGCACACTAGGCAATAGGCAGTGCAGTTCTTAAATGTGGCCAAATACAGAAAAAAGTATGGACTTGTCCCAACTGTTGCCAATTCTGCTTGGCTTTTCTTTCAGTGAGAAGTAAAGGAGAAGGGAAAACAGCTTTCTATATGGTATTAGAAATCTTACTAGACAACTCAACCAAGTCTAATCCAGTATTTGATTAGAGAATTTTGTTGTTTTAATCTTAAATACTGTTTCAAGGGGAGACATTTTTAGTAATATTACGATGGAGCATTTTAATTTAAATTATTATAGTATACTAAATACAGAACATCACTGAAGTATATTTTTCCATTAATAATTGACCCTTCTTTTTAGGAATTTTAATTTACAATTCATGAATGGCTTAGAACAGCACATACTCAATGCATTGAACAGCAGATGAAATAATGTGTATGATCTCATATTTGAGTTATGGATATATTTTTTCATTAAACCCTGGAAGAAAATAGCTGTGCCAGTATGGAGCCACTCATGGGTGTCCTTAGCTTGTTACAGTGTAAGACTGTAATTGAGGGTGGATGTCTAGCTGTGCAATGTAGTAGCACTGCCTGGAAAAAAAAAAAGTACAAACAAATTCAAACATATTTGCTAGAGGGAAAAAAAAAGAGTAATCAAATTTAAAAAAAAAAATTTACATTAATATTTGCTACAGTACATATAGTTAAAAGAGCACAAAATAAGGGTTTTTTAGGTAAACTCTAGACTGCTAGTATGCTGATTCTTTTGTATATTCTTCACTTTCTTTCTCCCTTCCATCCTCTCTGTCTGTCTTCATCCCAGTATTTGGAGATTAACTTTTCGCAGGAAGCTTGCGAATGCATTTAGCTCCAGATCCAAGTGTCAGGACTGAGGGCTTCTGAAAATTTGCACTGAAACTTGCACCAAGGAAAGCTTTTGTTAACAGACATGATAGCTGGAGCAGACTGCATTCACTCTGGGCAAAACGCTTAAACACAGCCTCTCTTTTGAGCAATTACTTGTTTAGCCAAAAACAAAGTCCTTAAAATAAAGTCAGCTGGGGGAGAGGAAACAGAGAGCACTGCGTTTGCATTGCAGTGTGTGCTCAAGTGTCTGCCCTTCATGCTAATGGAAGGGCTTGAGACCACTATTGGGGCAGGAGAGCAGAGGGCAACCCAGGTACACAGCATCAGGACAGCCTCTGAACAAAGGCGTTTCATCACCACCTTTCCAGCCATAGGCAAAGGCCACTTTTTTGCATTAGACCATGGGTATAGTCAGTAATGAGTTGTTTGCAGGCCAGTGTGTAAAACAGCTTACTTAGCTAATATCCAAGTCTGACTTTGAGCAATAGACCTCAGGGAGGGAGGAATCTGCAGGTAGAGTACACTGTAATGTGAATGATGAGGCTTGCCTTGAGCAGGCCCCAATATTAGGCACCTGGGCCACAGTCCAGCACAGCCTAAGCTACTGTAGGCACCATCAGGACCACTCCAGGTCAGCCCACTTTTCTACTAATGCACACACATCAAGAGATAGCCTGCCACAAGAGCAGAGGAAGACTCTGGTGACAAGGATGAGAAGTGATTGCATGAACATTGTGTCAGTCACTCACTGCGCTCTTCTGCAAGCCCAAGGGCAAGGTTTAGTAAAATCCCTGTGGATGTTTCCATATGGAGCAAGAGGAAAATGCATAAGCTGATATATAGCTGCTCATGAGACAAGTTTGAAAAGCAGCATTCAGCCCTCAGCTCTGCAGCTGCTGCAACTATGTATGGCCTTGTTATGGAGCCACCAAGACACTGCTGTGATGTGAAACACTTTCCTAAATATCTTGTTTCATGCTGCCCACTAACTCAATCACCTTCACCTCATACCCAGATGAATGTCCTCTTGCACACACTCACTTTCAGTGGCAAATGAAAAACCAGTGCAGAAGTAATTTGCCTTCTGCTGTGCTGTCCTGAAGCTTGTGGCATACATTTAGGATGCCTCACGGGCTGAGGCTAATTAAAGGAGAGATCAAAAGAAATTGCTCTACTGATAGTGCAAAAATTCAAATCAGGAAGGTCCTTGGTGGTCATAAAGGTTCTATAAAAGACCTGGTGTAGTCTGTCTGCCACACTGATTAAGCAGTTATTAAAATATTTGAAATTATAATGTAACTCTGGCAGCAACTGCCAGCATCCTGAGGATCAATAGGCTGAGAATGCTTCAGCTGAATTTCAGAGACTAACAGACAATGCACATTTCACTCACTTATGTCACATGCATGTTCATATTCCCCAAACTAGGTAAGCCTTGCATTTATTTTGACTGGCAGAAATAGGAAAAGAGATGTGATCCATTACGATTTACTATGGCTAATAATATTGAAGAACCTGTAGTGATTTGTTCATCATCACTCATTTGATTTCAGTGGCCACAGCTGCACAATTACTGCTTCTTCTTCCCTCGGTCTGTTTGTAAAACAGGAATAACAGCAGGTGTGAGTCACCACTGCTCTTACCCTAAGAGCACATGCAGTCATTTTGCTCTTACCTGATTTTCAGGAAAACAAACTTTAGACCCGTATTCAATTGTTTCAATAGCCTCTCTCTTCTTCTGCAAGCAGCTTTTGTTTAACCTTCTCTCACATGATCTGTTAATGAAGCCCAGCCTGTAACTTTAAAGTTTAAAAATAATTCCTCACCTCACTCACAGTCTCTAACCTTATCATGGGAAATGCTTTCCAAGCATGTCAGCTTGCCCTTTAGACACTACTGCTCCAAGGGACATAGATTTGTTTTTCATGCTATGCAACTGTTTACAATGGCTTGCAGAAGCACAAACATCATGATCAAACACCAAAAGATTTATACTTCTCTGAACTTTATTACTGGTCCCGCCTCAAAATAGACATGTTGGCTCGTTAAACAAAAACAAAATGTGATTTTAAACATAATAGTATGTGAAATCTTCCTCACACCTTATTTGAAATCTGTTTAAATGCTTTCACTGTGATCTGTAGAATACTGATGAGCAGTAAAAAATTGATCTTCGTCAGAGGAATTTTACAACTTCCAATTTGTTAGAATAAAATTTTTAATTAGGAGAGTCAGGAAATGGTAAATACTTTTGAGTATTTTTTTTAATATCCATCTCAGTATAAGGAAGAAAAAACACCAATGACCTTTAAATTTTAGACAAACATCAATACAATGTGAAAATTAGTCTATATTTCTGAACTTCTACATCAACAATTCCAGATGATACTTCCCTGCATACTTCCACTATTTCCCTCAGTTAACTTTCAAATCTTCCAAAACACAGAAATTACTACCTGCCAGACATCAGGAAGAGACACTGAGTAATGAATGAGGAATCAATCAAATTAAAGTTTAAAATTTTAAGCATGTGAGTTACATCATGGTCAAAGCTTCAAAACTCACTTCAAACTCAGTATTTAACCTCTATTAAAAAAATTAAGGTAAAAGAAAACAAAAGAACTCTTTTCCCCCCCACATATACAAAAAAAGACCTTCATCAGAAAACCCAGCAGGAACAGAATACTGCTTTTGAAGTAATGGAGGACCCCCACCCGGTCTTTCTTGCAAGGCAAGCAATCCCTTGCATCATTTCCCAACTCCTGTGACTAGGTGAGACATTGAGATGCAAACGAAGTCGTCTCTGCCTTGTGGGCCAGCAGAGAAGCTGGAATGTGGTTTCTTATCTAGTACTTGGGTGAGGAAATGGTGATTCTGGTAGATCACAAGACCACTGAAAACAAAGAGGTTCAGAAGGATTGTGTCACTGTTCCTCAGCCATCTCCCAGGTGTTCGGAACACTCACAGAACCCTATCTGGGTTCTCTTGAAGCAAATAATACTTCCTTCCCTAACCTAATAATGAATGATACAACTAACCTCATTATGGGTTCTGATCCAGCTGAAGCAGTTTGAATCTTATATTTTACTAGGGAGAATCCAAAACAAAGATTCTTAAGAGGCTACATATGAATGACTGTCGGTAATTCCAGAGGGACATCAAAACTCCTGGGCTACTTCAGATCTGTGGTGAGGAATGCCATGCTGAGGAAGAAAGCTAGTTATTTTTATGGAACTGCACGGAAGATGATAAACCACTCATTTTTATTTGGTAGCTTTTTTCCCAGGCATGCTTAAATGAATTTAGGAGAAGAATATCTCCAGTTCCTAAAACTTTTCTGAATGTACTTACTGATAATAAGTACTTACTGAGTTCTTACTAGTAATAAGTATTAAAGCAAGCAGCATAGGGATATCCCTACTGCAATTGTTTTCTCACATCCTCCCAGCCTTCTGAAGCAGTCCTTCTGGTTTTGGAAATTTACCATGCTTTTTTCCTGCAAGAAGAATCATTACCAGAAGGTAGAAGAGAATTGTAATTATATTTTAGAAAAGAAAGTTGGCCTGCATTTTTTAAAGTTTCATTTTCGTAAAGACATATACGACTGGCATTTCTTACATACAAATCAGACTGTGGGATATAAAATCCACACAGTGTTCTCTGCAATGTAACTGGATCAATTTTTGGGTAAACAGAAGTACATATGAGACTTGAAGTTTAAAATTTGTTTTTATTTTAGTTTGTTTGCTTTTGTTTATTATTTTAATTTTGTTTCGTTTTGGTAGCATCTAATGGAAGCTGGTCAGTAAAAGCTTGCTATGAAATACAGCAATTTGCATTTTAGGCTGTATAACACTAAAATACATCTTGACTGAGACCACGCTCCTGTAGAAATCTATTCTTAAGCCATAGTATTGTTGGGTGAAATGACAGAAACTAGATTGTAAGCTAGAGGACTTTAATGTTTGTATAAACAAACATGTTCACATGCATGGCTTTTTAAGTAAACCAGTTCAATATTTTTATTTCAGGAACAAAAATCTTGAATTTAGTCTCAATAGTAATGCAAAAATCCATCCAACACTTTGACTAAATAAAATAAATGTTCTCCTACCTTTGTTGTTCAGATAAAATGGCATACAAACAAACCACTTGCTTTTACTTAGTAAAGATCATGATTCATGAGTTATCTTGAGATTGCTGGTCTGGAGGAGCTGCTTTTGCACAGTCTTGTCACAGCTGAGTGTGATACAGCTTTTTCTGTTTACATTGCTCAGATAGTTTTCAAATATTGCCAGCCTCCTGTAGCTTGGCAAGTCCATTGCCATTACAAAGGAGCTTAGCTTCTCTGATTGCTGGGCTGTCTTCTGGCAGATGCAGATTGGTCCCTTCCTCTCTGTATTTGTACCAGGAAAACAAGGAATGGAGAGGATTTAAAAGTACCAAAAAAGTTTCAAAAGTCCTGGATTCAAATAAGTAGATTGGTTCTAAAGGGAGAGCTTTGTGCTGCACATGTACGATGCAGCAACTTGTGCAGTACCAAGCAGTACCAAGCACACTTGGTAACTGCAGCGGCACCTCTCATGCTGATGAGATCTGTCCTTGGACATTCAATGCTGAATTGACTCCTTCAGCTTCAGGGGCAGCACACCGCTATGCAAGTTCTTGGCACTATTTAGAAATGTATGGGCTCTCTTATCTGGTAACTTGTAGGGCCTCATAGCTGCAGTGCAGTTGGCAAACTTTTGGCTGTTGCAAATGTGACATGAAGAGTTATTAAAAGGTGTTGTTCCTACATCTTAGAAGAGTGGCATGCCTTTGCAAAATACCTGGAGTTTTGCATATCTAGAGTTCCTCAAGAGCTGGGGATTTTAAAAATCTATTTGGAACGTTATCCTCTGAAATTGAGCGATTTAAAGTAACAGACAAGTGTCTTCCTTCCAAGTTATATCTATTGCAGACAGAACGCTGACTATTGTGATTAGCATGCCTAGCTAGGTCTGTTCTGGACTGGATGGCATCAACTGAGCTTTCAAGCAGAGGAACTGAAGGAGCTCTTGATTTTACTCCCTCTCTCTGCTAACCTAGAAGGAGTGCATTGCTTAGTCCCCACAGAGATGTTTTCAATAGAGCAAAGGCTGCTATGGCTGGTGTGACTGCAGCACACTGTCACAAGGTTGAACAGTTTGATGGAAAATTGTTTCTTATCAGTATCTGTTATACCAGTTATACCAGTTATTACCTGCAACTGATGACACTGACCCTCTGTTCACTTTAGCAGACCATCACCACACTGGGCTTACAGTTTGGTTTGTGAACATATCGTGATGCACAGGCGGGAGCAGCAGGGACAGTAACAGAGGGATGGCTAGCAGCTCCATAACACGGTGTTTTTACCTTGCCTGAACAGCTGATGCAACATGGCTGCCAGTCTTCACGTTGATGCATTATAATAAAATTCTCAGAGAGGAAATGTGCATCCAGGAGTTGGACGTAGTCCTAGTTCAGCTTCCTATCACAGGTTTCTAAATGGCTACTCTTGTGATGACCAAATTCTGACCATGGTTGTTGCCGTGCTGATTTGCCTTGCATATGCTTACATTTTTGCACCTGGGCTCTTAAACATCCTTAGCAAATTATCTAGGGAATTTATATATCCACACAACACTTATGACTCAGTACAAGCCTAAGTCAACATGCTGAAGGTGAAAGTATTCTTGTCTCCTTCAAGGATTTCAACAAATTCTTAGCTAAGATTTCCCTACGTACATTTGTTAAATAAACTTGTAGGGTAAATTTACCTTCATAGCAAATATGGTATTTGACTCCTGTGTGTTTGTGCATGTACGTGCAACCAAGAGTGTTCAGGAGGAGAGAATAGCACAGTGGTGTCGTATGTTAGCTGACTGCATGGTAACTTCCTCAAAGAGACAGGACCTCACATCATCCAGAAAAGCATCAGTTTGTCTTGGTGCATCTCAGGGCACATTATGGAACAGCAGACATGTGACTTATGGTGCAAGACCTTCTGCAATTTAGATATTACCTCCTGTCATGCGAGCTATACTTCTTGTCCTTTAAGAAAAGAACTTCTTGTCCATAGTTCATTGATTATTTACTTGCAGCCTTTCAATGATCAGTCAATACTAGATATGATTGCATAAACGAAGCTAACTTAAACAGGACTGAGAAATCAAATTGCACAAAAAATGTCAGCAAAAAGATGTTAAGTAAAATATTTTCAAATGCCACACATCTCAAAAAAAAACCCAAAACCGAAGATAAAATGATGAGTCAATCTAACTAGATGATGTTATATTTAACTCTCCTGAGGTATTTAAATGTGAATCAATTATGAAGTGAAAAGTTTCACACTGGAAAGTTACAAATGCATAGGAGACTTGCACAAGTACATTAAAAAGACAAGACAACCCCTCCAACATATCTTTATGTATTTGGCTCTGTAAGGTTTCCTTAGGCCAACGAGTGCTCCTGAGATTATCTGGGTAAAGAAACATGTACTGCTTGTTTTAGCAATATACTGTGTGTCTTAAGGCATCAAAAAAGTGAGTACATATCATATGATTTCTTCCTTTTCACTGTTGTGTAATAGTCTGCAAACCCTGATTATGTTTGTACTAAATATATGAAAGTTTATAAGCTAAAGCCATCAGCAATGCTAGCCTTACAAGGGTTTAAAGGTGAACCTCACACAACTTGTTGTTCTACCACTGTAGACAAGTACCCTGTTAAAAATCAAAGTTTGTCTACTACTGCTTACATGCAAACCAAGTCCATGTGTAAACCTACTAGTATCTCATCTGTTTTGCAACTCTTGATGTCACAGTGTTTTCCAGTAGGTATTACTGGATGCTATGCAAATAAACACTAGCCACCACTGGTGTTAAAACATCTTTTACCAAGCTTGGGTAGAAAAATAAAAAAAGGAAAGCAAACAAACAAAAAATCAAACCAAACAAAAAAGAAGAAGAAAAAAAACAACAAAGAAAAAACAAGCCGTTTTCAGACACTAAAACATGGGGGATTAAAAGGACTTTTCTGGAAATGTTTCTGGCAGCAATGTAGCCGCCATGCTGCTGTGCCCAGTGGGAGATGCTTCCTCACACCTGCCTGGTGCCAGCCTCATGGAAGTGGCCTTGCCGGCCGTGTTCCGCAGAGCCTCCGGCAGAGTTGCAAAGGCAGCAGCTGTCCCAGCCGGGAGGAGCGGGCCGGGGCTGCCCGGGGCACCGAGGGCCGGAGACCACCGGGGCAGCACGGCAGCGCCGCAACAACCTGACCCGAGCAGGAGCCTTCACCGGGAGCACACGGATGATGCTGGAGCTGCCAATACCGCCCATTCGTGTCTCTTTGCCTCCAGACTTAGTTTTTCCTTCTTTCTGCCAGCTGCCCGCTTTAAGTCCCTCCGGGTTAAATTCCACCAGGCTTAGCGTGCCGCCACTATCTCCAGCCCGACAGCGCTCGGAGTAAATACTTGGACAAACATTGCTCAATCTAGTGAATCCGGCGGCGCAGAACAGCCCCAGTGAGGCCTCGCATCGCCCTCAGGCCCTCCCGGTCCCGTCCCGGGGGCGATGCGGGGCAGCCTCGGCAGCCCCCGCCCCGCCCCGGGCCCGGCGGGAGGCGCGGCCCGGCCCGGCCCGGCCGCCAATGGGCGCGGCGGGGCGGGCACGGCGGCGGCCGGGATAAGAAGGGCGGCGGAGGCCGAGCGTCGCCGGACAGAGCAGCGGGAGTGCGGTGGGGATCCTCGAGTGTGGTGAGCGCGGGCTGGGAGGCGGGGGCGCATGGAGGGGATCGGCCTCGGCCTTGTCCCGCGGTGGGGCGGTTCCTGCTGGGAACGAGCCGCCATTCCAGCTGCTTCCCCGGGAGGCGCATCCCGCGTCCCAGCCCCGCCGCCCGGGCTTGTTTACAGTCGCGGCCGAGGGCGGGGCGGGCAGCGCGGGGTGCTGGGCTCCGGGCGGTCGCTGGCGGAGGACGCGCGGGCAGCCTCGGGTCTGGCATCCCCCGCGCTCAGGGCGCCCGGCCTGACCGCTGTTCCTCCGTCCTTGGCAGATCTGCCGGCATGAACCCCTTCGTGACCACGCTGTGCCTCTGCCTGGGCGTGGTTCTTGGCGCGCCGAGGCTGGACCCCGAGCTGGACAATCACTGGGAGCTGTGGAAGTCGTGGCACAAGAAAGACTATCATGAGGTGAGCCCCCGGGGTAAGCGCTCGGCTGGGCGAGCGCTGAGCGCACGGAGCTGGGCCGCACCAGCTGAGTCATGTCTGCTTTGTTACAACGCCGGCTATGGGCAGCGCTTGGGAAGCATAATCCTTCGCTTCCCAGTTTCCATTCCTGTGTTTGTGTATTGACTCAGCTGCACTGTACTCGTTGTTTTTCTTATGAAGCCGGCAAAAAGACCACCTCTTAACACCGTTCACGCTTCCCATTCGAGTAGTCTACATTTGCCCCAGTATTATGAGGCTTAGAAAGCTTGTTTTTGTGCAGGAGAACTTGGTTTGAAATGCCTCCTTGAAGTACACTGGTTTTTTTTTCCCCTTAGAGAGAGGAAGGCTGGAGGAGAGTGGTATGGGAGAAGAATCTGAAAATGATTGAAATCCATAATCTGGATCATGCATTAGGAAAACACAGCTACAAGTTGGGAATGAATCAGTTTGGCGATATGGTATGTATAGAGACATGTAATGTAAAGTTTTAAGTAATGGTGTGTAATAGATAGCGACTACATATAGTGATTTGTTTTTCAGACAACTGACGAGTTCAGACAGCTGATGAATGGTTATGTACACAAGAAATCAGAAAGAAAATACAGAGGATCCCAGTTTCTTGAGCCCAATTTCCTGGAAGCGCCACGATCAGTAGATTGGCGAGAGAAGGGATATGTAACTCCAGTTAAAGACCAGGTACTATCTGATGGTGAATTTCTAACCAGTTACAGGTCCAGTTTACTGAATGCTACGTCTACTTTCATAGAGGAAAAACATTGTACCTGCTTAATGGTGCCTAGTACAAGCTTACTAAACTAAGCACCATCTGGGTTTGTAACTTATGATTTCTCTTTATGCTTCAGGGTCAGTGTGGCTCTTGCTGGGCTTTCAGCACAACAGGGGCTCTTGAAGGGCAGCACTTCAGAAAAACTGGCAAACTTATTTCACTGAGTGAACAGAATCTGGTGGACTGCTCTCGCCCTGAGGGGAATCAAGGTTGTAATGGTGGTCTCATGGACCAGGCTTTCCAATACGTGCAGGATAATGGGGGCATTGATTCAGAGGAATCCTACCCATACACTGCAAAGGTAGGTGGAATAGCTGAACAAGTGTTGCAAGTTTTGTGTGGAAAAAGCTGTGTGTTGGGAAACTCATACCTAGAAAGGAAACTGTCTGTATAGAGATCAATGTATCTGTCATCGATGACTGCTAGTCCCGGTAGGAATCACATACTGCACTGGTCTTTGAGGGCAAAATCTTGACAGACCAGTTAGGAAAATTGGAGCAAGTATCCTTATCCCTCCCTCTCGTTGCCCTTCTATCATGCCTTATCTTGGTTGCCACACCAAACCAAGAACCCAGCCCTTGTCAACAGTGCTGCTTAGTGGTAGGACAGCAATTGATCTTCCCATAACTGACCTACTACAGAGTTGCTACCTGTAGACCACCTAATTCTTGTGGCTGGTGTCAATTGGATTTTTAACAGCAGTTGTTGTTAATGCCTTGAGTTTTGTTTCTGTTCTAAATGTGCATAAAATGAGATAGTGGATAGGCTTTTAAAATCCCTCTAATGATCTATTAAGTGTTAAACAGACACAAGAGGGTGAAAGAGCAGTAGTCAATTGCAGTATCAGCCCATAGTTTGTGGTTTTCTTTAAGAGTTCTGCTCACTCTAGAGGATCTTTTCTTTCTGCTTTTGTGTTGTCTGAATGGGCAATAGCAATACTATTTATGAGCAACATTGGGTCTGGGGTTCCTGTTCACCTGTAATCTCAACTTTTTCCTAATCTTGGCTGTTCTAGAGATACCAGTTGATCATAGGAAGTGCCTAACTTGCTAGGTACGAAAAGTAAGCAACTGAGCTGTAGTATGTGTTCATTTAGTTGGGGAAACAACTTGGTACTAACCCATAATGCACGTAAGGGAAGGATGTGCTTGCTTGAATCTATTTCAGTTTCACGTAACCTGACATCCAAGCTAGGCCTCACCTCACCTCTCTCCTGTAAATGTATGTGACATCAGCAGTTGAGGCTTCACCATAAAAAAAAAACAAAAAAAAAACAACAAACCACCCCCTCCAAGCAAACAAAAAACACTCACTAGAAATGCCACCCCCAAATGTTGTATGTAAGGTCATGTAATACAAATTCCTAACTTTCAAATCATTCTGTACAGCTTTTCAAACTATGACATGTTAAAATTGTGGATTTTAAGTGCTTGCTCAATGAGCAGTTTCTGGATTGCTTTGTAATTAATGAATACTTGGCTTTCTTCCATTGCCTATTAATGCATTCTGGGCTTCTTTCCTCCTGTAAAGATACTTGTCCTGTCCATCAAAGGGGGGCAGAGTTCCAGAATATGATGGCCCTCTTTGCCTCAGTAAAGTTGGTAGGGACTTTTTGAGCCCCACTGTGATTTACTTTTTCTGTACTTTTGAGAAACTCAGATGCATTTATTCTGTATTCCCTCTCTGTTATCCTTGTAAAGTGCTGCTGAGGCAATTGGATCCTCTTCAGTCCCTTGCTTTCAAAGCAGCAAAGTCACATAATGTGTGGTAGTTCTGTGATCACCTATGTGTTAAATTCAAAACTGTGTTAATAACTACAGCTTTCTCTACTTAGGATGATGAGGACTGTCGCTACAAGGCAGAATACAATGCTGCTAATGACACTGGCTTTGTTGACATCCCTCAAGGACACGAAAGAGCTCTCATGAAAGCAGTTGCAGCTGTGGGTCCAGTGTCTGTTGCTATTGATGCAGGCCATTCTTCATTTCAGTTCTATCAGTCAGGTGGGGATTTGTTAATTACATTCATTCAGAGAAGTGGGGTTTTTTAATTACTCAATATTCATTACTCTGCAGTTAAATAGATTTTAAAAAAGCCAGGTATGATAATTTAGAAGCGATTTTTATTTCTAGGTCAGGTTTTCCACATTCAGTTTTGGCCATGATGAAATTAATTTATGATTCCTTTCTCTAACTTTCAAGCAGCTGTGCAACACTTAAGTTGAAATATACAAAGCTTCTTTTGAGGGATAAGGGTTTTCTAGAGGTAATTTTGCTCATGAATGAACTTACACCTTTTCAGGTATCTACTATGAACCAGACTGCAGCAGTGAAGACTTGGACCATGGTGTTCTGGTTGTAGGTTATGGCTTTGAGGGGGAAGATGTAGATGGGAAGAAATACTGGATTGTTAAGAACAGGTAAGATCTGTGTCGTGTGTCCAAGGGACAATAGAAGGCAGTTTGTCACTTTTATGGGGAGAGGTAGACAGACAACAGTAATTAAAATCTGTCTGTGGGAAATCTGGAGCTTGTTTTCACATTGTATTGATATGACAAAATGTAAAACACAACTCGTGCTGCTGGCAGCCAAATAAAGTAAGCCCAAAGCAGCCATCTTATCCTGCTTGTTCAGTTAATATAAGGGAGCTCAGTGCTGAAACAGCCTGTGAACCTAGTCGATAATAAAGCAGTGGAGCAAAGGGGGAAGCCTGCTTGTGGGAGTGTAATGGATTTTTGTGGAAGCAGAGTGCTGCTCACTTCTGCGAAATAGGGTAATACTTGAACTTAAAAGATGGAGTTACCTCCTAGGTTGGAGGGGAAATAAATTAGTGCTGAAGGGCACACATCACATGATGTTGTCTCATGTTCTCAGCATTACTGGGGCACCACCCTCAAATGCTGTTTTCAGCCTTTGACTTCTTTTAAATTGCCTGGGAGCACTATCTGAGCTTCAGGCACCTGTAGTCAAGGTTTGCACAGCAAAGTGACTACCTTGTGAGGGAACGGCTGCATTCTTCAGTTCTGTGGTCTCGAGATGCTTCCTGGGAGGCTTTTGATTGCTGGAAAATATTTAAGTTTTTGGCTGCAGCTATCTTGGATTTTCTCCAAGTATGGAAGGCAGCTGTTTTCAGTTTTAAACACCTAATGGGGGAGGGCAGTAAATAAGTAACTTCTGAATATATAAACAGACTTTTGCTTATGTTTTCAGCTGGGGTGAGAAGTGGGGTGACAAAGGATATATCTACATGGCCAAGGACAGGAAGAACCACTGTGGAATAGCAACAGCTGCTAGCTATCCACTCGTATAATTTGAAGACTGAACATTTCAGTACAAGAGGGGATTTAAACTGAATGACCAAACCCATGTTCGCATGTGGTAGCCTTGTGTCTTTCAAAACTCAACTTGATTTTTAAAACTATTGAAGTATATTTTAAATGTTGGTGACATGCCACTTGTTTAAATTAATGTAAATGTTGGTATGTAAACAGCTTGTAATATTGCTGGCTTTTGACTGCTTAATCCAGTAGATTCTTTGTATTTTTCCTTTTTTTTTTTTTTCTTTTGCAATGTGTCCAAAGGTTTACTTTTTAAATAAATACTTCCACTATATACAGACTACTTGGCATTTTGGTCTTCTTTTCTACTTGGGACTTTCGTCAGATAGGCATTCTAAACCATACTCTTAGGTAGAGTCTATATGTGTGCACCTATCTCTCCATCAGTCAGTAAAATGCAGCCCTATCTGGGAATGGCTAATAACTGTTACAAAAAGGAGTGTAGAATTTATGATTCAAATAATTTTAAATGGGAAGTGGAAAAATACCTCTGGTTCCTTGTGTCTTGTAACAAAGATCTTCAGTCTTGTCATCTGCTTGCAGCATCTGATCTTCACTTAACTTTTAATTCTGTTAGTGTTTTCTTAATGGCGCCTCAAAATACCACGTGTGTAGTTTGTGCAATTATGTCTTTTTAAGCATTTTAGCAGGAGCACCCAAAGCACACCTGGGCTGTTAAGAGGCCTTGTTTCTGGAGATATGTAGGATGCTAGATATTGTCTTCCCACTGTACCAGTTTCAGCTGCAGAAGAAAGGGGAACAAGGGAGAAATTATTTCCCTATAGAAAGTGATGTTGGGATGCTTTGCTACCAGTATACTTGCTGCCTGACTTAATAGGTGATTAACACAGTGACCTATATGTCCTTTTCTCTGCAGGTATCACTACTGCTGAAACGTGAGTATTTGCTGTTATATACTGCTGTTCAGGTGTGTTTTGGATTCCAGTAGTTTTTACAGAGGATGAAAGATACCAGGAGCAGCAGGGGGAGAAGGCTTGGCTTGGCTTTTGAATATTGGCATCTACTCTTGCTCTGGGGCTGTGGGTGAAGCTGAAACATAACGAGCATGAGTTCTGAGTTCATGGACTCACAGGTTCTTGTGGGCAGTATCTTTCAGAAGCTGGTAGCCATGCACACAAAGTTCTGGTCCAAGTGTTCCTTGTGGACAATTAATTTCCTTATTGTTGATAATGAAAGTCTTTAGGTTGCATTTAATAAACTCTTTTAAAGAGAAAAACAAGGTGAGTTATCCATAAAAAATTGCAAGTTGTTCATGTGCTGCTTGTAGATGAATTCTTTCAACCTGAATTTCCTGACAAGTTTGGTTTATTTTTTTTTTAAAGGAAGAGCTTCACTCAGCCCAGTGGCTATTTAACAAGCCACAGAGCAGAAATACTGGTTAGAATTTAGCTATTAAGTTGACTTGTTAAGCTAGTTATGGAAAGCATCCACACTGCCTGGGGAAGCTGTGGAGCAAATGCAGACTTCACCAGGTGGTCCTCTAAAGGCTGATACTCAGAAATGGCAATGGTCTGTACATTTAAATTGAGAGCCAAGAGCAAAATGCTGCCAGAAGAGTGACTGTATAAGCTTTTTATGCAGAAGATGATTTTCATTCTTGCTGCCAGAACTGGGAATGGACTGATGCCTGTTTCTCTTAGCATTTTTAAATCCTGGAAACTGTTGTTACTGTGAGCCTGGTAGAGCTTGGGGTTTTTTTTATTGGCTAAAACAGGAATGAGACCAATGCAAAGCCCGCTGGGGCTTGAACTGCTAAAAATATGGGCAGTGGGGAAAGGTGTTTGGTTGCAAAATCCAGGCTTAAAGTTGCTGGGAAAACAAGGTATTTTTATGAGCAGATGGGAAATGGAAAGGAAATAACTTTCCAAAGCATCTGCACGTGAGTGGGCACATAGCTCACAAAAGAGGCATCAGCCTTTGACTTTAGAAAAAGTATGTGATAATGCAGCTATTTGTGTGGATTAAAATTTGCTGACTTTTCTGGCTGAACATCCTCCTCACAGTGGAATAATAAAGAAGGGGACAGGTTAAGTCAGGTCATGGAGATAACTCAATATTTACACAATCTGAAGTAATAGCTTCACCCAGAATTACCTTACATGACACTGTAAAGACTAAAATTTTTGTATAAGTTGCAGTTTGTGTAAGTTTTTTTTTTTCTTAGGAATACAAAGAACACATTTCAAGAACTATTAAATCTGGTTTTGTGATTCCATTGCAATGGCCCTATCTTTTGTAAAGCTGTTTTATTTACTTCTGCAATACTATAGTAAAGTAGAAAATTATTCCATAGTGGTATATGTGCTGTTGGGGTAAGTGTTGTCTCTGAACAGAGTTGCTCCTTAGTGATGATCCAGCAAATGCATGTTATGTGTGGTCATAGAAAGCTCCAGAGTTATTCCCAGAAAGCTATGATAGTTAAAGCTGTTGATTACTATTCCAGTGTTTTCTCTCCAAAGCTTCCATTGGTTATATATTCCTACTGATAGCTGAAACTGCATTTATTAAAAGATGTGTTGCTTTAAAATATACTGCTGCACATGTATGATAAGTAAAAAATCCTGTCTATACTGCCTGGTTCAGGCCCTGTCTAAACTAGAGCTACTGTTGTTAACAGGGTCTTACACATATCTAAATACATGAACTGGGCACTGTATTGCATGCTGGATGGCAGTTCTGTACAGTGATAAACCTTTGCAGTCCTTGTTTGCTAGCATCTGAATTGTGAAAATGCACTTTTTTTAATTGGAATTTGGGAAGAAAAAAACTTTCACATTTGGTTTTCTTGTGCTGATGCTTCTTAGATGGTTCTTGTCATAAATGTCTCTTAGCAGTTTCTCTGCTCTGCTTGTTGAATGTATGTCATGCAGTGGACCTGAGTTTTTAAAGACAGGTATTTTTGAGGAAAGGAAAGTAATGAAATTATTTCACTTACACATGAAATTCTTATTCTTTATAGAGTCTGGTGAGACATGAATTTAACTGTCATGTAGGAAACTGTTTTCCCTTAAGAGCACTCAATTTCTCGTACTGTCCAACTGCTGAGTAGAATTGAATTTTGGTGGGTTTTATATTTGTCATTTCATACTGTGAAAAACTTACAGGAAAGGCAAACATGATGAATTGTATCAGTGAAAGTTTTCTGTAATGGAAGATTAACTGTTAATCTGCATAACAGCACTCAGAAAATGTAATTCTGAGACAACAAGAGACACAAGAAAATGGGAATATCCACTTCAAAAAAACACAAGATTGAGCTTCTGAATGTCAGTTATGCAGCATTTGCTCCTTGATCACCTTGATACAGTAACAAATCTTGTCATATATGTCTTAAGCTTTTAATGCCAGCTAATCCGTTTTTACGTACTAGTGATTGACAGTAGTTTCTGGCTATTAACCAAGGAATTGAACTTACCCGGAAGGCTGTCATAATGTAACCTGATGTTTCTGCTTTCTACCTCTCTTTGGGCTTTACTGAGATGTATGACAGATTGAGCACCGATTTTTATTTGCTGTCCATCCAATACTCTTCAGTCTTTTTGCTGGGCAGTCATGGCACAAAATTCTGACTCAACTAGTACACTGTTTTGAAGAAATAATTGAATTAGTAATGGGGATGTTATTTGCTAATCACAGTTTTATTGAATCATGAGTGAAATTTTGGGTAAGTGCAGCAAAACATTTGGAAGAAAGGCTAAAATCACAAACAAAATTTCATTCACAATTTACAAAACTGAACTTAGGAGATACTCAATAAGGCTCTTCTGAAAACGGACCTGGAGCCCAACCAGGAACTTCATTTAGGGGAGTAGGAGGGTTGGCCACAGTGTAGAGACCTGATCCATGGATTGATTAGTTTACATAGGAGTCTCAGAAGAGGCCGCCTTCATTTGTGTTCACAATTGAATTTGACTGCTCTGTTCGTGGTTTTTTGTTTTTTTTTTTCAATCTTGGTTGCACAAAGATTTATTGACCAGTGGTATTAAAATATGATTTTTGCCATGCCTTTTGTTTCCATCCTGCCTGTTTTCTGCTGAAGAGCTACTGCCAGTCTCTGTGCACACAGAAGCCATGGTGATGGCTATTTGTAAAATACTTACTGGATTATTTTTTTACAATGCTTCTACATTTTTTGTTCACTGACACCTCTCACCACTTCTGGCACATCCAAAGCCTACTTCTGAGTGGAACCTGTTAGACTTTCTCAATAAAGTGATGCTGGGAAACACATTGTAGAAGTAACATTCTGTGTTGTCAGGTGTGGTGCTGCAGTGCTGGTACCTGCTACCTTCTGCAGTCCTGGTTTGGGAAGAAGTGGTCAAAGATGGAGCAGAGTCAGAGTGAGCTATTCCCCTCCTGACCACCTTCAGAAGGCTGTTCTGGTTAAGGGTGGCTTTGTGAGGTCCTCTAGGGAAAGGTTGTTGCTGGTCTGAGAGCTCAGCAAGGATGAGATGATTTTCCAGCCTTGTACGTGTTGTTTATATGCTTAGTGACACTTTGGACATTCACCTGGAATTTGTGTTTCAAAGTTCTTTGTCTGTACTACTGTGTATTGTCTCAGAGTGGGAATGATTTAGGTGTGCTCCCCAGGGGCCCTCTGAGGTTATTACAGCTATTACTTCCTAGCTCTACTAGGAAAAAATGCAGTCTCAGGAACTGCCATGGAAATAATCTAAGTTGTATTAAGATTTTTTTTTTTTTTTTTTTTTTAATTGCTAGTGAAATCTTCCTGCACAGCATGCATGCCATGACATAGAAATGTTTAAAATAAATACTGGGCTATGAGACACTCAAACTGGCTTAGGGTGTCTGAGAAGCTGATGCTGAAACGACATGTTGAGAACCCCTTGAGGCTGTAGCATGTCTTGGAACACGCTTGATTTTGCTTGAAACCAAAGGTCAAATGAGGTAGTTTCAAAGTTGCCAAGTCAGGTGTTTTTTCCCCACAAAGGAAGGGTGCTTCTAAGCATATGTCTGTAATAGATCAGTTTATGCTGCTGATAACAAGGTACAAAAACACTCTAGATAGGGCTCCCCACAGCACTCTTAAACTAGTTCATTGCTGTGTGTGCAGGTGCCCATTTTTGCTAGATAGAGCAAAACAAAAAAAAAAAATCAAAACCAAAACCACATAGCACAATCTTTTACCATAATAGTACATCACTGCCAGAATTGTGAATGCAAGTTTTTCTTAATAGCTGTCTTAACATTCCTTCTGCTCAGCATATTTAGCAGTATTGCTTTCGTCATTCAAGCATGAAGCATAAACTGACAGCTGTGGTTTTTTGGAACAGGAAATATATACTGGAAACATCCGCTGTGTTGTAGAAATGCACTGGCTTTTGGAGATTTATAATAATACTCTTGTAGTTAAAAGAAACATCTCTCTCTGTTTCTATAGAAATTCCAATGCCTAGTGCGATGGTTCTTAATGTTTCTTATAAATCCTGCTGCCTTTTTCCTATTTGTTGCTTGCTAGTCACGGGAAGAACTGGAGAGGACCTGTGTTTTCTGATTCAGTGCTGTTACAAGCATTTCTGTCGCACTTCTCTCACTATGTAATAGAGCATTTCAGAAGCAAACCTTGTGTACGCAGGATGCGCATCAGGAACACTTTTGAAGTGGTATTTCTGTAGCAGTATTTACAGACATTTCAACAAAATTTTGTTAGTAATTCTGCAAACCAAGAGCAATGGAAACTCCCTCCACTCTGAATTTTTAATCTAAACTGACACAGAGCTGAAAAGTGGGAGCAGAAGAAGGCCAAAAGCAGTGAGGCTGCCTGCCAGAAGGAAAGCAACTGATTAGCAGCTGTGGGTGTGCATTTTCGAGAAGGCTAGCCTCCCCCTTTCGCTTTGTTTTCTCCCAGCATATCTTCAAAAGAGCTAAAAGTAAACATCCCCATTTGTGTTCTTCTACTGAGTTTAAATTTCAGATCTACATTTGTCTGCATGGCCCTTTCTACTTATCCTCCCTGTTTTTGTTTGAGCAGTCTCCTCTTTCTGCGCAGAATAATAAATCGTGCTGTGTTGTTAAAAGAGGGAGAAAATTGTCAACGCAGGAACAGAACAGGAAACCCGGTGATCCAAAGGGCAAGAGGCAGATGGTGTGTCATCCAGGACGGTGTCTCTGGGCTGTGCTCCTCGGAGCACACGGTGACAAGGCTGGTGCCACGCAGCTGGGCGTGGAGAGAGGCTGACCTCTTTTCTTCCCGGGCATGTGCCGACGGTGCATTGGAGCGTCTGCTGAATCGATGAGACATCGTCAGCAGTCATGCCCAGGCCGGGATTAGGCTGGGCCATGCACATTCAGCCTGAGCACAGCTGACCCAGTAACTGAGCGGGCTCATTATCTCCTTTGGAGGTGTCCCTTCAGAAGTGATAAAATGTTCACCGGGTGATCTGCTCAGCAGCTGACAACAGTTCTTAGGCCAAACTCTTGTTTATCAACGTGGGAGTACATAGCTGTCTCGGCCAACACCCTCTGCAAGCCGGCACACCAAACTACCTTCACTGAATGCAATGGTCAGAGCTACAGAGGCTGCTACCAGAAAACAGGTTGCTGGGCTCCTGTTGAGCAGAGCTTTGCAAAACCATGATGCAAATCATTGCATTGGATGAAAGCAACCTCCTCAGGGCAGATTGCAGTGGAAAATCCTATTTCTATAAGGTATTAAAATCAATTCACTTGAATCAGATCACACGCTTGGTTTGAGGTTTTTGGGTTTTTTGTTTTCTGAAACCACATCTGTATTTGCAGAAAGCTAGAAACAAAAACCAAAGGTGTTTTTGGTAGTGATACATGGGGTATATGAACACTGCCCATGACGACATGAAGCCTGAATGGTAGGGAATGTCTCATCAAAACTTCAGATGTTCTGTACCTCTGAGTAACTGTGTGCAGATCCTCTATCTTAATGTTCATTTACTCTCTGCTATTCCCACTTGTGGGCCCTGGATGTCTCCTGGATGTCTCTGCCCCCTCCTCTTCCAGGGGCAGCAACCCCCCCTTTTCTCACAATGAGTCTGTGTGGCGTAATCCATGTAAGCTAAAAGCCCTTTCTTGTTCTCTGTCTCTAATTAGCTGGCATTTTATAAATAAAAAAAAAAATTTGCTTGACTTTTCCAGAAATATGAGTTGGCTTTATTAAAAAACCAGCAAAACTCCCCGTGTGTTTTGTGAAAACAGAATAAAGTATCAACTTTTGATACAAATACTCGGAGACATATTTGATCCTACACTTCAAAGAGCATCTGCGTTTCATCCTCCTTGCTTTCTCAGGGATGGGTGAGGTCCTGCTGCAGTGTCCAGGATCAGCTCCTCGGCGTGCTGGGCTGGCAGGGCAGCAGCACAGGCAGCCAGGGTGCCACGGGACTGGTGGGCAGCCTGCCAGCCCAACCTGTTCTCTGATCCCCCATCTTGTGATTGCAGTCACAAGGCCACCTCTCTGCGGCTGGCTGCTCAGACTAACTCAGTTTCCAGTCAAAGAAATTAGTGAACAACTGCTCGTTTATTAGAGACTGGTGGGGTTGCTGTCTTTTCTTGTGTTATTGGACACTACTAGGTCTAGGTAGTTTTTTATTTTACTTCTGAAATAGGTGCTAATGTTCCCAATTATTGTAAAGAAGAATTATGTTTGGCAACAACTTTGACAATCAATGCTTTAATGAGTCGTGTGTGTATATATATATATATATATATCTATATATATATATCTATATCTGTTACAGTACAAATAGTACTGTTTCTGCGTATTTCTCCGACAGTAATAGGAAGTCAAATGGGCACTGATTTATTCATATATCATTTTATTCCAAGAAGCTATTGAATACTGATACAAAGGCACATATGTGAACTAGTATTTGGTTCACTTATGTCTGTTCCTTCCTGCACTGGGCATTTCCATGTATTTTTAACTTTGTATTATGCTGATGAGTATCTGTGAAATAATATCAGCCATTGCTGACTTCTGCATCTGGAGGCAGTCACAATACCTTCGTCGTGAACACTGCCTGCTTCTCCCAGCAGCCTTGATGGCAGCTTGTGGTGTGTCCCCTTTCACACCATTCCAACCACTAAAAAGTCTCTGATTCTTAAAAAAAAAAAAAAAATCTCTGTCTGTTGCTGTCTTGCTTCCTCAGTAGCCCTCAGATACCTTGCAAAACCATGATGGGAGGCCATGGAAGGAAGTTGTGGCCCAGTGTTGCAAGGGTTGCATAGGTGGTGTCCCATCCTCCCACGGTTAGTGTAAAATAACTCGGCAGAAATGGTCTGAACTACTGTCACACTGCAGAGGGAAACTCTAAAATTCACCCCGAGCCTTTAAGAAGAACATTGTGGAGTGGTGTGGTTGAAGGGTTGTGCTATATGTAGCAGAATATATACAAGTACTTAGTTTGGTGAGGTAGATCAAAGCAGGACTCCATCAAAGAATATCCACTGCTAGCACTGAATAAAGTTGCTGCTTTCTTAATCTGCATTTGAGGCTTGTATGGGTTGCTTATACAGAGCAGACATGGGTATCTTTGTAAGTACCAGTCACCCAGCAGCTCTCAAACTGGGAGCATTGTCATTAAAGTGTCAGCAGCCACCCCAGCAGCAGTTGTTAGTCAGAGCAGTGTCCCAGCACTAGCCCCTCCACCAACATGTGCTTTTGGTGCAAACCCAGGAAAAAAACAAAATGTGGGGGAAATAGCAGCTGAGACTAGATCCAGGCTTTGCTGTGAAACTATACTTAAGGCAAGTTGTATGCTGCAAGGCTGACAGTGAGTAGGGCACTGAATGACTGACACATTGTAGTGTTCAGGTGTATATATCCTGCCAGCAGGAACACAGATCTTAACCACTAGAGTGAGTATATCCACTGCAAAACAAACTTTCGGCATGTCCCTAAGTGGTGGTTTTTTAGAGGCCCTGTGGTTACGCTGAGGAGTGACACATCTCTGTTCTTGCCTTGTCATCTCTCCTGGCCCCTTGGGAACATGACCAAGTTACCAGAGACCTTTCTGATGTAAAAGGAGTGTTAGTTTACTTACACTGGCCTCAACTTGCACTTGGTTTTAGGTTTCCTACTTAAAAAATGCAATTGAGTTCTTCAATAAATTAGTGACATCAACATCTTTTTGTATTCCTATTTAGAGACTCTGAGAGAGAGAATTACTATATATGTATATATGTAAAAAAAATAAATTATATATGTATGTATATGTATTCCATGTACTTTTTTTTTCACAGGACAACTGATTTATTAGTTTCCAAAGTCAAGGTGCAGAATTGCATCATGCAGTAAAAAGATTTTATTATTACCTCAACCATCTTTTTTTCCCCTACTTCCTCTTCAGTCTCCAGGATTTAAGTGTTGTTTTTGTTCTGCTGTAGATAGTAGAGCTTTGGGAAGCACGTGATGAGGAACAGAATAAACAAGTACACACCCTACTTGCTGATCCTGGGCAGTTGTCACAGCTTTAAAAAGTGCCAGATAAATACCTGCAGAAAGAGTGCTTTGATACTTGAAGCAGCACTGAAATCACATCCTCACCCCTGGGATAGCAATAGAGTAAATACTCAGCCTGATTAATTTTCTGTCTGCTTTTGTTCAGCCTGCCTCTTCTTTAGGAATAATAAAACACATTTGTAAGTTAAAAAATAACTGTTGGATTTTATTGACAGGAGTATTTTTTACTCCTGTCTATATCCTAATGGAATTCATAGAGTGTTCCTAATAAAGTTTTGTACCAGCACAGCAGGAGGTGTGGATCAGGGGTGAAAATGAGAAGACAGTACAAGAGCTTTTTACATCAAGGAGGGTGCCTAAAAAAATTTCATAAAATGAGACAGGAAAGTTATAAAGGGCTTTAGACAGGAGGGTCTAGTACTTAAAGTGACCTAAAGCCCAGTTTTCACATCCTTCTCACTTAATATAATCACACTTTTTTTTTGATTGCTAGTTTTTGCTCTCATTGGTCAATGACTTCTAGCTTCACAGTGGATTTCTGATGTCCTTAGGCAATGTCAGGTCTGAGATCTAGCACCAGAGCATCTACAGGATGGATGGCTATAGCAGCCTAGAAGTGTCAAAATCATGGAATCATTAGGGTTGGAAGAGACCTCTGGAGATCATCCAGTCCAATCCTCCTTCCAAGGCACAGTCAGCTACAAGTTACACAGGGACTTGTTCAAATGGGTTTTGAATGTCTTCAGAGAGGAAGACTCCAGGACAGCCTGTTCCAGTGCTCTGCCACCCTCAGTGTAAAGAAATTCTTCCTCATGCTGAGGTGAAACTTCCTGTGTTTTAATTTATGGCCATTGGCCCTCGTTCTGTCACTGGGCACCACTGAAGAGTCTGGCACCGTACTCTTGGCACCCACCTTTGAGGTATTTCTGTGTGTTAATGAGATCCCCTCTCAGTATTCTCTTCTCCAAACGAAACAGGCCCAACTCCTGCAGTCTCTCATCGTAACAGAGGGGCTTCAGACCCCAAATTATCTTTGGACCCTCTCCAGTACTCCTTGTCTCTCTTCTACTGAGGAGCCCAGAACTGGACACAGCATTCCAGGTGCGGCCTCACCAGGGCCAAGTAGAGGCACAACTCCTTCAGCCTTCTGGCCATGATCTTCCCAGTGCATCCCAGGACACCACGGGCCCTCCTGGCCACCAGGGCACTGATGGCTCATGGACAGCTTGTGATGCACCAAGAGTCCCAGGTCCTTCTCCACAGGGCTGCTCTGTAGGAGCAACCTCTGCCCTGTGCTGGCACTTGGGGCTGTTCCTCTCCAGGTGCAGCACCTGACACTGGCTCTTGTTGAACTCATTTTCCCTCTGCCCAACTCTCCAGACTATCATGGTCCCAAGGAATTGCAGCAGAACCTTCAGGTGGATCAGCCACTCCCTCAGTTTAGTGCCCCAGCAAACTTGCTGAGGGTATTTTCTATCCTTTCATTTGGGTCATTGACAAACAAGTTGAACAAGACTGGTCCCAGTATTGATCCCAGAGAATGCCACTGGCTGTTGGTCTCCAGATGGATTCTGCTCTGCTGATCACAACCCCCTGAGCTCTGTCACTCAGCCAGTCCTCAATCCACTTCACCATCCATTCCTCTAACTCCCATTTCCTGAGCTTACCTGAGAGGATATTATGGGATACAGTGTCAAAAGCCTTGCTGAAGCCAAGGCAGACAACATCCACTGTTCTCCCCTCACTGACCCATCCTGCCATGCTGCCACTGAAGCTTATCAGATTGGTCCAGCAGGAGCTCCCCTTGGTGAATCCATGATGACTACTCTCAATGGCCTTATTGTCCTCTACATGCCCGGGCACAACCTCCAGAATGAGCTGTTCCATTTCCTTTACAGGTATGGAGGTGAGGCTGACAGGACATATCTTCCCAGGTCCTCCTTATTGTCCTTTTTGGAGACGCAATAATGTTGACTTTCCTCCGGTCATCGGGCACCGCTCCTGTTCTCCATGATTTTGCACAGATAATGGAGGTTGGCTTAGCAACGTCTGCCAGCTCCCTGGACACCCATGGGTGCATCCCATCAGAGCCCATGGATTTATGGGTGTTAAGTCTCTCTAGCTGATCTCTAACCCTACCCTCTATGACCAGGGCAAAGTCTTCTTCTCTCCAGCCTTCCCCTCTCGCTTCTGAGGTCTGGGACTCCTGAGGGCTAGCCTTACCAGTAAAGACTGAGACAAAGGAGGCATTCAGTAATTCTGCCTTTTCTGTGTCTTCCATCACCAGGACACCCATTTGATTCAGCAGATTCCCTCATTTTCCTTAATCTTCCTTTTGCTCCTGACGCACTTGTAAAAGCCCTCTCAGTTACCCTTGCCAGATTCAATTCCAAGTGGGCCTTGGTTTTCCTAATCTCATCCCTGCATACTCTGATGATGTTCCTGTAGTCCTCTCACAGGGGCTGGCTCTTTTTTCACATCCCAGAAATTTCTAGAAACTCTCTGCTCATTCATGAAGATCTACTGTCTGTTTTACCCCATTTCCTGCTCATAGGGCTACACTGGTCTTGAGCTTGGAAGAAGTGATGTTTGAATATTGACTAGCTCTCTTGGACCTCCTGATCTTCTAGAGCCTTATCCCATGGGATTCTTATAAGTAGGTCTTTGAAGAGGTTGAAGGTGGTTCTCAGGAAGGTCATGCAGGACCTGACTCCCAAAGACAAAGGGCTAATGTGTATGTCTCAAACAGCAATAACCAGACAGTTGTGGAGCCAACCAAGGATTGTTGATAATAACAACCAGTGATTGTTGGTACACACACTGTGAGAAAGAACAGGGTGTGGCTGGAGAAGGTGGCCATACAGAAGTAGGGCAGCACTTTTCTACGACAAACGTCCTTGTTGTAACTCTTGGAGATAAGGACAACACAGTGCAAGCACAGGGATGAGACTGAGAATGGAGCATGCATGGGCTGTAGGAAGGGATAAAGACCATTCAAGATACCTGAAGCCCTCTGACCCATTTCCAGAAAGGTCTGAAAGAACAGACTGTGCATGATAATTAATTCATACAAAAAATGAGAAAGTTACCTTCATGGCAGGGAAAGAAGTATTTTCACAAAGCCCAGGCACATGTGCAACCCCTGTCCCTGGACTCCCCATCAGCTGGAACCATGCTGGAGCCAGAACTCTCTCTATGTGTCTTTCTTGCCTTCCTCCTCCATTTTAATTCACCTCTCTCTCTCTCTCTCTCCCCGCCTCTCTCTCTCCCCCTCTCTCTCTCTCTCTTCCTCCTGCTCTCTCCCTTTTTGCCCTACCTCTTTATCCAAACCCCACTGCTGTGTGCTTATTCTAGGAGATCAGAGATTAACTTGTATCAATTCTCATGCCAAGCGTGGAATTTATGAACAAAGTTTTGTAAGCTTCTGCAGACCGTCAAACTTTTGTTGTTCCCGTTGACCACAAGCATCTACAAAACCCGGGTGTTCCCCAAGGACAGGACAACACAGTGAGTAGGAATGGCAATATAACATGTAAAAGGGAAAGCTTCGATCTGAAATAAGAACCTTTCAAAGTAAGAGAAAATGGAGGATCAGAGTTGCAGAGGACGATAGGTCAACAGAATAGGCATGATTTGGGTGTCACATTTTTAGCAATAGTTTATTGTAATTTGTGCTTTGAAAGGTGTGTGTAAATAACACATATTTCCTGTTCTTATGAGAAATTAAATACACTGGCAACGCTGCAGCCATCTCTATTAATTACCCAAAATATATATAAGTTGCAGCTTAAAAATACTGTTTCAGACAACATGAGACTTCTGCTCTTCTTAGGGCTGTCAAGATAAAAAGCATCTGCAAGAAAGCCAGATAATGACATCGCAAACATTAATGTGAAAATCCTGTTGTGAACAATGCCAGATGTAAAGCTTCAGATCAAATGGGGATACTGACACAATGCACTTCCTTTTGTCAATATTATATAAAGTAAGTAGTTTATGTTTGTCACAAGTCTGTCTCTGCACTTACTCTACATAAATCAGAATTAAAGGATTTTTATACTTGCCTGCAAGGAGAAATGAAATCTCACTATTTTTCCTGTTCTTGTATACTGGGACTTTCACTGAGAGACTGGTGGTAAATGCTAGAAGCCACCACTTTGAAAGGTAAAGCTTTTCTTGGAGACTGAAAATGGATAAGCAAGATCTGATGTGGAAAGTCTTTAGCTGCTCTTCTGGTGTTTCTGTACACAAGCAAGGTATTCTTGCACATCATCTGGAGAGCCAACTATAAAAGGAACTCTCTGGTGAATACTCTCAGGTTTCACATCCAACACTGCTTCGGTCCCTGTAGTTGCCATCCCACCTGCCTGCTCAATGATGAAAGCAATAGGGTTGCATTCATAGAGAAGTCGGAGCTAGAAAGAAAGAGGAAACACATGATTGTCTTTAGGGGAAATTATATCGAAGGACTGGCCAAAGCTTAGCATTCCTTTTGTGGTTTTAGAAAACTTTGTACCAAACTTCAATTGACCTAAGTAGCAATGTCTTTCAGAGAGCCCCTCCCTCCCTCTCTCCTTCTCACCTTCCCTAAAGCCTTCTGTTTGGAAGAACAGTGCACCCACCTTACATCCAGGTATCACCACTATCAATTCCAAGTTGACATACAGATGTGCAGCACCAGTGAAGCTGTATTTTGTCAAAAATGTCAAAAGTGGATGTCCCACAGACATCAGCAAAACAGTTAACCTGGCTAAGCTAACAGTACTGGGAAAGAAAAGCCAAAATAGCTTCTCATATGGAGCCTTTCTGTGTTAACTCAGTGCTTGGGATAATCATATTATGTTTAGTCAGGATATTTTGGAGTTTGAAACTTGATGTTCCCAGTTTCAAATTTCAGGATTTTATTGCTTCTCTTCAGAAATGTAGATAGATATCAGTGGCTATCCAGATAGCGGCTGGAACTTAACCAGATAGTGGCTTCAGAAGGGACTGCAGTTATTTATTAAAGCCAAAATTTCCCTTTTGGTTTGGACTCTGACATCTGTTTACATATTTTTTAAATGTTACCTCTTGGGCTGAGTGTGTTCTGACAGAAAACTTTTTTAGGACATATGCCAAAAGTTTCTATGCTTAAATGAACATTGATGATAACTGGTCAGTTCTGAACAAACATTATTTATTTCTGTAGGTTTATCTATGAAGCGCTCATGTACAACAATATTTTGTTTAAAGTACTCTTGACATGTACAAAAGAGGGAATGCTTTCTGGGAAAAAGGAAGTATGACAGAATGTGACTGTAAATAGAGAGAGAGAAATGGGTTGAACACAGGACTTCACTGCCTGTCATGCCTTTAGCACAATGCAGTAAAATTGTGATACCACACCTTAAATAGCACTATATTACCTTCTTTCTTATCTTTAAAGCCCACTGAAATGCTACTTCTGGTACAAGGACTCCATCTCTGAGGCAACATGGGACCAATATCTTTCACTCTTCTTCCTATTGCTTGGCCCAGTTCTGGAAGATCATGAGCCAGCCAACAGCAGTGGTATCACCATGGAACCACGCTTCCAGTTTCTTGTTGCTAAGCTGTGACTATGAAACTTGAGGAAAGCAGTTTTTCTTCAAGTAGCAGTGCAATTGCACTTAGGCATCTTGAGATGGGCTCTGTCTTCAGATACGTTTAACATTTTCACCTAATAGAGAACTATAAGCCTTAAGTTTATAAAAAATATTATTCAAAATATATCACTTGAGAAGAATATATCATTTGTTGTCTTGTCATGTAGTGTTTATTGAGCATTTAGTTTCCTTTCTTTAACTTAAGGAAGGATCTGTATGTTTTAGGGCCTACATCCATGTCATTTGCATTTACTCTAAAGGCTTTCGATCAATTCCAGTGACATTTGATTCTTTTCAGCTCTCTAACCAAGACCATAGACTGTCTTTCAGGGGAAAGATAATCAGGGCACTTGCCACAAGTGTATAATTTCTCCAATAAGAAAAGATACATGTGAAAAGAACTGTATACACCTGCATTTTGAAATTGAAAGAAAACTTATTTCTATTGATAACATGTTTTGTTTCTTCCATTACTCTCTTTACTATGGCAGTCCAAGCCAGAGCAATACAATAATAAATGTGGGTTAATGCCTGTGGAAACCTTTATTTCTATAAAGTTATGCAAGTACTTTGTTCCTTTGTTCTTCTGTCCTGTTTCCCATTCTCTCTTTTCAACAATGGTTTAGTACAGATTTCAAAACGAAAAGTTTAATTTGAAGAGGCCAGTCAGCAAACACACTTTTTTCACACACAGCAAATTCCTTTTTTGTCCCTTTCTCGTATGTACAAACAGATCCACATCATTTAGTGAGGGATTTTTGGGGTGGTGTTATGTTTTTGGTTTTTTTTCCCTTAGGATGCTGATTCAAAAATTTAAATCATTTTTGCTGGGACAAACATGCAGACATTTTTGGTTGTATATGTTGAAGGCAATTACTTTCCTATTTTTGTTTTGAAGACCATTTGGATCTGCTGGTATTTTGGTAAATACAAGCTCACCATGGTGGAACCAGTAGTCTTTTATCCCTATAGACTGTAGACATTAGGATATTCTGAGACCAGTATGGGAGATGGGGCAGATTCTTCCATGTACCAGCCGTGGATGCAAAAACGTTTGAATAGAAGGTTTTAAGTAGATCAAGAAAAAATTTACTCTTGCAGTCAGAGCATCATCTCCAATCTGTTATGTACTGAGCCAATGATTTCCTAAGGATGACCTGCAGGTTACTGTTGGTCCACAGGTCAGCTGTATGACTAGGTCTCTAAAAGCATATTTGTTTAGAAAGTTGATAATCAGGGTATCTGATGCTGCTGGAGAGAAGTTGAGGTTGACAATGGTGCATGGCCTGTCAGTTTCAAAGCCTGACTGCATTGCATTGCACTGCATTGCCATGGTGCATTTTGTAACAGTGTCCAAATGAGAAGTTGTATTTTCCTAAAGTACTGCATGAAAACCACTGTCCACTTTAGTGACCTTTTCTGATCAGGTAGTAGAAGCCCAAGTTTGCAGAGCTGGTGATAAAAGCTTAGTGTCCTTTGGAAATATAAGGTAGGAAAATCCTTTTTTCTAGAATTGGACAAAACTCTTTCTGGGGCTCAGCACATCCCACTGCCTGGTGGGATAAATCTAGTTGCCAGTTTGAAGTGCAGAAGTTTTCCTTAGATCCATGTTGTATCTGCCAGCTAGGCATAGGTGTCTCAATGGGTTTCTATGGTACTGAAATATTATCTTTAGAAAAACTATTAAGTCCTTGGTTGCAGTGAAAACCAGTGAATATTTTGTAATATAAAAGCACAGAGGAAGATTTCTGGCCTAAATTGACAACTGCCTAAATTTCTTTCCTAAATTCGATTGCTGACTGTCATTTTCATTAATAATTTTTTCCACCGTGGAAAATTATTATTTGTTTATTTATCTAAACTATTGCTCTAGTAATACCAGAGATATTAAGTTGGCTAGGTTCACCAGAAAGGAATTCAAATTATATACCTTTCCTTTAGGACTTTTCTGATTAGCAGGATACATGAAGATCCCACCATACATCAAGGTGCGGTGAACATCAGCTACCATGGAGCCCACATACCTGGCACCGTATGGGGAACTGCCATCCTGAAAAACACAGAGTAAAGCACTACATTTACCAGGCTAGACAACTAGTAGCAAGGCAAAATGCAATGTTGCTATGAAACAGGAGTCAAAGCTGCTTAAATCAATGGCTGCTTATGGATGCTGCAAGTACCAAAAGCACTCCTAAGCTCAGTCTTTTGTAAGATGTGATCGTCTACAGGGTCCAAAGATAAGAGTTTTGAAGAGCTGCATTCACAGTATGCAAAACAGAGTGCCTGTAATTTGAGTGCAAAATCTGGAATCAAACCCCAGCCTGTGAAAAACCAAGGGACTGAAAACTTCTTCACCTTATCAGAACAAGGTCAAAATAATTTGATTTTTGGTCTTTCACTGATTCCAAAGCCAGAGCTTGAGGAGGGGTGCCACTCCACTACATGTCCAGATGATTCCAGGAGGACTCCAACTTTTACCTTCTAGCTTATTTGTCAAGTGGTGAAATTGGTCATAGCATTCATTCTGCAGCTTAGTTTGGGAGACAGCAAGTTATTCATGAATGCAATTTTCCTTGCCCTCAGCTTAGAAATTGATGTTGAAGAACAGGCCATATTAGCAAGAGCAATCAAGGAAGTATTCATGTCAGTCTCAGGTCTGCTGCAATGATTAGGTAGAAAATACAGGTGTCTTCAACAAACAGAAGTACATACAGTAGACCAAATAAGCTCCACTTAAGAAATATGGCATGTCACCATACTTTTATAAATGAGAGATGTAAAATACAGGTGCAAAATGAAGGAAAGCTTTTCATGAGAAGAATTTTTCTGGTCTTCTCATGTCTTTTAATATATCTTCTATAAAGCTGAGAAGGAATTTTCATCTTCCCAGAACATTACTAGAGACTGAACTTCATTAACATTTAATACACATATATGTTTTGTACTGCAATGCAAAAAGTCTAAAAATATCTCAGCTTTTTTTTTTCTGTCTGGATCAGTTTCCTAATAAAAGTTCTTAGCCCTTTCTACAAAGCTCATCCTGTACTACTAGACACTAGATCTAGAAATATACATAGAGAACTTGTTCAGCAATGCTAGATCCAAGACCTTCAGACAACATAAGTTACTTACCTTTCCAAGAAAAATAATAAGGTTGGCTGGGGAGAAAAATCCACACTTGGAAGGAAAATAGACAAAAACATAACTCTATTTTGAGATCATTTTTTCAAATTGTTCAATGTGACTGTGACGTTTTAATGATTACTCTCTTTTTAAATGGAAAAAAAAATCTCATGAAATTACACATTATAAAGCAACATAACTCTAGGAAGTTAAGTCCTATGCTGCTAAACATAAGACTTGGATTTTTGACATAGCTGATAATAAAATTGCAGAAGAGACCTATTCCAGGCTATGTAATAACCCTTGTTCAACTGTACATATGTTGATTTTCATGAATTGTGCTGTACGCATTAGGAGAACTGTGAAAAATTCAGAAGAAAACAATACAAACTATGGAAGACTGATGGATAAGACACACCCTAGAACTTTTACATTTAGTTTTGTTTAAATATGTTCCTATTAATTGTACGCACAGGTGAACTAAGCTTTTAAGTATTTGCTCCCTTGTTTTTATGGCTTATGCTCAAATAATTGCATATTTAGGCTTCAAATGATAGTTTCTCCATCTCACCGCTTTTTGTACTTGTGACTTTGCAGTTGTAAAAATCTGACATCAGGAAAAGCCAAACACCTAAAGCTGTATCAAAGACAGACAAATGCGAGTTTTCAGTTAAAGTCTGGGAAAGATGTGATTATAGTCTCAAATTACCTTTAAAAATACAATCAAAAGAAGAACTTTCTCTTGTGGTTTTAAAGGTAATGAACTGAGTCTTAAGAACAGTTTGTTGAACACTAAGAAAAGCCATAATGTATCAACAAGCAGCCCCTGAACCGGACCCCTAAGAATTGCTTCTATGATATTATCAAATTAGGACTCTGTAAACCACAGGTATAAAATGTAGTGACCATGAGCTGCACATCTGAGCCACCTGTGTACACATCATCTGACAGGTTTGGAATGTGCTAGATTTCCTATTCACATGCAGATTATTTACATAATTTGTGTGTATATGGACTGTGTTATGCAAAGGATATTTTGTGGGTTCCCTTCCAACTCAGGATATTCTAAGCTCATGAGATGCCACTGACAATTTTAGTTGCTTCTTACCCGGGTAGATATTCACCAGCTAGAGACACAGTGCTGAGACTGTGCTGAGAAAAATACAGAAGACAAGTTCCTCCTTTCTGATATGGTTATCACTTGAACCGCATACTGAAACAAAATTTTTACTTCCCTTAGCATACAGCTGTCTGCATGGGAGGAATAAAAACTCCTTTAAGTTAGTGAAATGTTATTTCTTGTTTTTCCAGTTTTGTTGCTCATGCATTTTTTTAACAGATGAGGAAGTTAATAGGTGTTACATGCATATCGATGTATTGGTATATTTCCCAGGCCGCCTTCTCAAACAGAGTAATAGAGCATGAATGCTAGACTGGTTCATCTCAAGTTCTCAGTAATGCCAAGCTCTGTGTTTGCACAATAAGCATTTGTGATTGTTTAGATGCTGATGAGAGTTGGAGAACCTTCAGGTTCCTTTGGTCAGCATCCATGGTGTTTGGGTAAACTTGTGGCTACTCTTCGTTTTACCCCTTCTGCTGCTTTTATTGTTGAACAAGAATTATGAATAACAGATAGGTCCTGTAGGGTTTTTTTCTTCATGTTCTGATAGAAGACAATTTTTCATTTCTTTCTTCTACTGATTTCTGACAGGCTGTTCTTCCACAGCAGAACAAGAACAGATTTTTCTTATATAAATATGATGACGGGGGGGGTTTGGCAAGAAACTTTTCTTACAGATTCCAACAGCATCACCCTGCATCCCTTACTCCACATACAAACGTGGTGACACAAGAACAGTGGTTTTACTAGCTTTTTTTGTATCACTCAGACACAGCTGGGGTAGCTGACAAAAGAATGCTTCATATCGAAATGTGCTGTTGAGGGCAAGTTTTTAATGTCATTGCTGACACAAATCCTTAACCAAGGAGTCTCGACTGCATAGCTCTCATCACCAGCAAGCTGTGATGAGACTCAACGTCTCTTGTGCCTGACTGTAGGAAGCAAAGATAAAAGTAGGTGTCATAGCAAAGTGTGACAATGTCCACAGGGTGTTTCAAATTCTACCATAGGTGAAGCTAGGGCCTTGCAGCCATTATGGGAGGAAGAACTGATTTTGAGGAAGGAGTTATGGTAAAATTTGTGCAGATTGACAGTGGCTCAGCAGTGCCCACTAGGCATTGCAGACTGGAGTAAACGTTGCACTACAGGCAACTTTGCAAACAGAAGCTTGCTCTTCAGCTGGTTAAGCAGCAGTGTGATTTTTCCATGCTTAATGAAAAATTAGCTTCACTCTCATACCTGAAGAGATGTGGTTAGACATATATTTCCCACTACATGATAGTAGTAGGAGGCTTGGGTCTGGCCTGCAGAACATCAGTATTTTTCTAATGCTCCTTATTCAGAATTGATGCCTTAGGTAAATGGTGATCCACAAGAAACTTTTAGGGTCAATGCTGATTTGTAGTCCAATCTGTCAAATCTGGGACACTGCTGTTAGATAGTGAGGGGAAATCTCTCTTCTACTCATAACCGGTTGATTTTTAGTGTTTTGTTGCTAATGACAATGATATAGAACATAGGACATGTTGTGGACAACAGTGTACTTTTGTTTCCCTGTTTTATTTTAACTTTTCAGTTTTTTTGGGGCTATGTCAGAGAGTCATCTGAACAGCGTGTTGACAGAGAACCACAGAAAGGAGTTAATAGAGGTAAGATCTAAGGAAGAAAAATGCAACAGTGACAAATAGCTAAAACTGATGCCTGGTCTCTTGGCTTCTAGCAGCCAGAAGAGCATAGGGTGAATGATCTGCCCAAATAAGAAGGTGTTGCTTCATGCCCACATCAGTTCCTCCTCAAGTCACAGGCAGGGGATGTCAAGCAGACACACTCACTACTGTTCTCTATGCCGGAGAGAAGAGGACAAAGACTGAAACTGTGAAAATCTCCACCTGGCTCCTGTAGGGAAGTTAGGAGCATCACCAATGTGGCTGCAGCTGGTTAGGCTTACAGATGAGGCCAGGAAGCGTGTTTCATGCTAAGGAGAAACGGCAAGACCTTTTCTCTCTAGTCCTCCCCACAATGCAAATATAATGTCCTTTCCAAATCAAGGACCTGAGTCATGTTGTTTCCAAAACTCAGGTTCATAACAAGCTTCAGATGGGCAGGGCATTTCCTTGTGCTTTGTGTCTGTAACATTCGTGCCTCAGCCCTTCTCAGACAACTGTACATTTCAGAGCAGCAAAAAAAGTGATTGTTCAGCACAACTGAGAAGATTTCCTGTGTCCTAAATAACCCATGCACTTCTGTGCTGCTTGCTTTAAAGCAACAAAAATATCTGCCAACTTCTGTCCAAAATTTCAATAGGTTTTCATGAAATGATGCACAGATTTGAGATAAAATAGGGCTTGCAAATGAGTTTTTCTGGTATGCCACTATTTAAGGGCTTAGTGAGTCACATGATAGAGCTGTCTTCATTGATCCTTTGGGGAAATTCCTCTGTTTGGTCTTCCCACTGAATTTGAAATCTCTTCAGTCGTTTCCTAGTTGCCTGGGGCTGATGCATTTTTTTGAGTTTTACCTTGTTGTTTTACCAAACAACACTTTGGTGGTTTGCAAAAACACAAATTAATAAATCCAGTCTTAGTGCATTATACTGAATACATAGCCTGGTATAACGTGAGTAGAATGAGAAGCACAGATGTTCTTCACTTTCCCAGCTGGATTAGGTTTCAGGAAGTATGAAAGTTGTGTCACAGCCTTCTGCTTCCCTCACAGCTGAACTGAATGCAGACTTTGAAGTCTCAAAATAATCTCAAATATTCAAAGTTAATATATTTAGAATGCTGTGATGTGACACTCTCTGCAGCTTCAGTCTGGGTAATATGAAAAGAAGGGTTTGCTATTCAGTCAGCAGTCTTGCAGCTAGAGATGATATGGTAAATCTAGTTTTTTTAGCTCAGAAGGAGGACCTTATCATGGCACCATAGTTTAAATGCTAACTCATTATATTTCCCTTTTACAGCACCCCAAGGTTTTTACTGAATCAATTTATTTAAGACAAACCATATTACAAGTATCCTTGACAACTAATAGCTTTAAAATAATCTGACTTTATTAAATAGAAAGAGCTTTAAAAACAGTTTCTTGACCAAATTAAGTCCTGAGTTAATCCACGTCACCATATTTCATTATGAATTACTCTTCACATAGCCACACTTTATAGAGAGCTTACAGCTTTCCACATTGAGAGCTTGTGCTCTGTTGTCCTAATATTGAGAAGTTAATACAAAACTATATTTATCCAAGAAAATTCAGACATGGGATGTCTTTCTCCAAGAAAGTTCATCAGATATGGGATGTCTCTCTTTTACCCACCAAATACAGTGAAATTGTGCCTCACACCATTTGTTTAGGTTTTCTGCCCAGCCTATAGGTTGGTGGTTGGCTCATGTTCCACATGATGCAGGTAGACCATGCAAGAATGATGCTGCATTTTTCAGATGCAAGAGGGTACAGGAAGGAGAAAGTGATGCCATCCAGATTCCAGGAAAGTGTTCTGGGCAGCACATGGAATCTAGCCCTGAATTCCCAGCTTCACATGTGACTGAACTGCATAAAAAGCTAGAAAATAAGGGTATCCCCAAATTTGGCATGCACATTTCCAGAGCTATGTTGAAAGATCTAGTTCTTCAGCACATTTCTCTTCACACAAGCAAGTTATGATTTTATTTACCAAAGTCTACGTTATAAAGGATGTCAGGATGACCCCAAAAAAGGGTCCATTACATGCATATCCAAAATGGACTGGCTGGTATGAAAGGGTTACATGGGTCTGAACTCAGGAAGACCTTCAAATCCTTTTCCATCAGCCAGGACTGCATGGAATGCAGTGCTTGCTAGTGCATGGTACATTGGGTACAGTGCTAATATTTTCTTACCTCAGGGAATTTCTTCTTTTGCAAATATTCTGTCATTGCAGAATCAAAATACTTAGCATAACCTTCATTGAGACTGTACACCTTCCCCTTCTTCTTGATTTTAACATCTCTGTCGACCAAAATAAATTCACCAAGACCCTGCAGGACAGGATAAATGAGGTATTAGCAGGCAGCAGAAAATTTTGTTGATTTTCTGTAACAGTTGTCATACTAGACATGGCAGAAATGCTAGCACAGCATGATCCTTTCACCAGTCTGGTGGATAACCTCACATTATTTCAAAAAGAGCAGAAAGCAGAGAATTTGCATGACATTAATGAAAACTTATCACATTGGTACTATAAACAAAACCTAGTTGGAATAGAGTATCAAAAGAACACCAATCAGCCCTGAAAGTAGATGGATCATGAATCTCTGTCTTCAAATCATAAGGCTGCAAATTAAGAAATGACACTGCCTTCTGATTTTTGAACGCTTCTTGCCTGTCTTGTCTAAATATCATAAAGTAAATGTGGTCAGCTACACCCATGTGTTGCTGTCTGCAGTTTGATTTCAACTTAAACTTTTAATTTCTGTGTCTCAAGCAGAGCAGTTCATCTCCCAGTTCTTTCTACTAGGAAGGGAGGAGGTTACAAGAACTTTTGGCAATAATTTATCCCTGTATTAAAAAAAACCACAAAACCATAAAAAACAACACTATGTTATTCCCCCTATGTTATTCTAATTCTGGTTTTACAAATGAATGATCTTCCTGCATTCCCACAGTAAAACTCGTGTTCCTGGGCACTGAAGAGTGGCACATGTTCAACTGTACAGATGTTGAGTTTTTGCAAATGTTTGGGTATGCATCTTAAGTGACAGCCATACAACTCCACTGCATTCAGGAAATGAAACATCACTTGGCTCGAGCTATCAAGAAAATGGTCCTTATCTCAGGTTAAACAGTGAATATGCTGATGTTCTTATTCCAACAGAAAAATCAAGAATAGAATAAACACAGATTCCTTTAAGTGAAGACAAAGACACTGTACAAATGAAATTTTCTTAAGTGAATGAAGAGGGTTTCAAACACTTGAGAATTTAACTTAATTTCATTACTATTGAATAGGAAAAAACCAAGCAGGTATTGCAACCAACATGTTCATGTATCATTAAATACTTGTAAAGAGAACATGGGATGCTGCAGGACATGAAAAAAAGAATGGCATAAAGTGGATAGATTACAGAGACAAGGATTAACAAAAACAAGTAGAACCTAGCACAGAGGGCTCTAAAAGATAGTGGCAATGTGATTAACACCGTGACAGTACCGGATCGAGCATGAAGCAGTCCACTCCTTGCCCTGTGGAGAGGGCAACCAGCGTAGCACTGCCATAGAGGGCATAGCCTGCAGCAACAATATTGCGCCCGGACTGCAAAGCATCTTTTTCAGAGGGCTCATCATCTGTTTCCTGAGGAAAAATTACCATTGAACCGAAGGTTAAATTCTGATAATGAACAATAAGACAACATTTCAATAATAATGCGTGACAGATTTCCTTTTTCTGTCTACAAAGGCTTTTGGAACAACAAAAAGAGAGATTGTTCCCCCCACACCCAGGGCAAGTTTGGTACAGGTACATGTACATGCTGGGACAGGATGTTGAGAGCTTGTTATTTTATACATGTCACGGAATCAATGATACATGCCATATTACAGCCCCAGCTATTAACTGAGGATCATCAGAAATCTGAGACAGAGCGGAGATACTAATTTTAATGTAACATAAGCTGTCGTAGTGACAACCCTCAGAGGGAAAAACTGAGAGAAAATGCTGTAATTAACACTACAGAAAAAATACTTCCATAGAACAGAATTAAAGGGTATATGGTGCAACAAGATGGAACCAAGTTTGTGCATTGGCTTCTGCTAGTGAAAGGAGGCATAACTGAATGGATTTAAATGTTCACCTATTATATACAAATGTTCATCATATTATATACAAAATAACAAATGCATTTGGTTATGTAAAGTGTGCATGTGTATAGGCACTCATCTATAACTCTACACAGAACATTCAGGTGGCATTTTACTTCATCCTTTTAATCCATTTCTGACACTTGTACTTTGATTTGGCACTTTGGTTATCATGGAACAGCAGTAGCCCAAGCAGACGTGGTGCAAATGTTTCTATCCAGTCTAGGGGTGTGTCTCAGCCATGGCTTACAAGAGTTTGCCTGGTGGGGTAGGTAAGGACAGCCAACTTGGGAAGACTGGTTACAGCCTTTATCTCCTGCTACTACAAAATGGATAGAGATTGCTTGATATCAATGCTTACTTAAAAGCTCAACAGTTGTGGTGGGTCCTATATGGATGCTTTGGTGGTGGTCCATGGGGAATTGAAATGTAATGCCCCCCTTTCTTCAGGCCATGGCTTAGTATTTTATTGCTCCAAAGTCAATCAGTTCATCAGTGATTGTACAGGCTTATTTATTTAGATTGAGTAGCAGCTAAATAGAAACAGCATGTCTAGCTCTGAATATCTGGTTAAAAAAAATTGAAACCCATGAAGACTGTCTTGTATAGAAAATATAATATTTTCCTATCAGGGTCCTAGCAAGGTGTTCCCATTCATCATTGTATGCCAACACAGAGGAAAACTGAGATGTGGAACACCAAAACTACACCTTTCTAGGTACATGAAGTCAGTAATTTCACATCAAAATGTTTTCATTTTCAGCTGAAAGACTTTGTTAATTAAGTTACTTCACTTAGAGTTTTTAACTGCATTTGTAATTTTTTTTATTACTACTTCACCAAGTCCTTCTGTGGAAATAAAAAAAAATCCAGTTGACAACAAGCTCTTCATGGGAGCTGAAATATAGCACGTACAAATATATGTGGTACTAGGTCAAGCTACTAAATCTAGGAGGTTATAATGCAGATAATGAAGGAAGACTAGTTTAAACTTTTTTTGCATATTTCAGATCTTTGAATATTGACTAATAGTAGCTAATACTTTGCTAAACAGTCCTTACAGTACCAACTATTATGGGCTAGGTAGCATTATCTCTTTCAAAAATATACCCCTATGGCAAATACATCTCACCATTAAAAGCGATGATTGTCTATAGCAGAATAATTATTTGCAGCATCAAATGCAGAATTAAACATTCATTTAGACAGTTAGTGTAAAACATATTATGGTTGTCATAGCTTTTTGTAGGCTCTTCTCATTAAAGAAAAAATAATTTGGTATAAACAGAGCAAACTGGTTTATTTTCTAGAATATGGCGTATATACAATACTTGCAACTTTGGGTTATATATGATATTGCTTTAAAATACATTTTTTTCTGAGATGAGCTTTTCAGTCCTATTTCTTAAATGCATCTTCTATGTTAATATGGCTGAGAAACTAGATATTTGTTGACTATTCTGAAAAATGCAGTGGAACTCCTCTCTCAAGGTATAGGCAGTTGGGCTGAATTCACTTGTTTTTTCATCCTATTCACCACCGTGGTACCAAGAGCTAGCTTCCAAAAACAAGGAGAAAAGGTTTGAAACAAACATTTTGTAGAGCTAGTTACAATGTGAAAAAGCTACAGATCAGCTGATACTTCAATGTTAGGACTGCAGGAGTTTTGTCCTGCCAAGTATCATGTACTGTTAAACAAACCAGGGAATTAAGCTGGGCAGTACATGCTGATAATTGCTATTTTCTCTTCTTTCTGGCCCACAGATGGATTTCCTGTCCATTATATTTTTACTATGATGGTGGTAGTGAAATGCCTTTAGAGGCCTTTATGCAAAGCAATAAAACAGACAGATGGAGTGCAAATGATGAGTTATGGTGGCTGTGTCGTTATAACTCACAATGGTGTGAGGCTGATGAAACAATGCTGCAAAGTTTGGCTATAGGGGTACCCTCAGGTGATGTCTGAGTTTGAAATTTTTTGTGTTTGTGATTTGCCTGACATCACATGAGGGAATTCTCATCAGAATTGGGAGCAGCACTAAAATGACTTGATTTCCAGGTCTCCATTTCTATCACGTGTTTCATGAGCCATTGTGCATATACTGAATTGTTACACCTTCTCTGTGTGAGCAACCACATGAAGGGGAGGACATTGTCCTCATGACAGTGAGGGGTAGTAAATAAAATACATCAGAGGCATTGGGCAAAGTTACAAATTAAAACCAGAGCGAAACGAAGCAAGAGAGTTTAATACAATATTTGTACAGTATGATTTAAGGATTGTAGATTCAGCTTAGTGGCATGAAAACCTGGGAAGAACTCAAGCAAAAATTATTTTTTTGTCGCCACATCCTGACACTTTGGCAACTGAGAGCCTCTCAGTGGCTGCAGCTGTTGTGGTCCAATCCCCTGTTGATCCTGCAAGGTTCCTCCCTTAGCCCCACTTTTCTGGTGTTTCTGATTTTCAGCTGCACCATTCTGGTCTCATAAAGCAAAGGCCAGGTGGAAAATTAAATAAAGCTGAGATAGTATTTATTTCCTCATGGGTTTTTCTAAGAAACTGATAGAGTGCTTTTCTGACATGAGGAAATGGTCCCTCCTGCTGTGGTGGAATAAACATCTCAGTTTTATTCCTTCATACTACCCTTTAGGAACAATCAATAAAGCACTTCTTATTTAATAATTTCAAAGGAAAATGCAGCTATTGTCTACTGCAAATATCGGGAGCTGCCGTTGTTATTTAGAGTATCTTCGGAGAGATAACTGGAAAGGGTGGAGGTCCCTCTGCTTAACATAAGGGCACATTTCACAGATTTCATCAACACAGATAAGCTCATTTCCTTGCAAAAACCAAGATACTGCGTGGTACTGGAATGCTCTTTCCAAATTCATATCCAGGCACCATCTCAGTGTTGTCTGGCCTGCACGGCATCCATGATGTGGGTTTGCACTAACCATTAACAGTGTGGACAGCTAAATTCCAGGACTTGGCTTGTGCCTCAACCCTCTTGAGATTGTGCCATAACTATTTGATTCACTAGTACATGTATATTCTCAACAGTGATAATAATATTTCCTACAGGAAGTGTAAAAATCAAGGACTAGCCAGCTGAAAATTGAGAGACTTAAAAATCTTATCTTCATTTCCTTGAAGTGTAGCATCTGAGTCTGCAAAAACTTCTTTGAAGTTGCAAGTACTGTAAACTGTTATTTCACAATAGCAGCGGCGGAGGGTCTCCCACAGTCATATGACCGTGAGCTCAGGCTTTGGAAAAAACACCAACTGCTGGGAGATTAGCAAACAAATCACAAGACTTGGCAGGACTGTAAGTGTTAGTGTTAGTAATTGGCTGCATGGCTGCTGCTCTGCGCAGCCCCGTGGGAGCAGACACGCTACCAGAGCCCCGACGAACGCAGGCGATCGCTTCCTTCAGCTCCCATCGTTTCCATGCTGATGAGCTCCCGTCCGTGACAGCACAGCAGCTGGCCGCCGCACGGTGCGGGGCTGCCAGACCCGCGGAGGGGCTCCAGGAGGACAAATGTCGCGGTTCATGGGCACCCGGCACTGAGTCAAGCATCACCGGAGGCGCCAAGCGGCTGAGGCGCCTTCGTGTGTGGAGGAAGGAAGCGCTGCCACCTCGCAATTTCACGGGGCTGGGTGTCCCCTGCCTGTGATTTCAGGCAGCGTTTTAGCCCATGTGAATATCAAGCGTTCGTCTATTCTTTCTAAGGCTGCCTTTGGCCCAGAGACACCCAATGCACCGTGGAAAAAACTAGGCAAGGTGATGAACTCAAGACATTTTGCTTTCACCGAGTGAATCGTGCCATGCGTAATTTTCTCCTCTTACCTTTTTGTAGATAGCAAATATTGTTCCTATTGGTGCCAAGCAGTCTATATTGGATGAACCGTCAAGGGGGTCAAAGCACACCACATATTTACCCTAAAACAGAAGTGGCAAGGGAACCATTTAATGATCCATTGTTTTGCATTATTATTTGCTTTTACTCGAAAACTCCCATATTTTTACGTATGCATTTAGCCCTCTAAGCATGCCTGCCAGCTTGCTGCACTGCCTTTGGACCCAGCTGGCCCTGCAGCACTACACCGGCTCCCCAAGGGCCTGCCAGAGGAATTGGAGAGGACACTTCTGCTCAGACAGCACAAATAGATGACGGAGAGGAGCAGCCCTCTGCTGCCAAGCACTGCAAGAAATTGTTTAGAAGCAAAAGAACTGACTCATTCTGGAAACAAGTTTCTTCCTCGAATGAATATGTTTTGTTTTGCTGCTTTTTGCTGCAAATGAAATGATTTCGCTGTGTTGTGAGGTTTGAGGGTAAGAAGGCAGAAAGAATAAAATCTTCGGGAAAGGGCAGGTTACAACAGTGTGAACAGTAACTCGCTGTAATACGATCCTCTCCTGGGGGAAGTCTGATGAAGCAGTCAGGTGTTTCCTTTGGACATGTAACATAAAACTCGGTTCTGCCAGCCTCTCATCTCATTTTATCTTGCTAAATACTAATGTAACCCAAAACCATCGCACCGGTGGTCAGGGAATGTAATAGTACACCTCCACCTGGGATTTGGGATGTGTTAACAAGCTTAAAAATAATTATTCTCCCCCCTTCACAAAACTTTAATAATAATTTTACTCTCCACATCTCTTTTTTTTGCTGTTGAGATCATGCCACCCACTAGAGTTATTAATCAAAACAAGGCAGAAATGGTGTGAATTTTCTGAATTCCCCCGGGAAGGGTTGGGTTTAGGGGCCAGGGCCAGGTTTCATACTTGAAGCAAGAGTGCCACCTGCTGCTGCCTGAGCCGACACCCCCCCCGAATGCCGGAGCCGCACAGACCCGCTTGTCTTTCGGGATAATGATGGCCTCCTTGTTCTCCTCTGTGACCAGGACGCAGGTGCTGTAGGAGGACTGGAGCATGTTAATCACCAGGGAGTTGGATAATACATCCAGCTTCTTCACCTCATCACCCGTCACATTCACAGTGCCAGCTATACCAAACCTACAGAACAGTGAAAACGTCAAGAAATCTGAAGGAGGCCAACATTACAGGTTTTTAGGAAAAAAGCCCCAACAAGCCAAGGTTGTTCCTCATGTCTTTCTACACCTTTAGATAATCTTTGGATGAAAGAGCTAAGGTGCATTATAAGCTGTTGCTGCTGCTAGAAAATAAAAGCATGCGTTTTGAGGCTTTCCTGGGTCCTTTTGCTCCTGTGTGGATGCTCTCCAGGCCAGAAGCAGAGCCTATAGTCCAGGTGGTAAGTGCCAGGCTTCCTCAGCAGCCCCATGTAGCAGCTGGCTGGAGTTTTGAGGAAGCAGAAAGTGCAGTGAGCATCTGCAATATTTTCTGCCACTGCCTGCTCAGAGCTTCATGATGGTCCTTTAACCCACATCCACTCAGCCCCCCGCCAGCCCCAAATCAGGATTTTAACGACATCCCCAGGGAATTTGCCATATGGAACTGTGTCACAGTATCAAGGTCTGTTTTATTTGGTGATCTTCAGCTGAGTTAGGATGATGCTATTTTAGCAATATGCTAGCGACATAGTATAGTAATATATATATGCTTCTGAGACTTCCAGTTGAAGAAGCACTGTTTAGACCCAGTGTGCATGTTCTGGGCATCTTAGAAATATAAAAACAATACAGGGGAAAGACACATATTTTTATTCATTCAGGGAAATTAAGAGTAGGGGCGAGGGTGGGTGGGGGAAAGAGAGAGGAGAAAGAAGCAAGTAATTAGTCCCTAGGGTGATGCTGGTCAGTGGCAGGCCTGAGCTGGGAGTGGACTAAGTCCTTTGTCTTACTCAAAGATCAAAGCTGCCTGTGCTTTTCAGAAGTGTTGAGTGTTTGGGACATTTTATATTTGAATGCCAAGTTTAAGATTTTGAAAAGGACCATGGTTTTCAGGGAGTGATAAGTGCCTACTTTCCACTTAGTGTGTTTTCAGGCACAATCACAGTTCGGGTAGGTCCATGACTCGGAAAAAGTTCTCCTTCACTTTTGAGTTGAAAATTTGTCAAAAATTCATGTTTAGTGGTTTAACAGTGAAGAAGACACTTAAATTCTCCTATTTGGAGGGACAAGAAAAATCAGAGCTCTTTAAATGCTCAAATGAAGATGGATGCAAACCACTTTCACAGTGGTTGAAAGTTTGCCAAGGGTATTCCTGAAATTTTGTGGTTAGTTTCACTAATTTGAATGGTGCAAGTTATTCATTTGTATGTTTAGATACTTTAGTTGTTTCTGAGTCAACATCTGAAGCTTTTTGTTTGTAAAAATAAACATTGGAACCTTAATGTAATGGATGGTTTGGTTTTTTTTCTGAAGGGGAAGAAAGATTATTATTATTATTAGAGGTTATTCCAGCTCTAGCTTATCAAACAGTTTCTCTGCTCTTACAAACTATTTCAGACATTACCTACACAAAGATAAAAATTATGTGAGAGTAACAGCTCCTTTAAGTCAAGGAGGCAAAATAGCTCAGTTTCACCTAGTAAGGACAGAGACAAAGCATAGTTTAAGAGTAAGGGCAAAGGAGCCCAATACTATGGTGCATTCTGAGTATGTCTCATGTCCTCTCTAGGCACTATGGTCCTATAAAGTGAGGGCAATAGTTCTGAGACATTGAATTCATTATTTGCCACAATGATTGAGGACTTGGACCAAATAATCAACAGAAACACAAAATCCCCCCCAACCCCTAGTGTCACACATTTTGGTGTTTCTATGGAAGGGGGAATAAAACCCAACCCCCTTAAAAAAATTATAAATGTTGACTTTAACAAATGTATTCCCAGTCTCTTTCATGTATGCAGGTGTAAGTACATACTGAGGCATGTTCAGAAGAATATCTTTCAATACAACTTTCTATTTCAAATGCACAATTTTATTAGGGCATTCTATATCTCTAACCTCCTTCATGTAGATCACCATTAAAAGACTCAGACTAATGTCTATTGCCCTTTTTTGTGTGGAACAGCTCAGTACATTCCAGGTTTTGCTAAGGCCATTTTTTATTCCATCTTCAAAAGCACTATAACCCAAATTGTTACGTTTGTTTTTCCTCCAGGGCCTTTTGACATTCCCTGCCTGTAACCCTGCATGTGGGATACTGCTTGAGGAAGGAAAGAGAAATGAACTTAGGTATGGCAGCGTTTGGAGTTTCTCACAGGGCTGTTGTTTTGGATCATTGCTTATACAGCAGACAGGCAGAAAATCAGCTTCCCAAGATAAGCCAAGCCCTGATTTGCACAGTTCAGCAGAGGGCTTGGATGTTAGCAGAAAATGTCACAGTGAGATATTCTGCATTAAAAATATGATACGATTTTCAGCAAAATCACAGAAGATTTAAAAATAGATCAGTATCAACAAGTACAAGAGATAACAAGGTGAGCAGCACATTGAAGTTCTGTTCTGACTTACATTTTTGGAGTAAAACATTACAGAACAGCAGTTAGTTTAAATGCCTATCTTGCACCCATTATTAAAATGCTCCAGAAAGAGAGCTCTCCTGCTTCCCACTCTTGATAAGTAAGGCTCTGACCTTACTCAGCTTAAGAAAGACACGTCCAAGGTGTTTATGAATCCCTGCCCACTCCCCAGCCTTGCTATGTAAGTAGCTATCTCTCTGCCTCCTCTTCCTCCCGGTAGTGCAAGGTAGGACTCACATGTGGGCGAGGCCTGCCTTTCTGACAGCAGCAGAAATGGCCTTTATGGCAGTCAGCATGGAGTTGAGCAGCTGCGTCAGCTCCCCGGTCGCTCCCTTGACGCGGCGTCCCTTCTCCATGACAAATCGCGTGAGTGTCAGCATATCCGTTTCGAAGGGGCTTTTGTCACTCATCTTTGCTGGGTACCAGAGTTCCTGCCTTCTCGGCTGGACAAGATACTCTCTTGCTGTGCTGAGATCCTGGGTAGCTGTTATATTTCGAGGTGAAGCTGTGTTTGGCTGTGTTGCTGGTCAGAATTTATTAAGATGTTTCTGAGACCATGTGATTTGAGTGCTCAGAATAACTGCACCCCAGGCTGGCTCCGTGGCCCCGCTGGGATGCAGGAAAGGAGCCTGAGACAGGACTACAGCTGAGCAACTACTGCTCGTCTGTTCTCCCCATGCACTGAAATTAGCTCTGTGCAGATCTAGTTACATATTCTCACTGTAGCTCAGACTGATTATAATGCAAAACTCTTGCTGGCTGCATTCTTGGAAATGGCTTTCCTGTAGATCCTGCTCAGCAATGGGCTCAGCTTAGCCAAGTCTATGTTTAAAGGCACCAGAAATTAAGGCACCAGGCACCAGTTATCACCATGTGTGCCACAGTGTCCCACAGCACTGTGACTCCAGTGAAGTTCCCTTCCCATAAGTCCTGCTTTTCCACTCCCTTCTGGCCCCTGCCCTGAAGGAAGATTTTGAAGGGGTACATTTAGACACGTGTTTTATTTTGCTAGTTGGTCTCTGCAGTTCCATTTTAATGATTTAATTCCTGGTCTGAGTTGTTTGTAATATTATAGTACTTGAATGAATGAGAAGTACTGGTTAGCTGTGGCTTGACTAGTTACAAAGTAATTGTATCTTCAATAATTTACAAATAAGGCTTCTCTGATTTGAGCATGTCAATGGCATAGCTCACAAAATGAAATTTTATGTTGTCTTTCATATTGTAGTGCACCATGTAAATATAGGTATGTCCAAATTTGCAATTATGCTGGTAGTAACTCTTTATAAGCAATATCCTTGGAGCACATGATGCCAATGTGAAGGTAGACAGACACTCTCCAAGTAATGTGTTAGATTGTGCATTAGATACTGTGCTATCTGGAACCAGTTATGGATTTTAATTACAGCACTGTCTTCCCACTCTGACTAGGCAGTAAGAAAAACTATATGCTGTTACATGCTGTAGTCTTCGTTTTACTTACTAGCAGCACTCTTATTTTTAAGTGGAAGACATTGAAAGCCCACCACCAAAACAAAATCAAGCATAACAGAAGAAAAGTTTTATTAAGTTTCATTGTTATTCCTTTAACCCAAATTACTGCACTAAAATCTTTCCAAGAAGACAGAAACAAAATTCAGTAACAAAACCCAATGTGTTCTTGTTAATAGGAACTGCAGCTGAAGCCAAAAAGGTTTGATTTCCCTTGGCAATGCTTTTTTAATCTTTAGCATTTCTTCAGACTTTCCTGGAAGTGTCTCTTCATCTATAAAAAATACATTACTTGTAGAGTTTTAAAGGAATTTAAGATTTTCTACTTTGAAATCATCTGCAAAAAAAAAAAAGGGTTTTAGAGATTGACAGCACTGAACACTACCCACAGGCAGAAAGACAGAGTTCAGTGCTGCTTCCATCCAAAGTGCTTAGCTTTGGAGATGATTTTCCAGTCCTGTTCCAAGGTGGAGAAAGGACTGGAGAGCGGAGTTGCTCAGACGGAGCAACAGGCAGGTTTTATACATCCTCTAAGGCAATTGTTGAAGAAGAAAGAAATCTTGAAGATTTCTCTTTCCTACTCCAGTGATACAGTTAAATCAGGAATCTGTTCACACCACAAGACAAACATTACACAGCATGTTCTGCCTGGTTAGGAAACTTTCTTCTTTTGAACAGACTTTGTAGAAAACCAAAAATAATGTATGTAGGGAGATTTGGTAAAGCACATGGTAGGATCAATAAAATAAAGAGATAGGTTTCACCTTATACATGCAAAAATATTTGCTGGCCTAAAGTACAACCATTACATTCTGCACATTATTTCATCATCATGGCAGCTGCCTGCTTGACCTGTACTAAAATACCAAAGGTATACTGAATCAAATTAGTAAATAAGAAATGGGGTAGGGGTTGGCCAATGATTTCTAACTTTTGTCAAAACATCACATGCAGATCTTCTGTTGATTCCAAGTGATCTTTTAGACTGGACAAAAAGACAAAGTTCACATCATCTTCTAACAGAAAGTTTGTTTTGGAGTTAGTGGGTCAAAGAGTGTTCTCAGAGCTAATAAGTCCACTATTTGCCTTTTTTTTGTTTGTTTGGTTTTGGTTTTTCTGTTGTTTGTTTGGTTTGTTTTGTTTTGTAAAATCCACAGATGTATTTTGTAGATACTGGATTATTTGGTATATAAAAAGCATACTGCTTTGAGCTTATCAAATAACAGTCCTTCAATAAGAAATTAACTTACACTATCATGTAAAGAACACAGATTCTTCAACCAATCTTTCTGTATATATAGCAAAAAGAGAAATAAAACTTGGATAAAGACACACAGTTGGATTGCATGAAAGCTTCAGCCTGTTTTGATAAATACTGTGATCCCACTGAAACATAATAACCCAAATGATTATATGGAATGATTAGGCTATATAAATAATTACCATTCTGGGGAGGTGGGGAGAAATCAGATTGTGTAAAAATGTGTGATGATTGTCTACAAGCCTGAGAACCTCTTGGTACAAGGGGTTGGAATAGAATAGGAAGATTAAAAAAATAAACACCTCAATTTGACAGATCTGGTAGATTCGCCCTCTGACATAAAGAGTTCTTGAGGATTATTCACACTTGCACTGGTATATGGGCCAGTCCTGAGACTTAAAGGTGACACCTTTTCTAACTGATATGAAATGTTAGTCACTTGGACGGCGCCAGCTGAAACTGGAGCCAGCGACCTTTCACCAAAGGCCACAGTGCAGCCCCTGAGGAGGGCAGTGGGTGGAACTGCCAGGGGGGCTGACAGCAGACACTGTGACAACCCCACCTGCTCTGCACTGACAGGCAGGGAGATTTTTGGAAAGGGGGATGTGGAAGGAGATTGCTAAGTAGTTCTCCCCACTGGTTGCTAGCCAGGGATGTTGTTCAAATGTGGACTTACATATTACTGGTTGGAAGATAAATCCAGCTCACAATGGGTGAAATGCTAAGTACAAAACGTCAGCCTACAGGCAAAACCAGAACACTGAGAACTGACTTAGCAAACATGGACAGTATTGACTTTCCTCCTATAACCTTTACATACTGTCAGAATGGTGTATTAAAAATAGATATATGCAGTCCAGCATTCCTGTAAAGCTTGAGGGCAGAATACAGACAAGGAACTATAGTAACTAGGCAAATATCATTGCTGTGGATTCTGTCTGCCAAGTCATGCTAACAGACCACAGAGACACTGTAATCTAAATTGACTACTGCCCAGCACTCTCATTGTCTTCTAAGGGTTCAGGTCCCAGAAAGTTGTCTCCACTAGCAAAGCCTCATCAGAATTTTCAACAAAAAATTAGGCCATTCAGTCCCTGACAGAAATGTCTTGTCCCCCATCAGTCTAGAGAACAGATGCATATATACAACTGTCTTAAGGTTTGTCAGTATGCCTCCAAATGCCCCAGCATGACTTGTCAGAATGAAGGTCCTCAGGTTTTTATCTGTCTGAGCCCTTGCAGAATATGCCCTTGCACCCTGGATTTCAGTTTCCCCATACTTCTCTCTAGTTTTACAGGAAGAACTATGTTCATGGCCCCCCTAGACAGGACCTCCCAGACCATGAACTGAGTCAATGTTCAGTGGCAGTCTACCCACAGCCACATCCATGCGATCCTTACTTTCAGTTTGGTGAAGGTAAGTGGACATTGAGAAGTATCAAAGATTTGCTGATTTTAATTGATACAAAAACTGTATCCAGACAGTGGTGGACAGTCCACCTAGCTCCCAAGCACTAGCATGCTCCTCCCAGCAGCACGCTCTGAATCAGCATATTAAATGTCAGTATGCTTTGGGGGGATCTTCACACCTCCCTCCTGCTTGCATAGCAGAATCCTTTTCCATGGTAATCCCCAATTCCAAATAACAATCCCAAAAAACACAAAGAACATCTGGTGGAGGTTGCTAGCAATACACAATTTCATGTTTTCATCAAGTAAGCAGGTTAAGCAGCTGAGATCGCCAGCTCATCACAGCAGAATCTGTGTATGTACGAGCTGTCTACACATACTCTTTATCCCATTAAAATCCCTACACACTAAAATGTCATTTTCCACCCATGTGTAACTGGATCTAATAGAGTGGCAACCAGCAATATTAACACCATATCACAGAATTAACCTACACTAATGCCTATGTTTCATTAAAATTAAAACATTAATTCTCCATCAGAGTAAACACAGACCGAAGTACACCGAGCAACTTCAGGGGTGTAGATACTGGTCTAGGAAAGGTCACTCATTGTAAAAGGCTGCTGAGTCTTCCTCCCAAGACTTCTGAAAGAGGACAGAGTCAGCTGTACTGCTGATAGTCTGTAACTTGTCTGAGAAAGGTGAGTCTCTTCTCCCTAGATATTGAATGCAACACAGTATTTCCTTCCATGCAGCACATGTGGCTCTTCTGTAACCACAAATGATAAATAAAAAAAACCAAACATATTTTCCCATTGCTTTAATTTTTAATGTTTCCTTTAATGCAATCTTTTTAATGACTTTCATTGCACAATGCAATCGCACATGATTTCACTTAAAAAAAAATCTTATGAAAATATGGCTCATTTGCTTTTTTGCTACAGAAGTCAGACAGCTCAATCTCACAGTACTGCAGCGCATTCTTTGGTTCAGCTGTAAGACATTTTATCCCCTGTGCACAGTGAATCCAGCAAGCTTTCTTTACTTAGCTGAATGCTTCTTGACTATCTCGAGGTACTCCTTCACATCATCAGGAGACCCCAAGACAATAGGCACTCTTTGGTGGATATCCTCAGGCACTATATCTAGTACTGCTTGATGACCAGTTGTTGCTATACCCCCAGCCTTCTCAATAACAAAAGCCATAGGATTGCATTCATAGAGCAGTCTCAGCTAAAAGACAAAAGTCAAAATGGCAGAAGTCAGGCCAGGCAATGCCAGAAAAATGAAATGTAAATATATTCGGCATATGATTTTAAACCAATCAATTTTCTAAGTGTTCTTTATTTCATATAAACATTGACTCAATAACGAAATTGTGTGGATTTTTCTTTTAAAAACACGGTGAATGCTGGATTTGCCTCGTTTGAGTGCTTTCTCCATAGCCCATGTTTGCATTGGGCGATTTACAGAGAGATAAAGCTTGTATATTAAGACTCAACTGTTAACCAGGCACACCACAATGAACTGTGTGAAAATAAAGAAAAACATGTGCTCTGAGCGTGCCACTAGGTTTCTCTAATGAATAACTGTATCTTATCTGCAATCTGAAGCAACATTTTACAGAGAATTACAAAACAGATCAAAGGTCTTTGCCGAATAAACAGTCCCCTTGTCAGTCTGTAAGTGCGTGATCTTCCCCGACTGACCATTGTCCTGGCAGATGCAGCCAGGCACGGTTCCTCTACGTGAAGTCCCGTTACCACACACAAGATGCAGACAGTTTTCTCTTTGGCAGAGCTTCTCCCAGTGAACCAACTACATTTAGGCTTTTTACATACTAGCTCATACTAGAAATCTCAGGGCAATGTGGATTGTTTGCTTTGTAATGTTCTACTGGGTTGGGACCAGCATCACCAGTTTTTGCTGACATGGTGCAGGGGAGCCTGTTTGAGCAGCCCACTCCCTGGTATGTTCCACAAGCTGGATATGTTTGCAGATACAGAGAAGTCACCACAGATGAAAGAGGTGAGCAGCAGCCCTAAAACAGGTGTCTGACAACAGGCTGCTATCACTTGTGACAGTGTGCAAGGGATAGGCATATCCTCCGACACAAGAAATACAAACTACCAACTTAAAAAACACAGGCTCTGTAATCAAAATATTCATCTTGATAGAATAGTGACATGTCCACATAATGCAGTATTTTCTGTAACTGGGCTTATTCAGGCTTACCTTTCCTTTGGGACTTTTGGAGTTAGCAGGATACAGAAAGATTCCTCCATACACCAGTGTGCGATGAACATCTGCCACCATAGATCCTATGTACCTCCCACCATACGGTGAACTGCCATCCTACAGAAAAACATTCCAATAAAAGTACATGTAGAGCACACCAGGTTAACCTCCCCCACGTGTCCCTTTAGCTGTCCTAACATCTTTCACCTCCATGTCATGCTTCATTGATAATACTCAAAGTAGTTTTGGAGAGTATGTCAGTATCCTCTTCATTTGCTAACCAGGAAAATACAAGGAAAAGGAATGACAGAGGACTTCAGCATAGAGGAGCAGTAGTGCCAACAACAAAAAATGTATCCCAGCTCTCCTCTGGCTCTAACACTTGGAAAACACTGCATTTCCAGTAGCAAAAACTCAAATGCTAGGAATTGATACTGGGGCTTTGTCTTTTCTAGCAGCAAAATAATCAAAGAGCAAAAGAAGTGATCTTTCCTACATCTTTCAACGATTTTTTCCCGCTTCTGAAATTTTTTTGTTAAGAAAAACTTAATAGTTGACTTCGGATGTTATTTTCTTATTCTAGTCCCTGAAGTACGTTTTAGTACCTATATTAACAACACCTAAAGCCTGGAAAGATGAATGATAAAAACATCAATCTTCTTTCAAAGCAAGATCAGGAAGTCAGAAAGGGACACTTAACAATAGTAGGTGTTCACATTTCACTGTCAGTGTAACAACTCCAGTGACGAAATGTGTAAGGCATGACAAGGTTTTATGGGCACTCCTTGGAGCTTTGGGCCTCCTGACACCAGAAAGTTGCACAATCACAAAGCAGACCTTGAAACTACACTATATTTTCAAGAGAGAGGCATCCCTCGGACACAGCTTGTGTTACCACTGAGCAATGATGCACTTTCCACTCCACTCTCCGGCTACTCAGATGTTGCAGTGAGGAAGCAGCAATACAATGCACGTTGATTAAATTTCTTCATCACCAGACAAGATTTCCTCTCTACATGATTACCAAATGCCCGGTTTTGCCTCTAGCACCATTACTCAGGCCCTCATTCATAAAAAAAGATTCAAAAAAAGAAAAAAGGAAGAAAGTAAGAAAATGCAGAAGAGGTGCAGTGCAGTATTGGAGAATGCTGAAATATCTGGTTATATCAACTGCTGCTCTCATTAGCAATCCTACATAAGTTATATTTTAAACAGACAGGAAAGGAAAACCAGCTCTGAACAGTGTATGAGAGGAAAATGAGTGATTGATCATAAAGCTGGAAATCATTAATGTTGCTTGTCATCAGGAAGTTTATCTGAAACAGGGTCTTTTACCTCAGGGAATTTCTTCTTTTTGAGATACTCTGTGACGGCAGGATCAAAATATTTAGCATAGCCTTCATTGAGACTGTAGATATTTCCCTTCTTTTTGATTTTCACATCTCTTTCCACCAAAATGAATTCTCCAATTGCCTAACAATAAGAAAGAAAAAGTATTTGTCAACATTAATTGGTTATTTATTTGCAAACCAAGGCAAAATCCACTAACATATACAATTTAATAAAAACTTACTACCACAGTCAAATTTTTAAATAATTCAGTACCTACAAAAAAGTAGTCTTTGCAGTCTACATGCAAGGTATTTTGTTTATCCCTAAAACACAGAGCGTGGTATCCTGGCATCATGCAAGCTTCCTCCTACTACCAACCCAAACACTCTCTATTTTCTATGCCCAAAAAATGCTACTTGGAAATTTGTTTATCTCTCCACTCTTTTGCTAGACTTACAACAGTGTAAGTTTCAGAACTCTAAGGAGAGTGCTGGCTGAACCAATGGATAAACATCTTCAAACAGCTGCAGATACTCCAGTTCTTTTTTGCTTGGCCTAACTAGAAGCCTGTGACCAAGGGCTGGTCTGTTTAATTTTCTCTAAAGTAAATTTCCAAGTTAGTGCTAAGTGTAAACAAAATAGCATGCGTGCTTGCTCAAAGTTGAGTCTTTTACTTGAATAAAGTAAAAAATACATGCATCTATTTAAGCTGCTACTAAACAGAGTACCAAGTCATATTTCCTGTAGCTTGACCACTGCAAGTTATAAAAATGTAAGACTGGCACACCGTGACTGATCACAAAGAAGCAGGCCACTAAAGCAAACGACTTTCTGCTATGATCAACATTATTTTGTTTTAAAACTCATGGTAAATGCATGCTAGAACGTCACATCACCCACACACATCACTTACTCTTTTTCACATCATGGTGGGATCTGAAAACACAGAAGAAGGTTAAACATTTATGCTCCTCTGGTATGCTAAGGTCCTAGCATTTAGGAAAAGACAAATAGGACTTAAAGGGTATTTTGTATTGCAGAAAAGTGCTTGTTTTCAATATCACATGATTACACATGCTGCGTATTTGCTCTGCTGACTCAGCTGGCTTCCTGTTGTTGAGTCACATGTGGCACTGCTGCATTAGGCAGGTGGAATTCAAGTCTCTTGAGATTGTTGCTGGTGGGTTGTAAGTACAAGTACATTTATACTTCATTCCTTCATGCTACTTTGAAAACTGCTCCTCTGGTTGATTTTCCTTGGGACAAACAGTTCTTTTACAGTGCCTGGTAATCCCTAATACAGAAACAAAGAAACAGAAGACACTCTCACCGGATCCAGCATGAAACAGTTGACACCTCCAGCAGAAGTGGCCAGTACCAGCATGGTGGCACTCCCGTAGAGCGCATAGCCAGCTGCCACGAGATTACGTCCAGGCTGTAAAGCATCTTTCCCAGAAGGTTCATCAGGGGACACCTAGAACAAGAAAGAGTATAGTCAATTTTATTTCATTTATATTGCTGGTACATGACTGGATAAGGACAGTCTTCTACTCCATATCCATCCGTGAAGTGGCACAAATGCTTCCATGATCTCAACTGAGATTCCTACTAGACGCACTAATACAAATTATATATAGGATACAAACACATTGATCTAGAAATGCTCTTCTAACTAAGCCCAGCAGGAATGCAGGAAGCAGGAAAGGATTAAGGACATAATAAAGAGCTATGTACCTCCTTGCAGGTGACAATGAACACAGCTCAGAGGGAAATTCAGAGGCACGGTTGAAAAAAAATGAAACATGACTCACAGAGTTGAAAGCTGATCAAAAGTACTTGGTATTTTTTTCTGTTTTCTTTTGCTTCGCACAAAAATGAAGTTGAAAATACTACTTTAGGATATATGACAACATACAAAAGATGATTAAAATGGACAATTGGGTGTGTTTTATCTGATTTACTTTTCTCCCCATGTTGTGACCTGTAAGTCTGGTATTTCAACTTCCTTCATACAGGGTTTCTGCCTTTCAGAGTGAATTAGACATTTCAAATGCACATGACATGTTTCAGCTCTGGTTTGTTTTTGAAGCCTGTCCTCAGGCCAACAGGACTATTAGTACAGAGAACAAGAAAACCCGAAAGCACATTCCCCAAGTAGATGACAACCACGTGGTATTTTGCCTCAACACAAATATTTGTGAAACCTAAGACATGATCTTTTCCAAGAGGTAATTTCATTAGCTGGCTAATTAAATATCAGCTAGGCTTCCATGTACACATAGGTTCTTCTTCTTGTAAGAGACTAATTCAAATCCTTTCTAATTCATATTCAAATACATGTGTCTGTGAAATACTAGATTTAACTTAAAGCTGGCCCTGAGTCTTTCACAAATAAGCTTAGTTAGATTTTATTGTCTTTCCATGCAATTTTATTTCGCCAAAAGCTGAACAATAATAGCTTTTCCTATTCTACATGAAAGAATTTTACCTTTCTATAAATTGCAAAGATGGTCCCAATGGAAACAAGACAGTCAATGTTCGATGAACCATCTAGAGGGTCTATGCAGACTATGTATTTACCCTAGAAAATACAAAAGAGGGAATCAGATTAGTGACAGTATTTATCCACTTCCTCCAAATAAAAACATTTCAGTAAGTAAATTTTCTCAGAGACTTACACAGTAGTGTAAGCTAAAATACCATTACAGATTATAAAGAATCCAAATTCAAATGTCAGCAATTCTTTGGCCCAGATTTCATTCTTGATTACAACTGTGATTTGTGCCAAACCAGAAGCTGAGGAATCTTTAAAGTACATAGCAGATGATAACACAGGAAAAGTGAAGTTTTCTCATATACTTTTTAATATGATGAAAAAAAGGGGGAATACTTTCATCGGTTTAGTTTCACCTGTGTAATTGAAGTAAATCCTCTCATATTCACCCTCTAGCCTAGGTTGCACTTTCCCTTTGGCTACAACATACCATTCTGAATAATAAGGAAAAAAAACAAAATTAAGATCAGCCTTTTTCATGTAGAGCTAAAAACTGTATTTTACCTCTACATATAGAGGTATTAAAAATCTCTTTAATGGCTGCCATGCCTAAACTGTATATTTTCCTTTATCTGTGCTCTGAAATGCTACCTTAGCCAGACTGATCTTACCCTGGGTTTTGGGGGGTCAAAAAAGAAATCTCCGCCTTATTGCTGGATTAAGGAATCCTGTAGATATAGGAAATTAACAATACAGGGGGAAAAGCTGAATTAACTGTTCCTTTTAAATATTTTGTTCCCCCATCATTTTATTCACAGTTGTCTTGATAATACTGTAAAAACAGTGTTTATTTTGTTTTTCATTTGATTTTATCCTGCATGTCAGAAATTTAAGTTTAAGTTCAGCAGTGCTCTACTCTGCAAGTAGGAATTCCTAGTATGCATCGATAAAAACACTGTATTGGCTCACATTAAGTGAGCTCACATTGAGTTTAGAAAAGCATTAATACTCAGACTCCGTCCATGATCCTTGAGAGTATTTGTTCAGATCTAAGGAAATCCAATGCCTAGAAAATCAATTTTGAAGATTTCTCAACAGGGAGAGGGAGAACTGCTTAAACAAAGCAAACTTTATTGTACTTTGTAAATTATGTTTTTGCTGTTCATTTTTACTAAATTTTTACTCAGATTTTTACATTATCAGACCAAAATATTAGCTGGGAAATAGGAACTATCCCACAACAAGTGCATGCAGGCTTGTGAATATCAAGAATAATAAATGCAAACAATCCTTTTGTTTCATTGTTGCTAAGTCTTTCATAGGCTTCAAGGAGAATTTTCATGAACTAATGACCTCAAGATTTGACCAGCAGAGAACAGCTCATCAGTGTCCTACTCAAAAAGTGACATTTCAAAAGGGCTTGACTAACTCAGAGCATAGTTCCAGAGATCAGATGGGGATGAATGAAATATTTGCTACATTAAAAGGTAGGAAGAAAAGAAGGTGGAGAGGAACAACACATTAAAAAAAATAAAACCAACAAACATTAGTCTGGAGAGCAGAAATGACAGAAGGAACAAATGTTGACTAACACTCTCCCCACCTATCACCTCCACCTTCATTTGCCAGTTTAGGAAAGTCCCTGTTTTCTGAAACTTTTGGCTCAGATTTACTTTTTTTAGATGTGGAGCAGTACACCTGTATAGGCTGATCTGAAATCGAGCAGGGAGAACTTTTAAAGTTACTAACCTGTTTCTCAGTTTCCACTATTACAGCATCTTTGTTTTCTTCGGACACGATAACACATGTACTGAATGATGACTTGAGCATGTTAATCACCAGGTCATTGGAAAGAATATCCAGCTTTTTCACTTGATCTCCGGTCACATTGGTAGACCCAGCAATTCCATAGCTAAAGTAATTGTAAGAGAGAGTATTTCATGAGAATGGAACACTGCACCTTCTAAAATGTTCTATTTCTTATGCCTGTAAAACCTCCTGTAAACATACAGCACTTTCAAATGACACCTCAGCTCTCTACACCTGCATTTTATTGACTGCCCAGTGAATTCTTGCTGAAACATGTTACCATTATCTGTGTTTGCATATCTAGAAGTTGCTGAGAAATACAAAATAAGGAATCTCTTTTCCATAGTTTGTAAACTACACTTAAACACAGCCAGACCAGGCTGTGAAGGCTGAGTTACAACTGTGCTTTTTAATGAGCTCTTAAGACCTACATATTATTCCTGAATTCTAGGTTCCTAATACATTAAAAGCTAAGAATTCATTAGAAAATTTTATGTTTTAAAAGTATATTAATACATACTTTAAAAATATTAATATATACGTGAATCTGACCACACTAGTTATGCTATATCCTCTGTATGTAATACACTCCTGATTAGCAATATGATGTGCAAATTGCTGCAGAAAAAGTCTGTTCACAGATAAATCAACCTATTTATGGTTTAATGTTTTCAGTTTTGATTTGAAGTAGTAAATGTTTCCTTTTGAAGAGAACTGAGAAATACAAATAAGAAAGACAAATAAGAAGCTGAAAGCTAATCAGAATCAAACCATCTGGCATATGGAAATACCAGGAGACCATGTGATAGGTGATTTTGTAAGAATGCAAATCAGAGAAAAGGGAAGTTTAGCTCTTAGAAGAGAAAAACGACAGCACACATTCGGATGGCTTTTATGTACTTCAACTACAGTTCATTGATTAGGCTGAAAACTGGTATGTCAGGTTTTATGTAATAACACTGAACACACCACTTTAGCAATGCATTGCACTTCTTCAGTTTAATGCATGAGACAAAGAAAAAGACCAGGCATAATTCTCTGTCTTTCTCTCTCTCTGCTACAGTGACTTGAATATTTTTCTGCAACTGTGAAACTGCCTTTAGAAAAATATATGCTTTGAACCTCGTGCATATGAGTGGAGGCACAGCAGCAGAACAGCTTCTGCACCTCATCTTTTGGGGATTCCTGGGTTTGGAGCCTGTGCTGGGAAGGGTCTGCATGTCTTCTACAGCTGTTCTGCACCCTCCCCTGCACCTCCCCTGCAGCTGTGCTGCACCTCCCTGTTCTGCACTAAGCATAGAGTTGAATCTGGGGATGGTCCAAAGAAATGGATTGCAGTGATCCCTACTTGTTCACATTCCCTGACAGCAAAGCAAAATCTCACCACTGCTTATAAAATGCAGTCCCACAGCAAGAGATGTCCTGTTCAAGGAGGCTTATGAGTCCAAAGCCTGCTACCTCAGCACTGATGGAGAGTTAAACCCACTGTGCAGGGGATAATAAGGCAAGTCTACAGGCACAGATAACAATCCTGTGGGCAGATGCCCACAGACACACATGTAAGTCACAGGAGGGATAGCTTAAAGCTTACAAATCAGCTGGGAAACCCTGGTCTCTATTGATAGATATAGGAGGCATATGAAAGCGCTAGCATATAACAATTAAAAATTACCACAGTTACATGCAGTCTGAAGTCAAAAGTGGAAAATTAGTTCAAACATACATAAAGTGGAGGGTTTGTCCCTTTTTTCTTATTATATTTTCCTCTTCATGGCCTGTAGAGGCAAATTCATTTTCTCTTTACAACATTTACCATTAAGTAATGAAGTAGGCCCCATGTCTGAAGTCTTGATCAGCCCACAACTGGGCGTATGAAGAATATGTAAAATACTTAGGAAGATCAGTTGCCTACAAGCAGTTTCAGCTGCTTCACATTGCTGGAGTTCCAAATTCCTTCTGATACAGCTCCAGAACAACATCCCTCTGACTGGTTGACCACAGATGCTACTGTTCCTAACCACTGCACTTCCTAAACACCTTAGGTATCTAAAGTTTCATACAGAAACTCTAGTTGCTATGATGCGCTATAAAAAAAAACCAAAACAAAAACACACTCCGAATTTGATTCTACACCTCAAAAGCATAAAATGGTGCTTTGATATTAAGCAATATGCAATAATTCAGCCATATTTTGCTAGGGTTTGTCTTTCAGTATATTTCGTCTTATGGCTCCAGGCATCCACACCTGCAGAAAGTATTCATGAAGTTTTATTATCGGCAGATATTTCTCAAAGATTGGATGCCTTATACTACTGAAAAGTCACAGGACCTGTGTTATTTGAAAAAAATCAAGAAACCAAGACACTAAAGGAGTTACCTTCAGCTCTGTACAAGAGGATGGGTTGATGCAACCCCACTGACAGGCTTTTCTGGTGAAAGAAATACCCATTTCCCATCCTCATCCCGACACCCACCACCCCGGAGGCAGCAGGATGCCCTGGACCCACGGGGCTGCGGGCAGGTGGGAAGCGCTTCCCGGGACTCACAGGTTGGCAATGCCCGCTTTACGGACGGCGGTGGAGATGGCTTTGATAGCCGTGCAGAGCGAGTTGAGGAGCTGCGTGAACTCCCCGGTGCCCTTCGCCCGCCTGCCTTCCTCCATCACGAAGCGGGTCATGGTGATGACATTGGTGTCGAAGGTGGAGCGGTCCGTCATGGTGGCGGCGGTGGCGAGTGCGGCCGCGGCCGCCGGCACCGCCACTTGCTTCGGCGGGGCGGGGCGGGGCGGGGCGGGGACAGGGGACAGGGGACAGCCCCCCGCCACCGCCCGCGGCAAGGCTGGTAGCCAGGAAACGGGTTCCACCCCTCCGTCCCGCCGACGCGCTGAGATGTGCGCGGAGGAAAGTCCCCGCCGCACCCTTTTTTATTTTTTATTTTTTTTAGCCAAATCTTGTCTGGAGCATTGTGCCGGGAGAGGCGAGGAAAGGATGCTTTGAGCATTCGTTGTGCGAACGGCACAGAGCGTCGATCGACACACGGCTGCTGGTAGTTCTTAGTGTTTGCAGGGGTCGCGCTTCAATGCTAGCGGTCCTGAAATTGTGCCCCAAAATTCAGAAGTCAGCCTGGTTTCACCACGTGATTGCAAAACTCTGGGTGTCAGTGTAGAATATAACGAACTGCACACAACCTACAGAGCAAGGGTTAGTATCTTCTGCTGCTCAGGAATGCACTCATCCGGACTCTTCAGTACAGGAAAACCACATATTCAGTAACCGATTCCATCAAGTATTAACTTACTCAGTTTACAGAGATCATGTTAACCCCACGTGTCCCAGCCTTACCCAACACCATGAAAAAGCTGCAAGGAAACAGACCCTGGCAGCTGGACCCAATGAGACTTCTACAACAGACTCTCCAAACCTGTTCAATATAAAGACATAGGCTGAGTCCCACTTCAAAAGCTAGAAGTTAATGCACCTCACTCAACAAATACTGCTGCAAAGGAGTCTAGACCCTTCTGAATCTCATTTCTTTTGGTTCTAGCCTTTCTGATTTTCCAGCAAAATCAAGCAATATGTTTTGCTGCTTATGTTTGATAGAAAAACCCAAGCACTAGTAAAGGAAACCAGATTCACCCAACACTTGACCTTAGATACACACTCTGACTCAATAATTTGACAAACACAAACCTGAATACGAGTGTTCTACTCAGATTTGTTGTATCAGCTATTATTTTTTATTCATGTTATCTAAGAAGATGAATATTTTTTAAAAATATATTTTAAAATTTCAGTAGAATACATTCATGAGTTGAATAAGCACAGTCTCGAATTCTAAGTTGAAACTGCAGATTGAAATAATTCCAAATGGTGTAAAACATAGGGCAAAAGTCTTTTACAAGATGCATGTCTTTGCGTATACATACATTCTGTCTTCATGCAAAGCACACTGCATATATATGCATTAAATACTTCAAAGGTATGCATAAATGTCTTCTGAAAGTGTAAACAACTTCGGCCTGCTTTTCCCGTGCCCAGTATTACAGACACTCCTGAAGACATCAGATATGAATTATTGTAATGATCTTCTCTGAATGACATATTTCAGTCTTTGGCAAGTGGTCAACAGCCCAGTATCATAAAAACGTTCTTTTAGAGGCAGGTGGATTTGGGAAAAATTACAAAACATAGTTAGCTCATTTTTTAAGGGTAAACAATGCTTTACAACCATCTAGAGCAGCTACTGCAATCTCAATAGTGGAGAACAACAAACAGCGAAGGCCCAATAAAATTTTGGATGAGTGCACTGAAACTAGGTAGCAGCAAGTAGGCAGAACAGCCTGGGAATATATGACTTATGGTAACAAACTACAGTCTCTGATTCGGGACAATTTGCCTTAAAGTAATCTGCAGTAAGAGCTGTACTTCAGTATAAAATTGTCAAGATCTGTTCAAAATATACCTAAGGTTTTGATATCTATGCCTGAGGATAACTAACCTCTTCCATCTTACAGGGAAGATACACTGTCCTTGAGCTGATGATGGGATTTTATCTCTGAACTTTTGGGGGTTGGGAGATGAGTTTTACTTCTCCATTGCCACTGTGGAAGCCAGATGGAAACAAACACGGTGAACTGAAATTGCAATCATTTGAAAGGATGCTGGTTTAATACAAGTCAATCAAAATGTGCATTTTCTACTGTGGGGAAGGTGAATTATTTTCAGCCTATATAGCATTCTGTATTTGAGGCAACTCAATAGAACATTGAGATTAATCCACCTCCACACTCCTGGCCTTTGAATGTATGCATACATTGATCATTTCTGGAATTCTACTGTTAGTATAGAAAGCTGACATGCCATTAATTAATTAATATCAAATTATTGAGGGTAGACAAGCCATGCAGCCTTACAGCAACCATGCTGTTTGGTAACTATAAAATCAGTGTAAGATTAAAAGTAGGCTTTACATGTTCTGAACCTTTGGCTTTAGAAAACAGTAGTTAAACATTTATTGAAAATGTATCTGTGGATTTGAGAAGGTCAGTCAGTACTGGTTGAGTTAACATTGCTGAAACAGCTCACTTCTATACAGAAAACAGGGACTTGTTTGCGCACAGATGACGTCAAATAGACACGGTTCACAGCAGTTTTAGAACTGTAAGATTACAAATCCATGTAACTACTTTGAAACAAGCTTTTCTACCAGCACATAAAATCCCAATTGAGTAAACACTAATGAGAAATCCTTCATTATAAAGGTTGCCTCTTGTAGGTTCAAATGACAGCCAAAAAGACAATAGGAGTGAAACCCCTTCACAAAAGACTTTTCTTCTCCCCTGAAGTAAGAGTGTCCATGTGGAAAAGCCAACTTTAGATCCCACTTTTGCTGAAGAAGAATTTTCTTTGTGCAGGAGTCTCACAATTGCAGAAGTTTTATGCTGGTTGGGTGGATGGAAGGTAAGATCAGGCAAGTTACACCGAGATCATTTGCAAGGCAATGTCACTCTACCAGTGCAGATGCTCTCTGCCGTGTGATGCCATAATGATTAGGGCTGGAGCAGTTTCAAGGGGAGGAATGAGGCAGATCCTGGCTGCTGCAAGAGATCAGGCTGAAAAGGGGAACTGCACACATGAAATCAGGAAGATGTCTAGATGTACAATCAATCTTTTGCCTTCTTTGATTCAGAAAGTGCTTCCTTTTACCTATGTGAATTTCCTATGTGAGAAAGGGTCTACACATATGCAATTCAACATTGATTTACAACTGTGATAGCAAAGATTTGATATTATGCATTATAGTGCTATGACGAGTAAGAAGCAGAGATGAACCATAAGGTTGATATTAATGACTGTGAAGGGATTTCTCCTGTGCCTAGTGCCCTCTTATGGGAATGGGAACACTGTCAGCATTTCAGTGCAACACCAGCTCACGTGAGAGTACCTTTGCAGTTTTCTGGAGGGGGACAAAGCACTTAATGTGCAGGCAATAGATTCTGGAAAGGAAGTCCATATGCCTCTGAAATACAGACATTGAACCACAAGTTTTATATCTCTGTATTTTTTACTTATCCACAAGATTCTACCAGGCAAGTAAAAGAAAGGTATTAAATATAAGTTATTGCATTTGCTATCACTTCTCACCTCATAAACTGTATAAACTAAAAGTATTTTAAGTAATCACACCAAGTCTGTGTAAAGAAAAAATAAATTAAAAAACCCAAACCAAACAAACAAAAAAACCAACCAAACAACAAAAAAACCAACCAAACAACAAAACCCCCCAAAAAAGAAAAAAGCCCCAAAACCACAGTTAAAATCAGACAGAGATATCAGTGCTAAGAAATGAGATTTCAAAACTATGCTAAGAATGCAATTAAAGCCGAGTTATAATTATACAGTTATAACAGTTCCCTTTGCAGAAATGCTTACTTTCTGTCAATACCGAGTGACATGATGTCATGATTACATGACACAATTTGTCAGTGTAACAACCAACTGGATAAACTTTTTTTTGGTTACATCTAAGCTGTAAACCTTCAAAATTCAAGGCTGATGGAGGAAGAACACTTGATATAAATGGTCAAACTCCATTCTCAGACCCTAATAATAAGTTAGATTGCTCAGAGACATTTTCCAATAATATCGTTTCAGATTTATTTGCTGTGTTAAATAACAATTTGTATTGTAGTATTTCCAATCATAATTTGTCTAGGTTTTTCAGGTCCTGCTCTTCAGGAGGCATTACATGGATAGTGTCACAGAGGTTCAGAGGTCCAACTCATCATTTTTTATCTATGGTAATTTTAACTGTACCTGATTCAATTCAGAATTTCTAGATAATCCATGTAAATCAACACAACTAAAACTGTCTTCCTCCATAAATGTCCAGAAGAGTAATTGGCTTTTCCAGGTTTATTTGCAATGTGATGAGGGTCTGATCTGAACACTTCTAGTAGTGATATACATACTATGAAGCACGATGCAGAAATGCAACATAATATCCACAAAAGACACCTCTTGTGTAAGTGATGAAAAATATGGCCAACAAATGAATGAGTGACAGTTTAGATGGTCATTCCCTGTTCATCTTTATCATAAGTATTCTGTTCCATGCCTGAAGTACAGTCAATAAACCTATTTAAAACTACTGTTAACTATTATATTTTAAAAATTCGTTTTATCCATAGTTTGCATAGTTTGCCACAGCTTCTGAATTCTGAATAAGTATTAGCTAATCCTTATAATCATGTTGTGATGAAGGGAGGCTGATAAAGTGAGAAGATAAAGAACTGGACATTTCTATATTAATTACGCAAGTGCTACTTTATTGCTCTCTTCTAGCCCCAATATACAATTTCTCTACCCCTGCACACAATCACACAACTTTTCATTCATAGAAACCTTCTTGCACGAAGCAAACATGTGGACTTTTCTACGTTTCATTGGCTTCAGAATTCTTTGGCATCCACCTATTACCTTTAGCTCAGTTTTCTCACCCCTTATTTTCTTGTTAGGCTGTAGCTGTTCTTATCTCTCTTTGAAGATAATTTCAAGGGCAAAGCTACAGACCTAGCTCAGGCTCATAAAAATGTTCATATCCCTTTCCTAGCTTGTTCACTACATGTCCATTTTCCTCTAAAAACATTCTCACGGTAAAGAAAATCAAAGGATAAACTTTATCCTGTGCCACAGAGAAAAATTTTGACTGCATGAGAAGCTGACTGGTTACTTTGGGAATTCACTCAGCTGGAGAAAGAATGAAGGAAAATGAAGGGATAATGACGTATTTAACTCAAATATACAAGAATTACATTTGGGTATATTTTCTTTTGCTCTACTAACTTGGTATTTCTTTGGTGATACAACTGTGAACAATACAGAAGAAAGTGGAGAAGGGACATACTAAGCACATACAGGGCCAGCTCTGGAGAACTGTAAAGAAAGTTGAACACATACAGCTAGGACATTACTGCAAGTTGGTATGACTTTAAAAACAGGAATGATAGGTGGGTAGAAAGAATACTTTAGATTGCTAAAGAGTCCATTTGATTGTGATAGGATTAATAAACAGTAGCTCAAAATTCTCTTACATTAACTAGTTATTAGGATAACTATAAAATCCAGTTCTAAAGTCAGATTTTATCTTGAAACTTACCCTCATTGCTGCAAAACTTACCATCATTGCTTTCCTTACTGATAGCTGTAGTAGCAAAACCATTTCCTTTGACAATGAGAGTATCAGACATGCATGGCCATTTTGTGCTTTCTGTGTTCAGCCTTTAGCATGAGAGGGATCTGAGTCTTGGTGACAGTGTAATACAGAAAAGGCAGTCATCACTCTTGCTTGAGAGGCACACTGAGCAACTTTATCTTGACATTACATGCTTTTGTTTTTATCAAATGATCTATTGTAAAATCAAATTCGCCCATTCATGAGTACATGTACAGGTTTAAATGAAAAGTGTAATTTTTAAGACCACTCAAGATTCAATTTCATGACTCACACACATGTGGAAGGGTTGCATAGGCTAAACTCCAGCCCTTGCCTTGCATGGTGCCAGTGCCATTTCATCACATGACACAAGGCTGATACCCAAAAGACAGTATGTGTCAAGACAGGAAGAACTCAATCAACTAGATGGTCATGTCAGAATCTGGCTTTTGATCACTGGGAAAAATATTCCCATTTGCTCAAGCTCCAGCACACAGGTATACTGGTTCCCGTTTCATTTTAGAATGTAGTTATGAGATCTGAGGGGTATATCTAGCCCAAGGTTCATCTCCTACAGTAGCAGCTAGAGGTGGTGCTTAGAAAAAGGCATGAGCCTGGCCTGCATGCCTTACATATGTGGACTGGTGCTGCTAGAAGATGCACCTGTCATTGTAGTCCAGCTATTTTTGTGATGAATAATCTAATAGGAAGCCATAACCTAAACACTAGTGCATTGCAAGATATGGCTCTGCCACCCTAGGAGCCTGTTACATTATAAGGCGGGGGCATCCCTTTCTGTGAATCTGAGGAAAGCAGCATGAACACAGGGAGAAGGCAACAAGGATATGGCTGAAGAAGCCTTTTTTTAGTGTGACTCAGAGGAAATCACAGAATCAGAGAACGAGTTGGGCTGGAAAGGGACCACAGTGGGTCATGCGATGCAACCTTCCTGCTCTGGGTTATCCCAGAGCACATGGCACAGGATTTTGTCTAGATGTCCTGAATATCCCCACTGAATCTCCACGACCTCTCAGGACAATCATCATAAAATGGTGTCAGAAAAAAAAAGATGAAATCAGGAAATCAGGCGTTCAGTCATAGACAGTTCATTTGTAGGCAAGTCACTTGGTTTATTGCCCGGTTCCCTAGGCAAAGAGACTGTGCAGTACCAAGGCTCTGCCATCAGATGGCAATGCTTATTTATGACAAACTACTCAGAACCAGTGCCTGGCAGTGTCCGGGGGCAGAAGAGGCTCATCTGGGCACTTTCAGGTGTCTCTCCCTTGGAAAGAGGTAGTGAAACTCTTAGCATTGATGATGACCAAGTAAACGGAGGGGAACCAAAAGGCCGTCTCTCTCCATCTATACCAGAAGACAAGAGACTGCCACTGTATTTCAAACCTACTGCTAACACAAAATCATGTTTTAAATCGTATTGGAAATGTGCATTCATTATCCCGAGGTCTCTGCCTGTGCTCATTGAATACTTCATACCTCCCATCTTTGCATCAGTTCCCCCCAGTCTGGTTGCTTTCAGGCAGTTTCCAGTGGTTCAGCAGTACATGATTAGACCTTCTGCATTTGACATCCTTACACATTCGTGTTGGTGATGGCTGTGATTATTATTTTAGTACAGTAGCTGTTTAGGACGAAGGGCATGATTTCATGGAAATAATTATTGGCACTGTACAGAAAGAGAAGAAAAACACAGTCCTTCTTCTACACAATCCAGTCTGAGAATAAGAGAAAACAGAAAAAACGAGGCATATAAAGATGTCCATGGTTTTACAGATGGACAATGCTGCAATGCTTCCACTGCCATTCAAAACTTTACTGTCACTTACTCACTCTTTCCTCTTTGCATTGTGCAGTCCAGTGTTGGTCTGTGAATGGCATTTTACTAATATGTGCTGAATATATCACTTTAAGGAGAGAAAAAACTAAATAAATGAATGAGTTTTTGGAAAAAAAATAACCTGCAAGAATTACATACATTGAGTTGAAAAAAATACTTTTCAATGCTCAAATTGTGTGAGACTGCCAAGTAACACATCCCTAACCCTTTCAGCTTACATAAATAAAACAGAAAACTGTCTGTACATTCAGGGCTTCCTTCTGTTTGCAAACCCAGATTGCAGGTTTGGCCATTTACAGTCTGAATACCAAAATCAATTAAGTAGGCCCCATGTGTGTTTTGTGACGTGAAGCCCTTATGAGACAGAATGAGTCAAAACATCCTGTCCTCCGCTTCTCCCATGTCTTAATTGGAAAGGATGAGCAAGCACTGTCAAACTCTAGGTACAGCTGGAAGATGATTTAGTTTATTTTTATAGGGGAAAGAAGATACCTGTTTTTATCATGACTAATAGGATTTCTCTTTCATGACACAGATACAGGCCTTAGTAGGGCCTGTGTTTTATTCATTACAGATGTAAATGGCGGCACAGTGCTCAAGGGGAACTAGATGGTCTAGACCAGAGGTCTCCAAACACTTTTGTCATTGTGCACCTGTGTAAGTGAAAAGTTCTTGTGTGTACTCCAATATATGTATGCTTATTTAAATTATGTACATGTAATACTATACTAATGTTAGGTACATTAATAAAATATACACAAAATAGAAATGAAAAAATCGTGACATAAAGATGAACAACATTTCAAAATTCTACTTTATTTAATTATTTATTGATAGAAATATGCTTTCTTCCTGCACCACAGTGTCTTGTCTTGTGTATCCCATGGGGTGCAGGAATGCCAACTGGGAGATGACTGCTTTACAGACAAAACCTGTGAGATCTTATATGAGTTGTCTTGTATCTAGCCAAAATGATAATTCTGTCCTGATCAACACAGGATATGACATGTCTCTCCACATCCATTTAATCTTTATGTATGTGGATGGCTCCAAGCAAAAGGTGTTCACAGATGAAAAGGACTTAAAGAGCTATGTCAAGACTGACACCTACAGATTAATAAGATCCTGGGATCTCACAGAGCAGACAGAACAGATTTTGAGAGATAAAGAGATGTATGTGACTGCTTGTTTATAAAGTATTCAGCATTAAACCAGTTTTATGGTTTTTTAATGGCATTTGGGGAAATACTTCAGTTTGAAATGTAATGGAGAAGTGCTTTTAGAAACAAAAGAATGAGATTAAATAATACAAAAAAATTAGATCTTGAGAAGGGAAAAAGTGAAAAGGGGAGGAGAGGCAAGCAGGGAAACAAGAATAGAAGAAAAATATTATTGCACTACTTTAAAACAGGAACCCGTGCAGCTTATGAAAGATGTTCACAACAGCTGTGAAAATGTCATGGCAGAAATATACAGATAGTTTATCCAATGCTAATACTGTCTTTTAAAGCACTTTTTTGCAATTGTGAACAAGAACTTCATTTTCCCTGATTTTTATGTAGCAGCTTTATATAATACAATCTTCAGTTCCTAAACTTGAAAACATTCCGATTTAGCGATAATTTATTAAGGTATATTATATTATTGTCTTAATAATAGCAGGATAATATTAAAGTATTACAAAGGAAATAATATTGCATAATTAGAATTAAAACTATGCCTTCTGAGAAACCACTGAGGCATTCTTACTGTTTGACTTTTTCAATCCAGAAATGATTGGTTGCATTAATTTAGGAAGTCTGTGCCACTCATCCCATACTTTGTCATGTAGAAATGGCCTTCCTAGGGAATGTGTCCCTGGCGTCAAATTCTAATTGACATACCAAAATCCTCGAGCAGACGTTTTAGTCAGAAGTTTCAGCATTCAAGGCAAAAGACCTTGAGTTCCCAGCCCTGCTTCCACTCAGGCAGACCTGTTAAGACACTGACTCCTGAGAGCCCCCCATCTAAAGCGAGCTGTGAGATACATGCTCCCACCTCTCACAGCATTGCACAGGAACTTCTTTGGTCTGGTCACACAAACCTAGCAGAATAATTAGAACTGCTGTGACACAAAACAGTACCCACATGTCAGATTTTAACAGTCTGAAAGCTTTTCAACTACAAACCTGGGGCTACTCAAGCTTTTGAGGAATAACTCCAGTTTATCAGTATTTGTCTGAAGCTTTTAGGGTCACATTTCTTCAAGTAACTTGCAGGCTGCTGTGAGCACCAAATCTTAAACCAAATCTCAGCCAATAGACTCTGCATATCCTAAATCATACCATAGTTGTTTGGCTTATGAACCAGTTCTGACATTTATACAGTGTCATTTGATCCTTTCACACAGAAGGATAAAGTGAACCTCACTTAGAGCTAAAAATGAAAACAGAGTTAAGCAACAGATAGACTTCTTGACCTCCTGCATTCTTCTCAAAGACAAAAGTTGCAAATCAGCCATAGGCTACTCTGGCAATGAAGAAACCCACTGAGTGCTTTTTGGAACTTTCAGATCTATGAAGTTTTAATGATACATTGAAAGTAAAATAAACCCTGGTCTCACATTTAGCCCATTTTTTTTCTTTCACTAATTTAGCTTTTTCTTGTCTACAATCTAAACTAGTAGTTTTGGACCTGGAAAAGAGCTGTGATCTTCCACCTTTCCCCCCCCCCCCAACAATAATCTCATCATTTCCAACTAATAACATGTATTTAATTCATTTTAATATATTAACATTAATGCCAGGGAATGCAGGTTCCATACACAAAGGCTTGTCTGAATAAGTACAAAATTTCTAAGTGGGCATGAGTTATGGTTATTTTACTTAATATAAATGAATTTTGCTGCAGGTATATCTGTTGGTAGAGATTATATCCTCCACTCAGTTAAATTATCCTGTCAGCAGGTTTGTGTGTCCTGATTTTACATTAATTACACAAATATTTAGCAAGTGTGTTCTTGCTTCCCAGTAAACTCCTTTTGTTTGAATGCTTTTTATAAAAGCATTGCTGTCTAAAATGGCTTGGGGAATGCATGGCATTAGTTTTTAATGAAAAGCCAGACTGGGGAGTCTTAAGGAAGAAATGAAACACCCATGTGCCACCTTCGTTGCTGGTCTAATGGAGAGCCTTACATGGTTGACTGGCACTTGATAGACAGGACTGTGGCAGGAGGATACCGGATTTCTGCACAACGCCATGTACACTTGTTTTAGCCCGTGTTCCATGAGCTACTTATCTTCAGACCCTGGTCACAACTGCCCTTTCCTTCTTAAAACCAAGCTATGAGTGGTTCTTACAAGCCAGAATTTGAATAACTATGTACTGATATGCTGGCAGAGCAGATCAACAACAGGGAAAAGGTAAAGGGTTTTGTTGCTTGATGGTCTGAATAAAAAAGAGCTCTGAAGAGGTATGAAGTAAAAAGGAAGATATACAAATGAAAAACAATGTTTCTCTAAAATAAGGAGACTGTTTGAATGAAGAACATAAGTCAGCGAAATGTTGGGAGTCTCACTGACAGAACACCAGGCCACTTCTATACTAGGATATATTTAAAAATCTGATTTTGAACAGTTGTTTTGGAAATGTAACTGTTTTCTAGATCTGAGTTTTGACTTCAGGAAGATATGCACTGCAACTGTTGGGACAACTATTACTCATTTTTTGAACGAGCTTTGGTATCTTGCTGGCTGAATAGCCCTTGTGTGATATATTGTCTCCTCCTCTGCCAAGAAAATTTGGTAGGTTGTGATCTTTGCCTGTAATTTTGTTCAGTCACTAAAGAGCATGTTCTTAAACTTTTCTGAGGTGACAGCTCTCATTGGCATTCAGTTTTACTTTGGATTCTGTTACAGATATTGGTTTCTTTGCAGTTTGAGGGGTTTCTTATACTGGCAGCCTTGTTATCTCAGTCTATTGCTTAAGTTCTTTAAAGGTTTCCATCACTACCAATAAGGAAGACTCCAGAGCTCAGACTCGATTAACATCTCTGCACACTGGGGAAAAAGAGAGGATATGTGGTCTTCCTCTTAGATCTTAATCTGCTCTGGAAGTTTAAGATGAAAAAGCTGCGAAAAGTGATTTTACCTAGAAAATCAAGTAGGTGTATTCCTTATAGAAAAAAGGAAGTAAAACCTTGGCCAAAGGAGTGATTACTATTTTTATATTTTCCTAGGTTTGGAACCTGTAATTCTATTTTCAATCTGTTGATTTCCATTTACACAACAAAATAAAAGCAGAATATTGCTGGAAATGCTGATTGCTTTTAAAAAACAGACTATAGCTATGGCCAAGATACTTTACTGAACAAGCAGAGTAAGAGCTATCTGGTGGCTATGATCAACACATGAACTAAGGTATATAGTGGCATATTTTAAGGTCTATCTTATATATGAACAAGAAATAAAAACTTACAATGATTCATGTAAAGCTTCATGCTTTGAAATGAAGCATTGTAACGCCTCATAAATCAGGGACTCATGGTTACTGTGAGTAGCAGTAATGTAAGAACCAGGATATTTGAATGAAGTAGTGGGTCACTGTCCATAAATGTTACTCTGTTTCTCTGTATTCATTGGAAGTCAAAACAGCAGATTGTCTGTGGAAAGCTCCACACTCTAAAATAACCAAAAAGCCGAAGGCCTCTCTATGATGGACTGCTAGAAGTATCCCTTGAGACATGAGTTTCACATTTAAACTTTCAGTGGAATTAAAAATGATGAAAAATGGAAGCAACACTTAGGTGAAACATGCTGATCTGGTATGTTATTACAATTTTTCTTTATCTTACACCATTGTAACACTCAAAAGGTCAGGCTACAAAATGCTAAGAGGATCCCCTTGGCTGATTTGTTTATCCTGGGAATGCTTAAGAAGGACTGCATGGGTAGTCATAAAATTTTAAAGAGCTATGGTAAATCTCTTTGCAAATACCGCCTTCATTTTTACCATAAAATAGCTCAGTGAAACAGAAACAGGTCTCACTCATCTCCAGTCATGAGCCTATTTAGGCCCTAAGAGTACATTTTATTTTAATCCCTCTCTTCCAAGGCCTTTTGCCTTCCCAGCATACCTCTGAAAACGCAGCTACATGCCAATTCAGAGGTCTCCTGCTAAAACTCAACTGCAACCTACTCTTCAGCTGACCAAAACTGACACTTACGTGCTAAGCAATAAGTACTAGCTCATACATGGCATGAAACAGGAAAATGAAAACCAGGAGAAGTAATGTCATCATGTTCTCCCTGAATTACCACCAACAGAGATCTCACATGCAAACAAACAATTACATTTACAAGAAGAGCAGAAGACTGAGTGATGTTTTTCCACTGAAAATGGTCCTTTTAAGCATTAACTCCTTTTGGTTAAACTTTCAAGAGTTACTATTTATGAATGGAATTGCATAAAATTGCTGTCAATTTTTACTCTTTCTTTAGAAATACAAATGCATAACAAGAAGGTTTTTACTTGGACTTCCATCAAAATCCCTGGTTATCTGAGAGTTTCAGTTCCCTCCCTAGTATCAGTGATACAGATTTATATGGGTACATGACAGAACTGAGACAATATGACTCCCTTTACCTTTTTTTACCTTAGCATTTATAGTCTTTGTCACTTGTCCAGCAGTCAGATCCACAGGAATTGATTTTTATACAGAAGTGTAGTTCAAATTCTGTCAGCATGGCTGTGCACTGGCCTAAAAAGACAACCACTAGATTATATACCAGGTGTATCAGATTGTGGGCACTAGATGAAAAGAAAAAGCCAAGGTAAAGTAGTTTCCCCAGTTAGAATTTAATACTGGAAAGGTGTCTGCCTGACTGATCGAGTTCAATTTTCTCACAGCTGCACACCACAGATAACAGTTATCAAATAGACAACCATCTATAAATACTTGTTCTGACACCTGCAATCTGCACACCACATGCTCATTCCTAACTTCCAACAGAAAGATGATCTTGGCAATTGGCACAGATGTTGTGCTATGTGCATGCAACAGCAGAGGTCTGGGTAGGCAAAAATCTCTCCTGGTGTTGCAATGGAGACCATCCCAGTGCTGTGGAGAGGGACAAGGCAGCCCATCTGACTCCCAGGGAGACACGGACAGCAGTGAAAGGAGAGAAAGAGAAAAAATCCCAACAGAATGTCAAATGACTGAACATGGATAATTCAGGAGCATAAATATAATCGAGATGTCAGTTTCTCCAATTCCTTCACATACTGGAGAATCTATCTCATGAAGTACTTAAGCAGTGGAAAAACAGAGGGGCAAGAAGTGTCATGAGGTGCCAAAGTTGTGTATGATCCAACAATTAACTAGAGCATTTGCAATGATTTGCTCCTGGTAACAATGTACACTCAGTGGACTGCAGGATAAGCAATCTTATCACTCTGTTCATATGCTGCCTGGAAAACATCAGCTCCATTCTGCACCTTTGTTCAAGTTCCTATCCTGCTAAAACCAACAGAAAGTTATAAAGGGAAAGACAGCAGGAAAATATCTTTATACCATTTCCCGTGACTTTTTTCTTCTTTGTATAGAGCAGTAAAGACCAGGCCTCCAAAAGTCCAAAGTATTGCCTAGGTCTAGGGGAGACACATCTTTCTTGTGCTAGGGAAAGAAACATGGGGGTGCTCACCAGAGACATACAAACTCAAATAGAGAAGGAAATCTGTTAAACATTATGGGGGACTTTGTAAAACTCAGTTTTGAATTTTGTCTTTAGGCACAAAGTTTTGAAAAGTTCTTTTGTAAAGTCATTCATTCAATTCACCTCCATCAATGGAAGAATTGTACCTCTGAGGTGCTTATTTTATTTAAAAAATCCAGTGTACAGGAAACATAAAGGAAAGGAGGAAATTAAAAGATTATGAGTGTCTTTGATTATGGAAAGAGAACAGATGAAAAAAATAAATATATAGTATGGCAATGAAGAATGAGCAAACACAGCAGTTTTGAGTTATTATGACAAGAACTTATTTTGTGGATATTTCTGTCATAGCATATGTGGGTGATAAAATAATAGTAAAACGGAAGTTCTTAGTATGTGACAGTTGTCATTTGCTACTCAGAGATGAATGTGCTTATCTAACACCTCCTCACTCATGTCATTCCCACAAGCAGCAAGCTCTCTTATGAGCTCTGACTAGTGAAAAATATGTCTGTGAAGTAGAGGTCCTAGGAAAATGCAAAATTCTCAAGAGTTATTTTAATGTGTATTTAAATAAAAAAGCTAAAAATACATGCAGCTACATCTACTGCATGCCAAAAAACATGGTTACACCAACTCGCTTAAGTCAAGAAAAGGAATTAGAGATTTCTCAAAGAATCCCAGATTCCCCATAAAATATGCTTGTGTAGCCTGCTTTGTTGACTAAATCCTTAAAATGGAGCTTTTGAGAATAAGTGAAAACTTCCCCTGAGATAGAATCATATCACTGGGACTCAGTTCACCAGTTCAAAACAGGGCACTGAGTTTTATCTGCCACTAACAAAGCCAGACCCCACCCTACACAAGCAGGGAAGTCCAATAGGAAATATCAACTGTCCTTGAGAAGGGAGTTAGCCAGGCCCTCTATCATAAAGGCAAATTATTGGAAACTGTTACAAGAATATCACAGACTAAAAAAGCCTGTATGTCAAGAAGACTTACCAAATGACACCCACTTTCCAGTCTTCTTCCTTTTCGTAAGATCATTGAAAGCTTGAACTCTTACAACATCACCATAATCATGCAGATTTCCCAGTCATGCTTTTCACCCGTGCATACAACAAAATAGTCTCAGAACATTACTAAAACTTTTTACTTCTGATCATCAAAAATTAAATAGGCTTCTTTGGTGGTACTTTCAGACATCTCTGCAACCATTATTGTATGGTATTGGTGGCAAACATACACTTTTCCTGGAGAGTATACAAGACAACACACAGAATTAATTCATTGTTAACCTGCAGGTTTCAGAGAGTCATTATGGTCACCTTTTCCCTGCAAAAATTTTCAGTCCTCGAGTTATTATCCTCCTATCTTTACATATGATTGACAGTCTCTTCTCAGCCAGAGCGGCTGTGACTTGTATATTAGTTTTGGGACACAGATTCAGATCTTTTGTCTGCTCTATCAAATTTAACCACAAAAACTTAGTATCGAAGAAGCACAAGGCTTGTAAATTAGGTAAAGCGTGAGCAAGACAGTGTAATTACAATTAAACTTATTGTTCTCAAAGACAAAACGAAGACTCATAAAGAATTTGATAAATCACTGCCATGGTTTAACCAGTGCAAACCAGCACATCCATAGACAATTATTTAAATTTTACTAGCAAAGGCTGAATGACTTGAATTAGCCTTAATACTATTCATAAACTATGTTCATTATGGATGTTGTAATTTTCTTTCTTTCAAATATTAAAGCATTTCATATTATCACCGCAGATGGTGAATCATGGTTTAGGATTTGAACAGTTCCTCTTGAGTGATGTTCTTCTTATAATTTTAAAGTAACTTCAGAATTAAATGTTCATAAAAATGTTTCCAAACTTGTATTTACAAATTATATACTATATGATTGATAGATTTATTTATTTAGTTAATTTTTATGGGCATGTTATGACATTATAAACAAGTGTGTTTGTTTTGAGTGTATTGCTTCTTGGTACATTATGAATATATCATCACAAGAGTCTAACTCATGAGAATAAAACCTCTAGCATATTGCTTAGCTGAGAAAAGTTATCTTTCAAAATTTATAGCTGCTAGTAGTAAGAGTTAGAAACAGTTAAGTTATTTATGGTATATAATATATATATATTATAGAATGACGTGTTGAGCAGGACGTCCTCTTCTGGAAGCTGAAATGTACATTTTGGAAAAAGTATCATAACACTGCTCTTGTGAAAACTGAGATTAGTAGATAATCTGAACACCTTTTCAAGAAATTGTTTTTCAGACCATCCTCTTTCACGCAATATAATGTTTTGGTTTGAATTTCTTTGGCCTGTGTCATGCCAAATACTCACATAAAATGTTAAATCTCCAGTCTACAATTTACTAGACATATCAAATTAGGACAGAACTTTATCTTGAATCCTGTAAAAGAAATGCTCTTCAAATTTGGTGCTTCAGAGATTTTTTCCTCAACACCCTGGTGCTGAGATGATGGACTGATTGCCCAGAACAGGCACAAGGTGTGCCAGAGATCCAATGCACACTCCATCAACCTCCCCAAACAGTCTTCCAAAAGCTAACAAAAGGGTTTTCACAAACATTTGATCCAAAATGCCACTTTGAGTTCTAAATGGCAACAGCTTTATTTGATAAAAAACATATATGTATTTCCCTCACTAAAGCTGGCATAGTGTTTTTATATGTCACCCATCATCCTGATATCTCAACACTTTTAAAATGTTTTGAAGTAGAAATTCTGTCTTCACTACATGTACTCTCTTCCTTGCCAAAACATTGAGTAAGAATCTCAGCTAGAGAGAGTAAATAATAACTTGTTCACAGCTCAGTTCCTAAGGCAGGAAATGTGGTGAACATGCTGAAGAAAGTTGAAACAAAGAATTATGCTGTTTTTTAAAAAATTAATTCTTAACAGAACCACTTTAATTTATTATATTCTCAGTCCAGTTCTGAGATCTTGGTTTCCAGATTCAGTAACCAGACAGCGGTTAAGAAAGGGGGAGATGACTTTGTCACACTTCTGTGCTAAGTCACTCCATAGTCAGTTTCAATCAGTGCCTTCTCAGACAGGTGTGTATGCTACTTAAATATTGAGACAGTACTTACTGGCCTGAAAGAAACAGAGTTTTACATAAATCTTTCCGTCAGGCGCTCCAGTTTATGCCCTCACCATCCATCCCTGCATAAGGTTTCTTGTAGATTTTCAATCAAATTATGTGGGAAGCTGAATGTCATATGACTGCAGATCTGAGCCCTCTATCATATTTATTTTTGGTATTGTCTGAAAAGACTACACAGACTCCAGCCTAGGATTTCAGAGCATTCCTGTAGCTTCTTATGGATGTGACAGACAACAGCTCCTGATATGAAGGGGACAGCTGGCAGGAAGGTGGAGGATGTCAGCAGAGCTGAGGGGCCAGCAGCTGCGTCTTGGATACCCTTTGCACCTCAGTGGGCCCAAAACCTGGCAGTGGGCAGCTGGCTCAAAAAGCTAGACCTTGTCACCTTTCTACAGCTTCTTGCTTAGAAAAGGGAGGATACACACTGCAAGGTCAAGACATCTCCAAGTGAAATTTATTTTGGCACTGAGCAACCTGTATTCCTAAGGAATGCAATCATATTTCTTTCTTACATATATGGCACTGGAGAGGTTACAGTACCACAAGCCATTCCCTACGGCCAATCTCCTCCAGTTATGTGTCAGAAGCTTTACAGCCTATCTGTCATATTATAAAATATTCTCTAGACACTCATTTGCTTATATTTAGTTCTACCCTGTAGCATTTTTTTGTGTTCCTGGTCTTTTCTTTCATTTTGCTAGTGGCAAGTCACTATTAATTTATGCATGTTTACTTAAATTCTTTGTTTAAATTTGGAGATCAGAGAGTGAATAGGAGTTTTTAATGATAATTCAGGTCCATTCAACTTCCCCTTGGTGTACTAGCTGGGAGGATTCACAATGAACTGATCTCTCCATTATGCATAATGAAACTCACAGTCTCAAGGGGAACAAATAATTTTCTTGTGCTTGTTAAAAAAGGTTTTCTGAAGGCAAGACTTTTCAGTCTCTTTCTCCAATATTTAAAACTATATTAAGATCTGATCAGGCCAAACTTCTATCAAGGCATGAGGCCAAATTAAGACAACCATTATATGGGGCATTTATCGCACAGCAGGATAAGAATCACTGCAGCTGAAATAATAGACCGGGAAAAAATTATTTTAGGAAAACACAGGTTAAATTAGATCAAAACACTCTTGTTGTGATAATAAAGCCATAGAAAAATATTATATTTAGCAGCTTTAACTCTAACTAATATTTAAGTGATGAGCAGTAGTCACTGAACTCACATAAAGTTTGATCCGAAGATCAGCAGTCCACTTTTGTCTTTATATTTTCTTCCAAAAAGGTAACTTCATGTGAAAGATATCTCTGGAAACTCAAGAATTCAAATGCTGAATGTGCCCAGCTAAGATAAAATATAGCATCTGAATTAATTCTTATCTTCAATTTTTTTTAAATTATCCTTTTTACTGTTTCAAAATGTGCAGTCTGGCAAGGTATAATTTGTTTTTTCCTACCTCCCCTGGAGCTTCAAGGATGTCTCCACAGCTAACTGCTTTACAGGCTTCCACATATGGTATACTTAACATAGTGATTTTGAATATTTCAGAAACGGCTTGCAGATAAGTCTCTCTTTATATGCCCAACAAAGTGGGACAGTGCCTCCCAACTTCGGCTTCAGAAACAATTAAAGTAGAAAGGGCTTCCTTGGAAGAGGATAAAGCTTAGCTGCAGCAGGGCCATCTGACTACTCTAAACTGTGCCGGAAAATGCAACAGTGTTAATGTCAAGTAGCATACCTGACCACTTAGGTTGGAGAGACGAGCAGAGATAAACCATGTGAAATTCATCAAAGGCAAATGAAGGGTCCTGCACCTGGGGAGGAATAAGTCCAGGCACCAGAATAGGCTGAGGCTGATCTCCTGGAAAGTAGCTTTGTGGAGCAGGACATGGGGGTCCTGGTGGACAGCAAGCTGTCCATGAGCCAGCAGAGTACCCTGGTGGTCAAGAAGGCCAGTGGTGTTTGGGGGTGCATTAGGAAGAGCATTGCCAGCAGGACGAGACAAGTGATCCTGTCCTTCTATTCAGCCCAGGTGAGGCACAACTGGAGTGCTGTGTCCAGTTCTGGGCTCCTCAGGACAAGAGAGACATGGAGCTCCTGGAGGGACACCAGAGGAGAGCTAGAGAGTTACTTCAGGATCTGAAGAATCTTGCAAGAAAAGGCTGAGGGAGCTGGGCCTAAAGCCTGGAGAAGAGATGACTGAGAGGGAATGTCATCAGTGTCTGTGAGTATCTGAAGGGAGGGTGCCAAGAGGATGGAGCCAGGCTCTACTTAATGGTGCTGAGCAATACCACAAACGCAATGGGCAGAAACTGATGCACAGAAGAGGTAGAACTTCTTTACTGAGCAGGTGACCATGCACTGCAACAGATTGCCTGAAGAGGCTGTGGACTCTCCCTCACTGGAGATATTCAAGAACCACTTGGATGCAATCCTGTGTCATGTGCTCTAGGATGAGCAGGGAGGCTGAACCACATGACCTACTGAGGTCCCTTTCAACCTGATTCATTCTGTGATACCCAATTATACTCTTTTTCCTAAATATGTGGCATTGGGGAAAAAAATCCATGACAAAACAAGTCAAGAATTTGATACTAAGGACCCCTGTGAAAGCCATCAAAATAAAGTAAAAAAGACTGAAACATGCAAGTTTCCCAGGTTTTTAAGATGTTTCATGCATACCTGCTTTTATACCACCTTTTCCGCTGTGTTTTCTTGCTCACCCTTTTGTTTCCTTTATAAAATTTATATACATTTATAACAGTTCTTACTTACATACCACTGTTACTACTATGAAGGTCTATGGGAGATCCTTGCTGCCACCACACTATTCCTGCTGCCTCTTTGTTAAACCTTTTCCCTTGATACTAAGTGTGTCTGTTGTTTCTTTACATGGTAACTTTCTAAAATACATGATGCCTCTTCCTCTGTGTTAGTAGAGCTTTTAGATTAACTGGGTTTTAGGCACTATTGTCACAAACAATAATTAAGAGAGTAAGGCAAGCCTTATGTTCAAAGAAGTTTGTAAGCAGCCAACATCAAGTTTCAATCTATTACCAAAACTGTGCACGCTCTTCACCAAATGCATCATCAACATCAATTGTCAAATACAGTCTTCAACTAACATGTAACAGCCCAGTTTGCTGTGCCCAAAAGTGACGTACTCACATGTACGATTTCTTTTTGTGGCTCTAAAGAAGAGGTCCGTTTTTAACATGGGCTCATACTATTCTTGAATGGCACAACTTTGTAGTATAATTGAAAAAGAATTTATATGCGAGCTCTAATCTGCTTTCACTTCACAGGATGAAGAAAATACTAGTTACAAGATCACACTAATTACAAGATAATGGTCATAGTAATGAGTATTATCAACTATGCTAGTTAATGACAATATTAGTCACTCCAGAATACAAACAATATTCATGTCTTTTATTTCTTTGTCGTCGGCATCTTGTGATCAATTAAAGGTGGTTTGTAAATCTAGTTTGTTAATTGTGAGCAGTCTAGACACCACTTGTTAGACTGAGTTTTGTTCTCTTGTCAATGTTTCAAGTACTCCTTACATAGAGCAACTGCTCCAAATAACTGCTACTGCTGTCAGGTTTGGCACCAAAATACTATTGATGGATTCTTTTTTAAAGTGTTCAGCAATTACTTTCAGTATTTTTTACTTTCAGAACTTGTCTTAAGTATGACTGCTAAAGGTGTTAAATATGAATAGTCCTGACATATTGCCTGAATAAGCTGTTATAAAAACACCCCTTTATGTAATCTTTAGTTTAGTGAGAATCATAGTAGTATTTTTACACTAAGCTTTCTTTTTAGTAATTCATTAATTCCTTAATGAATCACAAGCAAGTAAATACTTGGCTTATGTTTAATGTCAAATAAAACAAGCCTCCAATATTCCCAAGTATCAGGCTATCCATTGTTCCCTTGAGAAGACCAATCCAGAGTGATTTATTATAAATATTGTGCCATGCTGCATGCATTTGGACAGATGCTGTTTGTCAGAGAATAGCTCTTCTTTCAAGAAATAAGTAGATTTTGGGTAAATATAGAGCAAGAAACAGGTTGGTTTATGCTCATTATGATATTCTGGTTATTTTCTTTAGGCTGCAATGGTCCATTCTCTCAGTCCCTGGAAAATTTGTCAGGTTTGCAAGTAAAAGTGAGAATAGTCAACAATGACGACAATCCACAGATCTTTAACAAAGTGCAGTTAAATTAAAGAGCTCTATATATCACTATTACATAAGTAGGAGACTTGAACCATATTGTGCACTGAAAACAACAAAAAACCCTCAAAGGCTGCTGTACTGCAGCATTTCCTTAAGCCTACAGTTTTCCTGATCAGAAAAAAATAGATTCCTTTTCTAGCATTTGCAAAGCAACGTCTAATTTCATTTTTTTATATCTATATATATGTATCTGCATATCTCAGATCTTCTCAAACTGAACTGTTAAAATAGTAGTTTTATCTGCATTCAAGACATACTTAAAGGTAACTGAAGTGACATATTGATTTTAGACTCAGCCTTCCCTTGGTTACTGCAGATAGACGTAGTCAGAAAGTCCTTCCAGAGTACATGTACAGTGGGTGCAATCCTCTGACAGAAGACCCTGTACTGGATCTGGCTGTGTCAGAGACACTTTCTATTATGTTCCTAACAATGCTAATATGTTACCATGATTTTGGAAAGACTGAGATTTCTGCCAGTTTTTGATGCTTTAAAAACCATTGCCATCAGACCTGCTCTAAATAAGTTTGCAATTCACAAGGGCAAGTAGGCATCCAAGTGTCATACAGGCTCCTGAGTCCAGTATTTGTGACCTACATTTTCTGCTAACAGGCATTTGCTACCAAAAATCAGGAAAAATAAAACTCCTTAACACTAGTGTAGCATCAGGAAGCAGGCATTCTTTATTCAGCCAGATGCAGGAAGGGATATCTCCTCCAGAAATCGTGCATGCTGAATACAGAAAAAGTTCCTGTTTGTATGCTATTCTTTACACACACATTCATTGATTTTCCTGAAATAAACATGCATTGATAATGATTTCCCTGAAATCACTGATGTATGTTCTTTCCCCTCTGCACATGCATCCTTCTGTCCTGGGGGTCTCTGTGGGAGTCCTTTGTGTTTGGCGACCCCAAAGTCGTACCTGACCACCTGGTGACCTGGTAAAATTTGGCACAACTGAGCTGGCTACCATTCAGTAGTTGTTCCTACAGAATAAACACTGTGTAGTTCCACAGGCCAGTGTTTTTTGAAGAGTAAGCATTGTATTAGCCCACCAGCTGCAACTGATTTTTCATCTGACAACATATTCACAAAAGCCAAGTCCTTCTCCTCAGGATGATTTTCAAACTACATTCCCAAATTCCCTGCCTAGTATAATTTGTCCAGTGGAGACAGAAGGTCCTTGTAATCCAAGGATAACAGCAACTGCTTGGTGGGAAAGAAATCTGTTTGCTATTTCTGCTGGTTAGCAAAGATCTGAATCCAAATTTCCCACCATCCTTGAAAATGCCCTAGAAAATGCAACTGGAAGTTCTGGGAGAGACTCCCAGTTTTTCTTGTAAGTGGTTTTCCATGTTGCATAAGTAATTAAAGGTTCATGGTGTTGCTTCAGTGCTCAAAATCACTGGCAATGTTTCATGGCTTTTCATTTTATTAGCAGAAGTAACAGAACAACTTCCCACTGAGGTGTATCCTTGGCTTGCCTCGGAGCCTGCACCCAGCCAGCCCTGTCACATGGAATCAGCTAAACGGTGATGAACTGCTCCAATCATTGCCAGTCTAAACGACTGGATGAAGTATCTAATCACATATATGATGTAAAAGTAGAAGCTTTTATTTATGCTCTAAGCAGAGGGAACTGGGATTATGGCTGCCTTGCAGATCAGTGACAGGGCCCCACCTCAATGTGCAAAAAAAGTCTGTATCTCCATGTGGATATTTCAATGTGACCACCAGGGCTGGTATAAATGGCTGAACAATCCCAACACGGGACAACACCACCAGTGACCACACCAGTACAATTCCCGCCCTGCCTTTCTTTCCCCACACCTGGGGAGAGGAAATTCACAGAATCACAAAATAGTTAGGGTTGGAAGGGACCTCTGGAGATGATCCAGTCCAACCCCCTCACCCAGGTAGGGTCATTTACAGCAGGTTACATAGGAACACATCTATGTGGGTTTTGCGTATCTCTAGAGAGGGAAACCTTGCATCTCCAGTGCAGCCTGTTCCAGTGTTTTTCCACCTTCAATTTAAACGAAGTTCTTCCTTATATTGAAATTAAATTTCTCATGTTTATGGGCACTGGTCCTCTTCCTGTTGCTGGACACCACGGAAGAGTCTGGCACCATCCTTCTGGCACCTACCTTTGAGATATTTACATGTATATTGCTGAGATTCCCTCTCAGTATTCTCTTCTCCAGACTAAATAGGTCCAACTCCTGCAGTCTCTTCTCAGAACAGAGACGCTCCAGACCCTAAATCGCCTTTGTGGTCCTCCGCTGGACCCTCTTCATTTAGCCCCTGGTCTCTCTTTTACTGAGGAACCCAGAACCGAACACAGCACTCCAGATGCGGCCTCACCTGGGCCGAGGAGAGGGACAGCACCATCTCCCTCATCCTTCTCCTACACTCTTCCCGATGCACCCCAAAATACCACTGGCCCTCCTGGCCACAGGGGCACTTACGGCTGGCAACTTGTGACCCACCAAATCCCCCTCCAGCTGGGGAGGCGAGGCCAGGTCTGTCGGCAGCAGACGCGTTAAGCTCGGCGCAGGGCGCGGCGGCGGTGCGGGGCGGGCCCGGGCGGATGAGCTCATCGGCGGGCGCCGCGGCCGGGCCGGGCCGGGGGGGACGTGCGGCGGGTGGCGGCAGCGACGGCGGCAGCAGCAGCAGCTGGGGCGCCTGGCGGGGCCGGGCAGGGGACGGCGTGTCCCTGTGTGTCCCCGCACCCGCCCCGGGAGCCGGCACGCAGGCGGGGCAGTGGCCGCCGCTGTAAGTGTTCCTTCCGTGTCCGTGCCCCCCGTCCCCGTGCTTCCGGCCGGGCCCCGCAGCGCTCGGCTGGACGGGCTGGCGTCCCGGCCCCGCCGCGCTTCCCGCCGCTCCGCCACGCCTCGCGCGAGGGAGGCGCTGCTGGAAGTCACAACACTTTCCGTGCCTGCCTTCCCTCATAAACTGAGCGGCTGCGCCCGGAGCGTAGGGAGCAGTGCGGAGGGCGGAATTCAAAGCAGTAGGGAGCGTGCGGCCGGCAATCGCTGCTCTCCTTTTTCACGCAGCTTCGGTCAGTGGCCTGCTTGTGGGCTTCTGGTGTCCTGAAAGAACTTTAAACGTGGATCTTTTCGACCCTTTCAAAGCTGCTAATGAACTGTTCCACTCGTTGGCCTCTTTAACACTGGAAACATGTAGGTGAAACTCCTGTCTTAATAAATGGTGGTGTGTAATTCATCAGAGGATTTCAGCTTAGTTGTATGTTAGGTCCTTTACTCAGGAAAATGCTTAAATTGCAGAGGTCTAGTTAAATGGCTGAAGTGGCTCGCCCCAGTGTCAACATCGGAAAGACTTTTTCTGAATCCAGCCTTTTTGACGTGGTAGGTGGTATTTATTAGCAACAGGTGCATTAAGTCGAAAACAGTCATTCTGTTTCAGCACAGATTTTATTTGGGTGCTTCCTATGTATGAATATCATCAGACATGCATGCTCCATGTCCTGAGAGTCAGTCACACACAACCTTTCCTTGCATATTTTGAGTGGCAATAAAATCCGAGGTAGTTCCGAGCCTCTTTAATGCTGTTCAGCATCTCTATAGAATCACTCACTTTGGAGGGACCACTGAATATCATCTAGTCCCAGTTCAAGCAGGGTTAGGTATAGCAAATTACCCAGGTCCATGTCCAACTTGAAATAATTTTGTAAAATAAAATCTGGAAAATTCTGTCCTTACACAAATATTGGTCGTGGGGTTTGTTTTGGTTTTGTGGGGTTGTTGGTGTTATTTTATTTTTTCATTTTGGTGGGGGTTTTTGTTTGTTTTTTTTATAAACAAACTTATGGTAAATTTGGGGGCAGAAAATTGTAAAACACATATTTGGTCTCTCTTTAATTATTTTAAATATTTGTTCATTACTGTAATACAAATAATTGTCAATGGAGTAAAGGTGGGTTAAGGACAATATCAGGGTACTCTTCCTAGCTCTACTAGTTTTAAGTTATGTTTCTTTTTCATTCTTTCATTGGATGTTTTTCATTTGAATTAGTATTTTGGGGGCAGAAGGGGAGTTCTTTTTTTGGTATTTTTCTTCTTATTTAAGCTGAAAGATGGACTTTTCTCTCTTGGCTGGTAATTTCAGCTCATAGAAGGAAATTTCCCTCTCTGCTAACTTGCTGCTGTTCTTGGTAAAGAAGGTCTTCCATTATGTTTATTATTCCTATAGTTTTCAGACTTAAAAGGAGACTTCTTGAATGGTACCAATTGTTTTATCAAGGGCTATCAGTGATTGAATTAATTTTCACATCAAAGCCTCATTACGAAATGAGCTGTTTTTCCTGTGACTCAGAGCAAGGTCTATAAGCTCTCTTCTGTGGATTGTTTTATAGTAGTTTAACATGAGCAAATGTTTATGTTAGTTTGTTCAAGCGTTGTTTTCATCTGTAGAACCCATTCTTGCCTTAAAAAGGCTTAAGATCTCTTAACTATTTGTCTTATGTGTGTGTATGGGAAAAAAAGTTTGTAATTACCAAAAATAATGTACCCATATTACTTGCTATTTAAAGAGTAAAATTATTGTTGATGCTGATGGTCAAAACTAAGTTCTTGCTCAGATCTTAGTGTCTTGTATTGTGTGGAAAATGTATAAACCTGTGCTTGGAAGAAGCTGCCTTGAAAGCAGTTTATATGGCATTAGTTATTAACCTCCTCTAATTATTAAAGAGAATGTATATCCAAAAAGTACTTTTTTTTCATTTTTAAGTTGCTTTAAATGCTGAGTAGAGAGCATTATAGCCTTAATTTTAACACCTGCTTGTTGAAAGCAATTGAATTATCTTTTTGGTACAGATGAAGAAAATGATGCTTGGCTGAAGGTGAAGAGAGTCCAAACATGGCTTTATTTCCCTGGTAGAGAAAGCTGGTGTTTAAATGTGTCTGGGTATTGGCCAGTGGCATGTAGGGAAAGTCTGTTTCACTGAAATTCTTCTACACCTTTTGAGGAATACAGCAAGTATGTAAGGCAGACAACTTGTGCTTCAGTGATCCTTGTTTGTGGATCAGGATATTAACTTGCATTACCAGCTGAGGTGCATGTGCCAGGCTATGTGCTTGAGTGACTGTGCATGGAAATAGCTATCTCTGTTGACTTTGATCAAAGCAGATGATTCTGGCAGAATCGGCTGCTGGGAGAAATATCTTCAAACAGGCCTAGCAAAATTGGTAGGGTTCGTCTGACCATCCTTAGTTTGCTCGAAGGCTCAGTTTGCATAAATTTTTATGGAGTTACTTAAATGAACTATTTTTTCAGGGAATTAATTTGTGTGAGGTGTAAAAAAACAGAAAAGCTGAGATACAAATGAGCACTGTCTTAGGGATTGATGCCTGCTACTTGTGTCAGCATTTGTGTGTGAGTTTGTGTGACTCTGATTTTGCACAATAAAATATAGTGATATGGTTTGGAAGGCGTTAACCAGTTTATGTATTCAAATGTTTGCAACAACTCCATGTTGGGAGTTTTCCAGGGCTTGGTAGATACCAAGTACAGAGCTACAGCTGTTGGATTGGTTGGAGACTTGATCTTCTGTTCTATGGCCCTCTCTTTCATTCACTTTTGTTTTCTGAGATTTTGGAAATGCATGAAAAGCAAGAGCTGAAACAAGACGTGTTTTATGTATGCTTCATGTTTGGCGTGTGCCTTCATGACAGGAGGCAGGACTATCTTAGGCTACTATGTTTTGTTCCTGCCTGTCAGAGTCGTGTAAGCCGTGACAGTGTCACATGTAAGGCAGTCCTTCGCTGCCCGGTGTAGCAGGAGTGCAGTGAAGTTAGGCGTGTGCTTGGAAAGGAGTAGGTAATTCAGTGCATTCTGTATAGTGTGTTTCTAGCTCCTGACACTGTATTATGAAGTCATCTCTAATGACCGCGCATCTTCTGTTTTTCAAGGTGGGTTTGTTTGGGTTTTAAGTTTGTAAGCCTTTCACTTGCCTCCACCTGGTAGTGTCTCTGGACATTTCAGCAAGTTTAGAGGGTTTTCTAATTTTCTCATCTGGATAATTACTGTTAGAGTGGACTTAGACTGCAGTAGCTAGCTATTAGCATTCAAAATAATAGCTTATTGGAATAAAGAAATATCAATATCAGATCTCATAATCGATCACTTTAGTTTTTAAAGTGCTGTTTACAAGTTTAACTAGACTCTTTTGTATAACAGCTTTCCTCCTCCCCTTCCTGGTTCACCATTTGAAATGGATATTCTAGGTAGTTGAGCTGTCACTGGTGGTTTTTTCCTCAACTTTCACTGGACAGATTTATATTTCCAAATTCTTCCCTATCTCTTTCTTTTTCCTTTTAACTGTAAAACCCGAGACTGTGGGTTACAGTGTATTGCCTATCAAAACGAAACTTTTTTTTCTACAGATTTATTTAGGAACCTTAGTCTTGTCCACTTTGCAACTATGTTTTATTTTGCTTGGAAACTTTTTTTTCTCTTGTTCGTTTTCAGCGACCAGTGTTTCTAATTCAGGCTGATGCTTTTTGTATTGAGTGGAAAACAATGTTATACAAATATAATTCCCTGAAGGATCATATCTCTCCTGTTTCCCATTCTTCGTGTCTTTTATGCAACTCTGTTATGTGCTGGTGATCAAGACTGACTCCATTAATGTTGGCCACCATCTGCTGTTATTGTTTATTCTTTTGCGAACATCTGTCTTCTAAAATATTAAAACATATAACCAAATAATCAGCTTTCCCTGTAATTTTATTACTTACAAAATGTACTTACAAAGTATATTTAATAAGAAAGATGCATTGAATTTAAGGCCTGTCTTTAAAATATTCTAGTAATTTTTTATATCTCTGTGTGGAAGAAGTATGACATGAAACACTGTTTACTAAATGATCACCGGGATTTTGTAGCAGAAATGAAAACCAGTTACTCATATTATGGCCATAATACAGCAAAAAAAAAAATATTACAGAAGACTATGTTGAATAAGAGATGTATTTCAAAAAAAGATGTAAAAAATAATGTATCTTTTCTGCGATGCCAGTACCTTGCTATATGTGTAAGATAGTGAAGAACTTATCATACCAAATCCAATTAATATTTCTCAGAACAGCATATTTATGAAGCAGTACTAAAAGATGTACTATTTGCATACACAAAGCTCAAATATGTGCAGAGAACTTTCAAGGTGTACAGCAAGGGTTTTGCTTCAGAAGCTGAGGTAGCATGTTTCCTGTATTATATCAACACCATGATTAGGATTTGTTCTCTTAACCTGTTAAGGAAAAATAAAATGAAATACATAATGAAAGACAAATGCTAGCCTGAATCAGTTATATGATTGTACACTGTTTGGGAGTTAAGTTTTTTACACTCCATCTCAATTTGTACTCAATTTGACACAAAAAAAGTAGGAGAGAATTTGTCCTTTGTAGAAAAGAATCCTTTCTTTGTTTACCTAGGCTTGACTTGCAAATTTGCATAGTGTTGCAGCTCCTATTGATTCTGCTTATGATTTTAGTACCTGCAGTAGTAATCATGTTGGAGGAATAATAATACTATGATTTGTTTACATTTTTTGGGAAGATTTGATTGAAGAAAAGACACCATAAAGCTATATTTAATCAAATGCAGTTGGAATCAAATGGTAAATAAAATCATTATTTATAGCCTGTTCAGGTAAACTTCCCAAATTATCACATATTTATGAAAAGACATCACAGTCTATACAAAGAAGAGCATGGAGTTTACATTTTTGATATGCTACCTTTTCTTCCTCACCAATCCCCAGTACCTGTCATTACAACTTTTAGCTTCTCTGTGTGCACACATACTTTCTCTGTGTATCATCTCAGTGGTTAAGTCATGTTGCACCAATGAGGGACAGTCTGAGTGTAGATGCTAAATTTCAAACAAAGGATCAATATCTTGTTTTACTACACTATTGAACTAGCATTGCTGATTAAAAGCAAATGTACAGATACCTAGACTTTAAACAAATGTAACAAAATATATGCATATAAATAATGTCCTGTTCAGTTACATGTTTTGAGAATGGTCCTTTTAAAAAAATTGTGAAAGAGATCATTACCTTTTAACTCTGATATTACATTCTGTTATAAGTTTTATTCTCCTCTTTCACAGAAGTCCATCCTTCCTTTACCATTTTTTGCTTATATTGTTTTTCACTTGGCTTTATTTCTGGTTTGTTTTAATGTGATTCCTGTGTTATTTGTTTCATTGCTACAGAGGTTGTGTGCAGGGTCACTCAGTGCCCTGATCTTTGACTTTTTCCTTAATAATAAAAGGCTATCTATTTACGTGTTCACTGTCTATTTCAGTATCTAAATAAATGATTCATTCCTGTCTTTTCTTCTTGAATAAAACTGATAACTTCCCAAGGTAGTTGAGGTCTAATATTTGATAAGCCAACCAGAAGATGAAGGAGGAGTAGATACCCATCTTGTCTGGGACATAGGCATTTATCCATGAATTTAAATTTGTCATAAAATTAGCAGTGCTGTTCATGACAATGCATCTGTTCATTTCATGTCAAGTTAATTTTAGTGTAACATAACTTTGAGCCCAAATGAAACATTAGGTTATATTTCTAGCTCCTTATTAGATGATGACCATATACATGTATTAAAATACCTCTACTTAGTTGTTCTAAATTCTGGATAACATTACATTGGCTTTTTGGTTGGTTGGGGGATTTTGTGGTTTCTTGGGGGTTTTTTGGGGGGGGGAGGTTTTTTTTGGTTGTGGGGGTTTTTTGGGGGGTTTTGTTTTGTTTTTGGTTTTTTGTTTTGGTTTGTTTTTTAAACATTTTCCCCCACTGTAAATACTGTGTGTTTTCAAAAAGAATATCCTTTTACCATCAAATTTCTTGCTTATAAAGCAAGTTAAATAAAACAAGATTAAAATGAACAACTGTTTTGCCGCTCTATTAATATTTGCTTTAGAAAGAAATCTTGAAAATACATTGTGTTAGCACTGATTATACTTCTATAGATTTTGAGCTGATGTAAGTCTGAAGTTCAGAAAAGAATAGTTTAAAGGCAGTGTATGTTGTTCATATTTTATAATGACTTTTAATTTTAAAGAGTGAATTTTATTGCATATGTGCTCAGCTGATTTACTGCATAGAGGGGTAACATTACCTGCACACAAGCGGGCATGCTAAATCCTCTGGAACATCATTACAGAAAACCTTTTCAATTCAACTAAATTAATGTCTGTAGAGAAAATAATGAAAGTGCACTTTGAATGTAGTACTGTTTTTAATCTTGACAAATGTTTTGTATTAATATTTTATGTACGTGCCAGAAAACTTAACTAATTGTATTTTTAAGTCCTTTTGGATTAGTTTAGTAAGTATTGTGAAATTCTGTGGCTGAAGATTATTATTGTTGTTTTAAGTGTCTTAAAAAAAAGAAAATATTCTGGCCTTCTCTTGAAAGTGTAGAGAACACTGTTTCCTGGAGTTTATTTTGGTATTCTTATACTTAAAATTGTATGTTTTTGTTCTTATTCTCTATTTTCTCATTTGCTTTTTATTTAGTGTTTCAGTTCAGTAACCAAGAAAAGCAGCTCTACAGAATACAAAAAACAGTCACTTTTTCCAGTTGTAGAAAATTAGCACAGTGAAATGCTTGAAATACATGGAGGATAGCTGTATTTTCAAGACAGCTTAATTTTATTTTCTTGTCTTTTCTCTATGCCCCTCTTGGGAGAAGCTGCCTACATCTGCTGTACACACCCAGTCAGGACTTGGAGAATAGCAGGTAATCTTCCCTAATTGCCTTATCCCAAGGCTGGCCTCTCCTCCCTGCAATTGCGGACATAGGATAGTACTCACATTTTATCAAAAGTGTCAGTATTATAATAGAACTATTTGCAAATTAAAAATGTACTTGTGTAAAACAGAAATGTTAGTTCAGTGTTGGATTTTTCTCCACCAAGTCACCTTATTTCTTTTCTCTATCACCAATAATTACTTGACCTACTAGCAGTCATGAGGTTTTGGTAGTCAGAAAAAAATCCAGGGAGCATCAAGTTCAGTCCACAGACATCATAGATGCATTGATTATGCTGCCTGAATTTACTGAGCTATTTCAGTGAAAGAGAGCTTCTGATGTGAGCTCGTTGCATTGGTATGTTTGCAGAAGTACTGAAAGATTGTTAAAAACTAAAAGGAGGGTTTTTCTCAGCTTGCCTTCTAGAACATCCCTGAAAGAGCTGTTTCTGACAGCTAGAAAGCCACTGAGGTAGGGAGATAGTTGCTATGTTTTTGTGCTTTCTGTGAAACTGGTTTAGGGAGCTGTATGGACTTTATGTTTCTTTCCCTGAGTCTTTCACTTAATGATAGTAGCTTGATAGCATGCCCTGGATTCCTACAAAAAAGATATAGCAAGTCTTTGGGGAGTCTGGGCTCCCCTCTGCACTGACTTTGAGAACTATATAAAAATATAGTAAAAATTGTCTTTGGACAGTAACATCTGTGATAAGGTGTACAACTGTGAAATAATGTCACAATCTGTTTTCTTAAGGCACTTAGGACCTGCCTATCATGGTGAGTGTCACTGAAATGACAGGGAGAGCACTGGCCATTGTCATTTCATTCTCTGATATCTATTCCTTATCTAGAAAGCAAATAAAAAGGACTTAATTGGGCTAAAAGTGCATGATTTTGGCTCAATGGTCATAGCAAAACAGAGAATGCACGTCAATTTAACTTTGTCATGAACTTCTGCCTATTGTTGCAAGAAATGTTGGTGCATTTTAATATTTTTGTGCCTTTATATGTATTTACGTATTTTCCAGTGAAAGGATTTTTTGTTCTCTGTAAGGTGCTGTTCTGAGTGTTGTGAGTCTCCAGCTACAGAAATGTAATTATATACCTTAAGTATTTAATTATAGATTTAAAAAATCTTCATGAGCATTCTCCAAGGAATGCTTGGAATGTACTCCTTATAAACTGGCTCGTTTTCTTGTAAGTGGTGATAAGAGAGTGGTTGTAATTTGGAAAGTGTATTAATTTCTAGACAAGCATTGTATATAGGACTTTATTACTCTAAAAATTTAAGACCTATGAGGTGATTTGGACTTATTCTTTCTATTTTAAAATCCCAACAGAAATATATCACTATCTTTTGATACATTTGGTTGTTTCTATCGGTTTATAAAAGCTGTCTATAAATACTTTCATTTGAGTTCTATCTGAAAAATACAGCTACTGGTCCTTGACAGCAAATCCTGAAGCAAGCAGATGCCATTCTAGCCTGATGTCGTTGTGTAGAGATACAATCACCCTTTAATAAAGACAGCTGAACTTTTAATAGATTTGGAATCAGTGCACTTCAGAAATGGTTGTGAGATGATTTTCTTTTCTTTTCTTTCCTTTTCTTTTTTTTTTCTTTTTAGAATGCAAGAAGTGGAGAAACTACAATTTTGATATTCTAATCTTATTCAAAATTATTTTGGCACTGGGAGGCTGAATGTCTGAATATTGACCTTCTGGAGTCATCATATATCGGAATTGTCTAAGGTTTTGTAAAACTGTTGCCCAACAGGTGAACATGGAGACACAGCTAGACCCCATGAAGGATGACCTGCCCTTAATGGCAAACACTAGCTATATGCTTGTAAAGCACTATGTATTGGACTTGGATGTGGATTTTAAAAGAAAAGTTATTGAAGGCAGCATAGTTTTGTTCTTTGAAACTGGGAGTCAGTACAGGAAAACCAGCAGTACTGGCAAGGAATCCTGCCAGTCACAGTTTGATGAAACCTGTAAAATGAGGGCATCTGAGCCCTGCCACGTTCCTATGATAAAAATGAGTACCTGTTCATCTAAAACGGAATATAATGATTTTACTGTCACTGGTAAAGAAGAGGAAGCTACTTCTGATGAAAATAGTAACCATAGCAACAATGAACAGGCTTCTGGGATTTCTAGTTCAAAGGACTGCTGTGACATAGAGAATCATGGAAACAAGGATTTTCTGCTGGTATTGGATTGCTGTGATTTATCTGTGCTAAAGGTAGAAGAGGTAGATGTTGCTGCTGTGTCAGGCATTGAAAAATTTACAAGGTCTGCCAAGCTAACTGGTGTTTCAAAGGAGCTGGAAAATCTCAGGAATCAGATTGTACATGAACTTGTGACTTTACCTGCAAAATGCTGGAAGGAACAGCTATACTATTTTACTCACTGTAGCCAGGCACCTGGCTGTGGGGAACTTCTGTTTAGTACTGGCACCTGGAGCTTGGAGATAAGGAAATCAGGAATTCAGACTCCAGCAGACTTTCCTCATGCAATAAGAATATGGTACAAAACCAAACCAGAGGGAAGATCTGTTACATGGACCACAGACCAGAGTGGCAGGTATGTATTGCTGAAAGCTTTGTATGCAATAAATTTAAATATGTGCAAGAATGGAGAATCATATAATTGCTGAGCAGCTGTGAAGATGATGAGTACACTCTTACACAGTTTCCATTTAATCCTTAGTTTGAATCCTTTTGCTGTCCTATAGAAGAACAGAGTCTCCCTGCTCATGAAACCTTAATGGACCTGAAGATCTCAGGCCTGTCTTAGTGATTGTGTTTGCTCTTTCTGAGTGGGAGTAAATAACTTGTGTATATTTCAGTGTGTGCAGGGAATGGGAAATTACCGTTTAGGGAAAGAAAATATATGGATGACAGGTTACTTTGTGCTCTTTTTCCTTCCTGGCTTACACAGCATAAAGTTCAATATACACAACGTTTAATAGAACTACTTCACAATTAGTTTTTTATCAATATTGTAATCAGCTTAGAGATACAGTCTTTTCCTGTGTAGTCTCTCATAATCAGCTTTCAAAATCTCTTTCATCTATAATGTTGAGAACATTGATGATAGCAAATGAACTGCAAACTGAAAGAGGAATTGGCATCATATCAAGTGTTAGTGAAAAGGACATGGTATTGTACTGAAATCTTCAATATAAGCCTTTTATAGAAGGGAAACTACAATCCACTCTTGACTTCTACAACTGTAATTGTTTTATTGCAATGTTGAAAGATGGATTTTAATGGCTGTTATTTCTTTATGATGTCTAAAAGCAGGAACAAAGCTGGAAGATAAGGAACTAATTTGACTGAATTGAATACTTAGTTTTCTTTCCCAATCAGTTAGGCAAAAGGTAAAATTAAGTAAAATTTATTACCTTTTATTTCAGTTATATTCATATAAATTAAGTCTTTTCAGTAGCATCTATGTTGGTGAGGAAAATGAGGCCTTTTGATTGTATTTGTGGTGGTTAGGGAATTCTGCTACTAATCTGTAAGCACCATCAAGTCCAGAAATGTCTCAGTCCTGTTCATTATTTCTTTCCCTTCCTTTCCTCACTCTCTGAGGAGTTATTTTTGGTATGAGTTTAGGAAATGTAACTGTGAAGATGAGGCAAAGGACTCTGCACGATTCAATGTGAATCAAGCAAAAGCCATTTATTGTGCCTCTAAACATTGTTTATATTTACTTCTTATCTTTGATTATCCAGTCATGCATTATTTTATTGGTTGCTCCACTTTGTCCATGCATCTTTTGATTGGTAGCTTGATATTGTCCACAAAGCAAGCACACACCTTTTTTCTTCATCTAACTGGTTGATACTATAAGCATCATTTTAGTCGGGTTGACACCCCTATGTTCTGTCAGCAACCTTCTGCTTCTTCATTCTTCTTGCACCATCTACTTTTTTACCCGCAGAGATTACCTATTTCAGAAGGTTTAGGCTGGTTCACTTAGTACATGTCCATTTTCCTGTAAATATGATCCTACATGTAACTCTGTATAGTACCCTTTTATCTGAAAATTCTGAATTTTGACTGCATGCGAAGGTAGAGCAATTGCCCACGATCACATATCTGTGTCTACCTGCCCTACTAAGTAATGTAAGCAATACTCAGCTGGTATAGGACTCCTCCTCTGTGTGTTTTGAGCATTTGAATGTTTCTTTTAAGCATCTAAATCATGAACAGTTTTGACTCTTTATAACCCTTTCACTGCAAAGCGTTGTTTTTTACTTTAGTGACATTTCATGGCAGTTGTACACAAATGGGTGGAATTTTATGGATCAATAATGGAGGAGAAAAAAGAGGCTTGACATGGATCCAACAGTTTGATGGTATAAAATAGTAAAAACTGATTTATTTTCCGGCTTGTGTGGGGTATTCCAAAAACTAATGCTTGTCAGAAAATAAGTTTTCATAGCACAGTCATTAGAATCTTTCTTTGTATCTTTTTAAAATCAAATTCTGTATGTGATGAGCCCATAAACATAGTGGTAAATCTCATATTGTCATAGGAGGATTCTTCAAATTGTTCCAAATTATGTATCTTTTCAGATGTCAAATTCTTTGCCAAAGGACTCTATACTGTGGTTCCCTGAAGAAAAGTAAATACCAAAGTACATTGTGTAACCATTTCAATGTTTCCTATAATTTAACACTAGTACAATATTTTGAAATTTAGACTATACACAGCTTTATCAAGACTTCTATTTTATTTGTTTTAAAGAATGGTGTATTATAATACACAAAAAACCTAGTTGAAACAAAGCTTTGTGGGATGAGTTTAGGCAAGATCAGATATGTGTATACAAACGTTGTCATAGCAGGACACACTTCTGTTTGTAGTAGAGAGCTGAACACATGGAATTTCAGCATTTTTCTGAGTCTGAGCTTTTCGGGCCAAACAAAAAAGGCAACCATAGGGCTGACTTGTGCTAATGGAAAGAGGGAAGGAGGGAAACTATAAAGGAAAGACCAGGAAGCCTACCAAAATACACTTGGCGAAAGGGACACTTTTGTCCTCTCTAAACTTGGATACTGGTTCCTTCCATCACTGGTATTGATGACACAGGTGTGTGTACAGCTGGATCATAAGGCATATTAGGGAGCTAATCTAATTGAAAGTAAGTAGAGGGGGAAGGGAATAGAAGAGAGTAAGATGTGTTTGGAAAATACTACTGAGGTTAGTTTGGAAGGTAGAGTTATTTACTACAAATTAGAAAATGTGTCATGAAACTAGATGTTTGTTTTTCAGTGGCATGAGTTAGCATTGTTCTGTGCTCTTGGAAGCTGTAAATGCAGAAAGGGAATAAAGAATTTGGTTTCCTTCATAAGCAAGGTAGAATAAGATAGTCCAGCACTCTAGTAGGTCACAGACCAAATCCTAAGAGGCTATCCTCAACTGTGGGGAATCTCTACTGTTATTTTGTTTAATTTTGTTCCAGTAGTGGGAACATGGGAATATAAATATTTGAGCAATTAATGAACCATTTTGAAGTTCATTGGACTATTCATGTGATATGCAGTGACTTCTAAAGACTGACAAATGATATGACTAGAATGGCAAAGTGAAACAAACAAACAAAACAAACCACAAAAAAAACCAAAAAAACCCCCCAAACCCCCCAAAACAAGCACAAACAGAAAAACCAAACAACCAAACAACCAACCAAAAAAAAAAAAAAAAAAAAAACCAAAAAAAACAAAACCAAAAACAAAAAAGCAAACAAAAAGCCATACAAAAAAAGTCGGCAAACCCTGAGTACAAAATAAATGGATTTTATATTCCTGAAATGTGGAAGGCAACAAACAAATATTTGTAAAAATTTTTAATTATCTCCTCTGAATTAGTTGTCCTAACTAAAAGGAAGACAATGACAAACGTGGGTATTATTGACTGGTGGTTTTTTCAACAGTAAAATGTAAACAAGAATACCTGCTCTTATGGAATCTGATGACAGTCAATGGCACCTTGCAGATAGGTAAATGGATAAGGCAGAGTAAAAAAGTTCTTGTGATTTAGATGCCAGAAAATCCTGCTGCTTTGGCAATGTAATTTAGAGTAAGGAAGAGCTGCAAACAACAGTGCTTTTACAGGGATTGGCCTTGTAGTTGAAGGAGGGTGCCCCCTAGCATCCTTAAATTGAGACAGCCTTTTCAGAAATAGGGAATCTAATTTTTCAAATACAGGAAAGGGATAGTGGTTCTGTGTTGGGCATTTTCCTTGATGAAGCCTCAGACATTAGGCAAAGCAGGTTGACATGGGTGAGCCTTAGACTGTGTTTCAGGTGTTTGATGGCAGGTATCTCAAGGCCTGCAGATTCCTGTTCAGAGAATAGATTATCACCTGAACATTTATTATTAGCTTGAAGATAGTGTTAATTCATTATTATCAGGGGTAGGCTTACACGGGAAAGGGAGATCTGCCAAGAGCTGGTTTGAAGTGATTTTGTTGTGTAGCAAAGATATCTGGACTACTGAGTTACAATTGTGTGAATCGAATTTTCATCAGAGAGATTACTGAACAATGGACAGTCCCATGTCTCCTCTTGGGGCAAAACCAAACGTTACCAGAACTAGTACTTGATTTCTCCAGTAGTCTGGATGGCTGTTCTCTTGGGAATATTTACTCATGTTTCTCATAGTCTTCCTTTTAGTTAGGACAACTGATTCAGAGTTCAAAATTTAAACTTTTTACAAATATTTTTTGTTGCCTTCTACATTTTGAAGAATATCAAATCCATTCATTTTGTACTCATGGTTTTCCTATTTTTTTAAAATTTATTTTTATTTTTTGTTTACGTGTCATAAAGTTGTCCAGAGGGGTGACCAGAGATGTCACTCCTGTGTATTGTGAATATTTTATGGATGCTTGTTCTTCCAGTGTAACAAGTAATTAGATAAATATTCTGAGTTCTCTGCTTATCTTTCTTTTGCTGCATGAAATTTTCTTAACACTTGAAACCTATCTTGGCAATGATTACGGTTGGCATAAATATTACATAAGGACATGATTTGAGGATTACAAGACCATTGAAAGTTAAATGTTGGGGTGGAGGGGATGGGAAGTCGAAAGAGGAAAGGAGCTGTTAAGTTTCTTTCTAGGAAAAATGAGATAAATTATTAAAAAAGGGCAAATATGGGTATCAATTGATGAAAGCAGTCTAAACCTAATTATTCTTTGCTATTCTGTCATGTGCTTAGCTGGTTATTTTTCTGGATCAAATGAAGAAACTGATCTATATCAGGATAAGAATTATATTTCTGGTTCTCTTATGTGCTGGAATTGTGCTACCTGACCCCAAACAAAGACAATTATCAGCTGCAGTGGGTATCCTAAAGTAACATTGCACTACTACCAATGCTCTAAAAAGAAATCACCACTGTAAAAGAAGTATAACAAATATCTAATTAAGGGCTGATATGATTGTTCTTCTGATAGTTTCCTTTAAAAATTTAGAACTTAAATGTTTCATTACTATTTTTTTAGCAGACTGACATAAATGGATATATTAAGGTATTGAATAATGAATTTAATAAGTATACCTGGACAAAAATTGTGTTAAAATGAGTGAGGAATGGAAAGAAGTCCTAGTTCTGAAGAACAGATTATGTACTTGACCAGTCTTTCGCCACTTATTTAATTCGCTTTCTACTTGGGCCTGTGCATGGCAAATCTTTGGGAAAATATGTGTAGCAGTAATCACTAATCCCACATTTTCTCTACTAGGATCTCTTTTTATAAACCTGAGTATTTTGATAAAGTTTTCATGAATGAGAAGTCACCTTTTCATGCCTTCCCAGCATATATGTGTTCACCCTAAATAATAAGCCCAGTAGTTCTTGATTAACGTTACTAGGAGGAAACAGATCTTCCTGGAAAGTAAAAACAGGTTCTTCATTTTTCCTGTGAGCTCACTGCCATGCACTCTTTGTTTTTATGGGAGAAAAGCCAATTATTTTATGTATATCAGAGTTGGTTACAGATTCAGTTTTAGTAGTTTAATTCCAACTAAGTTAATTAAAAATCCATGGAAATTAGTGGTCTATCACATTTAGCTGTACATTATGTTTTACTGTTTAAAAGATAGCCAGCTGGCTTTCTCTCCACTGAAGTTACTTGATGTTCATTTGATGTCTAGGTCCTGCTCTATTCACTCTGGTACATGATGGGGGAAGTTAGATTACTTTCTTTTTTGTTTGTGTGTATTAACAATGTGTCTACTTAAACTGCGGCTTTCATCCCTGTTTTGCTGGAAGACCTACCAGCAACAGCAAGTTAGAAAGAGCTAATGAAAGACCTTGTTACCTTCCCAGCTGTAGCTAAGTGGCTAATAAGAAATTTACTGATATGAAATATTGCAGCTGAAATTGGAAAGGGGTAGTAGCCTGTGAGGTTCTGTTGGGGAGAGGGTTGGGGTAACTACAAAAAGAGCAGTACTACAAGGAAGATTGCAATGTAAGAAGTGAGAAGGAAGCTGAAGCTGATAGGATAGAAATTATTTCTCCTTATTATATGCCATGTGGTTGAAATTCCCAAAGACAGGTGAGCCAGTGTGCATTACCTCTAAGATTCAGTGTAAAAATGTCAGGCTTCGACTGAGGAAGACTCATAACTAGATCTATTGCTGAGTTTGCATGAGCCTCCAGATTGCTAATCCAGGATTCTGGATTCATGATAGTTAAAGCACTACAGGGATGATAGCAGGGAGGTGTCACAGGTGTTGGTGAAGCCCTGCAATGGCATCGTCAGAAGATACTCAGAAGCCTTCTTTGACCTTATGGGTTTAACTGGAAGCTATTGTATGAGGCTGGAAAACTCAAGCAAAAGCAGAAGAGAGAAGAGACTGGAATTAATCTTTTCTAGTTTGAAGGTATTGTAATAATCTTGCTTTTCTTGTTTTAAGTGACTTAGATGTCATATAGGTCTGAAACCTGCAGAGCTGAAGTGAAAGAAACCACCTCAGTACAACAGTATCTTTGATTTTTTTATATAGAACTTAATTCAGTCTTTCTTATTGTAAGTTCGACTTCAATCTCTTTTTCTTCCATCTAGGCCGTGTGTTTATACAATGGGATCACCAATAAACAACAGAGCCCTCTTCCCATGCCAAGAACCACCCATTGCCTTGTCAACATGGCAAGCCTCAGTCCGAACAGCTGCAGGCTTTGTTGTGTTAATGAGTGGTGAAAACTCAGCAGAACCAGTCCAACTTCAAGAAGGTGAAATATGTTTTTCAAGGCAAATAATTTTAAATACTTTTATAATTAGAAATCAAGCTTAGTAAATATATGATTTGTGAAAGAATGAAGTTCCATCTGAAAAACACTTCCATGTCTCTGTAATCTTCATGTCATTCTGTGGAAAAGTTACCTGCTCAAGGCCTCAGGATAACTTCACAACTATTCAAAATATCTACATTTCTTCATTTCACTGTGTTGCTTACCTTTCTCCCCCACTGTGCTTCCAAGCCTAGATTTCACTTTTTCATAAATTGGCTTTATTTTAATCACAGTGTACTCGAGTTTTGTAGATGAAGTACCTTATCAGGCTGTCAATGACTTCAGGCCTTGGTAGATAATTATCTTTCAGTTATAGTTCTCCAGTCCGAATGTAGTTTAGCATGTGATTAGACGCAGCCATTGTGTCATATCTGTTGCCTGGAATACATGGAATAGCTGAGGAGTATCAGGACAGTGCCCTGAAAATCTGATCTCTGTGAGGGTTTTTCACATTGATAAAACGAACTTTTTTCAACAGTAAGAAAACAAGCATTTCTTCTGTGTTGGTCATACTTTATAATCTAAACTTCTTTTAGCACAGAGAAGAAAGTTTTTAAGGCTTGTGTAAGTTCTACGTATAATGAATTGTGTCTTGTTCTTATGAGTTTTGATATAATCTGTCAAACTGGGTCAGTATTTTCTAGTGTGAGTAGTTCTGATGAGAAGTAGCATGCAAGAAAAGGTTAGATTCAAGCTTCTGGGGAAAAATATCTCCTGGTCTCCTTTAAATAGGCAGGTTTATTCTTGAGCAGAAAAAGAAAAGAGAAAGTCTCCTTGATTTGAGAATCAATTTTCATGGAATTGTCTAGTGATATTTGGCCACATATGAGGCCTCTTGACTTCAGACTAGGATAACATCTTTTCCATCGGTGTTTAACTAGTTTAATGAGAGACTCTCATTTCTTGCTTACATACAGCTGGAAATTAAGAACTGCTTGGAATTATAAAAATTTGCAAAACTGATACAGAAGCAAAAAGGGAAAGGAGTAATATTCTGAGGAATGTTTTAAAATCCAAGTAAACCCAAGATTTAACTGCTAATCTGAAGCCTTGAATAAATTCTTTATGAATTCAGGAATACAAATTCATGAATGTAATTAATAGGACTTTTAAGAGTTAAAAATCTGAAATATTTTGTTGTTTTAAATAACCTGTCCACACAGATCTTGTTGTTTGGATATTCTGGAAGGTATATGAAATGTATCCAACTTAAAAGTTTGTCTTTACACACCAGAAAGCCTTTCAGGTAGCTTCAATTTAAATAAATTTGCCAAGTTGTTGACATACAGTGTGCTATTGCTGTGCTGCATTTTTATAAAATCGTACATAAGTGGCAGAATAAAAGATATTTTTTTAAAATGCAATTTATTGGAAAGAATTAGCATTTTGGTAAGCAGTTGTGAATAAATTTATTCTGAATAGAATTATGAGTTAGCTGAATAATTTTTTTCCTTTAAAAGTCATGTTTAAAACCAGTGTGCAGGAAGACAGTAAGAGCAAAGTTGATTCCCTCCAGGTTTTAGAGATCTGCATTCTGTTTCACAGACACACATCTTTACATGTACGGATGCAGTAATCCAGTGCATACCAGCCTAGGTGTACTCCAATATGCAGATTGCTCTTTACCACTTGTATTTGCAGGTTTTGTCTCCTCACATATGTGCCATTTTCGCATTCTGCCTCCTATAAAACTGTGGTTGATCCTGTCATTTGAAATAGAGGGAAACTGTGTTTGTTTGAAAATAGTGACAGAATACTTAGACAAATAGAAATGGTAACTATTTGAGTGTGACCAAAAGTACTTAAAATATCTTGCATTCTTTATAGAGTATTTAGAGAAATTAATCAGTAAAATGCAATTAATAATGCCCTTTGAGAGATAGCTTGACAGCGAGCCCTACATGTGAGCGTAATGTGAGCCATTTTAAACATTAGGTTTATTTTTCTACACCTTGTCAGTTTTAGTTTCCTTCAGCACATTGCTATAACACATAGAAGCTGCAAATGTATTTAGTCACAAACACCTTCCTATTTGTTCAATTAATATTCAAGAAGTAGATATTCAGCCATTAAGTGTGAAATAGACTGGCTTGCTTTTTGTGTGGTTACTCTACTACTGTGTAATCTTTGATCTTGTTTTGACATCTGCACAGTAAGTGAGGAGTATACTGGCACTGAGAAAAAAGAGAATGCTAGGAGAGCCCCTGCTCCTGCGATGTAGTTAGCAGCAGCAGCCATTGCCTTTGTTTGTGCTCCTCACTTTCCACAAGGCAAAACAAAAGAGTGCAGTATTTGTGTTGATTGATCTCCGGCATGTATCAAGGGACTACAGCAGGGTAGTTGGGAGCTTGTCATGCGCTACTCATCCCTCTGAGCCAGTGCTGAACTAATGCTCTGGCATGAATGTGAGGGAGCACTGTGGGGAGTTCTGTTTTTCAAACAAGATCCAAAAATCCCTACAAGTAAAAAAGTAGTTTCAGAAAGCTGGAGGGTTCTTAATCCTGGTGCTCCAGCCGAAGAGTAGATTTTACATAACTACTTATATAGCTGCAAGTTTATATATTAGCACTAGCTCTTACCTTGTATATCTATTGCTGTGTGGGGCTATCTCTGCTTTTCCACAGACATAGTTGAACTTTTTGGATTTTAGTAAATAGTAAACATCAGCTGTGTTTTGTGGTGTTTGTGTTAGTGCAAACTATTTGACAAAAATACACTGGTAAGTAAAAACGCTCATAATGTTCTTGCATCTGGGATTAACAGATATAGCTTTGGCATTTTTTTCAGTTATAATGAACTTTACAGGACTCAACAATTTAAATGATTTCGAAGATAGCTGAATGCATTAAAAATTCTAGGAAATAATTACGTCATTCATAATTATTATTTAAAGTAAGAGAAATAAATGGTCTTTAAATTGTTCTTTTGCACAATTATAAATAGATCACAATTTCCAGCTCTTGTTAAACATTTGCATGGAGAGCTTTTCACTTTCAACTCATAGAGTAGGTGATTGTTGCTGTATCAACAGTTATTAGTGCAGTTATGACACAATAGATTTGCTTCGCAGAACGAAAAAAATTTTTTTAGAATTGTGGGTGGAGAAAATAACAAAATGTTTTGAAAATATTATAATTGCCTAAAAAAAATTTTTGTGTAGGAATCAAATTGTTTTAAAATTGCATTACAAGTAGAAAGACTGGGGTGATCTACTTTTCCCATGTTCTAACACCAGCCCAAGCTCTTGTTTTTCCCAAAGTGTTCTTGCTTAGTCTGAAGATGTTTTTATGGTACGAAATGCTGTGTTTGGTAAGGAAAGCTACATCCCCGTTTCAGCTGCGCTGTTTTCTGTTGTCCTAGAGATGGAGCTCTCTCCAAGGTTGACACTGAAAAGCACAGCGCAGCCAGAGGATGGGGAGAGCAGCGAAAAGGAGTTGAGTGAAGCTTATGATCCCAATCTATGTGCTGGGATAGATCATAGGATACAGATGAAGGAAAACAAAACAGAGCTCAATGACGTGAAGACAGTGAAAGGAAGGAAGTGAAGTTATGGGAGAGGTCAGGCTGGGAGACAATCTTACCAGTAGTGAGAGAAGACACAAGGTCAATGAGTTAATTAAACTGTCTTTGAAACATTGCTTCATGGTTCTCTCCAGAGAGAACTGCCAGCAAAAAGAACTTTTCAGGCACTGATCAGCAAATGCATTATTTTCCAGCCTGAATAATTCTATAGTTCTATAGAGAGAACTCACTTGTCATGCCCGTGCATGTGATTTCAGTAAACAACTGTAGGATAAATATATAGGTATTCTACATAATTCTCGAGTATGAATGCAGAAGGCATCAGAAACCACTGCAGGAAATGGACTGAGCCCTGGGTAGATATGCAGAGACATTACAAAACTTGGATCTTGCTCTGGGAGGATCCATAGCTCACATGATTTCTAAAATCCTTGCAAAGTAAAAGGGCTTTGGTACCTTCAATCTTTTTGCATCAGGTCAGCTCTAAATAGCATGTGTTCATTGCTAATTTGTATAAATTTCTGAATGTAGTGCATACTGTTCTTCTCTCTGGACTGCTAATCTGATTGCCATTCCTTTTAGACATTCTGTTCAAGCTGTTTTTGGAGTGTTTTTTAGAAAAAAAAAAAACCTCAAGCTTGCACTAGCCTGTCTTACCAAACTTGTTTCTCACTATAACCGTCTCTGATCTTTGTTTGCCTAGCTCAGGCCAACACCCCTTCCTTTTAGACAATCTCACAGTTGTGAGAGCCTTCTCCTTAATACCTCGTGCTATTTGGAACAGTTTTCTGTAACTGCTTTTTGACTTCCATGCTTTTTTCAGAACATAGTTGAAAACATGACAGTTTTTCGATTACAGCTTTCTCTGATGTTATTTAATTCTTAAGATTTTACAATTGACGTAACTACATGGAGCATTTCATAATGCTTTATAGCATTTAGATGCAACACTAAGTGCAGAACTTCTGAGACTTGTCCTATATGTATGTAAGTTAATGGCAAAGTTGTTAATTAACTACAGTGTGTGCAGGCTTGGGCCTCTAGCACAGTGTCTATCAATGAAACTCTGGGCATCAGGAATTTGGTATTCTGAAATAATATATTGCTGCAGCCCTGGATGGCCTTTTTCTCTCAAGGTGGCATTTGCTTATCTTGGTTTACTTGTGGCTTTTTTAAGTTAGTAATAATAATTTTTAAAAAGAGGCAGAGTAAAATTTGGCAAAGCTATCCTCCTTATTCTTAATGTGTTTGGAGCAAATAAGTCAATTCTGCCTACATAGTGACAGGAAGTTAGGAAAATTACATGAAAATATGTTCACCTGACAATACTGACAAAAGGTTTTTGATGGTGGATGTTGCCTAAAGTAGAATAGGGTGAAGGAGTATAAGTGATTTCTAATGCATATAACAGGCAAAGACTTTTTCTGCCTCTCAGAAGACTTCACAAATGGTATTGTTTTTTCATACTTAATAGAAGGTGGAAAACTTGTTGAGGCTAAATAAAAGATTTTTTTCTTTGTCCTTCCTTTGGACAGCTTGACCTTCTTTGGCCATTAAGGTTGCAAATCAAGTGATGCTTTGCAGCAGTTGTCTATTTTCTTTCCTCTGTGCCTTGTGGTCTCCACTTAGTTGTTGTTTATTCCTTTTTTTCTCTTTTGGAAATGTTCCATAGCCCTAATCAGAATACTTTTGCCAAAAAACAGGTGCTAAGGTTCTCTCAAAATAACTGAAGTTTGTATGTTTCCACCGTTGCCCTAGCTACAGTCATTTGCACATGATTCATCGGATTGTAATTCATGCTAGCCTCTTTTCAAAAGAATTAATCTATTAGTATGGTGTAGTAACTGTATTATGACCATAAATGAATATGTGGATGCAATTCTTATACTATATATATTTTAAAGGCACAAACAGAAAATCTAAGCAACAGTTTTATTAATGAAAAGTATGTTGTTCTAAAACATCCTCCACCTTATAAAAATGTGTTTGTACATACAGTAATTCTATACCATACTCCTTGTCTCCCCACATTGTCTTCCCCAAATGATAAAACTTAGCATATTTTTACCTCCTAATAGATTCTCATCTTGTTTTAGGACCTTCATGGGGTAACATGACCAAATTGATGACTTAGGTAGTATCTCATCTGAGTCTAAGCTTTGATTTCATACTGCCTATTTGACATACTATGTACCTCAAATAGCTGAGTCCAATTCACAAGTGTTAGTGTTATTTGTTAAAACTTGCTATCAGTTTGGTACTGCCCAGAACACAAAGGAAAGGTTTTGGGTTGTGTGAGATAATACAAACAAGATAAAATCATAAGATAGTATATACAAGGTTGAAAGAGTTTAATTTTAATATTGTGTATGTATGTATATGTATTTAAAGGTGTTACTAGATTTCATATCTGATGTAGTTCTTGGGCAGTAACAGTACAATCGTGTTAAGTTGCATTAACAACATCCCATTTATGGATGATTTATTTACAGGTAAAGACATCAGCAGTTAGAGCAAAGTCGCAGGTGTAAGTAAACAGTACTTAGAACACAGAATCCACGGTGGTTGCATACAACTGTCTCAAGGCAATTATTTTTATTTCCTCCACAGAAATACCAGGATGTTAGGTGGGAGGTTTGGCCCAAAATCTGAAGTACACGAAAATGTCAAGTACCGAACTTGTGCTGTAAGACTCATGAGTCTGTAACAAATGTTCTTTTGTTTACAGGTATCCTGAGCTGGTACTACTATGTGTCTATGCCAATGCCAGCATCCACCTTCACTATTGCTGTGGGGTGCTGGCAGGAAGTTAAACAGAAGTCCTTCAAGCAAACAGCTGCTATTGAAACAAACATCGAGTGTTCTTTGCCATCATGCCAAAGTGATTTCAGGTTGGTGTTGATAATATTATTGAAAAATTAGATATATGGGTAGCATTTCCACTTACTCTGTGGAACATGAAAATGAGTCATATTAGCACAGGAATCAAAATAGAACTTGTTTAATATGAACAGAAAAATCTTGACAGGAAAATAATTCCAAAGGCATGATTTTATGGGAGTGGTTCTTTTTATGTGAAAACAAGCTGCTCAGTGAGTAACAGGGTTTATAAATTCCACTATCCACTAGATTTGCATCCTATATCCTTAAGACTGCTGCAGCAATGCTAGGTGCTGTCTTGTTTCTTAAAATACTTGACTCAGTCCTTTCTAGATCCCTAATGAGTCATACTACAGTATTGCCTGCTTACTTGTTTGTTCTGCTTCACTCTCATCGCTCAGTTAGAGCTGGCCTGTGCAATGGTTTGCCTGTGGTAACCTAGTTTGCCTGGTATAATGATCAGGTACGTGAAAGATCTAGTATAGTGGTCCCATAAAATAGAGTTGGACCAATGATTCTTAGCTCTTTTTGACCAAACTAGTAGAAATGCAATTATTTTAGATACATCTATTCCTCCTCCCAGTCTAGTCAAAACTCATTGAGTTTGAATTATTACAGCGTAGTGGATGAGCAAAACAATATATGCCTGAAAATAATATTTGAAGGTAGAAAACAAGTTTCTGGAAAAATACGATTTGTTTTCACATGTATTCACCTTAGTTAGTGGAAGTCTCAGACATGGGACTTGATCTCCTCATACATTACTCTCAGCTTTTCAAATTCATATCATAGCATCACAGAACAACCCAGGTTGGACCTTAGTCCATTCTTTCATGGAAAGGAGCTTAGATGAAGATATCTAACATCCATTGGCCCTCGTCTTGGCCACGTGGCTCCTTGTGAAGAGAGCAAGTGATTCTGTGCCCTTTGTAAATGCTCTTCAATGAAATACTGCAATGAAGTTCTCTTTCCCATTCCCTGAAAAGGCCTAGCTCCTTCTGTCTTTCCCCACGGGGGAGGTTCTGCAGCCCTTTTTTCATTTTTCTGGCCCTCTTTTAGGCCCTCTTGTGTTTTCCCTGAATTGTGAGGCCCAGAAGGAGGCGTGACGCTTCAGGTGCTGCCCGACAAGCTCTGCTCAGAGCATGGTGCTCCCCTCTGTCCCTCTGCCGGCAATGTCCCTGCAGCTGCATCCCAGGACCCGATCTGCCTTCGTAGCTGCAGTGTCACACCAGTGACTCACGGTCAAGTGACTGTCCCCTGAACTTCATGTCCCTTTCAGCAAGGCTGCTCCTCAGACATGCAGGTCACAGCCCGTGCCGGCCCTTTGCTGAAGTCACCCCAGGTGCAGGACTGTGCACTTGTCTCTGCTGCACCTCACACCGCTCTTGCCAGCCCCACCCTTTCAGCCTGTCCAGGTCTCTGAGACAGGGCTCTCCCTCAATAGCTCACCTGGAGAGGGTGCTTTCAAACCCATTATCCAGAGTGTTTGTGAAGATGTTGAACAGTGTGGGAACCAATATAGTTTCTGGGGAAACTCCACTTGTGACAGGCTGTTAGCCTTAGTGAAAACCACTGATCACTGCTCTCTGAATGTAGCCTGTACATCAGTTTTCTACCCATCTTGCAGACCACCTCTCCAGTTTGTATGTTGCCAGTTTGTCCAGGAGAAGGCTGTGGGAAACTCTGGCCAACGTTTTGCAAAAGTCCGGGCAAACCACATCCACTACTCTCCCCACATCAACAGGGATTGTTATGTTACTGTAGAAGATGATTCGGGGATTTATGTAACATTTTTCTGCTACTCAGTTCAAAACTTTACTGGAAAAATACTTGGTTTTTAGACAGCTGTTTTGAATAATACTTTTTTAGTATTAAGACAGTGGAACTACTGAGACTTTGGAACGTGAGGACTTAATATGGACTTCTTGTTTGTTGGAATTTAAAATTAAACAATTCTAATGGCTTGCAGCTTGTCTTGTTTTAGTTAAAAATGCTAATTAATCTTGAGAATAGACATTTTCATACTTTACATAAGATCAGTAAAAAATGCCTGTTCTAATTTTGAAGAGCTTTAAATTTTGATGAGCTGCTAGAAATTGCTTCATGTATATTTCTTTGCTACTTATATGTTTATAATATGACTGCCTCTGCAAAAATAAACTGTAGATGCATTCCTCTCAAAATTACAGCACGTTTGGTACTAGGAATTTATTGATTTTGGTGCAAAAGATTATTCTGGCTCAGTGTTGATAGAACAAATGAAAGTTTCTGGGGTTTTTTTGTAAAGTTTCTGAGAAGAGGGAAATATTTTTGTAATTTTTTTATAGCAAAATTTATTGGAAGTTTTAATCAGTGTGCTGGTCATAGTTAATGAGTTTATCTGTGTGATGGTTATTGGATGAGTTAATTGACACAGATAGTGTGATGTATTTGCAGCAGTTAGTGTCAGTGGAATAAACAGAACTAATGTGTCTTAGGAAAAAAATTATCCAAAAAATTCCAAAAATCCTCTGCAAATATGGTGTCCATTGTACGTGGACAAAAAAAGCAGACTCTAAGTGTACAAGTTTGTTTTCCAGCTAATAAAAATAAACATAAAAATCCGTGTCCTTAAAAATGTGCTCTTACATTTATATCCAGTTAATCTTTAGTTGGGAGTTAGCACAGCAGATATTATTGCTTATTTTAGTCAGTGAGACCGGGTTACCAAACCAACATTACTCACAGCAGCTGACATTTCTAGAAAGGGTGTGAAATCGATAGATAAGCAAATGTTAAGCATGTGTCTCAGATAAGATAGTAGAGATACACTCTAGGGCAGCAGGAAAAGAAAGGAATTCTGAAAGAAACTGTTGAAATGTGTGATGTCAGGTGCCAGTGAGTTTGACCTAAGGAGGCTATATCAAAGTAAATGCTGAATGGAGCTATGATGTTTATAACTTTTTATTTCCTTGTGGTCTTTAAGGAATTGGCAATTTTTATAAGAGATATAGTGCTAGCTTTCATATTCCTACCTAATCTCAACTCTGATAATAAAATACAAAATGACATTGTTTTCGAGCAGAAATATACTAGATTAAACCACCCATAGGAAAAAAAATTGTGTAGCAACGGGTGTGGTTTCTTTACATATGTAGTTAAGAAAGGACTTAGAGTTCACTTCTTTGACAGAAAGAGTTATGTAAGGTGCTAAAGTGTTAGTACTTCAGCAAAATCTCATCCTTTTCTACATGCCATTATTTTGTTTTCTGTGTCAGCATGATCTTCCAAGCATAAGTGCTTTGGGCAATGCTAGGTGCTTTGCCTGTCGAGGCATAGTAGAACCAGATTATTTAAACTGAAGTTTCAAACGAAGGAGAGGCTGTGCACTGTAGAAAACATAGGCTAACAGGTGAAAACATGAAACTGATTTCTGTTTAGATAAGAATCTATTTGGGCAGATAACTTACTTTGAAGGTATATGACTCAGTGTTTAGGAAGGATTTGATTTACCCCTCCTTTCTTTCAGCTAGAGCTCTAAATACCCTGTAAAAGTACTATAAAGTAAGGTTGGCCTTATGTGGTATTATTGAATGTCTAACATGGCAAGTCTGAATTGACCTCTACTGGGATTTTGTACTTAATAATAATAACAATAATAATAATAATAATAATAATAATAATAATAATAGAGTTGAAATTTCTGAAGAATTTTAGTAAAAAAACAGCAAAAAATCCTTCCTGGAATTAGATTGTAATTGCACCTAAAATACTTGTGTTAATGTTATGTTAATGTGTATAGAATTTTATTTTCATAGCCAAGTTTGAATAAGAATTTTCTGAGTAAATATTTTTGTATTCTTATTAGTTCTCTTTACAGAGATTTTGAGTGCTTATTCTTTTGATGCATGCCTGTTATAAAGACAAGGTGTGACTAGTCTCTCTCTTTAGTTGTAAGTTCTACTCAGATGTAGTAGTGTTTCAAAATGCTGCACATGTGAACAGGGTGAGAATGCAAGTGAGTTGGTTCTCTAATGGAAATTAGTTCTGTCATTCTGATATGTAGAGAGTATCCTTGTCTCAGCATAGTCAGTTGTGCACATTTCTGATATCACAATTAAGTATTGTTTTGTTTTGTTTTGTATTGTCAGATGGCATGAAGAAACCTGTGGTCATGTGGAATATCCCTGCCGTTTCCAAAATCCTGCTGCCAGGTTGCAGGCAGTCATTCCTTATAGAGTCTTTGCTCCCTGTTGCCTTATGGAAAGCTGTGAAGAATATTTGCTTCATCTAATTCCTCAGTGCCTCTCAGCTGCCTATGCCACACTGGGTACCCACCCCTTTTCCAGGCTTGATATTCTGATAGTTCCTTCCAACTTTTCCAGCCTGGGAATGGCTAGGTAAAGAAACTTCTTATTATCCAATCTGGTGTATTTTGTTAGACTCCTTCTTATCAGCTTGTTAACAGTGTTAAGTTGCTGTCAGTATAAAGTTGCTGTGCTATTTTTCTTAAACCAAACGTAAAACTCTTGTTCTGACTTCACGTGAGTAGGCTTGTTTGCATCCTTTGTGACCTTTAATTTTAGTTTTGACAGGGCCTAGGGAAGGAAAATATAAGCTTATTAGAAATGTGGGTCTGAGTTTTTACATTTGTCATACTGAAGTTCTCTTGTTGGTTCTGTTGATCTAAATATTTGATTTTGTTGTCTTGTTTTCTTTTGGCATTGATTTTAGCCTTATATTTTGACAGGAGTATGTTAAAATCCAGATCTAGAGATTCTTCATAAGCATTTCCCATGTATGAATTTCTAGTCAAACACTTATCTTCAGAAGCTGAAGGCAAATAGTAAGGATTATATTATGAAGTTTTCATGGAATTGTGAAGGATCTCAAGCCTGTCCTCTGAATGGCACCTGTTCTCTCCAGCAATTTGACTATACTGCTCAGATTAGTGCCATCAGCAAAAACTGGCTGTCTGCATTTGGTCCCACTGCCTGTGTCACTTAAAAAGATATTGTACAGTGCCAGTCCCATAACTGACCCCTGAGGATACCACTTGTCAGTGCTCTCTTGGACAATGAGCCATTCACTGCAACCCTTTTGAGTGTGACCATTCAACCAATTCATTATCCACTGACTGGTCCTTCCATAAAATCCATGTCTCTCCAGGTTAGAGACAAAGGTGTTTTACAGGACAGTGTCCAATGCTTTGCATTCAAGTAGATGACATCAGTTTCGTTTCCCTTGTCCACCACTTTTGTAATCCCATCTTGGAAGGCCACCAATTCTCAGGCATGATTTGCGGTTAGTGAGTCATGTTGGCTGTCACCAATCACCTCTTTATCTCTGATGTGCCTTCACATAGTTTCCAGAAGGATCTGCTCTATGCTTTTGCTACTTAACCTTGAGTAGAGGCTGACTGTCCTGTAGTTCCCCAGGCCATCCTTCTGTACCTTTTTGAAAATGAGGGCTGTGCTTCTTTTTCCAGTCAGTGGGAATTTCACTGATGCCAATGAGATCATGGCTCTGCAGATCATGTTTTTTCCCCATACTGCATGCATTAGCATAGAAGCTTTTAAGATGGGCCCTTAAGGAAACTGACTTACTGGCTGGAATTCCTTTGTACTGCTCTTCAGGTGCCCTTGTTCTGACCTCTGACCTCTCTCCAGGCTCTGGGCATCGTATGAGTGGGATGGATTGAGGTTCCCCTTCCCCAGAAACTTTAATTTAAAGCTCTCATCACAAACCTGGCAAGCCTAGGACTGAAGATGCTCCTATCCTTCTCTGACAGATGGACCTCATCAGCAGGCCAGGTTTTGCAGAGTGAGTCCCATGGTCCAAGTCGCCAAATTCCCTGTGTGGAACCAGTCTTATAACCTATAGCTGATTTGCCAGATTTGACTGGCCCAGTCAAGCTGTAGATTATTTTTTTCTACAGGTTTCCTCTTTTGGATTAAAAGTAGCAAATTATGTTGGCACATTGACAATATTGTATAGTTTTCAGTATTTTATTTCATTAAAACCTAGAAAATTTAAAACTTTAGCATTCGGTCGCCCTCCTCTGTCATATAAGGCTCATTGCTTTCTAGATACTTTTTGCTGGTTACTGAATTTTCAATTATAGTTCTTCACTCAATGAAATCATCATATTGGTTTGTGCACCTGCCATAAATTCTCCAGTTCTTTGCCTGGTGGTTTGATTTGGAGTGAGGTGTGGTACTCTGTGCCATATTCTCAAAGCCATGTGAAATTTGTTGCTGCTCTGCAGTCTTCTGTGACTTCAGAGGCATAGTACTAAAGGGTTGGCACAGGCCCTTGCTATAATTGAGGAAAAAAACAGCCATTTGACCTAACTGTGAGATAAAAGCAGGGATCTGTGGAACCGTGAAAGGCACGACACACAAATAGTTCAAAATGAAAGAGAAAGCAGATAGACTTTGTAGATGGGCCAAAATTACAGCACACAGTAGGAGAAATCTTCAAGATTTAGTCGTTGAAATGCTATTACTCTTTGGGAAATTTTCAGTGCCTTCTCTGCATATACCTTTCCCAGAATTTATGGGGAAAAGATAACCTGCAGGTAATTCTGTTGCAAAACCATCTGTCATTATCTGAGTCCAGACTGCGTGTTCAGAATACTGTAATAGTGTTTTCTTTGTGAAGGAGATAAGATGAGAAAAGCCTGTGCTTTTATTCTCCTATGCTTCATCTAACCACTGTCAGTTCCAAGCAATCCATATCATTGAAAACAAGGATGAAAGAAGGGGTATGCATACTTCCTGATGTCTGTCATTTAACAGTGCATCAAGCCAAACACATTCCAATTTTTCAAAACCTAACTAATTTAAGGTGTTTAAATGTCAAGTTGTATTTGGACAGGAGATTATTAAGGGACTCATAATAGCTCATTTGTTCTTGTTTGATGTGATTTTCCCAATAGAAACTCATATGTATATAGCAAGCTACTTAAATGGTTAAATTCCTATGCATGCAATGATAATTGCTTAAATTGCTTAAACTAACAATAAGCTGTGTGCAAAACCATGTCAAAACCCACACAAAGAAAAAAAAGTTAGCAATTACCTTGGGTTAAAAAGTTGGCTGTAGTATTTATTTTTTTATCTTCTAGTCCATCTGTAGCAGTACGAACATAATACAGCATGCCAGCACATAGAAGCTGTTGTTATGAGAACTCTAATTGGACTCCTGTCTACCAGGGAAGGAAAAAGACATTAATTTAAGTCATTATCTGAAGTATTCGGGCTTTACAGCATTTGGTGCTTTTCTTTGTTCCTCTGTTGATTATACTTGCTGTGCTTTTCACATCTCAGAAGGCTTCTTATTTAGGAGCAATGTTTTCCCCAACATTTTAGATTGGTATGAAATTATTATAGTTCTTGCACAGAATTATCTAATGAGGTGTTTTGAACTGTCTATTTCAGTGGGACCTGCTGTGGGTCAGCTGCATTTTTCTTGAAGTCTGACAGACGTATTATGAGCAAAACAGTAGTTAAAAGCATATTCACTGTACTTGTGTTTTCTGTTCATATTTTCCCGTGTTTTTAAATTTGCTATGGACTTCTGTATGGAAATACATAACATGCTTCTGCTTCCTATAGATCTTTGAAGCTGTAGGATTTAGTTTTCCACACTTTAGTTTTATACTGTTTAGTTTAAGTGATTCTGTACAGCTTCTCATAAACGCAAGTAAAAGAACGATGTGGCCTACACATCTTTGTTGGTGATATTACGTTGAACTGTATAGAAATTAAATTCATAAAGCATTGTGGGCCCAATTTAAATAGCTTAAAAGCCTGAGGTTCAACGCTTTCTCTAGAATTTTGATAATCTTATGAATATGTAGCAGCAGTTAGTTATCTAATTTTAAGTTCTTTCACTAGCAGAAGAAAGCAAATTGGAGTAAAAGGAGTAGGGAAGTGTGTCAGATGACCCGGCCCTAGGGCTTCTAATTAGGTTGTTCATGGAAGAGATCCCTGACCACACACTACACTGAAAGGTGTATATCATTCATACACTCAGAGAACTAAGAGGTTAAAATCAGGGGATTAGAAGTAGCACTGTGTTTTGATGCTTTTGATGATATGGTATTTCTATGGAGTATATGGTACAACTATGGAGTTGTTGACCCCATTGGCATTTAAATATCAGAGGTATTTCACACTTACAGATGCTCTCATATGAGCCAGCAGTTACTCACATGAACAAAGCTGAAGGAAAGATTTCAGATGAAAAGTGGGGTCTCTGATTTAGCTGGTTGTTTGGGCTCCCCAAATCAGTACACTCTCAGTCTAGTTTTGTTGATTCCATTTGAAAGCCTAGTGTTCTGATGTTTCTTCTCACTGACCTACAACTAAATTTCCTTTGCTTTTTTCAGAACCTGAAGAGACTCTGAATTCCTTTTTCTTTTTAATTCCCTGAGGAAAAACATTTTTTCAAATATAGAAACTAACTTTTGGCGCCACCTGAGTCTGCACTTGAGACTTTGATTTCTCTTGCAGTGTTTAACTGCTTTAGCTCTTTCACAGTCACACCAATCTCTTGTATTTCTGTGGTGTTAGAAACTGCTTAGCAGCTTTCCACTTCTTTGGAACGTATGTGCTGATGTTCATTTTACTCCCCTGAGAACTGTAAGCCTTTGCATTCAGTTGAAATTCTCTTTTTGAAACAATGGTTTTTATAGTTTTTTTGTTTCCAGCACACATTGTTCAAATAATGCAAGATTACTGCTTTTTTTTTCTGTTTATATTAATGTATTAGTTTTTTAGTAAGTGCTAGCACAACAAAATGTCCTTATCCAAGTACAAATAACCTTATAAGTATAAATACTTAGCCAAGTATAAATAACCTTTCTAAGTTCTTTCTAACTTCACATGTTGCTGAGATCTAGAAGATTGTGATGAGGAAGGTGTCCTTTGGTGTATACCATGCCCGTAGTTTTTCCTTAAACTCTTAGTATTAGTGTTGACTGTGGGATAGACGGGCATCTGATCTAACCTAGTTTATCTGTATTTACAGACAATTTTGCCCAGCAAAGTTAGTGGAACCAAAGAACTTCTGAGTAAGATTCTGACATTTTCAAAACAGGATCCTAATATTAGGTTATTTGAATTCTATTTAGGCTCTAAAATTAGTGGCCTTATTTTCAGCTATGCTGGACACCCTTGAAACCCAAATGGTTTTTGATGATGAGGATGCTTGGGATATTTATAAATCAAGTCAGCTTATATAGCTGACTAAATATGGATTTAGCAACCCCGCTTTCAATTCCTGTTCATAAAGATCTTATTCACTCTTCCCCTGTCATGTTAAAAAATTGTCTTTGGTACATACACTTTTCTTCTTTGAAGGAAGAATATCCATTTCTTCAAAAAATGTTATCTCAGCAGAACTCTTGAGTCTTTCCAGTCTGTGTCACCGAGGTTGTTAACTTCTTATATTGAAAAGAGAGAAGACTGAAGCAGCCTCTTTGATCAGTACATCTGTAGCCACCATTTGTTCTGTATGTCTGCAATGTTATGATGACAACTGATAAGCCCATAGAAAATCAGCCAGCACTACTGGAAAACATTCAAATATCAAAGTTAAATGTAAAACCTTTAATATTGTTCAGTCTTGCAGAACTGTGTTTTACTATTTGATACAACTGTATTTTCTGAGTCAATCCAAATGTAGACACACTTTTTTGCATATTTCCAGTTGTTTTAATTTGACAAAAAAGAGTAATCCTTTACCATTTAGTTTATTTTTTACATATCACTAGTTGGCTATCCACACAGAAATGATCATGTACAAAATTTAAAACTAGAAGTAAATATACAGGGAAAGAAACATTGAGTCTTAGCTGTGCTTGCAGTAAATCAAAGTATGTGGCTGTACAGCACGTGCATATGGACTTAGTGTCATTTAGAAGTTGTGTGACTTGATACAAAGAGGTAACTGGGGCAACCAGCAAGTTGCAGCTGAAATAAAAAGAGTAGCTTTATTTCACTGACCCACTAACAACGTTGGGCAGAGACCCACAGGGGCGCAGGCTCCGTTAGGCTTAGTTTGTCCCAGTGCACAGTGGGGAGCCTGCTGCCTGCCCCAATATATCTTGTGCATGCACAGTTTATAACAAGGTGGTGTTTTTGTCGTCTCACTCTCTCCCAGCAGGAGGCTCAAGCATGTCTGTGTTATCTCTACACAGGTTTTCTACTTCTCCAAACAGGTAGAGGGTGAACACTAGGCATAATAAGTGGAGTTTTGCAACAGGAACAGTTGTAGCATTCCTACCTGCACAGTTACTTTGAGAGAAACTGTTCCCACCTTCTCACCGAATTTTCTGGTTTTAACCCTTTCCTCCCAACTGTTGTTGAAGATATTTGCTGATATTAGCTGAAGTCTGAAGTATACTTTGGTACCACTGCAATCACTGTCCTTCATCCAGTTGTCATTTTGGCGTCAAAACAGGATTTGGAGTACTTCAGGCATAATGTATTTCCTTATTAATGTGCCTTGTTGGTCTATTAACTCATAACTGGTACCATTTTAACAAAGAAGCCAGATGTGTTTTCTGCAGTATCAGGGGGATTTCTTTTACATTTCTGATAGTCTTCCACAGAGCCTTCTCAGTGCTTTTGGAAGACAAGGTACAATATTTACCTGTCATAAAATGCTTCTCTTTTGGGACAGTATTACAAGAAGATAACATATCAGTCTGACATTACTGACCAAAGTTAATACAAAAAAGGATATTTTAAACATGTGGACTTACTTATGTTTCACGTATGCAACTTTACATTGCATTTGATTATTTATTATTTATTCAAGTATGCAAAGTTTACATTTATAATTTTATGAGATGAATAAAGAATATTGTTTTAGGAGTTTAAAAATCACTTGCTTCTTTTGCTATGTGGCATACGAATTCTTGAAAGGGCTTTTGGTAATTGAAGTTGGAGAGATGGTAGGGCTTTTTTGATATTCCTGTAGAATAGTAACTGCATGTTTTTAAATTCTAGGATTAGAATTATGGCAGAGCCTGTTAACATCGTTATAGTTAAGGGTGCCTGAGCATTTTCAATATAAACTTGTATTTCAGTGGTTTATAGCTGTAAAGTCTTGTTCCCAGCTTAAAGCTGACATAAAGTGTTTTGGCTTAGGAAAACTGGGTGTAGCTAATGTACACACGTATGTGAGAGGTCAGCATGTTTCTATGCATACTGTATTTATATACCTATAAAAATATATGTATATTATATGTGTATGCCTAATATGTATCCATACCTGCCCTTTATATATGTGCATATTTGAGTATGTAGGTAATACTAATAATTTTATTTTTGTTGTGTGAGTTGCATGGCATTTATAAAGTAAAAGTGTCGTTTTCCCTCAAAATTGGCATATTTACAGAGAGCTAGAATATGGAAAAATTAAAAAATGTATTGAAAACTGGGTTTGCGATTTTGAAACTAATTTTCAGAATTCTTTCTCCCTGTGTCTTACTTTAACTCTCAACTTTTTTCTCCTACCAATAGAGATGTATAAGATGATGGAAATTACTTTTGCTTGTAGATCAGTAGCAATATAGTCTATCTACTGTTTAAAATTCAGTCAGCAGCATTATACTGTTCCACTTAACTTTCTGAATCATATAAATAGTAAAGTGCTTATAAATGCAGAGATTTTGCATGTATATGCTGAGTAGTAAGAAAGAAGATAATAAGTGCAGCCAATTGTTTTGAAGGCTTAAGCTTAGTTTTTAAAGGGCCAAAAGGAAGACACTTCAAAGCAGCCACAGGCTTCTGTCATACAATTATCTCTGATCTGACTTGCCATACCAAGTATGTGGAGCTTTCTTAGTCTTTATGATAATTACTAGTAGACTGCAATTTCCCAGCCCCACCTAAGAAGAATCCGATCCAGGTAAAAGACTTTAGATTTTAAATGTAGACTGTGAGACCAGTGATACTTAAAAACAATGGAAGTGCAGAGAAATCATTGAATCCATGTATAATACTTTACCTCTGCTGTAACTGCCAGGTGCTAAAGTCAATCTTTTTGCTGTAGCCTTGGCTTCAAGTTTAAACAAAATCTCACCAAAACTGTGCAAATAAATTGGTGGCTTCATTTACCTTTTTGTAGCTTTGTTTGTTTTGTTGCTAACAGGAGTCTGGTTTAAGGATCCCTAGCCCTTTTCTTGTATGAGTACCAGTTTGAGTACTTGCTGATGACAAGCTCAGAGGAGGCTAAGAGAATTCGTTTCTAAAAACCATGATGTTGCTGAGCAAAAACTGTGCAATCCTGTCCTTATAAATAGTAGTGAGGAGTGTGAGCAGTTGAGTGATCCATTCCTAGGCTCCATCCTTTGACTCTGGCCAGGGAAACTTTGGTTAGTCACAGAGAGTTGGGTAGGCACTTTTGGTTTGCCTCTGCTCTGCTTGTCTACCCCTGGCCTGGAGCAATAGTTTTGTCTACGCTTATGACACCATACTGTTCCCAGTTTTGGGCTGCATGACAATGACAGAGACACCAAGTGAATTAGGCCTCTGCTAGCATAATTAGCAGGTAGGAGAATTTGCTGTATGAGAAGAGACTGATAGAACTAGATTTGTTCCACCTGGGAATAAGTATTACTAGTTGTGACTAAGCACTGTCTCTTGCTACCTGAGCACATGGTTGCAGAAAAGGCAGAGCCATGGTTCTCACAGAAATAGGGAAAATATGTGAAGCAACATTCACAACTTGTAGTGATAGAATTCAGACTAGATACAAAGAACCACAGTTATTGTGGTTAAGCACTGTAACAGTCAATCCAGGGAGCCTGTGGAACCTCCATCTCAGGAGGCAGTGAAAAGAGGCCTCTTCAAGCTTGATTTTTTCCTGAGATTCCAAGCCTTCAGTGCTTTGACCTGTGCTACTCCCTTGGTTTTATGTTCTGTTGCAAATGACACCTCCCCTTCCATATTACCTGTATGACTCATTCATGCTGCCATGGTATTTTGACAGCCTTTCAACAACGAAAGTATTTTGTTTTCAGAAAATCTGGGAAAGTAGTAGGAATGTATTCTTATGTTGCAGATAACTAATTGGTGGGTGTAGATGTTACAGGACATCTTTTGAAGAAACACATATTTCTTAATTCCCTTTTCATCTCTTATCGCTTGCAAAGGTTAAGGTAAAGTGAAAACTACAGGAATACTGTTTTCTGAAACTTGATAAACTTCAAGTATGTTTTTTCATTGTGTAATTCCATAATTTTTGGAGACTTAGATTACCATGTTGAAGGCTTTTTTCCCCTTTATTTGGAAATGTGGGCATGTTAGGATTGCTCTTTAGGTATCTGAGAGTCCTTGGAAGATTCTGAAGTGACAGAAGTAAATGGTAGTCAAAAGAGATGAATACATTCAGAGATCATTGCAGTTGTTGTTGGTTGAATTTGCAACTTATTGGTATATTTTGTAATTAGTAGTAGTTTCTGTCCTTTTCTGTGGGTCTTTTTAAACAAACTGACCCAAAAGTTCTTTTAATTAAGAACAAAACGAAAAATCTGGCCCAAAATTGTGAAACAAGGTTATCAAAGGCTTTATGTATTTTTGCACTGATTTAAAGTGATTTTTTCACTTCTACTAGCAGAGCATGTTTGAATGGATTTCCTATGAACTGGTGCTAGAACAGCCTGCTTTTCATATTGTTCCTTTTCCTTCTCAAAAGTTAAAGTCAAAAAAGAAGCTGTGATAAGAGGAAATGCAAGTCTAAACTGGTTGTGAAGGAAGTGGAAGGATAACAGAATGTTTACAAACAGAAAGAGATGTCTGTATAAGATTTATGTTTCTCCTAGTCTGAGTGTCAGACTTTCCCTGCTGATTTTGATATTTTTCCAGAAATGCGATTTTCAGGTAATTTCTGGTGAGCAACACATAGGGGCTTTTAGATCTTCTGAAATACATAAATACGAAACTATTTACTCTGGGGCAGAGATTCAAGGTTTTTTCCTTCCAGAAAGCTTGAGAAGAAAGACAAATTAGAGGAAAAAATAGCATAAACTCGAAAGAATCCAGACAAGACATTTAGTACATCACTACAAAGTGGTGGAGATTAGGTATTTCTCTGCAAGTAATAGTTTTTCTTGTAACCATGTATTTCTTCTACATTTCTCCACAAGGCTTCCCACAGTCATATTCTGTCAACTTATCACAGTCATCTTCTATAGTTAGTGGAATCATTTATTGGTCATTAAGAATGATTCCTCTTCTGTGGCCACCATCAGAGGTTGTAAGATTATAGTTTTGATTTTACTAAAATTTCCTTATTGAGTGCTAAGTGGTTGGGTCGGAGTTAAATGAGGCCTTCACCACTACACTCCTTTGCAGGGGATTTCCATCTTGTGGTTTTCCAGTGGTTTAGGGTTAGTTTCTGCTCCCAAAATTAAGCAGTTTCTCCAGGAAATTCTTACACAAACAAAATCTAGTGGTGAAAGCTCTGACTTGATATAAATCAGGAGATAGGAATGCCTCTCTCGTGACAGTTGGGATTTTATTTATATTTGGGGATTTTTTTAAGACCTCCTGCAAGTACTTTATAATATACCCATTGCCTCTGACTGGTAACTTTATCTTCCTAGATCTGTTTAGTTTTAGGTCTTATTTATGCTTGAGCTCTTTGAAAACTTATCTCAAGGTGTCTTTTTTAATAGCACTGGCACTTTGGATTTTTTCCCACTTTTTTTCAGCTGCTGCAAGTCTTTTTTCTAAGTTCCATAACATTCACATCCTCTATGCTATTCTACATTTAGGTCTTTTTTCCTCATATATTGTAATTCAGTACTAGCTTTGATCATGACCATTCAGTTAAGTTTTCCTCTGCTTAATGACTTGGATCTTATACTTCCTGCATTTGCTGATCTTCTATTTCTTTGCTGTCATATCAATCTGTCACTTGGGAGACTTCATTCTTGAAGAACAGTTTTATTGAATTTGTATTGTTAAGCAGCTTATTTGAACTTAGAATGAACATTTTGAATAATTTGAACATTTTGATAATCCCTTTCTTACTATGCTCACCAACATCTGCTAGAATGGGGCTTCTCAAGGGCCTAGGTCACATTTCAGTTACTTTTGATGAGAGGTAATAGCCAAAACTTTTTTGTGCCTCACGATCAATTGCTGGTTGTCTAAGCAAAGTTCTGATATTCCCTTGCTGTGTGAGATCTGAGGTTTTCCTCTAATTTTGGCAGCAGTGGCCTTCAAGCTGTTCTAGGGGCCTTTTCAGGTCTGAGTTTGGCCTATCATCTTCAGGAGACCACCAGCATGTGTCAAAAAGGCATCATTTTCATCTGCCACATGTTATGTGCTTTTTAGAAAAGTTAATCCAGTCTGTCTGGCTAATGTTACTGTTTCAACATTTTAATGCTGATTACCTAAATTTGCTTCTGAATCCACTGCTTAGCTGTGATTATGACATTCAATAAGCTGCTGCTTCTGTTTGGCTAAGAGTGCAGTACTTGTTTTTCAACACTGCCACCATCTCATGGTGGCAGCTTTGGACCTATTTTGCCAAGGAATATAATTTCTTCTTTCTATCTGGTTTCTTTCCACTGTGTGTCACTTCCAGCTGCTTTACACACCACTGTAGAACCGTATGTTACTTTTCTTCAAAATTAAATAGCCTTCTGCTTATTTGCTTTGTGCAAGAACATTTTGACATGAGTGTGTAAGTGGTTTATCACACTTCCACAATAAAGCTTTTTATTTTTAGATGAGAAATTCTGTTTGTTTACAAGGCCTGATGGCTGGCAGAACTGCTAAGAATAGCTTGGGCAATGTTACATTTTCAGCAAAATATACACATTTTTGGTAGATACTATAGGAAACACTTGGTCCAGCAACTGTACAGAGATCTTACTATTCTTCTCTGTTTTTTTTGGAGTGTGTGTGTTGAGAGGATTTGGGCAGCCTTCTCTTTTGATTTTTTTCTCTGCAATAAGACTGAAAGGACATAGTACTGCCTTGCACCTTTTGCTTGAAATAAACTCCATGGATGCTGACTTGACTCACAGATGTTTTGTCCTGGAGGCCTATAAAACTGAGAAATTTAGTTGAGCTAAGTGACTTTTCATAATAGGTTTAAGTCAGTCCAGCTCTTAGGCAGTGAGTACATTATGTACCTGTTTTGCCTTGAAATCAATCTCAAATGCTAAATGTTTGCAATGACGGTGTTGAACTAATTTCTACTTTATAGATCAGCTTGCTTAGACCCAGGCGAGTAACTTTAAAAAGTCTTCTAAGTGTCTTTGTATTTCTGCTTGAACAAAAAGTAGTCTTAAAAATTCCACACTTTTAATGGAGTTGACTGTGTTAACAAGTAATACAGTGCCAATGTATTGGATGAATAAATAGTCTGAAGTAGTCAGTATGGAGACTTGTACATCTAGAGTCTGTACAGTTGAAGAGATGTACTTTCTACTTGATTTAGTCTGGCTCCCTGAGCTAAAGATTCCTTCCTCAGCATGAAGCTGCTCATAAGAGTGCTTATTTTTTCACACAGTTATGTTACTTTTGGAACGAAATGATGCACAACTGGAACAGATATCTCCCTGAGATCCGAAACAAATTGGAACCTGTGAATGATTAAAGGACTTGCTATAGAAACACACCGTTGATCCAGATGAAAACACTAATGGAGACAATAAGCATTATCATCCTCAGCAATAAATTCTCTTACCAAACTAAGTAGTTAGTATACAAACTATGTGGAATTCTGTACTGTACTATTTACATGCAATAACCCTGTAGTTAACACCAATGGGGATATCTTACAGGTGGGAAAAGTGTTTTATCTAAAACAAAGCCTGAAACAAAATAGGTTTCACTTGTTCACTGTCACAGGAGCACCAGAATGGGTACGATTTCCAAGAACTCTGTCCAACAGTATGACACCGTGATCTTTCTGTCCAGATGTTAGGCTATGGATTGGTTACCATGATACGAAAGACATGGTTCAAGTCCTGACATCTCCGGAGTTCTTGGCTTGTAGTTTGCCTTTTCGGAGATAACAGTTTTGTTTTTCCTTTTGTGAATGACCAAACTTTGATCGCTGCTCTTTGTCTCTGGATTTGGATATCTTTTTGAAGCCTGAGTGACCTGGGAGCTTGATGACCTGCTAAAGTGCATGTCATTCTGAGAACCGTGGCTCCTTCTGTGTTCCTCGGGGTACTACCACACCCAAGCATTCCCATGCATACTGTTGTAGTTCACAGCAGAACTCCTGCCAAAGATGAAACACTACTGAGATGTTACATTCTGTGACTTAGTTTTAGTTCTATGACATTTTTTCACAAAAGTTTTTTTAAAAGGTAGATCTTGTAACAACTTGTTGCTGTGGTGTTGAATTTAGGTGAGAAAACACAGGACAGTTTTTGGCAGGACATGTAGGCCAGTAACAACCTTATAAGCCTTATTTAAGGCATGTGGAAATACAGAGAGGAGGTACAGAGCCATTTTGAATCCTGTGCCTTGTCTCAGCAAGATAAAGGTGCTGATCAAAAGAGTACAAGGACTTTCTCTCTGAAGAATATATATCACTAGGTTAAACAAGCCTGCTCAGCAGCCTTCTTGTGGCCCAAGAAGACTCAGACAATACAGAAGAAATCATAATGGAAAATGTTACTGTATCATAACTAGCACGACAACCTGGTTGTGATGAGCCAATAATACTTTCAAAGTCTCTTGCTTGGCAACAATCAAATCAGCTTTGGAGACTACAAGACTTAACTATGTTTATGTTCAACTAACTGGAGCTCTTCAGAAATCACTGTTTAGAAGGAACACCACAGAGAAAGGTGTTGAACAAAAACTTAACGAGAACCAGCATGTTAATATCATACCCATCTCTAAGCATAGAATGACTATTCCAAGAGAGGATTTTGCCATGAGAGCAGGACGTAGCAGAATTAGATTAGTAAAACTCTGAAGCAGTGTCTGTTTCCTGAGAGCAGCTTGATATGATTAAACTTCTTGTGAGTTGACATCACCAGGAGCTAGACACATCACATTGATCTGGACCAGTGTTTGAGCTAAGTACTTTGATCTGAGAAACTGGTAACTTAGATTTTTGCCTTAGAATCAGCTAGAGGATATAGTTGATGGAGAAATAAGCTTTAAGAAGCTGGTAAACCAGACCTGCTAAGTTTTCCTTGCTCATGGTGTGCAGTTTTCAGTTTCTTTCCAGCTCCCTCTTTTTCTGTATCATTGTCGTTAGCAGTAGAATCTACCAAATCAGTCACAGGTACCATATCATAACCTTCATGAAGTAGTTTCTGGATGAGACTGACTGGTGCTTTGAGAACTGATGGAAGCAGCTGATGGAAGCAGTTTTAAAATATGTAAGGCAGAGGAAGATTTTAGAAAAAATGTAGTAAGACAGACATTCCTTTTTGTATATGTTCTGGCTGTCACTTTGTTTTTTAGTTTTTCATCTTTTGTTAATGCTATGTTGTTTGCTGGCAGGCATTTTCCATCAAGGCTAAAATGTTTTCATGGCTGGCCTGGGGACACCATCCTGTCCTGACAGGTGAAGGCTTACTTTCAGCTGCTCACACCTGTGTGACCTTCTGTCCGGGCAGTGCAATCCACCTGTATTCAGTATGCACTGTGTAAAACAGGAAGCTCTTTTTTTTTTTTTTCTTCCCCCCTCAGAATTTGGGTTATGTTTCAAGGCTTTCAGTATCTCTGTCACATGGGCACAAAATCCTAGAAAGACCCTGTGGTGATGTGCAACACGGGGGAAAACTGAGAAACACCAGTGTTTATCAAGGGAATTAAATGTCAATGAGGTTGCTCCAATTTTACCACATGAATTCTTCCAGGAAATCAGAGACAGGATGTACTGTACCACCTTACTGTCAGGAGCAAAAGGAATGTTGTTGACTATGCTTGCTTACAATAAATATTTAATACTGCATATATTAATAGAAATGGACAGAGAGAGAGAAAGATATGCAGCTATTGATATAAACAGGTATAAAACCCCCAAACCCTATCAAAATAGGAAACATCTTTGCTTCTGCTTTTTCCCTGGAGGAAGAATCAAAGAAGAAAAAATGTGCAACAGATGTTAGTCACATAGCTTAATGCAGTGTGATGTATAAAATACATACAGAATACAAAATACATACAGAATACAAATTTGCTTCCAGTTTGATTGTTATTAGTAGATTATCTCAACTGAAATTTGGTCAAAATATTCCCATATTATACAAGTATGAAACAATTGAATTAGTGGTCCTCACATGTCTAATTGATTTTGGATAGTAAGGCTTGAAGAAGACTTTCCAAACTTTGTGTATATGTTACTTAAACCAGTGCTACTCAGTCATAAGCTTTTGTTTATAGACTGTATATTTCCAGGACTGATTTTCTCAAACTTATAAAGGCTGTTAAAAGATAAAGATGATGAGTCCTGTAGTAGTCCATTTTTATTTTGATTTATACTAATTTATTAATGTTGGTTTAAAGCTTAATGAAAATAAGATTTTATTTTCTGCAATTGGCAAAAACTTTTTTTTTTCAGTTGTCAGACTATAAAAAAATCATGTTTACCAGTACAAGTCTTTGCACTCTATCTCAACTGGTATTGCAGCAATAGTCAGTTGAAAATTGTGTGTATTTTAACAGTCTTTCTTATGAATTACATATTTTCCTTATGATAGCATTGCTTTTTTAGCGATGAATTAATATTCAAGTGGGAAGTGCTCAAAAAACTAATCAATGCTATTAGGACACATTGATACAAACCTTACGCCTCGTGTAACAGAGTGTAAACCTGACGCAAGTGACTTCATGGGTAACTCAGTAGTGTAACAAGAGCCCCTTTAGAAAGTGACTTTAATGGTAAATGGTTGGTTTGCCAACCAACGTTTAGTTGCACTACAGAAGTTAATTAAACTAAATCAAAAAGGTGTGTTATGGTAATTCTGCATTGTGCTCTTGTTTTCATACACAAGCTACCATGTGTTATATGTGCAGTAAATTAGTAACAGGTATAAGCTGTTGGATACATTGTGTATTTGGTGTGAAACTGTCCTGTGCAAGATTGGGTAGTACATTCTAGACACCCTAAAATTGTTCTTGTAATGAACAGTAGTTGTGTGTTCAATTAAAACCTGATAAGATAGGTGGCAACTTTTTGTAGAAATGTGCAAAGAACTTTTCCAGTGATTAGTAGCAGTGTAGTAGTTTACTTAATGCAAAAAGAATCCCCTTTTCTGAGGTACTTTTCAGTTGTCTGACATTAGGAGCAAAGCATGGGTGCTATTTTTAAATAGAATTCAACAGATAAATACTTTATCCTTAGCAATGTTTGGCGTCTCCCAGAAAAAGAACTTTTAATTAATATCTGCATGACAAGTCTGAAATGCACTAAATTTGTTACATTTGCATTCTAAATTGATTATTAATATAGTATTTCAGGAGTATAAAGTGGGAATTATTTATATTTTTCTCCATCTCAAAGCAAACCATTTTTTTACTTGTGTCTTTCTCTTCAGTCATATATTATCTTAAATATGGTAAGGAATGGAGTTTGTTATTATTTTGTGCCAGCAGCATTTGTTTATGAGCTTATATTTGTGGGCTGTTGTAATAATTTTAGTTCAAATGGATGTATTTGAACTGCTATATAGAATTATATTCTAAACAGTGTACGTGGAACAAGAATGCTTAATGTGTCAAAACAAAAATACCTTTCTAGTAATAACCACCTTGAAAGTAGCAAATAACATAGCTGTCAGGTTTTTTTACTTGTTGCAGGTGAAGATACCAAACATTCATCATTATATTTTTCCTCTACTTACAAATAATGGCACATATAAATCACATTATTGTGATAGTAGACCATTAAAAATTGCGCAAGCCAAAAGATTAGAAGGGTTTCACTTTTCTTTTTTTTCTCTGTGATTTACTGTTACTTAGAGTGAATTTTAACATAAATTAATTTTTAGGTAAATGGACATGAAACCCATGGAAGATGACATAATCTTTCAGCTATATTTTCATGAAGAGGACTCTTGCCATCTCTAGATGTACTCCTTCTTCTCTGTCTAGTCACATTTAGTCATCATTACTCGCACAGGTTTTCTCAGAATTGCCATAACTTCTCAGTCTCATGGAAAAGTCAGCATTCTCCACAGTTTGCATTCTTCACATTTTGAATAATACGTATTTGGTAGTTTTTGGAAGTATTGCTACCTGAATGCCTGCCTGAGGCGTGACCACTGTGCTGCTGTGTGCCACTTGGAACTAAATATGTTCTCTGTTTTTCTGAACATGCTCAGCCTTCCTCTGATCACTGCACATCCTTTATAGCCAGAAGAAATTTCATAAATGTAACTGTCTAAAAAACTTTGATTTGATATGATATATCCTGCTCTTTTGAAATACATTTATAAATCTTGTTAATGGACACTGCATGCTTACAAAGATGGGGAAGGATAACCGTGTGTCTGAGATTTATATGGTCTTTGTGATGTTATTTGTAATGATTTCTGTGTTGCATTCAGGCATAAGTGTTTCTTCACTGGGTTCATATTGATGTCAGTAGGAGGTATGCTTTCATAACTGCAGAGTGTAATTGTTTGTTTTTAACTACATAAGATATGGATCAGTGCTTAGAACCCAAGATTGTTTGAGCCAGAGAAATACCTAGCGAGACAGGGGTAAAATGGCTATAAATATGAGTGCAGATTTAGATTCTTAATCAAACATAATTAGTCTGAAAATGCAAGGCATACTTAAGATGTTGCTCTTGGCACTTCAAAAAATAAGAGCGATGTGAGCATTCCCAGTCAGTTTATAAATATAACTTTTCTTTGGATAAAAAAAATCAAACTGAAATCGAACTTTGAATTAAGCTACTATCAGTCAATAGATAGATCTTCTAGAAAGCTTGCCCTGTACTTCGTATTTTTTGCATAAGCACAAATCATCCAGATCTGAATGTAACATTGTGCTGTAATCTTGTAGTGAAGTTAATGATACAATATCAAATTTTTTAAAGGGCTGTTATTATATTAAAGTTTTCTTAGACTGCTAGCTTCTTTTTTTTTTTAATTAGATTTTGCTTTTAGTATTTCATATTGATAGAAGAATAAATCCTTCATGCTTATAAATTTGTGTAACATTAAATCTAAGTGATTGTGCTCCTCCAATACTTTAGTTTCTGATTCTCTTTCACTCTTTCCACAGGAATTAGACAAACAGAAAGTTGCATTATATGCAGCATTTTAAAAGCAAGCGGCCTTTTCCCAAGTGCATAATTTAAAGGAAGAAAAAGCCAGTGTTCAGATGGAAAGAATTGTGCTGATATAGTCTATTGTTACAGTTCTGTAGTTCCACTAGAGAGAGACAAGCAGTCTCAAGATAATTTACTTTTCTGGGTCGTGGATTACCTGTTGCTGTTTACGACTTGGAGAAATTAACTAACAGATATGGATGTGACACTGACAGGCTCATTAGAATTTTTCAGTGGATTGAGGAGTGCCACATACTGTCTTACAAATGGCTGGGGTTTTCTTTGGTTAAATTGTTGGTGTTCTCAACTTTTTAAAAAATATCTTCTGTCTTACATTTTTTTGAGTAAGGCAAAAAGGCACAGTGAAACTGTGGCAAAGGCCAACACTTGATGGTTTCTTGCTACAGAATATTTAAATTGAATGTGACTTGGATCATTCACCAAAAAGGAACTTACATATAAGGATGGGTTGTGTGCAAAAAACCATGTTTTTTGCATGTAATTAATTGCAGAGAACAGTGTGCTTGCTGCTCCAGGAGCCTTCAATGAAACTCTGTGCAGTAGTTTCTGTCACATGTTCCTTTATGAAATACCAGGGAATGAGGTGTTTCTTTCTTTGTGGGGTGTAATATGTTTTGCCAAGACCTGGCAATTTCTTTGTATAATGTTTGTCTGGGTGCGATGAGGAAGTGTTTAAGATGGTCTATGCTTCCATGTCCTCAGAATGCTGAAGGTACCCACCTTCCCATTGTTATATCCAGGTGGTGCAGGCTCTGCTCTCCCATAGACTCATAGATTCATAGACTTATATAAGAAGGAGTTGGCTGAGTTTCAGCTAGAGGTAATTCTTGTAGAAAGCTGTGAGAAAATTAGTGGTGTATTATCTGATTCCACTGTTGAGAAAGAATGCTTGCTTCTTTAGGAAGTTTCATCTTCTGCTGATTTAATAGATTCTGCTAATGATATGAGATCATAGTTGGAAACAGCTTTTTTTTATAAGAGGCACATTTTTACTAATTTGTCTGAGAATTACTGGTCAATGAGTAAATCTTCTCAATTTAGAGCCTTCTGTTTTAATTTGGGGTGTGAATATTGAAGGCCTATTGTCTGTCATGGCAAGTCAATTGTTGGACTTTTTAATTTACTTAAATTGTAAACTTGTCCAAATCTTTATGTGTTTAAATGCTGTATAGATGTGAATATCAGAATAAAATTTTGGTCTAAGATACATGGATGTCTCTGTCCCAGTGAAATAGCAAGAGTCATGTGCATACGTGTGAAGAACTGATCTAGGCTTTAAGCATTTTCTGAAATAGTTATAAAGTATGAACATAATTTGCTTTCATTTCTCTGCATCAGGATCCCTATAAGGGCTCAGAACAGTCAAGAACAACTTCTTCACAGATAAGTACTGTGATTCAGGTTCACCTTCTACATTGCATTTCTTGCTGTACATTTTTCTCTTTTTCAGTTTTGCTCTTGGTTTGTATGCAGGATATGCTTTTGACTGGCAAGAGATCCTAAGCTGATGAACTGTTTTGAGTCTGATTAGAATCTTGCCCATGGACAATAACATAACCATCAAAACTCTCATGCAGCCGGCCCTTATACCTCTAGGGAAGAACAGGTTGTTAATAGCTTTGCTTATGCTTTCTTTATTTATAGAATACTTGGACTGCTGTTTCTGCTTTGATTCTAGGACCATTTCAAATTTCATTCCAAATTATCAAATAAAGCTGCAACACTGCAGTGGCCAGGCTGGACAGTAACAGGTTTATGATTGAAATTCTTCCAGTTTTTCAATTTTTATGCTAATATCTGTGTTCAGGAATTTCCAGCAGTTGTCTGCAATAACTGAAAAACTATTTCTTTACTTATTTATTGGTTTTATTTTATTTTATTTTAATTGAAAGAAAATCCTTCAGAACAAATAAAAAAGCTGATAAAGTTTGAGAATTGGTAAGCCAAATGATTCCTGTCAATCAGCAGAGGACTACATTATTTAGGTGATAGCTTAGTTCAGCCTTTCTGCATATCACTGATTCATCTTAACCTAAGAAAAAATATGTATTTATTTGCAGAGTTTCAGCTTAAAAACAGTAAAGAATTCCTTGAAGAAAAGTCTGTTCTGCATATTCAAAATAAATCACCATTATAGATTAGGGATTTCCTTTACTGAGCTGTTTCATGCCTAAACAGAGATTTCTCATACATACGGGACTTACTGATGTGGACATCATACAGTGATGTATGTGAGGGAGCATTCTTCCCATCAGAAATATTATGCTACCTCTTCCTTACCCAGCTCTGTGTCTGCTCCTGTGTGTATATACTAAATAGTATATTTAGCTTTGGTCTACAATACTACCTGATCTTCTTGACAGAATTCTGACTGGTGAATGAGAGTTGCTCAGAGTCCTTATTCTTTTTGGGGAATGTGGGTTAAGGGTTCATAAGAAAAACAAAGATCAGAGCATAGGAAAGCTCTTCTAAGAGCTTTGTGCTTGCAGTCGTATACACAAACAGAAACACCTCCAGAGTTTGCCAACGTCTTGGATTAGTTCCTGCTTGTTAATGTAGCAGAATTAAACTGCAAAGACAATATTAATAAGAGCATGAAGGAAACAGCTGGTAGTTGAGGATCTTATTGAGGGCAAAGAGCTTTTTTGTGGTCATGTGTGTTACTTCTGCCTTGTATCTGGTGCTTGTAACATTGCTGAAGGAGAAAATACAGGGTATCTGAAGGATGCTTCGAGAATAATTTATTAATAAATTCAGATACATAGATATTCTATCCCTTTTGTCATAAATCTGGGATTTAAAATTATAAAAGCTTTAACCCTGTCGGCAGATGCTAAGTTTTGTAACAGATTCAGTTTGAGTAAAAATATGAAATATGTTTGGAAGATCCTGTGCTGCCCTTTGCCACAGTTGTTACACAATTGTTGTTGTCGTCGTCATATATAGCAGTTTTTACTGCCTTTAATAAGAGGCAGAGAAGCGTTGGTAGTGTAGCAAAACACCTCAGTATTCCCCTCACTGCGAGGCTCACAGAAGGTGTCTAGTATTTACTTACTAGACATAAGACACCCATGCTGACACCATGGTTCTTGCAAAATGTCTGCAAGCTGGTTCATTTCTGTTGATTTGATGGTTTCAGATGACCTTGTTTCATCTTGCTATCTTTAGCTTTTTTATCGTAAACCACAGGAAAAGGTTTTTTCACTATTATTTCACTATTAGCACTACTTTGAGCATAGTCCTACACGTGTGATCACAGTGGAAATTACAGCAATGGTCTGCTATTTTGTACGTAATTCTTTGGGTTTTTTTAAAACTTTCTAAATTAATCTTATTCTTTATTTATTATCTGCCTAGAAACCACTCTCTTGATCACATAATTTTCAGACTTTTGACATTTGAATGCAATGAATAAATAGAATTCTTAATGGTAGGTGATTTTAATCTTTACAGTGGCAATAAATCTGGCAAACCCCTTAAGCAATGGCATGGATTTCTTGATGTTTTGTTCTCTTCCTCCTTTTTGAAAAGGTTGCTTGATTTAAAAATGTAGGGCTGGTAACTATTGTTTTTATTACTAATGCTCAAATATCAGAGCAGGTGTTCCAACAAACTTTACTTCCAGCTAATCATTATAATCTGCTTATTCTAAGCTCAACTGGCGTGAGTTAGCTCTCTTTGGCAGTAGATTATTTCTCTTTCCTGAGGTGTAGGAAGCTATTCTAATTTCTTCCTAGACAGGCTAGTACAAGCAGGGAAGACTGAATAGAACTGGTTTGATATAGTATTTTGTCATTACACGAATATCCAGATGCTTGTTTTGGAAATGTTGAATCAACATATTTTTCATTGTGGTTTAAAGGAGAGGGAACATTATAGGACACATTGTGGGGAATCTGAGCCATAGTGATTTTTATTTATCAGTGTTTAATTTATTCTTGTACTGAGACTGTTGCAGCAAATGCAATAAATAAAATGAGAGATGATTGTTATAATTCACTTATACTAAACATCTGAAAAGATTTTTTTGCTAGCTTTTGCACTTTCTCTGCCACTGCCAAAGTTTTAAGGCTTTTATATTTCATGCAGAGCAGATTTCTCTGATGTGTTGGTGATATTCAAATTATTCTGCATCCTTCTTATAAGGAAGAATGCTATTTGAAAGGTAAAAGCAAATTTCCTTCCCTACATGAGTAAAGGAACAGTTCAATTAGAACTCCTAAAATACACTAAACTACATCAGTTGCACTTTGTAGACAATTTCATCTGAAGTCTCATTCCATCTGTTCCAGCCAAATAATTGCAACATTGTTTAATTTTTAGAAAAAAATGCTAATGAAAAGCGTTCATGCTTTCCAAAGTACAACTGTACTATCATTAAATACCAAACATTTAATACAGTTAAAAACAGATTTTCCTGCCTTATTTTGTATTTCAGTGATTTAGTTTCTGACATAGACTTCTTCTGATTATGCTGACTAAAGAGAAGTTGGGTTGTTTGGGGTTTTTTTTTTGAGAAAAGATGAGTGGTGGATCTATAGAATTTTTAGTTGTCAAAGTAGTTTGTTCTATAAAAGTTAGCACCTATTGCTTGTGGGTCATTGTATTTGAAATTTGAAATGAGTGGCCAGGATGAGTCCCAGAAGGGGAAGTGTGGGGGTTTGGGATGGAGAGGAGAGTTGTTGGATTTCTCAGGTGTTTATGGTGGAGGCTAGTTATGCCATGCAAAGGATAAGGCCAGTGTCCCCAGCTCGGTTGTAGAGTACAGCTTGGACGGCAGGCGGTGTTGGCTTCGCCTTGGCTATGTCTGAGTAGCAAGAAAGATATGATTCTGACTCCTTTTCAGCTGGTGAATAGGATAAATATGTTGTTAGTGATAACTATAGTAAGTATTGCAATTAGGAAGAATAGAATATAGTGAAGAATTGTGATATAGAGGTCTGAGGCCATGTATCATGTTGTGAATTGCAGAATAGATCATGATATGAATAAGCCAGTGGGAAGGAATGTGAGGGAGTAGAAGTCTGTTTTCAAGCTGATAGGGATTTTGAAGTTTATGATGAATTTTCATTCTCAGAAGGAGGTTAAACTTCCTGTCCCTAAGTAGAAGTAGATTGTTATAGGAATTAGGCTAATCAGGAAGGAAGATTTGTGTTTGTAATGATAGTTAGAGTATTTTTGAGGCTGTTTGACAGCAATGGGAAGATGACTGGAGTGGAGAGGGTAGCTAAGGTAAGTGGTATGAATGTGTTTAGGGCTAGTGGTAGGTCCATTACTTTTGCTTGGATTTGCACCAAGATGAGTGGCTCCTAAGACCACTGGATTACTGTTATCCTTTGAAAGTAAGGGGGCTGAGGTTTTAGACTCAGATGCAAGAGTTAGCAATTCTTGCTGGTTAAACCTCCCCTCTGCAGGTAAGAAGGGTTAAACTTCTATCTTTAGAATCACAGTCTAATGTTTGGATTGAAACTATATGGGTTTTTTTTTCATTTTTCCAAGAGCTGATATGTGATGCGTTACAAGTGAGAGTGTTGTAGATGTATTTTCTCTGCACACACTCATGCTTCCCACCAGTTTGTGGCTGTTGGTAGATTCACTTTTGGACTAGTGAGAATCTTGTGCTATACACCAAGAGTTAAACTGTCCAAAGGAGTGGAGGAATGCATGTGAGAGCAGTTTCTCCTTAGGGAGATTGGAAGGACAAGTATACTGCTGAGTGTGCTGCCAAGGACAAGAAAAGGGTGCTGTGTGCTTCCTTCTTCTGTGGAAGAATTGGGTTTGTGAAGGATTTGGGATAAATGACTTGGGAAGAATGGGTTTGAGTATATGAAAAACCTGCTTGGAGATTGTGGTTTGTGAATAAAATACCAGCTCTGCTTTCTCAGATAGTTTATGGGTTTCCTTTGTCTGTAGTTGCATGATGGAAAGAGGTGGTTTAATTTCTTTCAGTGTAAAGACCAGTCTGATTTTTTGCTGAGTGGCAGGCATCTGGTTTGTGATGACTGTCTGCTCTTTCCACAGTATTGTGTAAATTCTACCTCTGCTTTACAAAGCAGGTTACTATGTGCTTTGCTATTACAAGTCTCTGATAATTTTGACTTCTAAGTCTAATTTTAGATGTTGAAAATTTTGAACAGTGAGGTCATATTCATTTGATAATGTGACATTTGTGATATGATGTTGCAATGATACTTATTAAAGTTTCATTTTCCTTTAATTATAGAATAATTTTAGATTTCGAAGTATCTCTAAGATTACTTGGAAAATTGTTCCCCTCTCCTTAAATTTTTTGAAGGTAAAAGTTAAGGTAATGTTTTGAGCTTAAAGGAGCCAGTACAGTGCATTTCGTTTATTATATGAAAAGCTATTGTATGAAGAGCTGTTTTGTCACATAAACATCAAGGAGTTTGCTCTTAGGAATACGGGGCTTTTTTGTATGATCACCAGCTTGGTAATGACAGCAAGGTAAAGCAATGAGATTATTCTGAATAGCCTTGTTAGTCTTCTTGACAATAACCTTATAGGCCACCAAAAGAGAAGTGCATATCATTTGGTCACTCAACAATTTTTTTAGCAACCTAAATTAGACCTTAGCATGTTGAAATGCAGAAGGAGATTTGTTGTCAGTGATAGAAATGACTTTGCTACTATCTTCTACATCTTATATCTTGCAATATTTAGTAGGCTTCTGTCTTTGCAAGTAAAAGTTTTTGCGCTTTTCAGGGATACCTGAAGCACCATTATATTTTACTAACAATACAGTTCTGCAGACAGAAAACGCAGCATATTGGAGACAAAATTTTTAGTTTGGAAAGAATACAAAGTTATTTCTAAGTGGCTGTAGAACATGACTTTGAACTGTTTGGGGAAAATTTTTCTTTTCCCCACTGGCTTCAGTAGCATTAAAAGGTAAAATAATCTTCAGGGTCAGTGATGCTTTTCTGATGTTGTGTGATGTATTTTTAATGCTAAACATTACATATTGATTGTACATAGTATGTATGTAAAGGCAGTATGTGCAAGTTATGTCTTCAAACAAACAGATAACAGATAAATTCCTCTTTCCGAATCCCATTATTAAGTTTGAGTTACCATGTTTTCTTTGCACCAATTTGATAGATTAAATATATGCTGAAACAGTGCAAAGAAAACAGGTTTTATTCACTCACTACTCTAGAGAAATTGGAATACTATAATAATTCAGTGGCACAAAGATACCTGATTTAAAAAAAAAATATCTGCCTTTACTGCAAGGAAAGAGTTGAGGATAAAATTAAGTTGTACTATTGGTTTACAGTTTCTGTGAAGTCTTAGCTTTACATAATTTTCTGAAAAAAGATCTATTGGCAGAGAAAGTAGAATTCAGCAAATGCTATTTATACACTAAACTTCTTTGTTCTTACAAGCCACAGTGGACACATCCTTGTACAGCTGGTATATATCCCAACAGTACAGCTGTTTACTTTTTTCTTAACATATCTGAGAACCGGACCTCTGATTTTTCACCAGTTCGTAGTGTTACTCTGTTGTCTGGTAGTGTTGTCTACTCTGTTAGGTTATTTTTCTCTTAAAGCTTAACTTTTTCCGTGGCCAGTTGTTCTGAGCTAAAACAGCAGTGCACATGTATACATGCAAGTTCTTTAAGTTCCCAGAAAAGAAAAGGTATTTCTTCTCTGTGTGAGAAAAAAAACAGCTACATGCTGTTTGTATATGTCTGTATAACTAATATTTGTAGTGAGTTCTCGATTAAGTATAAGCCTGCTGGTGTTATAGCTGTAGAGTGATGGCTGTCAGCAGGAGCGAGGTCACCAAAGAACTTCCAGAATCTCCAGAGCTTGGAACTGAGCCCTGAGAAATGCACTGAGAGCTATTGTCCCTTGGAGAGCCAGGCCATGGAGACAGTAGCAGGTTCTTGTTTCTACCTCTGGCTAACAGGTGGTAGACCTGGCAGTTTGAATCCAGGATATAACTTCAGTACAGAATTTCTATTTTTAGAAATTTTATTTTTAGGTGTTTTCTAATCTAAAGCCAGAAAGCAATATTACAGTTTAAGTTGCAGTAAAGCAAGTGTGTACAATTTGCCAACAGACACACATATTTGAATCCAGTCTCAAGGAGTGTTGTCCCTCTTTAAAACTAAAATTGTAAAGCAATTACACTATCTGTGGAGATGAACTAGATTTACAGCAGAGTGACTGGACTTGGTTGTAAAACTGCTAGCTACTTGGAAGCTCCCATTCGTACTCTCTGAAAAATTACTGTTTGCACAACTCTTTGGTCATCAGGTTCATAAGTATAAATTGCTGTGAATGCCAAATACCATTTGAGGTTTAAAAAAAATTGATCAATGCTGACAAGATAGAGTAAGTAGAAACAAATTTTAACCATTTGGCAAGATGTAGGCTTAAGTAAGTCTTCAGGGAAGTATCTAGGAACTACTGGATATGCAACTGGTATTAACTGTAATTTAACTGTAAACATGATTACCTTTTGTCTTGGTAGAAATTTTGGAATATGTTCATATCCTGAGTGGTCAATATTCACATGGAAATATGAATGTATGGTCTCCCGGGTGGAGTGGGCGGGAGGAAATTTGGGGGGGGATTTCTTTTGAATTTTCTCCACACAAAATTACCCATTGCAACCACTCTTTTCAACAAAGCCAAAGAGAGAGAGGTTTCAGTGTACTAGGAAACCTTCTGTCAGGAGAGTATGTAAGAAGCAATCAAAATTTTTTGGCTTATTTTAACATTTAAAATCCGTGGTGATTAAAAAAAATTCGAAACAACTAAACAAAGCCACCTCCATATTAGTATCTTTTGACACATGGTAGTGTAGTTGCTGTTATCCTGCAAGACGGGAAACCACCTCGTATTCTTTTGAATTTGGAAAAATACTTATTTATTAATATAATCTGTGTTGTTAGCATTTTGCCAAATAATCTGGCACTATCAACTTAACAACATCAAAACTGAAATTCTGTCATCAAGGTTGACTAGGTAAATTCACAAATTAGAAGTTATCAGGCCACAGAAGAAATGTTGGATGCAATAGATGTTTCTAGAATATAGAGGCGTTGCCTTCTTTTTGGCATATTTGAAAAGAACTCATAAATATAGTCTGTGGCAGTGTACTGGACAACAGTGAAAGTATTTTCTTAGTCCTTAGTATGGCCTGAAAAAAATCTGGAGATGCAAAGAAAGTTGAATTGATAGAAGATGCAACAGAAGTTAATTAGTATGTGACACTTAGTATTATAATTAATTAATGCAGTTCTTAGTTATGCTAGTTATGTCCAATTAGACTATCCCTCGTTGTGTGTTTCAATAATAGTAGCTGGATGTCTTTGTACGATGAATGAAGTAATTCACATGCACACTAGCTACTTCAAGCTAAACTACCCCTTTGCTATATGATTCTACATTAATAGTTGGATGTCCTGTATAATGGATAAAGTAATTCTCAGGCACACTGAAGCTCTTCTATCACTGGATATGATGTAATTTAATCTTACTTCTTCATCAGCACAATAAATGGGACTGTATGTGAAAGAGAATCTCTGTTTGTAAGATTTTACTTGGAAATAATCTTCCAAAAAGGAGGAAAATGAATGCATGGCAACAAGTCCCATGTTCCTAAAAGATTCTGTTTATAGTTTTGTTGAACTTAGCATTTATTGTAAGTATGGCAGATTGTTCTAGTTTTAATAATCGTAGTGCTGTTCTGTTTTAGTATTGCATGATCTGTGGGCTACCATAAAGTCGTTACAAATTGAAGGGCTGATATAACATGAAGTGAAGCACGTCTTCTGAATGTTCCTTTTGTTCAGTATTTAACAAATTAGTATGTTGACATTTGTCATTGATGGATTTCATTATTTGGTGAAAGGGTTTTAGGGGGTTTGACAGCATGAATGGTTTGTCCTGCAGACTTTCGAGAATTGATAAAGGCATCTTTGTTCTTTGTGCAAAAGCACAACAGATATCTTATTGACCAACGCATACAAAAAGGAAGGCTTGTATAGCTGCTGTGCAGAATAAATCAAGAAAATGAAGCCATTACATATTCTTCCATGTTTTTCTCTCTCTCTTTTTTTTTTGTTTTTTTTTGCTAACAGCCTATATCTCCTTAGTTAAAGTAGCCAGAAACGTTGGTTGCTCATTCAGTAAAATAAAAACATGTAATTTTTATCAGTTTATACACTGTTTATAAATGACGAAAATAAGAAAAACAGGTCATGGATGGTAATACAATTGATTAGATAAATTTCTACTTCTCTAAGATGAATGTATATTTGTATAAACAGATGATAAAGGCATATTAGAAATAATGCCTTTTAGCAGTAATGCTGAAAATGAGAAAAGACTTGATAGTGTTGGATTTGCACCATTCTACACCATTTTTTTTAAGTAAAATGAAAGACTTCAGCAAATGGATTAATAGTACCAATTCTTAAAAGCAAGAATTGTGGGTGATACTGCATATGGGCAAAAATTAGATTACATGTGATTTGGATAACTTAATCTTTTTGTTTTCTTATACATTTATAGTTGGTACAAGATGCAAAAGTATAATGGATACCAACTGAAACTTTGAAAGAATTCCATCTGTGCCTCTTGTATGATCTGAGAAGTTCTGATTTTTTTTTTTTTAAATCTGAACTTTACCTCTTTATTTTTTTTTTTTAAACATCAAGGATTTGATAGCTTTTTCTCCTCCAGTAATGTTTTGGGTTTCCTGACTGATTCAGGTACATATCTGGAGTTTTCTCATTCTGCAGATGAACTATTTGTCACAGGAGTCCTTAAAAAACAAGAGCATTTCTTAGGTTTGGTTTTGTTTGTGATGCTACTTTTACTGTAGCTCACAGAGATTTAATAAGAACCACTTCTGCCTTCCAGCAGATTTAATTTCCTTTAAAACAGTGATACCACAAGGCCTTGAATTGAGAAAAGAATCCTGGGAAGCTCAAAGAGCAAGTAATGCATTTTACTTTTTTTCATTGATTTGGGTTTTTAGATGTGGATAAAATCTTACTTGTATAAATTAAGTAAAGAAAAAATTACTCATTCTTTATTTTGTCCATGTCACCTTTTGAGAGCATTAATGTACAGGCACTTAACTTGAGTGATTTTCACTGAATATGGTGAAGCATATATATATTCACTTCTGTCTAATTGTTTATCATAGGTGGTTATTTGCACTTTGTCTCTCTGCTGTCAGAATATTAATATGTTAATATTAATATGTTAATATCTGTCAGAAACGTCATGATATAGTAAAAGGAAGTCTAGATCTTCTGGTAATAACAATGATGGAAAGCTGAAAATAATGAAATCCATCAATGATCAAGTAATATCATCCATCACTGGCAAAATGTCATCACTTAGACTGGAGCCAAGGAATGTTGTTAGTGACTGTTCATCATATTAATCATTTTTAGCAAGAATACAAAGAGTACTTTGAAGTCAATGAAACAAATGCTATATTCATTTCTAATATAAAACAAGAGAATCTTCTTTTTTAAATCTTCCCGTTGGTATATGAGAAAAAAAAACAAAAACAAAAAAACTACACGCAACTATTTTATGTTTATAAAATGAGAGTTGTGAATACTTGTATCTGTATCTCTTTCCATTGCTCTTTTTCATTTCATTTTCTTTCCCATTTGCTCTTTCCATTTCTTTTTGCTGAAATAATATGATCAATTAAAATATATCATTACAATGATCAGTCTGTCCATTGCTATTTTCTGTTGACTTTTTAAAATTTCAACAGGTAAGTAAGATTAATTTTGTGATCTCAATATAAATCGGTGTTAAATGAAAAAACGTAAATACGAATGCATGGTTCAAATGGAGACTTTCCACACTATTATTTGTTATTAAGTATTTTCACATGGTTAATAGTATAACTGTTAGGTTTTTAAAATATTTTCTTCATTTGACCAATTTCTAATATTTGGAAGGACTCAGAAATGTGGTAAAAGTTTTATATAAAATCTGGACCGTAGCAAATTTGTAATGTAAACCAAATATCACATTTATATCTATATATAAAATTCGTGGTGAAATTAGTGGAGCTATGACATTTCCTGTGTCTCCTGAGACACGAACAAAATTTGTTCCTCAGCCTCTGACCTTTTGTGAAGCTACCTATATTGGCAAGAATAAAGATGTTTTATCATCATTGTGATCTATCAGCTGTCTTACATCAAATAAAAAATGCAAGATGAAAAAATCTATATCCTAAGATACTTTGCAGAGCAATCTGAATTAGAAATAAGTTTGCTTTCTTAATCTTTATTTCTTGCTTGGTAATTGTAGATTGACTTCCAATGTATCTGGATTTTAAGAAAAACACAAGTAACCAAATGCAGTTGTGCAGCTTGCAAGATTTGTTTGGAAATGCCTGCCATAATACAGTGCAGTTTTATACTGTGAATATTTAGTAAGAGATCTGGAAAATGGTATCACAAATTATTTTCAGTGTTAGCAGTGTCAATAATTTTTGAGCATCAGATGGAAGTGAAGTATGAAGGTTAGAAAACTGAGCTGCATAAAATACAGAGTTGGCTTTGTTGCCTTTTTATTTTAGTAGTGAAACAGGTGCTTATATTTATTGAAGTAACTTTATTTGTACTTAGCCATAAATCAGTTAACTAAATCAATTACATATGGAAAAGTCATTATGTGACAATCAACGTGAAAAGCTGTAGTCTCTCAAAGTGTTTCTCTTGGAAAGCTGGCTGTAAGATTTTTGACAGTGTTGCAGCCATTTGTTACTAGGAGGTGTTGAGTAATTGATTTTTGTAAAAGAGTGTGTTACATCGTGGGTTTTTTGGACAAGAGGTTTCAAGCAAATCAGTAAAACATCTTGATGGAAACTTGAGGTTTTGAAATTGTAATTCTTTCTCTGCCCCAACCTCATAATTTTCTATTTTTGCTTCTCTTTACAATAACAGGCAATTTGATGCTGTCACAAATCTTTGAATTATGGAAGTTTCTAAATGAATAGACATTGTTGGGCTTAAATATGACATTACTAAACAAAATATAGAGTTCAAAAATATGTTCATCCTCTGCAATTTTGCTATTGTGATACAGAATGTGGAAGATGAAAAGAAGTGAGATGAAGGTGTTGTTAGGCATCCTGAGGGCATCACAGGTCAACTGCTGAATAACTCTTCAGCTCTACAGTTCTTACTTTACTTGACTCCTGGTTGTTCTTGTCACATCTAGTTATTAATGATCTTATTTCAAAATTGGGTTAACTTACTGCCAATAACTGACTCTCAGCTACTAGAATGAAGTTAGTATGTAAAATACAGCATTCTGTGTTTCCTTCTTGCTTTACTTTCCAAGTCAGGATATTTTAAGCAGATAGGATATATTACCATATGAGTGGATATGCAGCAGGATATCTGCCATATAAGTTGTTTTGTGATTTTTTGTAAAAACACAGTTAAAGGTTTTTGACTTAGCACTGTCAAAGAGTGTGTGGTCTATGTGTTAAAGAGAGGGGAGACATAAGTGTTTGAAGAAATTAGTTGTATAATTACCAGACTGTTCATTTGCAAACAACAACAAGCTGGATGGGCAAGTTGATCTGCTGAAGGAGACGAAGACTCTGCAGAGGAATCTGGACAGGCTTGATCATGGGCTGAGGTCAGTGGTGTGAGGTTCAACAAGGCCAAGTTCTGGGTCCTGCCCTTGGGTCACAAGAACCATATCTTTGGCTATAGCCTTGGGGCAGAATGGTTAGGAAGCACTCATTGGAAAAGGACCTGGGGTTGCTGGCTGATAGTGGCTGAACATGAGCCAGTGTGTGCCCAGGCAGCCAAGAAGGCCAATGGCACCCTGGCCTGTGTCATCAATACTGTGGCCAGCAGGACCAGGGCAGTGACAGTCCTCTGTGCTGGGCACTGGTGGAGGCCACCCCTCGAGTGTCCAGTTCTGGGTCCATCACTGTAGGACAGACAGTGATGGAGGTGCTGGAGCATGTCCAGAGAACAAAAAGACTGTTGAAGGAACTCTAGCACAGGTCCTGTGAGGAGCAGCTAAGGGGACTGAGGCTGTTTAGCTTGGAGGAAAGGTGGCTCAGGGGAGACCTTTTTTTCTCTGCAACTGCAGAGAGGGAGGAGGGTGCAGCCAGATGGGGGTCGTCTCTTCTCCCAGGTAAAAAATGGCAGGACAAGAGGAAATGTCCTCAACTTGTCCCAGGGGAAGTTTACACCAGAAAAGATTTCTTCACATAAAGAGTTGCCAGGCATTGGAACAAGCTGCCCAGGGAAGTGGTGGAGTCACCTTCTCTGGAGATATTTAAAAGACATGTAGGTGTGGCACTTAGGGACATGATTTAATGGAGGACTTAGCAGTGCTGGGTTAATGGTTTGATTTGATGACTTTAGAGGTCATTCCCAAAGAAAATGATTTATGATTCTGTTTTGTAGTGTGCTCCCTATCTTGATAGCCAGGTTTGGGGAAATTCTTGTAACCCTTCTGTTGCAAGTGATAGTTTCAGTGTGGTGTTAACATTGTAAATTTTACTTGGATTGTGGACAGAGAAGCTGATCCCTAGAAGAAAGCTAGAACTTGAAAACAGGTCTTGTTCTAGAAAATAAATTAAACATAATAAGGGTCTTCTTCTAGCAAGCCTGATGAAATAATTAAAATCACCAAAGTGTTTATTTTCTGCTAGGTGTGCATTTTGTTGGGCAACTCAATAAATACCTTGTTTTAGGAGATACAGCTCTGCGTTTTATATTTCATGTCCCCTGACATTGAACATAAAGTTAAGAGAATTTAATTATGTGGCATGAGTTGGGTTGCTAGTCTTCCTTTAGGCTGATCCTACATTATGTCGGAGGGCATAAAATTCTTTAATTTTTGAAGCACATCAAGCTTGTATCTTTTTGTTTCAGGTCAGTATGATTGGTCTCTTTGTGGTAGCAAAGTAAGGCCTCCTATCGTATAAAAAATACATTTATCAAATATTGTCAGCATTTTCAATGTGGCTTAATTTATTTTTATTCACCATAAAGTTACAAAGCTATGTTGGTCTCTGAAGAGACTTTATAAAACCTTCTCTCTGAATAATGTGCAGAAAAATCAAATAAATTGTGACCTTAAGTCCAAAGACACAGAAAGGTGTCACAGTTGTATGTGATAAATACATCCTGTCTTTTTATGTTTTCTTCAAGGTTGTTGATTTGGTGTTAATATGGGATTGAAGATAATTGAGAAGGATCAGGAATTACTGCAAACCCTGCTTTTTGTGTGGTGGTTTTGAGCTTAGGCTCATGTTATCTTTTTCCTTTCACTATATAAATTCTTCCGTTTTATGGCAAGTACTGGTTTTGCTGTTGAATAGCAGTAGAGTTTCTCCTGAGAGGGTTTCACCCTTGTTTATACATATCCTCACTAGTCTGGTTTGGGGCTGAAAAATGCAAGACAGAAGAGGTTACCAGTTCACAGAGCAGCTGCTGCTTGGGTGTTCAGATCATTATTTAGGCACTTGATTGAAACTTACAATTTGAATCTTGAATTGCAGTACTGACTGTGTTGACTGTTACTATCCTCCTTCCAAAACATGGGGGTTGGTTTTCTTTCCAAGTGGCCTGCCCTAATGTGTTGCTGCATGACTTACAGAATAAAAAGATTGTCATCTACTCTACAAATGACTTTCAGCTGTAACTTCTGTCACTTTTTGGTTTCTCCCTATGGTGTAAGAAGGTAAAACTTTGAAAATTAGCTTCCATTATTTCTGGAATAGTGCTCTGGTAGATATATATACTCTGGTAGAGTGTTCTACCAGATCCTTGTTTCTACAACTGCATCTGAATATATATTTGAGTTTCTGGTATACTGTAAACCTATGAGGTGAAAAAGATTGTAGTTCTCTCAGTACTGCACTGTAACATACACTAGACCAATGGAGATTATAGTGGTAAGAAAATGGATGTTGAGTGTTCCTTGTCTGTATTCCAAGTACTCACAAAGATAAATTAAGCTAACATTCAGAATCTGATGTAGATACTGCAGTCATCATGTTGTATCACTGGAAGAATGTAGTTTCGTCATGGTTTGACACTGGCCAAACACCAGGCAGCCACGAAAGTTGCTCACTCACCCTCCCCTGCCACAGCTGGGCACAGGAGAGAAAGAAATTAACGAGGAGTTTATGAGTTGAGATAAAGACTGGGACAAATAATTTCAAGAGCAAAACAGGCTCAGCTTAAGGATATGAAGTGAATTTATTACTAACAGAGTCAGAGGAGCATAATGAGAAGTGAAATAAGCCCTTATAACACCATTTCCCCCCAGCCCCTCCCTCCTTCCCACCGACAGCGTAGGGAGGCAGGGCATTGCTCCAGCATGGAAGCAAAGGCCCTCTCTCTCCACTGGGACTCCCACTGGATCACAGCCTCCTCCAGGCATCACCGGCTCCAGCATGGGCACATTTCATGGGCTATGGGTGGATCTCTGCATCCCCCGTGGATCCCCAAGGGCTGCAGGGGCACAGCTGCTTCACCATGTTCTCACCATGGCTGCAGAGGAACCTCAGCTCTGGTGCCTGGAGCAGCTCCTGCCCCTCCTTCCCCACTGGCCTTGGTGTCTCCATGTTTTTTCCCTCACGTGTTCTCACCTCCTGCTTTTGTCTGAAGAAAAAACTGTGCGTTCCCAGTTTGTTTTTCTTTCCTGCTTAAATATGTCATCACAGAGGTGTTACCAGCCTGTCTCTTTGGCCCAGCCTTGGCCAGCAGCATGTCCATCTTCAAAGCCATCAGGGGTTGGCTCTGCTGGACATGGTGGAAGCTTCCAGCAGCTTCTCACAGGAGCCACCTCTGTGGCCATCCTGCTACCAAAACCCAGGCTGAGCAAAAGCAACATAAGGTTAGAGGGAACTATGAGAGTTTGCATGAACTATTTGTGAAGAGCTGTTGTTTAATTTTCTAACTTTCCCAAACTGTAGTAATCTTTAAATGTATACTTTAATTTTAATGTATTCCTATGAAAATACTTGGGACTTTCCCTGCTCCCTTCTACATATTTAAGAAGGGATTTTTTTAGAACTACAATAACTGTCACACCCATTTATTATCTGATTACATTTTTCCTAAGCAGAAAATTCAAAATATTATTTTTAAAAAATATACATGTAAGTGGTATCTGTAATAGTGATTTTTGGTACTACTTTTGACTTCAGAAGCATTATTTCTCAGGTGACAATAGTCTTGGGTCTATTATTTCCATAAGTATGTAAGAAAATGTATGTGCAGATCTGTGTGTTAACAGGAAAGATTTCTACTCCAAAATGAATGGAACAAGTTTGTTAGAAATGAACTTCATGTTCCCATCCTAAATGCATATTTAGGTTCTTGCACATACATTTGGCTAGGGTTTGTGCTGTGTGTCTCATCTGATTACGTGCGAGCAGCCAAAGATACCACGCTGTTGCAGACTGTGCGAAGTAGCACTTACATCTAAGTCATGAGTCTAGAGAAAGTTTTGAAAAATTGATGCTAGAGATTTGGCTTTTCAAATGGGAAGATTACTGTTCAGAGCTTTAGAATTCATTGGAAACCTTTTATTTGTTAAAGAGACTATCTGTTAAGGACATCCACATGGGTAGATTTGGATGATTGGAACATCAGGACTCTTTGGTATTTCACAAAAACAATTTCTTTCCCTTTGGGATTGAGTTTTTCCTTTATATGCATTCATGCCATAGTTACAGTGTTGAGATTTTCCTTAACTTCAATTTAACTGGGAGGGGGAACTTGTTCCTTCTTCCAGTTGAGTGATGTGAATATCTAAGCTATGAGCATGGGATTCTAGTCAGAATAATGCTCTTTTGCTTTAGAAGGGTAACCAAGTGTATGCTTGTCAAAAACAAGTCATTAACTTCTTTTTCTCTGGGAGCTTGGGAATTTGTCCAGCTTCCTGGGAAGGACTGGTGGGGCTGTTGTTTTTTTTTGTTGTTGTTAACTGGGAGAGGTTTCCTATCTCTCTTACCACATCTTTCTTGCCTGTTCTGGCCTGCTTTAGAAACTTGGACCCTACTTGCTAGAGGCGTTTATAAGATGCACAGTTCTTGTCAATCCTTGATGTGATTTCTGGGGTGAATCATCTTTGTCCATTTCTAATATATGAATAGATTTATTTCCTTTTCAATTAGAATCAGAGAAATGGATATCAAGCCTTATAAGTTGTTCCCAGTAAATCAAACAGATGGTCGGAAGGCCAAATTTCTCTTCTTGTTAAAAAACCAGAAAAGAAAGGTTAAAAAAAAAAAAAAAGCTTTTGGGTCTTGCAATTTAATTACCAGTCAAATTATCTTATTTTTCACGTAGACACTTTCTTGAATTACTGAGTGTTTTAGGAGCAGAGCTGCTAAGTAACAATGTGAAATTAATAACATTCATAACATATTCCCAACACAGAGAGGACATCAACCTGTTTAAGTGAGTCCAGAGAAGGATTGCCAAGATTAGATTAGAGGGATGGAACAGCTCTCCTGTGAGGAAAGGCTGAGAGAACTGTGTTTGTTTAATCTGGAAAATAGAAGGCTTTGGGGTGACTTAACTGTAGCCGTCCAGTATTTGAAGGAAGCCTATAAGAAAGATGGAGAAAATCTCTTTTCAAGAGCAGGTTGCAAATGACAGGATGAGGAGGAATGGCTTCAAGCTCAAAGACAGAAGGTTTAGATTAGATGTTAGGAAGAAATCTTTTCTGTGAGGGTGGTGAGGCTCTGGAACAGGTTTCCCCATCCCTGGAGGTGCTCAAGACCAGTCTGGATGGCACTCTGAGCAACCTGGTCTAGTGGAAAATGTTCCTGCCCGCAGCAGCAGGGTTGGAACTACACGATCTTTAAGGTCGTTTCTGACACAAGCCATTCTACAGTTCTATGAACATTGCTGATCCTAGATGATATTAAAAATGTAAACGTCGTTAGTGTAAGTGGAGAAGAGTTTCTGGAATTCAAGTATTTTTTGAAAATAGAGAATCTGTGTTTTAAACAAATATGTAGGCATAAACTTCTTCCAAGCTAATAGATGCTGGACATCTTCCAGAGCCATATTTGGTCTTTGATAAAATTGCTCTTAAGAAAAATAGGAACTTTTCAGTGATTTGAATTGGAGATAGTACTGTTTGTTCAGGGCAAACAAAATAAAAGAAATAATTTAAGGTGTTCTCAGGAAAGGAAGTTGCTGGCTGTACTCAGACTAAAATTAAATTCTGCTCTGCAGCACATAATCTTATTTTAGCCTTGTAGGAAGCTGTACTCATATTCTTTAGCCAAAATTTAACTCATAGACATTTTTCTTACTGAAGTGATTTGTAATCTGTCTGTAAAAGAGAATATTGTCTAAATGTGGAATTTCTGGTTGTTAAGTGATTGGAGAAGGCAGGAACTACAATCTTTACTTTATTGTATACTTACCTAGAATAGATTTCAAATGCAATCTGTTCTGTGAGCTATTTAAGATGCATGAAGTTACTTTGTTTTGCTTAACCAGGTGGCTGAAATGTTGCCACCAGTATGTCTGGAATTTTATTTACTTGGTTATTTCTGCACTTTTTCTTTGTAGCACTGTACACATGCCATAACTACTTAAAATAAAAGTAATAACCTCAAAACTGTGATTATTATTCTCACTATGGGCTTTGTAATAAAAGCTATATCTTGTTATGCAGCTTCTGTGCTCACACTTTCCCCCCATCTCTCTCTTCCTTAATTTTCTTAATCGGAATTGCTTTTGGCAAAGATTTGGAGAGCTGCTGTTTTACTTACTTTTTTTCTTACTTGACTCCTCAACTTAGTACTCTAACTTCTTGCATTGTTTCTTACAATGCTGTCTGATTGAAATGTATTAACTTTCTTGTCTGGGTAGCTCCTTTTTTTTTAAATAAGGAGATAGTTGTTGAGTGTGTTTTTCTGTCTAAGTGTGTATCGTATTTTATGGTCCCAGTTCCAGACATTCAATTGGTTGCAAGAAAACTGTGGATGTTTTAAGATTTCCAGCAGGAGGGTAGGATGGGTGGGGAAGCTCTTTGGAATGCCGACAAATAATATTTGACCCTTGGAAATGTCGTAAGGCCATAGGACTCCCTTCCCATGCTTGGAAGGCTAGACTTAGAAACCTCTGGTCTTGAAGGTATGCTTATGTTTTATTTCCTTTGTAACTTTGAGAGAAAAGTAAGAAAAAAGTTGAAATACAGATCATGGATACCATAGGTTAATGCAGGAACACTCTGTGGATGGTGGTCTTGGTTTGTGTCCTTGCTACGCCCATCCATGATATGGTGCCCTCTTAACCCCTTGCATATTAGCCACAGGGCTTAATTCTGCTACTTTTATCTGCTTGATATACTTAGTTTCAAAAGTTGTATCGATTTTGACATGTTAAGGTCTGTAAAGTCTATAAGCATAGCAGAAATTGCCTTAGCACATGAGTTGGGAACTGCAGTAACTTGCATTTCAGGGTATTTTCAATAGCAGTGACAATTCATACAGTCTTCTCCCACAATTTCTTCTTACAGTGCTTGAGTACAAAGCAGAGTAAATACAGACTGAGTTGTTACCCTGCTTTTGTGAAAAGCTTTTCGCTCCTATGGTTGTAGCAAAATATGTTCTCTTATCTCTGCATTTGCAGAAATGATCAACTCTTATGATGAGGTGGTATATCTTCTTAGCTTGTTTGAAGTTTTGACAAACACATGTGCTTTGCTATGTATGACGCTTTTTACTTTTGGGTACTGATTTGTTTTCTTTATTAAATGTTTCTCCTTTATTTATTGCTATCTTTGATCATTTAACTGATAAATACTTGTTGCCAATATTAACACTGTTCATATTTTATTATCCTGGCTTACATATAAATGTTTCTATTGAAATAAATCGGTCTTGTAATATGAAAAATATAAAACTTTGGTTTAAGTTACTTCCTACAATTAATAGCTGTTTGATGGCTGAACACCATACAACTATATAGTGGAATTTTAGTTTGATTTTTCTGCCAACAAACAATAAAGTACAGCTTAATTCCTACAAATTCCTGAGATATAAACTATTAGTCATGATTAGGATATATACAGCTAGCTAACAGGCTAATAAAGCCTACCTGAAGGGAGCCTACAAGGAAGATGGGAGAGAGAGTATTTACAGAGCATACAGTGACAGAACAAGGGGGAATGGCTTCAAACTGAAAGACAGTAGGTTTAGATTGGATATTAGGAGGAAGTTCTTCCCTGTGAGGGTGGTGAGGCACTGGCATAGGTTTCCCAGGGAAGCTGTGGATGCCTTATCCCTAGAAGTGTTCCAGGCCAGTTTAGATGGGTCTCTGAGCTGCTGGGACTAAGGAAAGGTGTCCCAGTACACAGCAGGAGAGTTGAAACTAGAGGATCTTCAAGATCCCATCCATTCAGGCCATTATATTATTATTATGTCCATGCAATACACATGGTAACACGTCAGTAATGGATTCTGCCACTCATTTCTCCTGTGCAGCCCACACATCATCTTTCTGTCACAAAGTGTACTGCCCGGAGGAAGCCATCTCTGTGGAACACGTCTGTGCCATGAAATTGCTCATGCTTGGTTTGGACTTGCCATTGGTGCTCGTGATTGGACAGAAGAGTGGATAAGTGAAGGGTTTGCCACTTTTTTAGAAGATATATTTTGGGCTAGGGCACAACAGGTAAAATGCTGACATGTTGCTTCAAAATTGATGTGGAAATCAAAATTATATATGAATTAGATATAAATTAAACCTCCTGTGCTATTAAGTAACATATTTTAAAATGTTATTGGAATTTGTGTGCTTACTTGATTTTAAAAAAAAAGTGATTCACAATGAATACAAATCTTTACAGAGGTAGAGGTCAGTGCAAATGAGAATAGAAACACCTTTTTGTCAATGATTACCTTCCCACAAATTTTCTACTCAGTTACTAAAATTCGATTGTCAAAAAATTGCTGTGTATTCTTTCCATTTCTGTTGTATACCTGAAACTGGAAAAATCAACAGTCTTACTGCATATTGTAATATTCCAGGTACCTAATTAAAATTGTTTGGTTTTTTACAATGAATGAGCAAGAAGTGTGCCTCAAAGCAAAATGGAAGATGATTTAAAATTTAATGCAGGGTAATATTAGCTGCTTTTGCTTTTTCCAATTTCCCATCTATTCTTATAATAGAGAAACATAAATTATAATTATGTTCAAAATAATTATTTATTAGCTGGCAACCTGGCATTTATTTCATAAGTAGTAATCTATGTTAATATTATGTAAGTGGGGGAAAACACAACAGGGAGATTTCATGAGTATGGCAGAAGTAGTAGGAAAGAGGAATGAAGCCAGGACACAATGTAGCTCTGTGCTCTCAATTTGGGAAGAGTCAGGATGCAACCAAAACATCTATGCCAGGTATTTCTACAGTATATTCTGTTAATTTCTTGCCATTCACTAAAAGGAAAACAACATGTCCATCTCTCTCCTCAGTCAGAATTATTGAACTGACTATTGATTTGATATGCACAGTGAGGCTTTTGTTCTTCATAGTGCTGCTGTTATCTCTCATAGCAGCAACTGTTATTTTTTTATCGTGGATATTGGTACTACTTCCTGCCTCTTCTGCACATTAAAGAGAAACAAACCAAGTTTCTTGTTATGCAAATTATTATTGTCTGTTGGGAAACAGCAATCAGTGATCTGTGTTATTTGTTTACTAAGCAGCTGTCACATGATGAAATAAAAGGGCAACAGGAATTGAGAGCTTTACTTCGCTGGCGCAGACTTAGAGATGAGGTGCAAAACTCTGAAGAAGAGCTGCAAGTTTTAAGGTAACAATATGATAGCATCATCATCCCTTTTGTATGTCCACTCTCTCCTGTTTTTCACATTTTCCCCCTTCAAATGATATACATCAGAATCATCTGATTAAATCCACTGCATTTCCTTATTTCCTTCTAATAAAAAAAGAAAATGCAAATTAAACTGACTGTGTTCTACATCTTGACTCTAATGCAATTGCTTCTCCCTTTGTTATAGAAAGCTTTTAGAAACCATGGGATTTAGTTTGATATGAAATATCTCTAAGCAATTTATAAGAGCTTCTATTCAGGGAAAAAATAAAAGACCACTTCCTGAAAAAGTTCACTGTTGGAAGCCATAACAGAGTCATTTTCTGTGGCAGAAGACAAGCATATATTAGTATGGTATCTAACTGCCAAGCTGAATGAAGCTTTAAAAAAACAAAGAAAAAGTATAATATATAAACTATATAAGCCTACTTTCTCATTTGAAATGGCTAATATTTATATTTAAAATGGATTTGTGGTCTTCAGGTATGAGATGCTAAAGTCAAGGCTCCTTAGTAGAAAGCTGAAGACAGTCTTCCTTTTCCAGTGATTAATTATCTGGGCTGTTCTGATTGGTGTGTTGGGAATTTTCCACAGTCTTTAATCTTGAATATTTTTCTGATTCAAGACCCACTGAGCTTCTATGGCTTGTCTCCTTATGGTCTTCGACCAAGAATAATGTGTTTATTAATCCTAGTTCAAATTAGCCATGATTCCTGACCAAATCATGGAAGTACAGGAACGGATTTCAGACAGTTGTGTAGTCTGTTCTGCTCTGAAAAAAAGGCAGTACACACAGACCATCCTAAGTGGTTCTTATTAACATGTTCTTAGAAGGCTCCAATAAAATGTTTTTACAAGAGAGACAAGCTGTATCAGTGTCTTAATAATGCAGTTAGTGTTAACAGTTAAAAATTGCTTCCTAATGCACAACCGAAATACTGTTTATTTCAAACAATATAGATTTGATTTCTTTCTTTCACCAGGTGGAAATGAATAAATCAATACCCGTCTTCTAGATTATATACTTTTAAATGTTTTTGGAAGACTGTTGCCATTTCATTCATTTAAGGTCTTCCCTCTTCTTGTGCCTGCCCAGTAGAACCTAAAAGGCTCTACTATATTTGAACGCTCTAGAGGGTGTTCACCAACACAGAAGTTCCTCTACAAGGCCTCATGTAATCCAAAAGCATATCACCATCTGCATAACTGTAGTCTTCCACTGATCTGTTTTGTTTTATGTTTATTGATGAATTGTGGATCTATGTGAAGCAGAGTCAATGAAGTTACAAAGTTGTGTAAATGTTCAAGTGTGTAATTTGACCCTGATTATAAATGCAAAAGTAAGCTGAATCACTAGTTGTTATACAGCTGCTGCCAACACAACTACCAATTTACATGCTGAGGTTTTTGTTTGTTTTAAGTAATTTTTTTAAAAAATATTAGTTCTTGGGATATGATACTTATCTGGATGAGTGTTTTTCCTTCTCAACACTGTGGAATCACATTTGTTGTCTTTTGTGTGATTTATATAGTTGTTACTTTTAATCAAATGTGGTGTAAATTTTCAAAATTATTTTTCTAAGGGCCATAATCCTTTGTAGTTTGAAACTCAAGAAGGATTGATTTATTTTGAAAATGAAACAAGCTTTCTATTGACTTGCACATTTATTAGACATAATAATAAGCATTTTTTAACCTTATGGAAAGTAGTATTCTTAATGCTAATACAAAAGAGTGAAAAATTAATTTCTCATTTGAAAAATGTATCTACAATAAACATTTCAGGCGAGGAGCATAATGCCACGTTGTGATTCTGACCATTTCTTCTTCTCTGATATCTCTAGTTCCTTGTGATTGCATTTAAGGACTTCCTACTGATTTCAGTCAGATATAAATATTTTTTACTATTTTTGTGGCATGGACGTGAATAAGTTCTCTTTTTGCATATTTACTGGGGTTTTTTTTCTTTTCTTCATTCTTCTGAATATATGACCTCATGCTTTCCATGTGCTATCAATTTTTTGATCCATCAAATGAACACCTATTTAGGCTGGGTGAAAGCCACTCAGGAAACTGATGATCAGCCTGGTGTTTCTTCTTATTATGGGTACTTGGTATTGCATTGTATTTTATTGTATTGTTGTATTGGTACTTGGTATTATGTTATAGTAGAGCATGTCATAAGCTACTTGTAAAGAAAGAGGTCAGGTTAGAAATAACTTGGTAAATGTCTTTTCAACAAGCAGCAGCTCTGAAAGGCAACATCAACAAATCTTAATATTGAAGAAGGAGTTTGTGGCACTTCCATGCTCATACAGGATGAGACTTTCAATAGAATTTGAAACAAATCTGCAGGGATAAAAGCATACAGGAAAAATGTCTTGGCATGCATTTTGCTGCTGATCATCAACATGAGTACTCTCTCATGTTAGGAAAGCAAAGATCGTTTTGTTCTGCAGAATAAAGCTGGTGTTGACATTTGTTTCATCTCCTGGTCTTTATGGCTGAACTGCAGCTTGAGGTTATTCATTAAGGCAAGCCAATGTTGATATCTAACTCTAAATTAGTCTCTGAGTTCCACTTGTGTCAGGTCCGTTCTGTCCTGAAGCAATCTTTCTGACTGCTCTGTAGGTATTTGAAGAGTTTTATTCTATCTGGTAGGAAATGTGCTCTCAGATGGTCTCTTACAGTCTCTGCATAAGTTTTCATGACCATCTGGCACATCAGAGCATTTAATTACCAAGGACATCCCAGTGCACTGTACTTTAACTAGTGCAATGTATTCATCTGCCCAGCAAACAGAAAGCAGCATCTTCTACTTCCTTAAGAAATTTGCCAGTATCTGAAATGTACCAGATAGCATCTTGAATATTTTGAGACAGCTTCCCTTTAGCATTATGGTTGGCTTTATCTATTAGGTTAGACGCAGCTTTTGTAGGTCAGTGTAACAAAATTTCAGTCTCTATAAATATAGCAAGTAATGCTTTAAAAAGTGTTTCCAAAGTACTGTTAACAGAGAACAGGGTTACATTCTAAATAGCTACACTCCTTTACAAACATTTTTCAAGAATATATACCCAGCCTTTGCAGAGAAATGTGTATATGTTTTCTGTATGGAATTCTTCATTAGCATCATCCAGATGCAATACTTTCTAGTCAGTCCTATGATCTACACAGGCACGAAGTCAGAGAAGGAAGGAAGTATGGTTTCCTAATGTGGAATAATTGTGATTATGAGAGAGATTTCAATTTAGTGTGGATTTTGTAGCCTGTGCTCACACTCTATTTTTCAAATTCAATAGACTGGGCTTTTTATTGAGAGAGAAATTAAGCAGTTTTTGCTTTTTATGTATGCAGAGAACAATGAAAAGTCATATATGGAATGTCAGCTGGTCTTCCTTCCAGAAGACTGATCCAGAAGGGAAATAGCTGGGCTTCTGCTTTCCTACAGTGGGTCTGAAATCTTTACACAGACTGAAAGAACTGGAGTTGCCATAGAATAAGAAAACAGTTACTGGTATCTTTCTTTCAATGTTGAGGGAAGATCTTACTGGTAAGATATTTATGAATGATAACATGGAAGACAACTGTATTGGAAACACAGTATAAAATTCAATCTGATTTTTTTTCTATTTTATTTCAAACAGTTACATTTCACGAAAACTTTGTGTACAGTGGATTTCATGTGCACAGGCCCTAATAATAATAATGTTTGAAAAACCCCAGTTTAGCACTCTGGACAAAACTATAATAAGAAACTGTGACACAGATATAAAAAAAGAAGAATATTTTCTTCAAGGGAGACACAGATATGAAAAAAATTTGATCACAAGGGTTAGCTCCTGAAATTACACCTGCATGAGCGGTGTGGTTTGAAGAATCTTGCATTGCTGTGGCCTATATTTCCTCTATTCTGTAGAAATGAAGAGAAAGACATTTGATTTCGAAGACTGGCTATTTCAAAATCCACCTGTAGAACTGGAGTTGTTGTTTTAGTCACAGAGTTAGGCTCCTAAGACAGGTATCTGTTCTCAGACTACTGTTAGTTGGGATGTTTTCTGATTGAAAGAAAAAAATCTAGATAATCTTCAGTACTATTGTGTGTAAGAAGTGTGAAGGCACTTCTTACAAATGAAGAAAAAATGTTTGCATAGCTTCTCTTTAGTTTCAGTCTCTTGTGCTCTTTACAGCCTTAAAGTTCTGCACACTTAACTGTTGTACATATGTGGCATACCAGATGCTGTATTACGTTTTAAATCAGGTAGTAAATAGTATTCTTTTCTAGACATTATTGTCTGTAAACCTCAAACCTGCATACAAAATATTTCCTCTTTTAAAATTTTAACTACTTTTCTTTCAACCCAAAAGGAAAAATTAAAATCAACACTTTCTGCAGCAGTGTATTGCATGCAGGTGAAAGAGGTTATTCTTGCAAGGACAGTCATGTAAGCTGTTAAGCCAAAGTTCAGGTAAAAGAAAGAGAAACCTCTAATTGAATGAAGTGACTTCACTATCTTCCCCTCCCCTTTCCCCTTAAAATGTTCTTTTTGTTTATTTGTTTCTCTTTGTTCTTAACATGTCTGCACTGGAGAGTGACATGCAACCTGGTGGCATGCTGGCTGTAAAAAGACTACACCAACCTACTGATGAATTTTATTTAGAAGAAAATCCACTTGTTTGACTGTCTAAGTCAATTTATATACTTATGGTGAAGACTAGTCACAGGTGTTTAATGTTACTATGTCGCATGATGCTTTCAACTAAGAGAACCTGTAATGTATGACTTATTAATTTTCTTACTTATCCAAAACTTAATTGGTGAGTTTCCATTTTAGACCCAAAAAGGAGAGCACAGGAGAATTGAGTGAGTCTGGAGCCTCTGTTGTCAAGTATGGTCTTAAAGCAGAAAAAATCTTCATGCAGGTTCACTATTTGAAGGTGAGTGTTGCTAGCTGATTTTTTATTGAGGTTGTGATACAAGGAAAAGACTTTATAACTCGTAGAGAGTTATAAAGTATGTATGCATTTATTTAGTGTTGAGGTGTATGGGGATAATTTTTCCTAAAGCATGCACACTGAAACTTTAAACTACTGCTTTATTTATTTTTTAAAAGCTTAGGATTACATAATAGGTTTAATATATATTTATGTTCTAGCTTTGCTTACTTTTGTTTACTATTTGCTTATTATTTTTCCAAGCATAATAAATGTTAGGCATTCTTCATTGCCTTAGTTTTTGAGGAACTATTTCTTACTTTTAAATTTTTTGTCTTAGTTGCTTTATGAATATGATAAAGACTTTGGTCTTCTAGATATCAGAACATTAATAGCTTCTGCCTTTATTTTTTGCAGGGCTATTTTCTTTTACGATCTCTGGCAAGGACAATAGGAGAGGTCTCATATCTTGCATCTTTACGGAAATTTGTTGTTAAGTTCCATGGGCAGCTTGTCCTTTCTCAGGTATTGTGCTTGGGCTTGTTCCTCACCTTTTGGAAAAACAAACAACCCAAACTTTTGGATTGGCTACCTAAATCATCACTTCTGGTTGTGATGTAAGGGGAGAGGCAATCGTAATTTGGCAATATAGGTAAAATTACTACCTTCTAGAAGGCAGAAAATTTTTTTCACAGTGACACTTGAATCACACCCTACTAGTATCCAATAATATAAACAGTGAGGGATTTTTTTTAACATGGTACTTCAAAAGGCCAATGCTCATAGATACTAATGTTCTCAAAGATAGGGTCATTTACCTTACTGGAATTATCACCTGTAATCTTTTAGCTTGTGGTTTTTGGTTGTGATCAGTCAAGTCTTTTCCCTGATTCCTCTCTGTTTCTGAAAGAGCATAAATTATACTTCTGAATTTATTTTCTTTCTCTCTGCATGCTGTTTCATTCAGTGGTTCTAATTTCACCCTATTTCTTATAAGGACAAAACCAACTATAAGTAGAAATTTACCGCCTGCTAGGTCTTTCTGTAAAAGTCATGCAACTACTGGCTCTAGTTTCGCTTTGATTTAGAAGACTACATAGCTCGCTGAGCCCAGAGTTCTAGGAATCCTGTCACTGGTAATGAATTCAGCTTGCACAAATAGCAGTGCAGCTTCTTGCTTCAGTAATGCTGTGAAAACAACCATTCATGGGGATGTCTGTGAACCAGGTCACTAAACTCATCGTGGCAGAAAGCAGGAAGAAAAATCCTGTGACACAACAAATACTTACACTGCTAGAAGAGCAGTGTGATGACAATGAGGGGCAAGCAAAAAGAGAAGGGGTATGAGTGACTTTCTGAAACCACCTTCTTTGCTGAAGTTTGTCTTATGGTTGAAATCTTCGAGGATATTCAGGATAAATTCGGTGATAAATTCTCCTTGAAACACTGAGTAAGGGCCTCTGATTCTGTGTAACACTTGCTGTTTCTTCCAGCCACAGTGATATTTTGCTTGCATGCATGCTGTTTTGAATCTCACTCTTATGGGGTGAGATGTATGCCCAGGAATCTCACAAATAGCTTACCGACCTGTGATTTCTTTTGTATGTCAAGTCACTTGGAAGTCAGGAGCAGTAGCTCTTAATACAGCATTTCTGCCCCGTGGAGGAATGTTTAGGGTGTTGAGGGAGCTAACGCTATTTCAGCTGTTTCCTGTGCCGCGTTGTTGAGACAGTAAGCAATTACATTTGGCATAGTGTGGAAAATGCCAGTGACTATATGAGCCTTGTCTACATCACGGTGTCAAAAACCATAAAAATGATGCTTCATTATTACACAGCTGGAAGAATTTTGAAAATTACAGAAGGCATGAGATTGCTAATTAGAAGACACACAGCATTTTAAGCTGGTGGTAAGAAAATGTTAGTTAGCTTGTTGCTCTTGGTTAATGTGGGGTGGGCTGTGTCAGTAGACTGTTTGAATGCTGCAAAATGTTCAGCAGACTGTACTACCAGTTATGGTAGCTAGCACATATACTAGAGATTTCTCCTTTGTTTAACTATGAAATGTCAATTTGTAGCTTAACTACCCCAGTCTCCTAAGATGAAATACTACACCCAGAAATATCCATTTTGGTTATTGGATTAAAAACTGCTCAGTGTTTTGTTATTGAATTATTGAAGCAAAAGTTAAACTTTGTTTCTTAGGGTACTTTTTATTTGGATATGTGCAATATGTTCATGACTATGTGCTTAATATATGTAAAGAAAAAAATATATACTTTGCTTCATTTGGAAATACTACCTGACATGGTGGAGAAAGAGTGTTGTACATTAAAACTTCTGTTGTTTCCTTTTCTGCTTTTACTTTGTCTACCATCAGCCTAAATCCAGCTCCTAGTGAGTTATCGGGAAGAGAACTTTAACATCATACGGGTTTTTGGTTGCTGAAAAATGCAAACGTCATAGCGCTATATCCAATTAAAATGCATTTTCTGTCTTTGTAAGAAATCTTTAAGGTTGTGTTTTTATTTGGTCTGATATAGGTAGATGAGGAATCACAGCAGGAGTTGTAAATGCAGAAGCAATGAAGTCAAGTTAATACAGAGTTTCTTATTCAAGGTCCTTCATAAACAAACATGCTGTCAGTGTTTAAATGAATAAAGATTTAAAATAAATATAGGTGCAAATGATAAGTTTAAATACTATAGTGCTATACTTTCACCTTGTCCAAAATAACTGTAAAAGCTCCCAGGTTTAGGAATTGTGGGAATGAGGGAAAGTAAAACAGTGAACAATTGCCCATGTTATGAATACTAGTCTTGTTTTCAGTGGTGTTCATAGGAATTTTCCTAGATGGAAGCTGCAGGTGCAAGGAAATTACTTCAGATGTGAAACATTAATTAGTTTGCCTTTTTCCTTCATTTTGCTTGCATGCTCAGTAGATTTAAAAAAATATTCAATTTTTCTTGTTATGAGAGAATTCACTTACTAATTGCTTTGAGTGAAGTTTTTAAATAATGACTGGACTGGTTTTGACTAAAAACAAAAAGAAAGAAGTGCAAGTTGCTGGTGCTCCTAACAGAGTAAAAGATTTTCTATTTTATCTTGAAATGAAAATACTTTGGAAACGGAATTGTTTGCAGACTTTAATTTTTGTGTGGTTCTGTCTGTCATACTGGGCAACAAATTGGCTTTTGACTAAAGCTAGCTGAGGTTCCATCACCTGGGGCTTACACTGTTAAGCTGTCTGGCTAATGATTGTGGCCTGATAATAGATTGTGTAGTGGAGGAGTCTTGCTTACTCTAGATAGGAAGGTGTCTTTGGAGGTGCAGTCTGGGGTGGTCACCAAAAGCCAGGAAGATGTCTAGAGAAGGAATTCCAAATAAACAGGATATTAGAAGGGTGCTCATTATTTATTTTTCCCACTCAGAAGGGACAAATTAATATTTGCAATTTAGTTATGTCATTTACAAACTGCATATTTTTTAGGAATAATTTAACTTTGAATGGATTATTCCTTCAAAGAACTAGATGTAAATGTAGTTGAAGTTTATTTGTTGCCAAGTGAATGTCCATTTGGATCTATCACTTTCAGTCATGACATCTCCACTGTTTTTATGCACCCCATTATATTCCAGCCAGAGAATTTAAACAAAAGTATCTGCTGGTTGTAGGGTACTTGAAATGTCTGGATTAGAGATTTTAATATGAAGACATAATTTATCTTTTAATATTGAGTCTTCTTTATTTAATGTCAATATGTGTAATCAGAGAGAGGTACTTGCCTGATGCTCCAAAACAGTTCAAGGGTAGAAATTTGCTGGCCATTGCTCAAGAAAAAAATTTGACTAGTAATAAAACATCTTTTGGCGTGAAATAAAAGGTCTTCTAACACCACATATATCTAGTTACTGCTTTAAGTAGCCTTCATTTCCAGTTACTTCTTTCAACCTACTTCTCAGTTTTTGACTCTTTGCTTTTGACTCATACACAGTACATCCATTAACAGTGCAAAGAGAATTTCTCCTTGATGTCAAATTCATAGTCTGTATCCAGATTTGATCTGCCCAGCAGAAGCCCAGTATTAAAGCTGTGATTAAAGTTATTGGCTTCAGTCAGGGCTATGGTGAGAGCAGATAAGAGTCACCCCTCATTTAACTATGAAGGGCTAGCAGATCCTTAGTAAATGTGTTTAATTCATGTTTTCAATGGCTTTTTCAGCTTGGCCAAATGTCAATAGAATTCCACAAACTGCAGAATAACAGTTTCTTTATAGAGAGAAAAGTTGTTTTCTAGCCTCAGAGTCTCTGGCCAGGTAAGAACAACAGGAGTATATAAAAAAGTGAGATTATCTAATCATATGAGTATAAACCATTTTGTTAATATTGCAGCTCTGTGGTAGCATGTGGTTTCTAACTCATATATTCTTTAGGCCTTCATTTAATTACTTGCAACAAAGACAAAAAACCCCAAACTATAATTTGCTTTATGGTCTGATCAAGAATTTAGTTATGATTACCTTAGTCTTGGTAAAAAGATGCAAATCGTTTCTTCATCCTTCTGAAAATATGACCTCGTGCTCTCTTTGTGGTATCAATTTTTGATCCATCAAATGAACACCTATTTAGGCTGGGTGAAAGCCACTCAGCAAACTGGTGATCAGCCTGAATCTTTGCTTCAAAGTGTAAAACAACAAAAGCATCTTAAAGAAGTGGCATCAAATCTTAAAAATCTTCACATTATCATCTGACTTTTCTCTTGGACACTTCTGAATAACTTCATCTGTGGAGGAAGAAAAAGTAGCCTGAGACTAAAATTGCACACCAGATGGTTAAAATGGCAAAATTATAAATAGCTGAAAAGTCAGACCTATAATGAGATGGGTCATGCAGACTTGATAATAGGCAAATGTTAAAAGCCATGCTAATATGACATAAGTGGTAATTTGCTTTCCTACTCTGTTTTGGAGCATTGAAATACGAGCAGTTAAAATAAGATATAATAGATTAATCCTAATTTTAAGAAGGTATGTGGAATGACAGTGCCTTTTTCTTAATAGATATTTGGAAAAAAGGAAGACGCCTTTAATCACAAAGGAGATACTTAATTTCATAGTATAGTATACAGATTATAAAACCATCCACTGTATGATGATAATGAAAAGTTAATGGAATCTAACCAGGGAATCTAGCTGCATTAATGTATACACAGTGCAAATACTGTGAAGGATTATCATTTCAGGTTTATTATTCACACACTTTTGAAATAACTCTAATTATGATCTATTCATATTCTTTATTTGCATGTAAGCTTACTGTGTATCTCCAGCAAAACTTCCACAAGTGGAAGAACACAGTAGTTCTCTGCACTGCAACACAGCCTGAATATCACTTAGAATCTAAAGAAGGAGGGCTTAACTGTGTTACCAGTTCAATTGTGCAATCAATCTTACTTTGATTCCCTAAAAATGCCGTAGTCAGACAGAGAAACAATATCTTTTGTTGACTGTTATGGCATGGTCCATAAGGAAAAGATTTCTGCCTTTTAGGAAACATTCTTCATGACTTTAGAGAGCAACAATTACCAATTGTTGTACAGTACAGTCAGCCTGTACTTGTATACTAAACTAAGGAACATTATTAGCCTATGAAACTTGTATCCACAAAGATTAATATTAGTAAAGCAGATGCACTGGTTTTATGAAACATGATATAAATTAATAACTCGTATTAATAAATCCTATCATTATGTGATTGTTTAAAGGAGTGTATTCTGTCAAAGTGATTGTCATTAAAATTAGGTTGTGTAGAACACAGGGTGCCAGCGAACCTTTTAATGATGTCAGGTGTAACTTTCTTAAGAGGGGTTATCATACTGGTATTAGTGAGGATGATAGTAATGCTCTTCCATTGGCATTGCATCATCTTTGTAAAATCATGAAAGAAATTCTAGCTACCTTTTATCTGAAAAATTTGCTCCTTCGGTGATGTGGTTATCAGCAATACTGCAAATTTTGTCATGGAATGAGGAGTAGGTCTAATCAGGCACGTGCACCAAGGAAGAAAAATTTTTATGTAGTTGTGTAATTATGAACAATGTGGTAACATTAGCACAGTGAAGAGAGCATAAACATCCTTCAATTTGGTGTTTCTTAGCTTTTGTATGTAAATCTGCAGCCTTCAACAGTTTTAAATACAGTTTGTGTGTATTATAGGTAAAATAAAAGTAGGAATGTGGGATTGTGTTAAAATAGTCAGCAGGCTTTTCAAGCCCATTTTCTTTCAGTGTTAACACTGCTGCCTTGAGTGGGTTGGAAAACTGTATGAATAACATAATTAAATGTTGTATAAATAACAATATACATTATGTTGTCATATCACCATAGTGGATATATAAACTTTTTTCTTATCATTCTGTTATCTGTAATCTCTCACTAGCAATGAAGATACAGGGTTATGGCTTCATAAACAGACTAACTGTGCTCCTCTGCTCATTTTCCAGGATTTTCTTAGCATGCTGTTGGAAGACATTCCTAAACAAAAAAAGTAAGTAAGAACTGGGATAGAAAAGCCAAGGAAATATGTAGAAATAAGATTTTAATATATGCTAGCCAGAAATAGTGCTAGCCTGAAGATTCCCATTACTACATACACAAAAATTTATGAGACTCACTGTGGTTTCCCTATAGCATGCCTTTAACTTGCATATTAGGTCAGAGCTGATGTCCAGTGTTCACTATGCAATCTGAAGTGCCAGGCATAGCTGCCTGCTCAAACTAACCTGTGATTCTTCTGCCAGCTGCTTTTGGCACATGGCACCCTAGAGCAAGGATGCCAGAACTTTGCTGTGAACCTGGGACACCAGAAAAGATGGATTTTTTTTCAAAAAGTAATCTGGTATCATCCCCTCTCAGTCATACATTGTACTACATGAGGAAAGATGGAAAACATGAATGGAAATCAAGCGTTAATTGCCTGATATGTCCTTCAAAATCCTACTGTGTGTGACTGTGACTGGTTGAAGATGACAGTCTTTAGCAGCACTTTGAGGCTGTCCCTGCTTATATTTTGGTTTGTTCTGTGCTGTTCTAGGCTGTGCTACAAATACAGACTCTTTTGTAGTGGAGCTTTACATGTTGTAGTTTTTAAAAATATTCACTTGAAAAATACAATGTTGAAGGCCAGGATTGCAAAAGTGTTCATAACTCTGTGTGAGTGCTTTGGAGAAAAAAGATGATATTCATAGAGGTCAAATGCATTGAGTCTTTTGGTGAAATTCTGTTCCTAATGGCTGAGGAACAGAGAAGCTAGTTATCATTGAGAAAATACGTTTTGTGGCATCTCGGGTTCAGTTTGTGTGGTTTTACATTCTCCAATGATGTAATGGATAATACTCTCTATATATGATTTGATATCAAAATAGTTTCTAGCCCAAATATAATGATGCATATTTTACGGAACAGATGTGAAAGTGATTTTTTTAATGGTGTGATTATACATTGGCATGTTATAAAAACCTAATGTTCTCCTTCCTTTTAGTTTTTACTTGTGTTTCTCTGAACTCCAAACGCAGTGCAAAATGTTGTTGCATAACCATCCATTTTTCTGCCTAAAAATATACCTAAACTTTCAGTGAGACTAATGCAAAAGAAGCATGGTTTCATTTGTGATGCATCACATTCCAGAATGTATGAAAAAATTTCAGGTATATGGCAATTCATTTTACAGTCGTATATATAGTGTATTTGAACTATCTGTTGCCAAAATTACTTGGCAGATAACAGCAGCAATGCAAAGAATCTTGATATACAGAAGGCCTTAATTTCTTGTCTGCTGGGAAGATATTTTTTCATTCTTGAATGCATTCTGTGGCTAGTACAGAAATACTCACCTGAGGTAAAAGGAAAGTGAGGAAAGATAAAAATCAATTATTTTTAGAGATAGTCTACTGATGAGTGCTTTTTTGCAAAAGGTTTCATATCGGAATGAAGTACATTTCAATATTATTGCAAAAATACTTCATAGCACATAAAACCTCTCAGGCTTGTGGAGTTCTACCAAGTAAAATTTAAATGTTTAAACTACATATGTCAAACTTGACAAATATTAAGCACTCTAATACACTGAAGTTTGTAATGGCGGCTGGTCTTAATAATAAAAAAAAGAAGTAAAGACATATTTGTAGTAGGTAATCAAACCAAATCTTGCCCTCAGCTGTGACAACAGGGGTAAACTATGTAGCTAGTAATAGAACTTGGCTTATGGGAGACTTTTGTAATGAGAACAGGATGAATATTGGCAGAAAACTATCATGAAACAATGGGGAAATTTTCTGTAGTCATTATACTGTAGTAATGCAACTTTAGCTTTCTACTATTGGATGCAGAGACTGGATCTAAAAGATTCTCCCCTCCAAGTACTTAATTCCTTTAGTTTTTATTCAAAAGAGATTTTTTTTTAGTACATTCCTAGTGATGAGTCACTCCAAGATCCAGATGTAACTTTTAATTGATTTTTGCTGCTGCCTTCTGTACTTAGAGAAGCTTTATGCCTACTTTATAGGGCTACTTCACTTCTTTCTCTGATTCCATTATACTGGCATGTTAGCTGCAGGAATCCATGCTGGGAGGCAGGATCCTTCTGTTTCTGCACTGCAGCTGAATACTGACAGCAGATAAGCTGAGCAATACCTTCTGGTCCGTCATAATTTCTTAACTTCCCTTTAAGACTGATTATTTGTCTGAGTGAAGGACTAATGGAAAGAATGACAAACAAATATTGGTCATTGTCCTTATCTGTTTACACAGAGTTTAAAAATACTACATGCACTGGCTAGAGTCTCACATTATCTTGGTCTTCCTGTGGAAAATCTACAATACTTCCTACCTGTAACTGAGGCATTTTATTTACTCATATAATTTGAAACTTCACTACATTGAAACAAACAAACCAAACAAACGAAACATCAAAAAACCCTCTCCTATGTGTCTGTATATCAGAGTGCACTAGATTTGATAAAACAAATTCCAGTGGCTCTATTCTCCCCAAGGTTTACACCCATAGTCTTTGCTGCAAGTTGATCCTTTCCACATCTGCCCAACATGTGAGCTGTGCAAAGAATCAGTGTTTACCCTTGTAACAGAGGGTTTCACCAGTCTTAGAAAAATCAGAGTTACTGCCTGTGCAGCTACTTTATGACTGCAAAATTTTTTTGACCAGTTCTGCTCTTATTTTTATTTAATTTCATTCAATGAAGTAAACAAATCCACTAAGAAGCTATGATTTTAATAATACATGATATACAGCGGAAGGCTTGTGCTAACAGTACAAATAGCTCTAGACAGCAGATGTAACATAGGTTATTTTGTGGAGATTTTTTTCTCACACTATAGGTTTAGTTTCTGGGGATGGGGGAAGAAAGGGATTAACCGACATGGTGAGGCTGTCTTTCTTATCCCTTGGTAAGACAAATTAAATGTGCAACTAAGGGAATTTTCCCCAGCAGCATTAGACCACTAAGCTGTATTGGGTTAAATTCATGCAATAACAAATAACAAAAATGTTTATCCTGCTTATGCTTATGCTTATCCAGTTTTAAGATAGTTCTGTATACACCGTTTTTAGTTACCAGACAGAAATAAGAAATCAAGACCATCATCTTCTTCTGGGGAAAGTAAATGGACTGACTGTTTGGAAATATTTCTCTTTATCAATATTCCCTGTCAAAGGGCTCAGCTAATCTGACACAAGATTAGACACCAATTTTTAGAGCACGGTGATAAGATGAAGATAATTATAGTCTGAGGGATTGCCAGTCAAATATTCTAAATTTAATAAATTTGCACAAATAACAAGGAACAAGTCTGGATGTTTAGTCTTTTATTTTAATGTAGAACACTACACAAGCATCACATATATGTTCAGTTTTCTGTAGAAAATTGATTTATATCATGATCTAACTCACACAGTGGTAATTTCCTGAAAATTCAGAATCCTGGCTATGTAGAAATGCTCGTTCTTGACTACTGTGATTATTTAAACCATATGATCAGTTAAAATTGTTTATTGGGTTGTTTGCCTGCCTGATTCAGACCTTGGAAATGGCTGTTCTTTTCATGAATGCTTTGTTGGTTGAGTCTGCATGACACATGTGAAAGTTAGTGCAAGCAATAGAATGAGTCTTCACAGACATTACCATGCACAGGACCATATACATTTGTTCTGATTCTCAGAATATATATATTCATCGACGGCTTACTCAACTTCCTTTTTTCAGTACTTGCATGTGTGATTTTTTTAAATTTTTTTTTTATTTATTTATATTTATTTGGCTTCCCTGCAATAAGTCTTCCACCAGAGTTGAAGTAAATACCACAGAAGCTGCCTACAAAAATAAAAGTGCAAATACAGTTTCTGAATTTACAAATACTTACGTGCGTGGTTCAGTCTCACACAGCTTCATCCTGACAAACTATTTCCTTTTGTTGAAGCTCCAGACTATTCTGTGATTTCACTGTGAATGTATCAGAATATAAAGAAAGTGCAGAAAGGACAAAACTAAAGTATATTAGACACTTAGTAACTTTGAGAATTAATATCCATCAGTGCTTTTTAAAACCCCAAAGTTTATCCATGTAACAAGAAGTAGAACACCCATTCATACTTTACATGCTTCATAAATGTCATTTACTACATAACACTTTCTCTGTCAATCCTTATAAGCATTGAATTTGTGATTTGAGTTTTAAGTACACAAAACCTGATCTACATTTAATTTGCTCATAAGGCCTCTGAGGGTTTTATTCATTAAAGAGCCTAAGAATGTTGTACCACTTCAGTATAACCAGTACTTGATTTTGGAGAGTTTGCCTAGCATCTAAAGGGTTATTTTTCACATTTAAAAAAGGGTATTTTTTGCATATCTTCTTTTTTCTTTTTTTTTTTTTTTAAGGTCTGGGTTAACGGTAGAAAGTATCTTCCAGAACTGGCTTGATACTTCTGGAATACCAAAGGTAAATATAAAATTCCAGGTCACAGTTCCTTCTGGAGTCTTGATTTTCTCATTATATTATATGGTTTTAAAATCACTGCCTGAACTTATAACAGGTATGATATTAAATAAACAGTTTTGATGATGACTACTTTTCCACACCTTTGTACGGCTTTAGCTTTTACCAACTGCAGGTTTTTTCTTCTCCATTTGTCTCAACAAACCTGCCAAAGGGCAAATCTTACAAAATTTATCCTATAAATTAATATTATAGTCATATGAAAGTATACTTCACAGTATAATTATAGAGTCTACAAAATGTAAGGAGCATTGTTCACAGTTGTTGCAATATGAATTACTTGAAAACATTACTCACAGCAGTATTTAAATGTTAAATTATTTGTACTTTGATAACTTGTGAATTTTATGACTTGCTTATAAATCTGCTGCATAGATAACATCTATTATTGGTGTTCCAGCATTGAGAATGAGCTTTGTTTTCTTCCTTTAATACTAAAAGATTTTATATTAATATTTTAAATTCTGTGAACTGAAAAAGCTTAGTTGTGTCTGCGCTATATGAAGTCCTTGATTATTCATTTTGAACCAAAACTGGGATACCAAATGATTTTTACATTAATCTTTATGTTAATCTTCGTAAACCCCAATTTTATACAAAGAAATTTTTCAGCATATGCTCGGGACTCCATTTCTAACTGATTTCCCCTGAGCAGGCATCCCCTAGGTTTCTTGAGATTTATCCTGCCTAGTGCTTGGATTTGTTTCCACTTGCATTAGTATCTTAAAAAGACCCCACCAACTTTTAAAAGCTATAATGTTAAGTTCTGGTTTCCATGTGCAAAATGCAGAGGCTTAGGCAGCATGATTGAGTGAGCGTGTTTGCAGGTAGAACTGACAAAATCACGAGAGCTCTGACAGTGCTCAGAGAACCTGGTCTGTACCCAGACACTGTGGTTGGGCTCTTCCCTTGACGACTTGAGAGATGTGCATGTTCACTGATCCCCGTATGCTGTAGAAGGCTTTTGGGAAAGATGTACCCCAAGATCAAAATGTTTCGAGACTATTTGAATATGCTCTAAAATCCAGGCAGAGGTTGTTTTTTGGTGTAATGTTGTTGAAAATAAAATTAACTTTAATTGGAAGGGAGGAAAGGAAGGGACAGTTTCATCATACATCTTGATGCTCAGTCATTTTCTAGAAGAGGACCTTGATTTTAATTCTATGTTCAACCAAGGTTTTGTTTTTTGTGAAAAAACTGCACACATTGTCCAAATGCCAATTCAAGTATATGGGGGAGTATGTTGATGTTGCATAGCTGTAAGAGGCTGATCTGGCTCCTGAAATATAAGAGTTTTCTTGCATTTTATCTACATATATCTTTTTGAGCATGTGCTTTATTAATGTCTGACAATCAACTTAAAATCACAAATTAGGAAGATAGGAGCAGACTAAAGAACTGGAAATTATTTTCACTGATGTACAGACTAAACTCTTTTTTTCCTGAGTACCATAAGTTGCTCAGATAAATAGTGAGTTTCATTATACCCTGCAAGTATTTGTTACTTGTGTAAACAAAATATGTATCAAAAATATTTCCCCACCCAGCAGGTTTGTAAGTTGATTTAAATTTTCTTTAACGACTACAGAGATTTCTCTGATAATTTAGATGTTCTGTATAAAAAATGTCAACAGGAATTTTTCTAATTTAGTATTCTACTTCTGAGCATGCTGATGCTGACCTCCTCTCTCTTTCTCTCTCTCTCCCCCCCAATAATATTGTTGATCGTAAAATTATAAATATTTTGGGTTGAAAGCAACATTAAAGATCATGTAGTTCCAACCCCCCTGCCATGGACAGGGACACCTTCCACTAGACCAGGTTGCTCAGACCCCCGTGGAACCTGGCCTTGAATATTTCCAGGGATGGAGCATATGGAGAATACACAGCTTTTCTGGGAAACCTGTTCCAGTGCCTCACTACTCTCACAGTAAAGAAATTCCTCCTCATATCTGACCTAAACCTACTGTCTCAGTTTGAATCCATTCCCCCTTGTCTTGTCATTACATACTCTGTAAAATGTCTCTTACCATTTTTCCTGTAGGCTCCTTTCAGATACTGGAAGGCTGCAGTTAGGTCACCCTTTCTCTTTTTCAGGCAGAACACACCCAACTCTCTCAGCCTTTCTTTGTGCTCCATCCCTCTGGTCATCTTGGTGTCCCTCCTCTGGACTCCAGCAGCTCCATGTCCTTCTTGTGCTGAGACCCCAGAGCTGGGTGCAGGGTTCCAGCTGGGCTCTCACCAGAGCAGAGCAGAGGGGCAGAATCCCCTCCCTCCCCTGCTGCCCACACGGCTTTACGTTTGGCTTTCTGGGCTGGGATTGTCCATGGCTGGGTCATGTCCAGCTTTTCATTCCCCAGCACCCCCAAATCCTTCTCCCCAGGCTGCTCTCCATCTGCTCATCCCCAGCCTGTGCTGGTACCCGGGGTTGCCTCAACCCAGGTGCAGCACCTTGCTCTTGGTCTTGTTAAATTGAATGAGATTCCCATGGGCCCAGTTCTTGAGCTTGTCCAGGTGCCTCTGGATGGCATCCCATCCTTCAGGTGTTACAACAGCACCATTCAGCTTGGTGTCTTCTAAGAATTTGCTGAGGGTGCACTTGATCCTAATGTCTATGTCATTAATGAGGATATTAAATAACACTTGTCCCAGTACTCACCCCTGAGGGACCCCACTTGTCATTGATCTCCGTTTAGACTCTGAGCCATTGACCACTACTCTCTGGATGCAATTGGCCAATCACCTTCTTATCCATCTAATAGTCCACTCATCAATTCCCTCCCTCTCTAATTTAGAGAGAAGGATGTTGTGTCATAGGCTTTACAGAAGTCCAGATAAATGACATCTGTAGCCTTTCCCTTGTCCCTTGATGGAATCATTCCATCAGAGAAGGCCACTGATTTGGTGAGGCAGGACTTGCCCTTGGTGAGGTCCTACTGAATGTCTCAAATCACCTCTCTGTCCCCCATGATCTTCCCAGGCAGAGAGGTGATGATGATGACAAGTTGGTAGTTCCCAGGATCCTCTTTTTTGCCTTTTAAAGCTGATTTATACTTATTATCTTCATCACTTTTCAGGGTCTTATGGGAAGCAACTTCCACTTTATTGAAAGAATTGGAGTTGTCATTCAGTGAATAGGAAACCTTGTTTCCTTTGTGCTTTATTAAATCATTAAAGGAGCATTTATTCCTGAAATTCAGACTGTAGAAGTTGCTTAGTAGCTCTCAATATGTTAGTATCTATAGTGTAAGTATGACTATAATTACTGACTACAGAACTGTAAATACTGTAGATCTTATGTGGTTTATAGGGCCTGATACAGAAATCCCCCTTAAAAGTATTTAGATTATTTCTGCAAACTAATGACCTGGCTAATTTGATGAATCTATATCACAACTTACACACAGATGAACTACCTGCATTATAAATAGCAGTCCAGGAATGGCACAGAATTTAGTTTATGGGTGAGTGAGCTTGGGTGTGTTCACAGGAAGGTTTCTGTCAGCTCCTTTGGGCACAATCATACAACAGAGCCAGTCAGTCAGTGTGAGCAGGATTAGATATAAAGTAGCCACTACAACTTCTTTCAGTACTAGAGCAACTGAAAAGCTGCTGGTGGATATCTGCTTCAACGATGTCCCAAAGGCACAGAAGCAGCAGCCTGCACCCTATACACAAGATCCAACAACTTTCTGCTTATCACCCTTTTTTTACTGATTCTGGAGTCCTATAGCACAACAGTTAAAGTTACTCTTAATACTGCAGCCCTTACTATGAGAAATTACCAAGCATGTAAAGATTTTAAATTACAAATACTAAGACTTCACTGCATTTGCAGAGGAAATCTCCTTACTGGAGATACTATACTTGGTAATGGAATTGGGAAATGTACATCATGCTGTATTTAAGTCCCAACATAATTCCTCTGTATCTTTCTCATGTAAGAATTTTTGACTTTAATACTTGCTGAGGTGTTTCTGTGTTTTTTATTTCCTTGTTTTGGTGGATTTTGGACAGGAAATTCATGTCATTCAAAGAAAATTCACCTCAAGGGGTTCATTTACGGCATTAGCTATCAAGGTGATTTCAAGAATTTTCTTCTGTGTTTCTATTCAAATCTACCCCTGTATGCAACTAGTACTCTTTAAAATTCAGTGACCAAATGGTCACTTAAAACCAGAGTTCTTAGCCACCCCTTAGCTCATTGTCTTCACAACAGTGTCTAGCTTAAGGACTCTCTAAGGGTACAAAAAAGTATGCAAAAGGCGTGTAAGGGTAAATACTTGGCACTCCCCAGACTGTTGAAGCAATTTTACAATCTTCCTTGCAGTACAGGAATCTTGTATTCTTTACATTTTGTATTCTTCATGGTCATAAGTCATGTCATCTATCTAACTGAAGGTCCTGTACTCCTTTACCTGTGCTTTGTTACATTTGCCATTCCAAGCTCTGTCTCCAAGTCTGTCCAGGGAACTGCAGAGATATAGATATAGATAATACAGCTATAGCAATATAGATGTAGATAGATATAGATATAGATATAGATATAGATGATATAGATATAGATGATATAGATATAGATATAGGTATAGATATAGATATAGATATAGATATAGAATATAGATATAGATATAGATATAGATATAGATATAGATATAGATATAGATATAGATATAGATATAGATACCCCTTTATACTCGCAGCTTAAAACTATTGAAACTTTAATATTTGTCAATTTCTATTACTGTTTCAGTTTTGGAAAAGTTATCTGGTCTTTTCAAGATACTGGGCTAGTTTCCAGGCTCAGGTATATACCAGCAGTAATCAAGAATAACTTGATTTAAGGGAGTCATACAAGTAAAATCAGAAGTTGGCTTGCTGCCATGCAAAAAAAAATCCTGCATGCCAGCTAACATTTCCAATTTTGCTATTTTGTAAAGTATTAAAGATTAATGCTGTGGGGAAAAAAGGTGTGGTTATAACCTGACCAATTCTTTCTTACATGGAAGAGTGCCACTGCACAATGGTTGATTTCAGGCTGGCTAAGCAGTGTTTTCTCACACACAAAACAATAAGGAATATAAAAGACGAAAAGAAAGCATTTCTCAAATACAAGCTTTCATGAGGTTTTTTCCTGGGAACACATCGCAGTGGTGTTAAATAAGGTGAAGCACATTGTGTGGTTGAAAATACCTTTTATCAAATCATGTAACCTTCAGTATGTACTTCTGTCTCAGCAGTGACTCACTGGGACATTGTAGCAACTCTTCATCATGTGCAAATAGTAGTGAGGTAATACCACTAATTTTAGGCAATGAGTTACACTGGCAGGGAGTAGAATCAGAAGAACTAAATAGCTTTACAACTGGAAAACACCTATGAAATCACTGCAGTCATTTCATACCTGTTCAGGGTGATTTGTTTTCTTAAGTACAGTTCTATTGTTTCCTTCAGTATATGCAGTGTTTAATTAGAATTTAAGGCTAAAAGGCTATATGCTTCTTTAGGAAGATTTTCTCAGCTCTGCACAAACTTGTCTTTGTCTTATATTGCCCATTTACTATTACCTGGCGGTTTTTAAAATTCCACAGTAGGTAATTAACCTTTTTAAAATAAGCCTAAAATCCTCCCCCCTTTTTGAACTCTGTTGTACACTGTTTGACAAATACATCAATAAATATTAGGTAGTTTCTGCATTGCATAAACTTCTAAATGTATTTCTTTAACTCATTCCAGTTTTCATCACTTTTTCTTTTGCTTTTGAAATGGTACATGCTATTATTTACTGGTGAATTTCCTAACTTGATTCTTTCTTGCCTCTGTATTTCATTTGGTATCTTGTATAATGAAAATCATCTTCTCCACATTCACTCTCTAGTTCAAAAAGAATAGTGGGGGGGAAGGAAAATAAGAAGAGTGATTGGCCTCTTTCTTTATGAATTTTAGTTTCTTACACTGTAACCTACAAGTCTCAGTATCACAGAATGAGTCACATTAAAAGGGACCACAGGGGTCACCTGTTCCAACCTCCCTAACCAAGCAGGGTCATCCTAGAGCACATTCCACAGGATTGCATCCAGGCGGTTCTTGAATATCTCCAGTGAAATATTCAAGGGATATTGTGAGTGAGACTCCACAATCTTTCTGGACAGCCTGTTGCAGTGTTTGGTCACCCACACAGTAAATTTCTTCCTTGTGTTCAGGTGGAACTTCCGTGCATCATTTTCTGCCCACTGCCTCTTCTGCTATTGCTCAGCACCACCAAGGAGAACCTAGATCCATCCTCTTGGCACCCTCCTTCAGATACTCACAGACATTGATGAGGTCCTCTCTGTGTCATCTCTGCTCAAGGCTGAACAGGCCCAGCTCCCTCAGCCTTTCTTAAGTGAGATGTTCCAGTTCCCTACTCACCTTCATAGCACTCCTCTGAACCCCCTCCAGGGGCTCCATGCCTTTCTTGTCCTGAGGAGCCCAGGACTGGACACAGCACTCCAGATCTGCCTCACCTGGGCTGAGTAGTGGGGTAGGATCACCTCCCCTGACCTGCTGGCAATGCTTTTCCTAATGCACCCTAAAACACCATTGGCCTTCACGGCCACAAGGGCACACGGCTGGCTCATGGACAGCTTGCTGTCCACCAGGACCCCAAGTACTTTTCTGCAGAGCTGCTTTCCAGTAGGTTGATCTGAGGTTATTCCTTGAATTTGCAGACCCTAAATTTGCCTTTACTGACTTTCAGATGGTTTATCTCTGCTCATTTCTCCACCCCATCAAGGCCCTTCTGAAAGGCTACACAGCCCTCTGGGGTATTGGCCACTGTTCTCAGCTTTGTGCTGTCAGTGATCTGCTGAGGATGCCTTGTCTGAGTTGCTGCTGAACAAGCTGAACAGCACTGGGCCCAATATTGACCCTTGGGCGACACCCCAAGTGACAGGCTCCCAGCTAGACTCTGTGACAACAAACACAACCCTCTGGGATCTGCCATTCAGCCAATTCTCAGTCCACCTCACCGTCCACTCATGTAGTCTTTGTGAGCTTGCTGGCAAGGTTATTATGGCAGATGGTGTCTAAAGCCTTGCTGAAGTCCAGTTAGACAACATCCCCTGCTCTTCCCTCATCCATCCAGGTAGTTAGTTGCCCCATCATAGAAAGAAATCAGGTTGCTTAGGCATGAGTTACCTTATGTCATGTGATAAAACAGCTTCCAGTTTTAGGATAAACACCTCAAACATCACCTCACAATTACAAAAATTTGAAAGAGGTGATAGCACTGTTGTATCCTTCTCCGAGTCCCTTTTGTTATTTTAACCTCCCATTATAGTTTAATTCTCTTCCACTATTCCACCTTAAACAGTATTTCCTGATTAAGGCTGGAGTTGCCAACAGGTATGTCAGAGTATGTACAGCTCTTAGTGTATCTTGCGAGACTACTGCACCATGTTTTCTAATCTTGAATGAACACTGGAGTACAACTTCCAGCAGTTACAGCAGTAAAAATTTTGCCTTTTTTTTTAATAAGTTTTTTTTTTTTTTTTGCCAATTCTTTTCTCCTATCTGCACTGCATTTTGTGGCTGTGATAAAGCAGTAGTTTAATATCCATATACTAATGAACTCATTTGTAAATCATCAGCAAGTCTAGAAATACACAAAGGGACCAAAAGAAATCTTCTGGTGGTGAATATTAATTTATTAATAGTATTTCTAGTTTTGTTTGTAAATTTATATGGTCTAGTGGAATGTGCCCCTACCCATGGTAGATGAGTTAGGACAATATAGTCTTTAAGGTCCCTTTCAATCCACACCATTCTGTGATTCCATTATTGTCCTATTTGAAGAAGAAATGGATTGCAAAGGAAAATCATAGCAAAATTATTTAAAAATTTGATCTGAAATGTAATTTTTGAAGCATTCTAAATCAATGCAAGTAGAGTATTTTCTGTAGTTTTATAAATTTTAGGAGGATGTTACAGCAGCAGTTCAAGTACTTAATATGATTTCTGCTAAAGCAACATGCTGTTAAGAAGGGTCCTGGCTCTTGCCTCAGTTATAAGCTTTATAGATTTCCTGTTTCCTTTTACTAAGACAAAAGTACAGGTGAAGGGAGAGCTCTACGGGAAAATGCTTCACAGGGTAGACGTTATGGCCAAAAACTAACAAACCAACCACACTGAAATATTTTTTAAAAGAATACTCTTACTATACTCTTGGATTATCTTTAGCAGTTGCTCATCCAGGTTTTACAGAGAATACCCAAACATTTTTCTGGCATTAAAATCACTCTTACTGGATGTAAATGGAAGCTAAAGCTATGGATTGTTAACACTTGCTATTTCTTGTTATTGTTAGTTATGTTTTATCTTGCCACTTTTCTTTCTGGATGCACATAATAACTACATATTTGTAGGTGGCAACATTGGAACCAAGTACATAAGTGAAATGCTCATTTTTTGCTGAGATACAGTAAATGAGTATGTATTGGCAGTGAGAATGATCTGTTAAGTACAAAAATCTCATTCAAACATAAATGATCTGGAGAAAAATCAGGAAAGGGGTATAATTTTCTTCTGTACTTAATAGAGTTCAGTAGAGAATCTGTTAGAATTAGTTTCCAAACTGCTGTTAAATATTAGTCCCAAGACCACAATATTACTGTTTAAATACTGAAGTTTGAGGCTTACTCCTTGATTAGTGTTCTATCTGAAGATAAAGATTTTTATGTATATTTTACTATGAGTGCAGAGAATATAACCAATTCAACTGATAGTTGAATTCTGTTTGAGAAATAATCTGGAGAAAGCATAGCAGCTACCTTAAGATATATACTAATTCTTGTACATGGAAACCACACTTTGAATAATAGCCACTTCCCCACAAGAAAATTTGCTTGTTTGCTTTTCCTTTTTTTTATGTTAGCAACGTTGCAGATTGGAAGATGAAATGATCTTTCCAAAGTTCTTAAAGATTTAATTGAGTATCAGTCAACAATATAAATCATTTAATGTCTTCTGTAATGACAAGGACAATAAGAAAATTTTTGAATATGAATCACCAATGCTGAGGTTTTTTCTGAAATTATCAGTTGTACTGACAACATTCCATCTCATTTTCTTAGAAGAAGGGATTTAGGAAAATATAAAAATATTATCAAATTATGCATATGGTACTACAGCATGCATAAAAGTCAGATGAATCATGAAGATAAACAAATCAAGAGAGACTTTATGTTCTTGACTCTTTGAAAAATGCTTTAGATAAAGACTATCCACCTGAAAGTTCTTGTAGATAGATCATAGTATATAGAGAATTTGGTATTTCGTTTGTAGTAAGCTATCAAAAAAGTTTTAAGGTCAGTTATTATTTAAATAGATTCTCTGTTGATCTAAAGAAGATTGTTGGCATAAAATGGCCTTGTAATTTACTAAGCCATTCCATACACACAATAGTGGTGTATTTTAGTTTCTAGAACAGTTCAAAAAGTTTAAGAAAATAGCTTATAGTGAAGAAAACCTCCATCATTAAAGGTCAGTAAAGACCCAAATTTATTACAGAGCTCTTCAAATTCAGGCATGGTTTAGTCTTATTATAATTTCAGAAGGTTTGATATAGGTTTCTTCTGCATTGCATATGTTTGCTGATTTAGAGAAAACCAAAGACATTTGAGATCTGTGTGATATTGTCACACAGTATTGCGCAATCACATTCTAAAACTGGGTAACATACTGCCTTAGGCGAGATGCTCATGTAGCATTGAGTAACTTGTGTCTAGGCTGAATGTAGATAGTAATTTTTTAAATTTAGATTTGAAAGCATTGGCCATAACATTTTAGTGCCTCTGTTGTTCTAATTTCTAAAAATGGAGTTTAAAACAGAGTTTTAGGAGTCTCCATTAATTGAATAATTAAGAAAAAAATGCTTTTGAGATGCTCAGCTGGAACCATGAGTCTACATTAAGGATGCAAAGGATGTTTTACCGGTTTTAGTTTAATGACCTACTGAAACACTAGCCTGCCTCTCCAGTTAAAAGTCAGATTTTCACAAGTGTCCTTCTGTTTTTCTTCAGACTACCTTTCAGTGTCATGCCACTCAGAGGTAAAGTACTTGTAGTGGTATAGTAAATCTACACACGTTTAAGAAGTTGAAGTGCATTTGAAACAAATGTCTAATTTCTGAAATAATTGTGGACTGGATTCCGTGTGTTTGTTCATTAGAATCTCTCTTAAGTTTAATAAATCTCAAGCAGTCATTTTCATTCCCTTTTCCTATTAACTGCACTGCTGAACACAAAAGCTGTGTTATGTGCAGAATGCCTGAGCTTGTCTGTTCTAGAAAGGAGTTATGTTTGGTATCTAGAGAACAATAACAGTTTACTGCCTGACTGATCAATGCTGGATCAAGTTCACATTCCCAAGCTCCCACTCTCCCACCTACGTACACAGGAGATGGAAATATAGCAAACAGAGGGAGGACAGGCCCTCTTTTACACAGAAATGTTGAACTTAGACTTGCCTAATAAGGACACAGCTGGGCTTGCATAGCAATAAATATAGGTTTTAATCATTGCTTGTAAAAACATCCGAAGAAAAGCACAGAAGTTAGCACCAATTAATTTTTAGCCTGCTCATTTTTTTCTTTACTCAATGGAAACAAACCATAAAGTTTTAAAATATTTTTCATGTTACATTGCCAGAAAACTTTTCTGTATTAGTGTATAATTAGGAAAGAGTAGCCTTTGAGATATCTGAAACCTCTCCAGTTTTAAGTTCCTTGTAAGTAATTTTAGTGAATTGGAACCAGAATATGAAATAACAAGAAGTAAAATGTTACTCTAGGAAACAATATTTGATATCTTTTTAATTCAGAGAGATAAAGAATTGGGCCTGAAACTGAGGTAAAAATCTTATGTGACAGGAACAAGTTGCTATATACCCTCCAGAGTGGTCTATGGTTTTTAAAAGAATACAAATTATAGCGCCGGGAAATTTTCCCTAGGCTTTTTAAACAAATTTGTTTGTGACTGGAAGCAGTGAATACCTGGGGAAGATGTACTGCAACATATACTCTGTATCTGAAATCCATGCAGCCCTCTGTGTGCTGACCTAAAAAACTGTGAACTGTGGATTCATGTGTAGTGATCCAGTCAGAAACTCAGAGTGATCCTGAGGGTTCAAATGCTTCTGCTGTATTTCCAGCTGGCTAGAATTGTTGATGGAAGTTCTTGCTTTTGAGCCCTATGCTTTTTTTCAGACACTCTGCAGAAATGCTGAGCTACTGAATGCTTCTTTAGAGCAGATGGTAACTAAATTTGTGTAATAGTCTTCATTCCATCTCCATCAGTTCATAATCTTCCACACAAGTCAACAGGAACAATATTGAGGTATTTTCCAGTTCATGGTACCTTCCTTATCTCCTTTTGACTTAATAGTGTTTTAGTCAGACTGAAGACACAGATGTTGATCACCTTCTCTTTAATCATGGAAAATAAGTTATTTTTCTAAAATTTATTCCATCTCCATAAAGAATGAATGCTTTATCTATTCTATCTACTCCCTTCTAAGGTCAAAGAGGAATTTAAATGCTGAAATGAGGACGTCTGGAGAAAGATAGGTTTGAAAAGTCAATTGGGTGACAAAGCTAGTATATGTCATGCTTCAGTTTATGATTAATTGTCATTAACATATAGGTTAGCAGTATATCATGGCCAGAGGGCTAGAGAACTTTTGTTTTACAATATGTTTCATTAGTAAAACTGTCAGAAGTCTTTTTGATTGCTTCAATGGATCACTAAAACTCAAATTTCAATACCTCTGGAAGGTGTATTTTATTTTTTCAAGAAGAAATTCAACAAACAAGTGACGTTCTAGCAAGTAACATCTGGGCCTTAGCCACACACTCTCCCAGCTACTGCAAAAAAATCAACTCTGTCTTGGCTGAAACCAGAACATTATCCACCCATTATTCTTTACCATTTATATCATGCCCAGATCCTACACCTTCCAACTATATACATATACACAAGAACAGGTATCATTTCTGTAGTCAAGGGTCATCCCTCCAAGTTGTAATTGAGATATTTTAGTCCATAACTGAGGGTTCTGTCCATCCTAGACGTCCTCCAGGGCAGGAGGGTTGGTGTACTGTAGGGTTGCAGTCAGCATCAGGAGCTCATGACTGCTGGAGCAGCCCATACTCATTGTTCCTGGTAGCTCTGGCATACACTGGCAGTGTCATTCAGCAACCAATGTTATACAATTCAACATTACAGACTCTTTTCATCCCCTTGAGATCAAATCCCCTTGAGGTACACATCACATTTCCTGGTCCTGCTGCATCACCCACCAAATGCACTCAGGTCCTTGAGCAAAAATAATCCCAAGAATGGGTTTGCCTTTACTTGAGGCAGGACTAATCAAAACTGTATTCCCTAAAACTTTCTTGTATGCATTATGGAGACTTTATCCCCTTCTACAGTACATGGGGGTTTTGATTGGGCAGGGACAGCTCTACTGGTAGAGCCTGGGGTGTTAACTAAACCAGGCAGCCTTAGCTAAATGTAGAGCCCAGTGTCTGAATGAACACCACCCATTGCTTTCAATGTGGTTTTTAACAGTCCATTGTCCTGTTCAATCTTCCCAGAGGCTGGTGAGTGATAGGGAATATGATACAGCCACTTAATGCTGTGTTCCCTGGCCTGGTAGTCCAGGAGGTTGTTTTGGAAATGAATCCTGTTGTCTGCCCCAGTTCTCTCATGGGTGCCAGGTGAGCACAGGACTTGCTTTCCAAGGCCCAGGATGGTGTTCCAGTCAGTGGTGTGAGGCATGGGAGATTTCTCCAGCCATCCAGTGGTTGTTTACAAGAGCATGTAGCACTTGCCTTGGCAGGGCTGCAGGAGTGTGAGATAACTTATCTGCCAGGCCTCCCCTTATTTCTACTTTGACCATTGTCTACCACACCACAGAGGCATTACTTGGCCTGCTTGATCCCAGCACACGTTTCACAGTTATGGATAACCTGGGATACAGAGTCCATGGGTAAGTCCATCCCTCGACCACAAGCCCATCTGGGTGTTGCACCTCTTCCCTGATGACTGGACGTGCCATGGGCCCTCCAAGTCAGAAACAATTCACTCTTATGTTGCCAGTCCAGATCCTCCAGAGACATTTTAATCCTGGCAGTTCGATCCACCCGTCTGTTGTTGCGATGTTCTTCAGCAGCCCAACTCTTGGGCACATTTGCATCTCGTGATGAACTTTTACAGCCAACTTCACTATCCAGGTAGTGACATCTTGCCACAGTTCAGCAGCCCAGGTGGGTTTGTCTCTGTACTCCCAGTTGGTCTTTTTCCATCATTCCAGCCACCTCCACAGAGCATTTGCCACCATCCTCAGTGCAGAGGTAGAGCACTGGCCACTTCTCTCATTCAGTGATATCTAAAGCCAGCTGGGCAGCTTTCAGCTCTACACCATGCCTTGATCCACCTTGTCACTCAGTAGCTTCTGTGACTCTCTGCATAGGGCTCCATAGAGCTGCTTTCCATTTCTGATGTATCCCTACAATATGGCAGGAACTGTCAGTGAAGAAAATGTATTGATTTCCATTTACAGGGAGCTGGCTATGTAGTGGGAACCTCCTCCTTCTCTGACAATGGTTTGAAATGTTCACCTTCAGACCAGTTCGTGATGACTTGCAGGGTTTCTGGGTGATTTGGATTTTCTATTCGAGCTCACTGTGTGATCAGAGTGATCCACTTACTCCCTATCAGTGCAATGATGTGTGAAGAGTTCTTTCTTTTCGATCATCCAGCATAGTGCTGTAAGTCAGGATGCCAGGAGGAGCTGTGCTTGGGTGTCAATCACTTCTGGACGAGATCAGACCTCTTCATAAACTCTCTCTTTTGCTGTTGGGGTGCAGCAAGCCTTGGATCCTTTGTACCCTCAGCTGCAGAATCCCAGGAGTTGTCCTCAACTCCCCTTGGGTAATTTTTCCAGAGGCCCCAGGAAGGGCCATGCTCCCTTGTCTGCAGTGTTAAAGACTGTCCTGACTGGGCCAGGGATTACCATTCTTCTGTTTCAAGTGGCAGAGAGAGTTTACAACATGACCGTAATCTGAAATACACATCCTCCAAAACCCACAGTGCCTAGGAAAGCCTGTATTTCCTCCTTTCTGGTTGGTAGGGAATAGCTGCTATTTTGTTGACTATACCCACTGGAATCTGACAACGTACAACTTGCCATTTTACTCTTGAAAACTCAATTTCCTGGGCAGGTCCCTTGACCTTATTTTGCTTTATGGCAAAACCAGCCTCTTTGATTGTCTTCTCCCCTTTCTCAAAAACTTGCTCTGCTGTGTTGCCCCATACTGTGATGCCATCACCGTAATGCAAGTGTTCTGGAGCCTCACCCTTTTCCAGTGCAGTCTGGATCAATCCATGGAAACAGTGGGGCTGTGTTTCCACCCCTGGAGCAGTTATTCTAAGTGCACACCTCTCCAGGTGAAAGCAAACTATGGCCTGGCTAAACCTGTGCTGCTAAAGGAATGGAGAAAAGCACATTAGCAGTGTCAAGGGTGGCACCACTTTGCTGCCTTGGACTCCAGTGCATGCTGAAGTTCCAGAACATCCAGCACAGCAGCGCTCAGAGGTGGCGTGGCTTCATTCAAGCCACAGCAGTCCACTGTCAGTTTCCATTCTCCACTGGACTTACACACTGGCCATGTAGGGCTGTTAACGGGTGAGCGAGGCTGGCTGACCACTCCCTGCATCTCCAGCTCACAAATCATCTCATGGATGGGGACCACAGAGTCCCAGCTGCTGCACTTTTGCCAATGGTGCAGTGATGTGGCAGCAATCAGTACCTGTTGTTCTTCGACCCTCAGCAGCCCCACAGCAGAAGGGTCCTCTCAGAGACCAGGCTTTTGAGTCCTTAAATACCCTCTCCTGAGGTTATCTATGACAAGGATCCATGTGGCTTCTGGGCCAGTCACAGTGTGGTGTTTTTGCTATTCATTCCCAGCCAGGCTCACTCCAGTTTCCAGTGCAGTCAGCTGTTGGAATTCCCTTGCCACCCCAGAAATAGAAATTAATTCTACCCCTACATATCTTGATGGAAGCAGGGGACATTGTACTCTGGTGTCAGCTAAAGCTTTATACCCTTGCATGTCTGATGTGCCAAGGCATGAGATCTACACAGTCCAATAGATCTGATTGTCCCTTTCCTCTACCTGGCTGGAGTCAGGGGCCCTCTAGATCTGGTCATGGCACTCATTGCTCATTTCTTGTAAATATAAACTGAGTTCCCTTCAAGAGGACCAGAAGTAACATTGGCCCCTTCTGTTTTCTCTGAGGGAGGACTTGCCCATTGGAAACTGGAGTGGCATTAATCCTTGAAGAATTTCCTGAGGTACCTGTTATCCCTTTCAGCTCATGTACCCGTGCTGTCAGCACAGAGGTGGGTTTTCCATCCCACTTCCTCATGTCTTCTCTGTGGTCATGTGGGTAAAACCATGTTACCTCATGGTGTGTATTCTCTCTCGAGCTGGGAGGTGCTTGCTGCCAACAACAGCGACTCTGTTCCCATACTAGTGAGGCATGGGACATTTCCTCTCTTAACTTGCTTGAGGCATAGTAGTGAGAGCACCTGGTGAAATCAGGAGGGGCATTAAAAAAAAAAGACCATTTTAGCATACCCTGAAAATACTATCATATTCTAGATAATATAATCGAATATGATGCATTAATTATTTCTCTTACATGTTATTTAAGATTATGTAGTAATAAGTAATAAACTTATTATTTAGAGATCCCATGGTCATGTGGTCAGAGATATTTTCTTTATCAGATTATGAATCTGATCATGCAACTAAATATGTGGTTACAGTGACTCATCTGTACCTAGGAGCTTTCTTCACAAAGCAGAGTTGCCAGTGTGGATATGAAGGAAATATTTTTATAACCACTTGGAAAAAAAAAATTCCTGCTGCAATATAGGAACGTCATGTTGCGGTGTACTGAAAGTACATCCTCAAAGTTATTGTTTCAACAGGTTTTTGCCTCTTGGAGGTAGAGACAGGTTCAGGAGGAGCAAGTTTGACTTGAACAGAATTTATCTGGAGGGATGTTACATTGAAAAATACCAGATACAGCATACAAACACAGCAACTCTTACAAGATTTAGATTTATGATATCAATATAAATTAGCATTTTTCCTAAAAAATGGATAATGTCAGAAAAAACTTAATTTTTCATTTCAGTGCATAAAGCTGTATGGATGAAGACTGCAAAAAATCAGTTGGAAAACTTGATGTTCTAATAGGAACACATTCTGGGCTGGATTTCTTTTTCAGTAATTTTTATGTGGTATATACTGTTTCTTGCAATGTGGATGAACCAGCCATCTTGTCATTTTCAGACGCAGCCCACTGCCTCCTTAGTCTCTCTGCAAAGTCTTGGTAGCAATAGTGTTCTAAAATCCTTGCAATTGTTTCCCAGTTAAATGTTTCAAGCCATACTTAATCATCTAGTGAGCTACCAGATAAAATACTTTTCTGTATTTTCATTTTCTGAACCTTTTAACAAAAGATGAGAAACCATATTTTTCCTGCTGAAAGAATTTTCAGGTCACATAGATTATTCTGAGGGCGCATTGTATTCTTAGTTTACGAGGAAGTTAATTTTCTAATTTAAACTACTGTACTTTTCTCCCCCTATAAATTATCATTTTTATTCCCGTTTAAATTATCTTCTTCTGATGTCACAGTGATGATGGCATTTGCCTGAGGAAGTAGTCTGTATCATTCTAGTGAAACTGGTGGGGGAATCTGTATTTTGTTTTCTTTTCAATAGGAATGTGTAGAAAGGTACAAAACTGCAATTTGTATACTGGTGAAGTTAGCTATACCTTGTAAGAGAAAATGACTTCTCTGTGTCGTTGCTGGTGTCCGTGTAGATCTGAATATATAAATATCGAGGTGTATGTGCTGTGAGATTCTAGAAATGAAGGGTTGGAAAATGACTTGACTGCATTAGTTGTCAATTTCTTGTACTTTGCAGGAGCTCTTCTGAAGTTCATTTCCAGTAAAGACTTTTATTCCTACATTTTCTATTTTTTCTTTTTGCCTTCCAGTATCTGAGAACTGTTGGAATGCCAACAAAATTATATTGATTCAGTGTTCACCTTAGGTAAAACTACCTTCTTAGTTTATCGACACTAAGTTTATCAATACTGTTTTTGCATAAGAGTAGCACAGAGGAGCTGAAGTTACAGGTAACCTACGTAAAGGAAAAGTTCATGATTATAATTTTTCACTGAGTTATGAAATACCATTCGTAGCCATCACAGCCAGAACAATTTAAAAACAGGTTTTGTTTCTATGTAAAGTGAAAGAGTGTTTGCTGTAAAAATAGTCATTGTTTTCAAGGCTATGTATGATTCTGCATGTTCATTGTATGCGTGAGTTCTGGTCTGATTTGAATAAGAGCTGGCTCATTGCACAAGTCCAGGATATTTGGTTTGAATTCACCCAATTCATAGAAAACTTGTACCTCCTCCCCCAGTTTTTCAAAGTTCTATTTAATCCTGCTGCTGCAAGAATGAGGGATCCTAACATGTTTTGACATGTATAACTGCTTGCTCCCCATCCTAACTGTTGTATAGGACAGATCTATTAGCAGTCTCTGAAAGATAGTCTTCCCAAGTAAAGAAGGACATGCAAGACGGACTAATCTCTAAATTTCTGTTGTGAAGGGATTCAAGTGTGACAGCCAGTGTCATGTGGACAGCAAATAGGACTGTTGATGGAGGGTAATGCAGTCATTCCCATTTTAAATTGGGTGTGGCATCACCCTTTTATCTGGTGTAAGTAAGCTGTAATGTATGGAGGAATACAGCATGAGATAAAATGTTCTTAAAACGTCTTTCCTCCCCTCCCTTTCTTTGCCTTGTTCTCTGCTCTTTCATGGCTCCCCTTTTCTTTTCCTCTTCCTTCTCTCTCTCTTCCCTGCTCTCTCCCACTCCCAGCAAAAGTTCCTGCTCTGGTTATGAGCTAAATCTTATTGTCACATCAATGAACAGAGATAAGAGTTGACTGATAAAGACACTGCCAATGTGCTGTGACCACCGCTTGTTAGGCCCACCCAATTTCTGCCACTGCTTTTTGTCTTCTGCAGGCTATCTGTATGGGCAAATTGGCTCTTACCTTATACTGCAGTGCTATCATCTTAAGAGTAGGTGAATGTTCAAATTAAGATGTGCACAGCAGTCAGCACCCCAGATATTGGTTCCACAAGGTACATTACCATAAAAAGTCACTAACAATTCCTCTTGAATTTCCTGCACTGCTGTGCAGCTACTAAGAAGAAGACAGGAGCTTCCTCTGAGTTTGAACACACAGTACGTTTGTGTATTTGTGGATTTTCATCCCAAATCAGCCGCAGGTCTGAAAATTAATGTCTCTTGTAACCTTTTTTCCCCCTAGTGTTTTCTGAACATTTGACAGGAAAGGAAGTGCAATTCTTTAAAGGACTTAAAGTATAAATACATTTCATTGTTTCTATGGTCCAGTGTTTCCCATAACTACTTCTGTGGGAATGCACAGTCTAATCTGTTAACTGATCCAAGGAAATACTGTTTAAATAGTTTCATTAATTTGTGTTTGCCAATAACGTAATTTTTTGTTCATTCTCTTTGAACTATGTTCTGTTCTTCTTTCTTCATTTAAATACACTCAGTTCAAGAGTCAATTTGTAGGCACTTTCAGAATTACCATTTAGTAGAAAAAAAATCTATTGTGGCTTTACAAAATAAAAATATGTTGTTGATACTAGTTTCAAGTAGACCTGTTGTAAGTGTGAAATAAACTGCAGTAAGATTTTCTATTGTGATATCTCTGTTTAAAAGTTCTTCTTTGTTTAATGCTTCATAGTGAAGTTGCTTCTATTTAAAGCATTGAGTTTGATCTTGGCTTTGATCTAAAGCTTTTGATCTTGAAAGAAGGATGTTGTAGCAGTAAAACAAAACGGCTAGAAGAAATTTTTTTTTCAAGTGATAAAGGGATACTCTCAAGATTTAATACACACTTATTGGATCTACCTGTATTTACTTAAATCTGCTTACAAAGTATACCTAATTCTATATATTCAGGGTTTGCTTACACACATGCTTTAATGTGCCCTATTCTTTTGCTAGAGCACAGCTTTCTTTTTGAAGCTTTCAGGGAATATAGCAATATATAGTACATGAGTATAAATAATTTTCCAAAGAATATGAATAATTCTTGAAATACTGACAATATTTTAATAACACCATTTTAACAAGTATGATGTGCTCTATGTTTTACTGCCTCTTTTTAAATACAAACACAAAAGCACTTGATAAAATCCTAACTTAGGAATTAATAGTATTTGGATTTTGCATGGTTGACATAATGTAAATATGTTCCAAACATGCTGGAGTTTGAGTAAATACCCTCTTCTGAGAGTGCAAGAATACTTTATGAAGTCCTATGCCTAAATGTAATCATCTGCTTACAGCATCTTCTTGAATAAATAAAGCCTTTAGCTGAAGCCTCGATAAAGGGCTTGCTGTGGGGTGCAGTATACCTACAAAGCTGCTTTGGGTCTTGCTTTTAAGATGCATTTCAGACCCTCCAAGGTAGTTTAGTATTGGATTCTGGAGGCAAGAGCAAGTACCCAGGCCAGTGTTTAAGCAGTTAGTTGGTGACGATGCTTTCTTGAACTATCCCCACTAGGCCATTCGTCTGTCCGTAGAGACCTGTGACAGAGCATGTTTATAAGAAGGTTCATAGGAAAGTAGCTTCCATAGTAAGGGTCTCGGAGAGAGAGCGTATCTCTAACAATGAGGCTGCAAATCGTGACGAGCATGATGCGCTGGTTATGAATGGCCGTCCTGACCGCGACGCTGTCGGAAGGAGCACGGGCTGGCGGCAGCACCGCCAGTGGCCGGGCCGGGCCAGGCCGGGCCGGGCTCCGCACCTGTGGGCCGAGCCGAGCCCAGCCCAGCCCGGCCCGGCCCAGCCCAGCCCAGCCCACGGCCGGCCCGCTGGGTCTGTCTCAGGCGCGGTGCCCCGGCCGGGCCGCCCCGCAGCCAGCGGGCCCTGACGTCTTTAAGGCAGGCTCCTCCTCTCCGCGGGGCTCCGGGGGCCGGGGCGCGGGGGCGGGGGACCCTGCGGAGGTGTTTCATTTCCTACCGAGGGCTGCGGTACGCCGCTGCCGAGCCCGGGAACGGCGGCGTAGCGTGGGACGGAATGGGACGAGGCGGAAAGGAGCGGGCGCGGCTCGGGGGGCTCGGACCTGTCTTCCCCCGCGCCTGCCGGCTCGGGGCCCCGGGGAGCGGAGCGCATCGCGGACCCTCCGCGGGCAATCCCGCCTTACCGTGCCTTTTCTCCCCCGTGTAGCCTCTGCTGGAGGAGGGAGAGACGTGGAAGGAGTGTCAGCTCGTCCAGCAAGTGAGCGGCGAGGTGAGGAGGAAACCTTTCGCAGCTGTTCGGTTGCACCCGCTCCTTCCCCTTGCCGATCTGCTCGTGGAGTTTTCTACCTGATACACCATCCCCACCCTGCCACGCTTTTGCTTTAGAAAAGAATTGCTTTCGTATTAAGAATAAAAATATTTGTATGGGGGAAAAAAAACCCCACACCAACTGTTACTACTTAATCAAATAGTAATAACCACGCCGTCCAAATTTGGCGTTGGTAGTCTGGAACAATGTTCGAGTGGTGGCTGGAAATCTCTTACTTGAAATAGAAGGTGTAAGGGATAAAGCACAGAGGTTTTCCACAGGAGTTTCTCACACTGCAATGCTAACTTCCGATTTGGCAACTTGGTCTGACATCAAAATGTTCTTTGTGCAAAACCCCTTAAACCAAAAGCTCTGAGATGAAGAACATCACCTCACACTTTGATCATGTAAAAGTAATAACCAGATTACCTCTGACCACATCACTTTAGAGGAAAAATGTTTTGTCCTTTCCAATGAAACAATGAAAAAAGTTGTCTTGAGTATCTTTATAGCTTTTTAACTACAGTCAGGTTGCGTCTTCTGCCTAAAAGAGCACCATGATTTTGAACTCCAGGTCACAAAATGGATTCAGGCAAACCGGAGGATCAGAAAAAGCAGCAAAAAGAAAATGAAGCTGGATGAAGTTGTTTTCCAGCAGGTAAGCGATGTCAGTTTGTGTAATGGCACGAAGGGCAGAAGATAGAAAATGCTTTCTGATTTTGCTTAAGAAATACGCTTATTTTTTAAACTTGGTAGAGGTGTTACTTGTCTTCTACAAGATGATAGTGAATGGGTGTTACAGATAAAGTTTCAGAGTTGCTAGTTTGTTACAATGGCAAGAAATTAATAACCTTTTTAGGTATCTGTGTTCAGGAGACAGAGTTTTCGTGTGTTTGTATTTAACTGGGACATTCTCAGGAAGAAAGAGAAGGGTGCTTTCATCAGAGAAATACAGCACTTGAGAGCTTTTGACAGGACCTGAAGCATTATTTTCAGATACTGGTAGGTGAGAGACAGTTTTCATGGTAGATACGATACTGGGACAATAATAGATGTGATGTGCATGTTGAAACAAAATATTTGGGCTATGTTGTTCGCTCTTCATTCAGAGGGTGAGTTTGCAAATCACCTATTTGTATAGATTTCAGTTAATGAAAAGGTGATGATTATTTCAAAAATTACTACAGAGGATTTTGGAACCTGAATGCAATGAAATTTAAACTGTTTTTAAACGACTGAGTTTTGATTAATATGTTGTGAAAGACCTGTCCTGTAAGGTTGAGTTGGCCATTTAATTTGCAATATAGGGAGGTAAGTAGCTAACGGATACTGAACTGCTGTTTTCTGTCCCTTGTGGGGAAAAAGGAAGGTAAATAAAGATGCACTTCCAAATGCATTATTAGAACTGTGATTTTTTTTTTTTTTTTTTTTTGCTTGTTTTGGTTTTGGAAACAAATTTATTATTGTATTTTAAAGCTCTTGTTACCTTTAAAGGATTAAAGTAGTAGTGTGTTGGTTTGTTTTTTCAACAGTGCTTCTAAAATGCATAATGAATCATTGCTGTTTCTGTAGCCAAAGTCTTCCTGATAGCATGACTGCCAGCTCATGGGGATGTGTTGCCTTAGTATGGGCATTGCAAGTATATGACATATGTCCAAAAAGTGCATTTTTGTGAGTGGATGATTTACCAGCTCCATGGTTAGCTAAAAACTGCCAAATAGCATCCTTTAACTTACTGCTTTTATTTTGTAACTGGAATACATCATTTAGGAAAGATATTCTGTGTTGTGCTTTAGAATTGTGTGATCTAGCTAGAGATAGCATGAACTGTTTCACCAGGTAATTCCATTTCTGTTTATATTTCTGTATGTGAATGTGTGCCTTGTGTGTATGTGTAGCATTTGTATTCCCAATCATTTTATGCTAAAATGAAGCAGATTATTTTAAGATAAAAATTGTAGTGACTTGGGAATTTGTGAGCAAAATGCATTGATGGTACAAATAACCCTAGTACAAACCAGACTGTGTGCATTTTGAAGCAATTTTTAAATGGTGCAAAGTAGATTCTCTGTTATGCTGAACAGTAGGTTTTGAAGTGCCTTATGCTGTTATACCAATCTTAATCTCTTTTTATGGGAGAACGCTTCATTAGTGCAAAATCCCTTTGTAGTGGTAAAACTCCTTTTCTGTTGAGGATGTTGTTCTCCAAGTGTTCCACAGTTTGGGAGAGAGAACTTGAGCATGTACGTTGCAGTGATAGAAATGCAAAACCTGATGTGTAAACATTACTCACTGTTTTTTCAAACAGTATTTCTAGAGCAAGGTCTGTGAGTAGACATAAGAATTAAAATTGAAGGCAAGCATAACCATTGTCTTCTAATATCTATAAGTATTAATAATTCATGGAGATCCAACACAGATTCGAAGTACTGCATTTGCAAGGTACTTGGCCACATGGGAAGGAAGAGGCATAACAGTAGTCTCATATTTGATAGTAAATCACTGACTATTCACTGAGATTGCAGTTCTTTATGTTGCCTAGAAGTTAGGCCATTGCAATGGTGACTTTTTCAGATAACAGATAACACATAGGATAACGACTTTTTTCAGTTACAAATAAGAGAACAGAGGAGAAAAAGTGAGGAAACTCCCTGGTGCTAGCAGGGCGTTATTATTTGGTTTCAGAGTTGCACTAGGTTTCCAACCTTGACTTAACAATGCAATTCCTACTCAGTGTAGGTGGTGCTAACCTCTGTTCCATGAAAATCCTTGATTTTTAGTAGTGTCTGCTTAGAAAAATGGCATTATACAGAAGTTAAAATATCTTCAGAGATAAACAAGTGAACAAGAAGGAGAAAAGCATGTAATGGAAGAGTAAGGCAACGTTGAAGATAGCAGAGAAATAGAAATAAAGATGTAGAGTGTGAAGATGGAGGTGAGAAGGCAAGCAATAATAAACAGAAGTCAGAGAGTTGGTAGCAGCTCGTATTAGAACTGTGATTAAAATAAGGATACTGATGATTAAAATAAGGATACTGATGTCTTTTGCTACACCTTGAAAACTGAGCTTTTCTTTGATCTTGCCTATCCTTTCAAAACAAGCACCAGCTTATTAAATGTAGCTTCTAAACTTTCAAAACAAGCACTAACTTTTTATATGTAGCTTCTAAACTTCCATCTCTCCATGCTGGCGGATTTTCCTCTAAGCTTTCATGTGCCCGTGCATCCAATTTTCCTCAATTAATTTTCTTCTTTGTGATAGGAAGTCCTATTTCTAATACAAAGTGGATGACTTTGCTATACTGAGTCACCACCAAATCAAAGCATCTGCGTCCAAGTACAAAATCTAGGACAGAAAGATAACTGTATGAAATAAGTGAAACACAGTAGTGAAGGAAAGATTGCTGACAACTGCCAAGGAATTGGTTCTTGAGAAAAGTTGCCTTCTAAACAGTTAAGTTTGTAGGAGCTGACTTCATATGCGCTTATTTGTATTTAAAAAAAAATATGAGGATACCATGTCCTGGATAAAACTAGTGACTGTAGTGCTAACTGTGCTCAAGAGGAACAAGGGGGGAAGCTCGTGTAGAAAGGTGTGGTGCTGCTTTCCAGTGTGGATCCACATGGTGGATTACAGCAGTGGAACAGAATCGATGGGTGAGAAAGACTTCTAGCCGAATGGCTGGGGGTTCTCATACTTTTGCTCTTCTTATTTATTTAGGGTTTTTTGTTTTTAAGCTTTTTAAAATTTTAATATTTTCGCTGTTCTATATCTGAAACTCCTTATATTTTCTTAACACCTGTTATGCCAATTTTATGTTTCCTACTTGTTTTTCACAGCTCATGTCTCTTCCTGTCTTCTTTTGTCTCATTTGATCACTTTTGGTACTATTCATTCCTTTCTATTTGCTTTCAATCTATCTGTTTGAAAAAAAATGGAAAAACAAGTTGAAAAAAATGACCATTTGTTCACCATGTTTTTTGCTTATAGTTCTCTGTAACTACTCTTCTTACGATGTCTGTACACACACAAGTTTAAACACATTCATCCTTTGCATTTCTACTTTTGTCCTCCTTCTATTTCTCTTTCCTATTTCTATATTTTATTCCTCATTTAATATTATGCTGTCTCTTCATGTTGTCATTTATCTGATCAGCACATTTAGCAGTCAGTATGTGTATCAATACAAAATGCTCTTCGTGTGTGAAGTCTGAAGGTATAAGAGAGTTGATGAGGATTACTTGGTTAAAATAAGTGTTGTTTTATAATGAAGAGTATGATAGAACTGTTAGGTGGTGTTGTTATGATGATGATGTTTATTTCAATAGTTGATGGTAGCTACTTGAAGAAAAAGGTTCCATTATCCTATCTGTGTTAGGCAGAAGAAAATGATCTAGTCAGACTAGTGGTGTTGTGGCATGCAATCTGTATCTACTGGGGAGAAATATCTTTTCATTAGAAGACTAATTCACTTTTATGTAACATTCAGTAAATGTCAAAACAGAAAAGCTGGTTTGAAAATATACCAGTGGTATAAAAAGAGATGACATAACAAGGAAACACAGGATTTAGGAAACACATTGAAATAAGCATGCGTATATATTCACACTAGATAAGGAACATGTTACTTGCATATGATAAAAATAGCATTTGACTGTTTCAGTTTTAGTTTGATTGTATACTGAAACTTTGGGGATTCAGCTTTTCCAGAATAGTTTCTGCTGCTTTCTCAGAAATGCTGTTTTCTTGTGTTTAAAGTTTGTCTACTAGTTTTACTAGCAATGTGACTTTGATTTTTTTTTTGTATTGGTTGTTGCTATTGATCTTGTGTGTCACTCCAGATTTACAGTTGTCATTATTTAAGCTCTGTTAATAACCTGAGCAAAAATGACTTTTTTGATACAGCTTTTAAGTTTCTAATAAAAAACCCAAACCAGTTGTGATATATATGACTAATGCTAAATGCTGTCTTTGCACTTTAATAATGAATTCACCAGCAAAAGTGAAACTCAAGACAAAAATCTTGTAGTTCTCTAAAATTAGTTGTCTTGTTATACTACAAGTAGAAAATATTTCGAATTCTCATTAAAAAAATACTGATTTAAAAATACACTGGTGTAAAAGAGCTCTTAGCTATCTAAGAAATTTACTCAGGTTCGTATACTTCTGCTAATTCAGATAACATATATTAACATATAATGCATAAAAATTAAATGTTTGACATGGGTTTTTGTTTGTTCAAATGAATATTTTTATTTGTATCTACCAAACTAAGGATCAAAGGAAGCATCAAATCTGAAATAATCTGTTGAGCCTGGGCACTGCTTAACAGCTAAAAGAAACATGGTGAAAAGTCCTAAATTGTTATTCAGAGATGCTTCAGTGGTGTTATTTGCTGTACCAAATTCTGTAAATTTCCAAAACTTTCTAGGAGCCTTTTAAACTGGCCTTCACTGATTACAGAAAACATTTAATTCCTTTCTCACTGAGAAATTTGGATGGAAAATTTTTCCCAGCTCATATACAAGATCTGATTTGCATGCTGTCTGGGAAAGAGACACTGTCATTTAAATTTTTTTTTTTATGCGTTCGTAAGAGTATAATTTCAGGCCATTGGAACTAAGGAATTTTAGTATTTAGTTCTCTATCCCTAAAAGAATATTTGTATTTGTGAATTGTTTGCAAACTTTTAAATTGTGCTGTTCTAAACAACGCTTGTTTTTAGGATAGTGCTGCTTCAGAATTCACCTAAGAAACCTTTAATAGAACAAGAAAATACTGTGTCTGTGTGTAAAAAAAAAAAGCAACAAAGCCAACAAAATGAAATTTTTGATTTAGTAATTTTTTTAATAATCCAGTTCTGACCACAGTATCAGTAGTGGTATGCCAGAATCATATTTTCTTTTTAATAGCACCCATCTCTCTTAGCAAGAAATTGTTGTATTGCGTTTCATATGGAGCCTCCCAGATATTAAGTTGTTGAAGAGTGAATGTTCTTACTAGGTCACATTGAGGCCACATTTTTAGATCAATGAAGCAACTTATCACCGTGCATATGCTAATGGTTCTGCTCCCTTTTTGACTCTGAGGTGACCATCTCTGAATTAGGGAATCTCAGGCCAGCATGGCTATGTGCTGAAATAGTTTAAGGTTTGCAGGTATTTACATCACTGTTAATTATAGTTGTCCAAGCAGGCAACCATCCTGTGCAATGGTGGGTTAGGACCACTTTGTTGTAGAGCGCAAGGTTTGTCCAGACAGGCAGAAAAAGGCAGTTTTAGTAGAGAGGTTTATTGCTTTTGATCTGTAGGAAGAATTAGTTACACATTTGTGATGGAGCACTATTTAGCTCTCTGTCTTACTGGAGGCATTTTAAGAAGGTAATATTTGTGTATGTTATCGTATGATGCTATCTGGAGTATATAACTGGGATTGACTTCTGCTGCTGTTTCAGTCTGCTGTTGTTTCTAGTTATAAAGCCCTGTTTTTGGTGGTTGAAACATGGTAATTCATACCGTAGCATAATAAAAAGAAGTTTTTGTCTTTAATAAAACAGGAAATGGAAAATGTGAGAACAATTTTATTCTTTCCAAAAAAAGAAAAAAAACCCCAAACCAAAAATAATTTTATTTTAAAAAATACTTCTCAAGTGTATACCCCCACCAGTGTTTACACAGTGAATTGTGAGTGGTGATGTCGTGAGTGCTGGGAGCAGAAAGAAGGCTGTCCCTTTCAGGGCATTTGCAACTGGAGCAGCATACCACATTTGGAAAAAAGTGGTGCACTGCATTCAAACACTCCATAAGTTTTCTTCTACATATTTTTCTATGGATTTTTTATTAGCTGAGAATATACACTTGTGCATGCCAACTGAATAATCTACTTGATTTAAATGTCCCCAGGTTCTTCTTGATGTGACTGACTATTATGACTCCTAAGGAGGCTTATTGGTCTGTAGGCTCAAATGTGTACTTTATTTAGTTTTACATGTGTTTTATTTTAGTCTTATATTTATTACACATTGTCAGAAATAGGCTTAACTATTTTTTGATGACTGGTCTTAGCTATTGTCCTCATTGTATGTCTGTTTTCAGTTTGGATTATGTTCACATGCTATATAGTAAAAGCACATATGTAGTGGTCTGTCAGTGTTTTTAAAGAAATGTACAAGAACGGAAGGTAAAGGCTAGGTCTTTTGCAAAAGCTGTTAAAAAGGTTTTGGTAGTTCTCAGTCTGTTTTTTCATGGCCACAGTACTAAATGTAGTCATGGGTACAACTTAAAATACTGTCGTTCTCTCTTGCCCCTAGAGTCCCCTAAGAAGCTCTTTTAGAGCAGGAAGGTAGCTGACAGTTGAAAGCAAATGCATTCTTTGTTGCTTTAACTAAAGGGATAGATTAAATTCCTTAAGGTGTGTAAACTATACTGTACTCATTTGATATGTGCTGTATATATTTTCTTTTCTTACTTTTCATGTGGGCACAAACCAAGTGACTGATCACAATTGTCTAACTCAGCAGATGCTTCACATGCAAGTTTTGTGAAACCTATACCAACATTTGAAAACAGACTACTTCTTAACATTACTGTGTGTGCATATATATATATATACTTAAATTACCATAATTTCGATTAAAAAATTATTGCCAGTGACAATTTGCTTCATTAACTACAAGATTGTTTTTGTCGTCCTGTGCTGGAGCTCATAATGATTTTTTGAGAAAAGCTTTTATTTTTATCTGGAAAAATTGGTGATGAAAAGGAAGCTTAGGCAATTACGTTGTTCTGGATATATTTTTCCCATTTCTGCCTTAAATTTAGGCATCAGGTGGGGATTTTCAATTAAAAGTTGTTAGAGTGCTACATCAACCATGTTCCTTTAAGAGTCACTGTGGGGAAAGCCCACGAAAAAGCAATGCAAGTGTGTGAGCTCCATCATTTTTGGTAATCCTAACAAATGTGTAAGGAGGAAGATGATAGGACTGTTCCAACCACAGCAACCATTTTTGTTGCCACTTTGAGTCTATGAGATGTTTTGGTCATGAGACACAAGTTCTTTATTGATACTGATTTTGCTTCTTAAAAAATTTAATGTTTTGGGCTCATGAACTATATTCTACATACTCTTCAGGCTGCATGCTCTAAATGTGCTGGACACCATGTAATGAATTTGTCTTACAGTTGGTTTCCTTTGTCACTCATAACAGAAATGCCTGAGGAAAAAAGAGTCTTAAGACTTAGCATGGAACACAGATGAAGGTCTCATGTTCTCTCATCCGTATTTCAAAAGAAAATTAAATACAGCAAGAGAGCATTAAATGTTTCCATACTCATGATCCTGTTTATTTCAAAGAAAAAATTACGTGTATAGTGCCAGTTATGCAGTATAGTTGTCTTGGTTTTTGTTTAACTCGATTTCTCTGTGTTTTGGCTGTGCTTCAGACAAACATGGTGAAGCTATTAATATATTAAAATGCTTTGCTGAACCAGGCCTTAGTCATTCTTACTCATTCAGCCTCAAGATTTACTTTCCAAGTGATCACTTCCTCATCAAAGAGGGTATTTAATTTCTCATAATTGCTCAGAGTTTTTAACTGGGGGATATTTTCCAATATTTTTAAATATATCTATTTATCTGTATATTTAAATCTTACAGCATAGATGACACCTTTGGGAGAGGGCAGTTAACGTTTGAGGGACAATAACTGTAGAATCCATTTGTTGAAAGCTCAGTTTCCTTTTACGTCCTGCAATTTCCTCTCTCCTCTTTTGCATGTTAAAGAGGAACTGCTTGTTAAAGCAAAAGGTTCTCTTCTGAGTGTATGCCAGTTCATACAAGATGAAATTCTTAGTTTAGCACCCAAATTTACCTTCTTTGTGGCTTGATAAATACGGCCTGTTTTTGGACAGCAGATGTTACCCTGAGTAATGTTACCCTGCCAGGTTTTCAAATGCTTCCAGAAGGAGTAAAAAAATGTGGATTTTATCTGTTGTGGAACACAAGCAGCACATGTGTTCATATTTAGGACAAATGATAGCATGAAGGGCTTGGGAAGCCAGGGAGAGTGATTTCAGCTTACCTGGTTTTATAGATGGGAATATGTGAAAGGAGGGTACATTTTTAATCTCTTCATAGTCAATATAATTAATACACCATACTTTGTTTTAATACCCACCCTTATTTTGTAACATCTGTAAGTTTTTGAAGGAATTAAACATTTGCTCTGATTTGAGAAACTACTGTGCTCATTTATCAGTACAGGAGGGGCGATGTACCCGACAGCAAAATGCTTGTCTGTACTGTATGCATTGCTCCTAATTTTACAGCAACTCAGAGTTGCATAAAAGAAGCTGAGAAATTCAAGGTACTTCAAAAGATACTACCTAGTAATGTGAATATGCAGTTTTTGTGCAACTCAGTGTTTGCAAAATGCCTTCCACTAAACAAGTGCCAAGTATTTATATAAGGAGTTCATTACCATTGTGTGAGATACGTCAAAAACCTGTAACATCTCTTAAACTTCTCTCTCCCTTCAAAACCGAAATAAGAATGTTTCTCTTGATTTTACAGATCATAATTCAAAGTATGGGGATAATAGATAGCTTGTCTGCAAATACCTGAGAAAATTTGGTATGGCAAAGAAATGAAGTTGTTCTTCCATGAAGCAGTTAGTCCTCTCTGCATCAAAACGCATACAGGCAGGTGTTATTTTAACCTGCAGCATATATCAGAACAGAACACAGAACAGATCAGTCACAGCTAGGGCTGTGACTTGACTTTCCCAGTACTGTGAAAGTCACAATGCATACAGCACTGTAATTGAAAAGATGTTCTTGAGCATGGGAGGATTCATCTTATCAATGTTTATATTGCAATAGAACGTACTTTCCAGTAATGAATTTCAACTATATTGATTTTAGATTATAAGCGTCAATATATGTGTTGGCTTTGAATCTGTATTTTAATTAATAATTTAAAGGACAACTATTTACCTTTTTGTCTGACTGTTTGAATGTGTGTGTGCAGCTTGTAGCTTATAATGCAAATAATAAAACCTTGCTAAATCATGGGGTTTTTCAGTGCAAAATTTTTTGATTGTAAAACTTTGAGGCATAGTGTGATAAGGTATTGCAGGGCATGATAACAGCCAGAAGTCAGAAATATGCCTGTGTGTTGTGTTTTCACAGCATAGAAAGAGGTATCATGGCAAGTCTGTTCCTGCTTTATTAACTTGGAAGTAGTACAGAGTTGGAACCTATGATAAAGAAAATAGAATACATCTATAACCCTTTGCTACAGAGTTGTATTTATTCTAGTGATGTGTATTGCTTTCACGACTTACATGAGACAGAAATGTAGAGTTAAGTGTCTTGTGTGAATGTAGCTATCCAGCCTTCTGGTATAAAATGGCATGTGAGTAAATACTTAACGAGTTATATTTAATAGAAAGTATCTGGTTGGACTGTCAGATTCTCTTTTGCTTAATCAGGAAGACAGGTACCTTTTCTGAAAACAACCAGTTCTGTACTCCGAGAGAGTATTTTGTATCTTGCACTTGTTTTTAATCAGTTAAAGCCCGTGAATATCCCGTATAGGAATTTGTTTGAAGTGTTTTTAAAAAGGAAGGTTGTGTAATACCAATGACCTAGATGGCATGTAGACGCTAAGTCTCTTCATTTGTTTTCTCTTGTCCAGAGCATTAAGATGGGAAGCATTCTTAGAATTATTTTTAGATTTTTAAAAGCCAGCCTTGATTTCCGTATGTTAACGGTAATCCCTTGGCTAGGCCTGAAAGCAGTACTGTTTACTCTTCAGTAGTGCCATATGTTTGAAATTTTTTTATTTCATTTCGGTGCCTGTGTTTTGGGATTTTTTGGATTTTTTGTTTTGTTTTGTTTTTTGTTTTGTTGTTGTTTGGTTTTTTCTTGTGTGGTTTTTTTTTTTTTTTTTTAAATGAACTTCTCAGAAACTTCAACTTACACTGAATTTTTATACATTAACTGCTTAGGTATAGAAGAAAGAGCTACCCAGTCTATCCATGATTCTTCTCACAGTGTGAAATCACAAAGTTTTTTGATTTATAGCTGTCTAGTTTGCATGTGTAATATTATGTGTAAAAGGTCACTTTCTCTATAAATGCGTTGTCTTTATGACATCATATTTGCTGTGAAAGAAAGATGGCTGAGCAGTTAGGAGTCAATAATTCTGGTTTCCTTCATAGCCTATATCCTGCTTATTTTCCATTTACATATTCATCTGAGAAGTGAGGTACTGCATCTTTACACCTCCGTCATGGAGCTGCTGCTGTTTTAGTTGATGTATCCCTCTCTCTAAAATGAAAGGAAATGGAGTGCATTTCTCTAGCATCTACCATTGCTCCTCATTCCATTTACAGCATTAAAATCTGTGAAACTTGTACGGAGATGTTATCCTAACCATACACAGGCTGCTGAATTACAGAATATTACTATCCTTTCTTCTACCACACAAGTGAGCTGTGCTGTGTAGAGAGAGTAGGCAAGTTCTGCATCTTTGTAAGCTAAAAATACTCTTTTTTTTAGGTGTTTTGTTGCTTATGACACTAAGTTAGTATTAGTAAAACATAGTTTGGTAAATGTGAGAGTTCATGGAGTTTGGTTGTTGTTGCTGGTGTTAGACCAAGACTGATGGTTTCAAGTATGAGAATTGTGTTCTTTGGGCTACACCTAAGCTTTTCACTATCGTACCTGTATCCATGGTGCAGTACAACTTGATGTGTCCAAATCATCTGCTGCTCAGTGTTTGACTATATTCTTTTCATCAGTGAAAAGCTAGGTGTTTTCAGCTTATCTTGAGTCATCTTGATCAAAACTTAGAATAAGACAAATGCATAAAGTGTTATAAAAATGTCTTTTCATGATGGAATAAAAATCAATTGTGACTCAACAAATCTGCTGTGGAAAAACTACTTTTGAAGACTAGTGAGTTTTACTTGGCCAGAACATTGTGAGTGTCTGTTAAAATTTATAAAAATCTTGATTATGGATGGTGAAACATGATCTCTGAATTACTCATTTACAGATACAAAATAAACCTCCCAACAAAACAGTTCAGTACTAATTACACAGAGGAGAAACAGGAAAATCAGAAATATGGGTCAATATACCATCACCTTCATTATTATGATTCTAATTATATTTAAAATTTTAATAAATTTCTGAGTCACAGTATGTGAGGTGACCAATTATTATTAATACAAATAATATCCTTGAGATTTTACAATGCTCATTGCTACTCACATATTGTCTGAGGAGATCTAGGTAGGCATAGGAAAGGAAAAAAAGGAAAGGAGAGGTTGGCCAGGAGGGCCAGGCCTGATGTCTTGGGGGGCATCAGGCACAGCATCACAGCCAGGCAAGGGAGGGGATTGTCCTGCTGTGCTCTGAGCTGAGGCAGCCTCACCTCCAGTGCTGGGGGTTTTGCTGTACAAGGAGCAGCTGAGGGCACTTGGTCTGTGCAGCCCAAAGGAGACTGAGGACAGACCTCACTGCAGTCACAAATTCATTGTGAGGGGATGAGCAGGGGCAGGCGCTGATCTCTGCTCTGTGCTGACAGTGACAGGACCTGAGGGAATGGCCTGAAGCTGTGTCAGGGGAGGTTTAGCTGGGTATTAAAAGAGGTTCTTCCTCCAGAGGGTGTTTGGGCACTGGAACAGGATCCCCAGGGCAGTGGTGACAGCACCAGCCTGACAGAGTTCAAGAAGCTTTTGGTCAGTGCACCCAGGCACATGGTGTGACTCTTGGGGATGGTGCTCTGAAGGGCCAGGAGTTGGACTTGGTCCTTGTGGGTCCCTTCTAGGTCAGAGTCATCTATGATTCTGTAATTTTAGAAGGAAACTTAAAGCTCAAGGCTTTCAGTTTGTGTTCAGCCTCCCCAGCAAACACCATTTTCCACTGCATTTCCCACTTCTGGGTTCTCTTTTTGTGGGAGTTTTACAAACAGCCCCACTAGTGGATTATAAAGCACTCTAGAACAGGCCACAGAAGTAAAGTTGCTTTAAGTTACAAGTAAGGAGAATTTGTCTACGTATATTGCATTTGATTTCAGTGTTAGGAGTTGATGGATGGGAATTAAAATATATATGAAGGGAATATCCAGTTTAATATGTCCTTATTATGGAAGCTAGCTTATAGTGCAAATGCCATTTCCAGTTTATTGAATTTATTACTGTCTTGGCTTAGTTAAGAGTGGATTGGGTGAGCGTTTTGCTATGTGGACTCTTTCCAAAGTACTGGCAAAGATTTACAATAAATCCAGCTGAGTTTCCCTGAGGGTTTGAGCTGAAATTCTGACTTTCATATTAAATTAGGCATGGTTTCAACACAAGAATTATTTGTGAAGTTTTTATGAAGCATGTGACTAGCAAAACAGGCAACAGGGATGCAAATCATTTGTCAAAAAATATATCCAGGGTACAAAGGTCTCTTATATGACTTGGAGGGACATAGATAAAACGATAGCCTTTTTATGTTTAAAATTAAAAACACCCTTCCCTCAAACTTCTTTGTGAGAGTTACCCTTGTTTGAGAATTTCAACTCAAAAAGGGCTTCCTTTTTTTTTTTTTTTAAACAACTGAAACTTCAGGCAACTATTCCATGTATTTCAACCAGACAATGTTTTGGGGTTTGGTTTTGGGTTTTTTCTGTTCAGTTTTGTTTTTACAATACTTTAAGATATTTTGGAAAATATATTCTGGGGCATGGCAATGACCAAAAGCGCTGGCTACTCGTTTCCATGGCCTTATTTATAGGTGTATTGCTGTTATTCTTTATGGCAGGCTGCTGTTGATATTTTTGCTAGTATTTTAGGTCATATAATGAATGAGAATCATGGTGCAAACATTGTCCCATGCCACTCCAGGCAGAAATCTCTAAATATTGAAATGACCTCTCAAGTGCCACTTTTTTTTCCAATTAAAAATTGTGCTATGCTTTGAAAACAACTGTGTCTTTGACAAGTTTAGATTGTAGTGTGATTAAACAGTGTTAAAAATTCTGGCAATTATCTATCTATACTTGAGTCTTCTTCATGGTTCCTGCTGGATTAATCGTTTGCTTATGTCAAGATTAGCATCACCAGGTGCTTAGAGGGAAATGAAAGATAGTGACATAATCATGAAGTCAGTCTCTCCACATGGCAAATGCAGTCCTTTTATTTTCCCTTCCTGTCTTGCATCATATCCCATCTGTCTGCATTTCCACTTTGGTTCCTTATCATTTTCCTCTTTATATTTTAGGGAAGACTTGCGTTTCAGCAGCCTCGTACATCCTCATTCCCTTTACAAAAAAAGGCTGTCATGAGAGTGACCAGGGAATGTTAATAGATATATTGCTGTAATGAGTACCTGTGTTTTACCTGATATAAACCTCTGTTATGATCAGGTGTTTCTGGTTTGCCTGTGAAAAAAAATGGAGATAATGAAAGATTAATGTCTGCTTGCTTTGTGATTTTTAATTGAATCGATGGGAAGCAAATACACTTTTTTGTGGAGCAGCTCCATGGTACTGCAGATACACTTAACTTCTTTTTTTCTTTTTGTACCATTTGCATCTGTACTTGTGGAAGATAATGTCATATAATATAAACTGCTGAGACCTGATTCTTTGTGACTGTGCCTTTTTTTAATGTGGTGAAGGAATTTTAGCATTTTTGGATGTGTAGAAAATGCTAAAATTTAAATTATATTAAGAATGTGATGGATTCATTTTAGCTCAAATATGAATGAAATCTCATATAGCTATCTTCACTTTGTCCCAGATGGAACACTGTACTGGAATTGAAGGTGCACAGCAATTCCCAGCCTTCACAGCCTTTTGGCTAGTTCAAGAAAATTTCTCCATAAAATGTTTTGACTTTTGTGTTTTTAGTAACTGTCTCCCATGCAGAAGCAAAATATTAAAATGTTCTTTGACTACACTGCTTTAGGATTCGGGAACAGGGTGTCTTTTGAAATCTTTACAAAACCCCCTATCTTTGCTCCCAGAAATTCTTAAAAACTCCTGAAAGGCAGGAGCAAGGAGTGTGGAGGGAAGAGATAGCTTAAAGCTGATAGTAAAACTAGAATCTGTACATATTTGAATCTGTGATAAGGTGGGTTTTGATTAAGTGCAGGATAAATTATAACAAAAAGCTCACTGGTTAACCTGGGAGTTCCCATTATTAACATCATAAAAATACTAAAAATAGAATGCACAGCAAACAGGATGTCTGGTCATAACAGTGCAGCTTCGGCTGCCTGGTATTTATGCAGCTGACCTTCTGTGCTGACATCAGAGAGCAATGAGAAGCCTCGTGACTGTGAATAAGAGCCCTGTTTAATCTGGTCACACCAACATGGTGGCTTGTGGAAGGAATGAGTTAGCCTTTAAGGAGTAATGCGAAGAAATGAATTAGTACCTCCAGGAAACAGCACATACACCACTCCTGCTCTGTGGTTGACACATGCTTTCTGTAAAGCTTTAGTTCTGCCTCCACTTGTAGCCAGTGTAACTTCTCAATTTCTTTTTAATAGTAGTGTTCTTTTTTTTTTTTTTTTTCTCTGATTTGGAAGTAGGGTATGGAGACTTTATTCCAAGTTCCTAAACTGCTTGTACCAAATGGATTAACAAACCAGTCGTTATGGGAAATGGTCTGTGCTGCCCAGGCAAAAGGGCACTATGAGCATTTTCTGCATCATGGAGTGCATTCCTCCTTGACCATTTACAGTAGAACTATTAAGGAAACACCTTCTTCTGCACAGTAGGCAGGCGAACATTCCTGCAGTTTGGAGCCTGGGCCAGACTGACTGACATTTTAGCACAGAGAACATTTTGTAATCACAATCCCTGCCTATCGTGTGATGGCTTATGAGAGAATTGGGCTGGCTCTGGAGAGCTGCAGCACATGGGGCTCTCATTATTGCCATATGCAAATATATTATTTGCATTCATATTGTGCAATGTGGTCATCTGTGTCAACTGCACTTAGTTGAAATCAACCTTCTCTATTGTGTTCTTTTCTGTTCCTCTCATAATTTGCATCTTCGACATAATTTGCATCTTCGACATAATTTGCATCTTCGACATAATTTGCATTTTCAACTGAAAAGCAGACTGCCCTAAGTTTTGAGGGGAAAATCTGTCAATGTAGCAAAATAAGAGGTAAAAAGTATCTAAGAATATTGGTTTCAATTTTGTGTACTAAATCTGTACATACAGATCTTCATTTTGGCTCACTGCTAAGTTCTTAGGTTTTTGGTGGTACCCTACTTTCTTATTTTTCTTCCTCTTCATTTCAAAGGAAAATGTTTGCTTACAGGATCAGAAATTCTGTTGTGTATCAGCATATGTATTAATGGCATATTTGAAATAAAAGTTATAAGCCAGGAATACCTATTTCAAATATCTCAGTATCTTTTTGCCAAACCATTTGTTTACTGAACCGTTGAAAAGAGAGATATAACATTCAATTAACTGAAGAAATGTACAACACTCAAATACCACACCTAAGCACAGTAGGTGCTTAGGAGGACAATATTTTTTTGTGCCTATATGCCCTTGAATAGTTATGGGAAAGGTTTTGGCTTCATGTCAGTTTATGGTGGAAAAATATAATTCTGAAGCTATTGTTTGAAAAGACAAATGTATGTGGGAAACCAAAATGCTCAAAGAGCATATCGTACGAAAAAAGTACCTTTTTAAAGAAATGTATCTGTAGTAGTGAAATGGGATTGACAAAAAGCTCTTACCAAGTTTCGATGGCCGCTCAGAGTGGGGCAAGGTTTCTCTGAGATCTTATTTATATTCTTAGAGAAGGCACACAATGCAGTGTGTGTACATATGATTTGGCTTTCTCCTCTCAAAACCAAAAAGAAGTGCTGTGTTTTAAGAAATGTAACTGTACACTTTAAATTGGTTTCATTATAACTTCTTTTTTAGTTTGAAAGAGGTGATTTTAAAAAGAAATTTTTCTGTGCTGGTTTTTTTAGCCTTGTTGGGAAAGTCTGATGTATTCCTGTTAGGTCCTTGCTCGGTCGTCTTCAAGAATCATCTTTCTGTGCCATCAGTATCTCAGCCACGTAAGCTGGGCTTGCAGAAGACCAAACACGTTTGGATCTGTGACAGGAGAGAATGTGGATTTGATTCTGAAGAGGTTGATTGGCGTACAGCAAATGTGCTTGACGCCCACAAAAGGCTTCCTTCCTCCCCACCTGATGTCCTCACCAGCTGTCCTGACTCCCTGCCTGTTGAGGCTCACATGCCCGGGTGTGGGCGGAGCTTCGCTTACAGCCTGTTGCTCTTTCTGCGAAGGTGTGCTAAGGGTGCAGCAGCCTTTTCACAGGAGTGTGAGGAGGCATCCCACAGCTCAGATGGTTTGAACTTTAATCACCGAGTAGAAGGCCAGGTCCTTAGGTGCATGAGGCTGTGTTGAGGGTGTGGGCATTGTCTGCATTTCTCCTTGCCGACTGAAGCTATACAACAGCCAGCCTGCCATGATCTCCTTGCCCGATCCCTTTTGCTTTGAACAAGACATAGTAATTCTTCAGAGGATGCTCTGCCAGTATCATGCAAGCATGGAGTTTATTGAAGTTCCTCACTGAGACTAATGCTAAAAGACAGAAGCTGGCAGTTTTTAAATATGTTTTTGAATCCCTGTGTTACCAATTTATATGCTCTGAAGTAATCAGGTTGATCGATTGCATGACTCCAGGGTGAGACACTAAGAAAAATTGAAAAGTGTGCTCTTTCAAATGTTCTGGCCGCAAACTGAAGTTTTTTTCTTTCACAAAACTGAAGTTTTCTTCTGTGCATGTATCTACAGGACAGTGAAAAGCTACAAATACCACACTGTCAATCGTCAATATACATTATTGATGGTAAGTTTTCATAGGAAATTAGCAGGCGCTCATCTGTTGTAGATTTTAATGGGCCACTTGGATCACTCCTCTGCTTAAGTGTTAGTAGATACTTATTTTGTTTCCAAATAACGACCTTTATGAAAAGAAGAAAAAGAAGAAGAGTGTGATTAAAATCATAATCTGTTCAAGATTCAACAAATTCTGGTTTTTTTGAGTTAGAAGTTTGAACTTCACTTTTCATTTTTGTGCATTCCAGGTTTCTACCATAGGTGCGCAAAGCAGAGACTGCTGCAGGCTTCTGTGAAGCAGAGATCCCAAAAGAGTAAAAGCAGATTTTCTAATCCAAACCATATTTTGCCTTTTATTGGTCTGTTAGGCATTTTAATGTTGGGCCAATTTCAAATCTAAGCAATCTAGATCTGTAGCACTGTGCTATTCAGAGGGTTCAGTCCTTAAGGAAGCTCATCGCAGGCATGTGATGCCCATATCCTCAGTAGTCTGCAGTTTGTCAAGTGAGGTGAAAGACGAAAGGATTGAAGAGTTCAGATTTAGCTGAAATTAGTAGAAATTTTTATAGATGTGGTATGTACAAAATTATTGTTCTGGGAATGAAGCCACTGAATTAATGTTAGCAGATCTGGTCTTTTAATTTATTTTCGGTTGTTTTAAGTTTACTTTTGAGTTCGGGGTTTAAACTTTAGGATCTGAGTAAAACACATATGTCTGTCAGCTGTGATGGAGAAGTACTATATGCTTTGAGTGAAGCCCTTTTCTTTTAGTCCCATGCTGTATTTAACTTCAGTGGTACCATGTTTAATAAGCTAAAATGAAGCTAGAATGCAATAGTCCATATAACAAAAAGCTAACTGTACACTTGGAATGAATCTATGCTAGTTTAAAATAAATGCCACTATGTATATTTTCTCTAATGACAATCTGAGTTGGCAAAAGCTTCGTGTAACCTGGAGAATGCAATGGTACTGTACTGGCATAAAGCAGTACAGAACTGATGCTCTACAACAGCTTATGGAAAAGCTCAATAGTTCTGTGATTGTTCTAGTTCACTTACATAAATGTTCATACTACAGTGGCAGGACAAATAGTTGTCTGTTCTAAAAGGTAATGAAAGAGTAATATAATGCCCCAATTACATTAGCTATTATTTTACTTTTTAGAAAAATTCAACTGCATAAATAGAAAAGTGACTGAGCCTCTCGAGTAGCTCACTGCAGGGTCAGTGTTTGTGCCTTTCAAATTACAGTAGGAATGTAGATTGTCCTGGGACACTGCACAGTGTGTATAGATAGAATGGCTGCACCCAGCAGTATCTGGAACTTCTTCCACAGTGCACAAATACCACTTCATTTAGTGATCTCAGTAAGATCAATTTAGGGAGATTAGTAAAGGATAACAGAGGGTGGGTTTGTCCAGCCACATTACCATAGCATGGCTGGAGGAATAAGAATGCTTTGTGGCTTGCATTACTTTTCATAGTTCTTTACAGATGTGGTCAGTACTTTACTTTCATGAAAATAAAATTTGGTGTAAAGATGTTTTTAAACAAGTTTTCTTCTTCTGACTGTTGAGCCAATGACTCAGAGTTCTTCTGCCATCATGTTTGTCATGGCTTTGTTACTTACAATGAAGGAATTTTCCTGGGTGTCCTTGAGGTTCTTCTGAACTTCATCTTTTCCAGATGAAACAGTGCAGCTCTGTGTGAACTTGGGAGGGGGAACTGTGGGTTTTCTGCATCCTTAACTGTATGATGGCCCTCAGTGAAGTAGACTGCTCTGTGTGAGAGTCTTGTGAGGCTTCCCACTCCTGAATGGAAGTTGTGTGAATGTCTTCATAGATCCTCTCTGCAAATATCTCAGTTCACTGATGGTTCCCTACTGACTGTTAGCCAAGATATTTTACCCAGTTTATAGAGAATGAAATCTAAAAGGACCTAGTTCCTCTAAAACTGTTAATGCAAACTGACATATTAGTATTTGTACTAGGTCAAATAAAAATTTAATAAAATCTCATTTGTGTATTACCAGTGGATAGGTCTCAGGGTTCATGGGAGTTTTCTGGAGTTTGTGGCTTTTTGGTCTTTTTTTTTTAACTCATTGTTAGAAAGATTTGCATTCATTGCATAGTAATCTTGTTATTTAGGGTTACGTATTCCAGTTCTCTTGTTTTGAGATGCTGAATACTAACTGCCAGATAATTTTCCACATTGTGTATTCCTCTCTTTTTTTAGGCAGGATGGCATTGCATGCACAATACAGAATGTCAAGGCACTATCTTAACAGCCCCTGGAGTTGCTGTCTGTATTCAGGCTAGGCTGAATTCTTTAGGCTAAGATTCTCTAAGGTATAGAAATGTGAATAGCTGGTAGTTTATGCTTCAGTTGACTTGCAAAGTTACCCTAGTGTCACGCTGGTTTTTTTCTCTCTTTTCTCCCAAAGTCCAGGCCTTGGGCTATCATCACAGTTCTCTAGCATGGCTACCAGGGAAGAGCTTAGATATGAAAATTGAGTCCTCTACCACTGTGCTGCTTTGAATGGCAATGTGAGTCACACTAAGGCTTTTATCTAAATTACATGTTATTCTTTCTTAACATTTACCCTTTTCCTGAGTTATAATTTCCTACAATGATATATTTGCTTCAAGGACATTACCGTCTGATTTCAGAGAAGAGGAAGAAAGTTGATCACTTTCCAGGAAGTTCCTTTGGTAACTTCAGGGGCTGGGCTAGTGATACTGTGGTATTAATAGCTGCTTCTCAGAGATTTTATGGATGCTGTTTTTCACCTTCTGAAAGAATCAAGATTATTTTAGTTCTTGCTTCCTATAACATATGCTCACATAAAGCTAATTTCAGTGTATATGTGTTTACCCCCATATGTTTTCTCTTGTAAAATGGCTTGTTTTAATCAGGTGTGGGAGAAAGACAGATGTCAAAGACAAACAGTAAGCCAGATAGAGGAAGGAGAGTCAGTAAATCATGACATTAAAACAGATCTTGTGATTTGTTAGATACAGGGGATCTCTATCTATAAAAATATCCTAGAAGTTTCTGAATAAACGTTAGAGTTGACAATCAACCACATTGAGGGGAAACATGGACTTAATGGATTCTTATGCTTCTGGGAACAACAGAGTTTGGCTGCATGATACTTCATTGTGATGGAGCAAAGCTCTTGTGGGTGTGACCTTGTATCATTCTCTGACCATAGCGTCAAAGGGGACAAGTAGGTTGTTGGGTGCAACTCATAAGCAGAAAACAGGATGTGTCAGTTTCTCCTCTTGGTTCTGATGAACTGAATGTGTTTAGGCAAACTAATTCTCCTTAGGTTTTCTACAAATATTCAGTATAAACAATGTGCTCATTTCCAGTGTATCATCTATAGACCTCTACCCCTGAATGAGTTGGCTGGCCATACGTTGCTGGTTTTATCTTCCAGCGTTGAAGATCTGTCCATTCTCTCCTGCACTTTGTCTTACTTTTTCAGGAATGACTTATATGAGCATAAAAATAAAGAACTTTTTTCAAAGAGGAGTATTGGAGATTATTCAGAATTCTTGGTGTTACAGCCATGGTTTGTATTGCACTGAAGCTACTGCATGCCCAGCCGCATAAGTTGGACATACAGTTGTATATGTTGTGATGTTAGCCACTTGGTGCTCTTGTTCCACTGCAGTGTGGCTTGAACAAGACTTCCTCATGTTTCTTGCTTTTTCACACTTTTAAATAGGGTAAAATAATGTCATCAGGCAAAGTTGTGTGTTAGATCCCAGAAATCTGGAGTTTTTGAGCTTTCTGTGCTTTCAGCCACAGAAGAGGTGCTGCAGCTGTGATAGGACAAATGCAAAAGTAGTAAATACATTCTGTTTGTTAGATTAATTAAGCTCTAGAGCTAACTCTTGAAATATCTTGTGATGGGATTGAAGAGAATACAGAATCTGCCAGTATATATTTTCTAGTTTTTATGTGTGAATAAAAGTCTTAAGGAAAGTCGTATCAGAGGTGTGCAGGCTATTCTTTCAACGTTCTGAAAAAGACTGGTTTTGTCATTGTTCACTTACACTGACTTTGCTGTACTCATTTAGACAAAGTTAGTGATGAACTCCACTCAGATTTTCCAGTCATTTTAGTAGTCATGCTTGCTGTCTCCAAAGCTGGAGTAAGACTCCTGAGCCAATTTCAAAATATGCTGCTTGGCCTCTCCCATAGAGGGCATGTGCATAGTACTGTTAACTAGACACAAGTATTTTCAGACTGCCTTACTGACCAATTTAAAATAGAGGTGGAAACTCATCCTGGCTTGTTTAGGTACATAACTTCTCTCATAGTCTAGTAGTTGGCAGTAGTCAAATACACTGTGTGTGCATCATTAGATAAGATGAATTGTACTTTGGCAATGAAGAACCAATTTTTTTAAGCTTGCCTAAAAATAATTTATTTTTCAGTTTATTCTTGATTCACCTAGTTTGCTGATGTATAGCTAAAAATGCTGTGACAAGTGTGTATTTTACTTAATTTCTTCTTTGTGAAAAGCCTGATCAGACAGGACTGTTTCTATATTAATCTTAATAAATTTTGCCAGTCTCTCTTTCCCTGCCATGAACTTTGGCATATGGTGAAAAAGAGGAAACGACAGAGCCAAGACAATATTCTTAGTGACTTTGGGTGAAACAACTGACATCCCATGATAGCAGCAATGTAGAAGCCTTGCATTGTCTGTGTGGATGGAGCAAGTTGTGACAATTTCCCTTGTTCTACCTGAAAGTACAGTGGCCTCTGAAACACCTTCTGTTTGACATTGAGCACAACCTTAAAGGACAGAAAAATCTTCATTCTCATGGTTGATAATTGCATCAGCTCTGTTGCAAGATTTTTCTGGTGCTGATTCACACCTTTCTCTGACATCTTCTGGATAAACATCTTTATAGAAAACACTGTTTTTCTCTTAAGAATTTTTCTGCACAGTACATATATGCATGTGGGTGGTATGTGTCTACATGCATCATAACTTTGAAGATTTTTACATTCAAGAGGCCTGTCTCTTGCCATGGATGTTGCAGCTGTCAGAAAGAGTAGATCAGTGACCATTTAAGTAAGCTAAACTCATTCTGTTACCTGCCCCCTGGGTAATTTTTCATGGTATTTTCCATGTTAGCGAATTTTCGGAATTGGCAGAGCTTACAGGCCATTCCTTCATGAGTATAAATCGTCCTTCCAAGTTTCCTTAAGTAACTTGGAGAAATAAGTTGTTTGATTAGCTTCTCCCAGCCCTCCCTGTGGTCTTCCACAATATCAACCAATAAACTCTTTAGAACAAGGGAGAAAGGAGATCAGAAAGGAGGTGCTGCATCTCTTCTCCAATCCTTTAATTATCTGAGGATCTGGTAGGCACAGGAAATGTAACAAAGACTTGGGGTTTGCAGTCATGATCTGTCCCTCTATATGTTTCTGCTGTCCCTTTTCTTTTGTTCTCTTTCTTATCTTTTTTGTCTCTGTCTCTCTGTCCTCATATTCTCCCTTGTAATATGCACATAGGATGTGAAGAATGGCTGCTTTAAATCAATCCTTGCATTCATCACAGAAGCACCCTATAGTGCTGTCAGCTGGCAGATTCTGAGTGCAGAATGCTTTATTGATTTGCAGGCCAAGAAATTGTGTAATCATGGTGTTCTTTGTTGTTTTGTTTTACACCCTGTGTGCAGCATCAACTGTCTTCTAGCTGATGAAGGTGTGTCTTTCAAAGACGAGGCTCTGATTTCAAAAGTTAATGGGGAAAAAAAGAGGACATAGATGATTCCCCTTTTTGCAAATGAGGGGAAAGAGTGCTTCTGCAGGAAAGCGGGAAGAACCTTGGTAATACCTGGTGCTGTTTTATGGAGTTGCTGCATCTGTTGTAAGAGCTGTTGCACATGGTGGTGTGATGGGCCCTGCACTGGAGGACCGTGTGGTTTGGCAGTATTTTCCATATCACAATAAGTGATCTGTAATAACCTCTGAAAGTAAAATACACAGAAGAAAATAAATTTTGAACCTAAATTTTAAAATATTTACTCAATTCTTGTTGACTGTGTCCAAGTGATTGTCTGAAGATTATTTGGATCTCTGGTGGGGATTGTGAGAGAAGCCTGAACTATCTAGTGGAGAGAGCCATTGGGTGAATGAAAAGTAACAAGCAACTTTTTATTTGGTGTTGTAAAATACTGTGATTGGATATTAGTTTGTGACTTTAGAAGTGAGGTGGTGCCAATGTATTTGCCATTGGGAAGTATATGCCTTCCCTCGCTTTACTTTACTATGCACATCTTAGAATTTGTATTGATCAGATGTGAAGAATTCTTTTTCTTTAAAATTACACATCTAATATGAAAGACTCTGTCTTGTGTGAACTGCTTTTGAACTCACAATGAAACTATTTCAAAATATAAGCTTTAGGATAAGAGATATTTTAATATAGTATTTTCTTAATTTCTGGAAGGTTTCAGCAGGAAAGAAAGAAATATTACAGTCCCCACTAAGACATTTCAGAACATACCCTTGTGCAATGCGCCTATTTCGCTACACCTATTTCATTAAACATGTTCGTTTTAGATTGATGCCAGATTTACAGCCAGTATTGTAGGTGTACACTGGGAAACATTGCTTAGCCTGACAGCAGTAGTAGTGGTGTCAGTTTCCTTTTGTATTCAGGTAATCCAAAGTTTTTCACATTCTGAGAATGTTTTTAATTCTTCAGTTGGTGGGGAGCTGAAGGCAATGTACAGGTGAGCCTATAGAGTAGCTCAATACTCTGTACTCAATCATAAAATTTTCCATTGTGAAACAGTAGTTTCCTAAGAGGGAAGAAAAGGCATAAAATGCAGATATCCATTGATTTATTTACAGACCTTGTTTTAAAAAGTTGCTGTATCCATTTTCCAAGTAACATTGATTTCAGCCCTGGGAGTGATTTGGGGGTTAGGTGCAAATAAAATACAGCCCTGAGCGTTTTAATACGTGAGTACTTCCAAGAAGACAAGTATATATTTAAATATACTCAATCTTCACACCATCTCTTAAGCTCAGGCTCACTTTCTTGAAATAAAGTGTATTGCTTAGAAGTTGCATGGCCTTGTCATTATCCCTTTATACCTCCTGCAAAGAAGTCATTGTTAATTTTAGTTCCTTTCACGATTCTTTGGCTTGCCTGGCAGCTTTTTTGGCATCTAAGCTAACTCTTTATTTGTTTTGTATAAATATCCAGAATATGCCTCCAAGTCTGTCTGTGCTGTAGTCTTTCTTGTCTTTAGACATCACCAACTCTTTGTTTTACCCTAAAGCAGTGTTTCAGTTTTCTAAAACTTCTTAGTCTAGTCGCAAGATGTCAGGAACCTTGATGTTCAGCAGAAAAAAATCCAGACATCTCTTCAACTGCAATCAACAGTCAGTGGTCTCTGTGGTGGAATGTGGCGCGTGCATAGCAGAATGACATTGCTGTGGCACGCATGAAATCTCTGTCATCTCATGTCCATCCTGCAAGCTGGGACATAAATAAAACTGTATGTAATTTGTACCGTGGGAGGGATTTACATTACTCCTCAAAGTATGGTGCTACTGCGTTCAAGAATAGTTAGCATATGTTTAAAGTAGTAAGGCTCAGAGCAGAAAGCTGTGGGGAAAATGTCGAAACTTCTGCTGCGTACTTTGGTTTGAGACTTTGATTTTAGAGAGAGCTTACTGGGGTGGGTGGGTAGGGGAATTAAAATGAGTGAAAAAACTCAGGAAAAACTGTGCTTCAATTCTGGTGGCCTAGGACAGGATAAGGTGACTGCTTTCCTGTTGCCTCAGTGATTGCCTGGAGTGACACAGTGGTGTTGGCAGGAGCGGTGTCCAGGAGTCTGCACTGGCTGCACTGCCGGAGTGTGTTCTCCTGACAGGTGTACTATGCAACCTCAGCATCTCCTAGGCAGAATACTTGGTAGACTCTGTTTCCTCTGTGCTTAGGGGAGGGTTAAGGGCAGCAGCATTGTATAAATCGCCATTGTCCCTATTTGTGTTCTCAGCTGGTTTCTTTAAGGCAAGGGAAACCAGAAGGAAACACTACATTTAAGTTAAATTCTGGGAGAAGGGCTTTGTCCTCTTAACAGAAAATGTACCGAGACAGCAGTAACTTAAAAAAAAGGCAGCAAACTACACAACAGTTTAACTAGCTGTAATAGTGCACGTTTTGCATTAATGGCAAATGGTCATAGGATCTGTGCTGAAGCAGTGAGTTCAGTCTGATCAAAGGATGTTCAGTTGCATATTTTAATTTACTCTTTTTAGGTGTATACTTTGTGCCATGACAAAAAAATAACAGATCCTCTGTGACACAGGGAGTCAGTCAGTGACTAGTGATGCCATCCAGAAACGTGTCTTGGTTGTAGATGAATGATCTGTGACCTTTTTTCATGTGATACTATTATATGAAGGTAAAAAGAAAAAAAAATTGTAGTTTTGTTACTGATCACTTTGCAAGTGTTGTCCTAGAATTTTTAAAAATGCCTAAGGTTTTTATGGTTTAGTTGTTCATGTGAGATAGCCACTGTGTTTTAATGGCTTGTGTTCTTTGCCCCACAGGCTGAACAGCACAATATTACCCACTCTATTCTATGGCTTTTCCTTTCCCCATGTGTAACTTGTTATAGTTTGGCTAGTATGTATTATTTCAAGCCTCTTTTTGCATAGAGAATGTCTGTAAAAGAGAGTGTGGAAAATGTCCTTTGAATACCAGTTTGTTCGAATTTATGCACTGGAAAATGCTCCTGTCCAGAACTTAACCGTTAAGCAGTGTTTCATAGTTCCAGTTCTGTTCTGATGTCAAAGCATGAAGATCCATTCCTAAATTATTTCTTTGTTCCTTTTTATGTTACTGACACAAAATGCAGTTTTATACCAATGACCCCCAGTATAAGCAGTGACTTTGGGAAATAACTTCCATTTTATTCCATATAGAGTTCTTGTTACAAATGTAGGATCTCCCTCAGTCTATTTTTGGTCTTCTTGACCTCTGTCAAAAACAAAAAAAACAGTTAACAACAAAAACACAAAAAACCAAAGGTGTGGGTTTTTTTGAGGTTTAGTTTTTTTTCAGTATTGCTTGGGCTGACAGAAAACACCAGGGTTTTCCCGATCTCTTTGACTCTTTCTTTATAATGGAGGGATTACTTTTTTTTTTTTCCTTTGGAATATGGTCATGCTAGAACCTGAGAACAGAAGCCTAACTTCTATGATGTCTTCAGTTGACACTGAAATATCAGTTACTGTTACTATCTCAGTGGTAAGGTAGTGGCACTGTGGCAGGTAAATATAATTTCTGTAAAATTATTTTCTACTTGAGAAAAGGTTTTTAATTTTGATGACGTGTAGGGTGTTGCATCAGAAATTCTACCCCATGAAAAGAGTAGTGGCCCAAGACAGTTGACATTGGAGCCTTTTGCATATGCAGTACATTAGTGGATGTCCAGGTTGACACTCGAAATTACATCTCTTTGTATTTCTGAATGTGCTTTGTTGTACGAGTTTTATGGACACTTGACTGCATTATGTATCAAAACTTGCTAACTTTTAAATGAAATATAGTGCTCAGATTATGCACCGTTGTTGATTAAGACTTGTTTCTTGTTAGTTTTGTTGCTGTGTCCTTTTAGAGTAGGATGAGAGGAGAATAGGGTTTGCTTTATGCATGAATCTTCTTTTTCTTTTTCGAAAATCTGAAGTAGGTATAAACTTAGAATTTGCTGATTTTGGTGCTGTCTTACTTAAGTCATTGTATTGGTTTGAAAGTAAAACCAGTGCGAGACTCCAAGTCAGTAATACAATTTAATAGAAGAAAAGAGAAAAAATAAAATACATGCAATAATATAAAAGAAACAACCACCAACACAGTCAGAAATACAACCTGACACCCTGTCAGTCAGGGTGTTGGTAGCAGTCCGTATAAATGGTGGCTGCAGTCCTCCTGGATGACAGATGTGGTTCCGTTGAAGCAGTGCTCCTGTAGAAGGTGCAGTTTTCCTCCGAAGATCCAGCGATGATGTGGAAATGATCTGACTTTCCTCTGGGATCCAGTAGAAGGGTCTGCCCTCGTGTCCCAAACCCCAGTTTTTTATCTAGGTAGGAAAGGCTTGGCTCCTGCCCCTGGCTGGGGCATCTCCCAATGGGATGATGTAATCTTATCAGTCACACAATAGGACTTAATGGCCCATTAACGGAATATATCTTCTGGAGGAAGGATGGGTTGTGAATAGATAACGATGATCATCCCCCGATCTTATCAGATGGCACATCAGCAGAGGATATCTCCCACAGAGATAAGGATCACCACCCCTCCCACATTTGAACAGATGGTGATAGAATACACAAATGTTGCATTGTATCCCAGGACATAATCCACCCCTTATTCTATTACCATCTACATCATACCCAAACCAATACCCTCTTACAGATATATAATAAAAAATGAAACCTTACATACAGTTCTCACTAAAAATTAGGTCTCCTTGCGGTACACAACGGGTTTCCCCATCTTTCTGCATTACCCACCAAGTGCAACCAGGTCCTTGAGCAAAAACAATCCCACAGATTGGTTTGCCTTTGCCTTTGGTGGGATTAATCCAAACAGTCTTTCCTAAAATACCTTTCATGTGTACCACCATGTGTACTTGTCCCCATCCACTGTGTGCAGGGGTTCAGAGTGGGCAGGACCGGCTCGATTGATGGACCCTCGGGTGTTAACCATCCAGGTGGCTTTGGCCAAGTTCATTTCCCAATTTCTGAAGGTTCCACCACCAAGTGCTTTCAAAGTAGTCTTAAGGAGTCCATTACACCGTTCAACTTTCCCGGCAGCTGGCGCATGGTAAGGGATATGATATATCCATTCAATGCCATGTTCTTTGGCCCAGGTGTTGATAAGGCCGTTCTTGAAATGGGTTCCGTTGTCTGATTCAGTTCTCTCAGGGGTACCATGTCTCCAAAGAACTTGTTTCTCTAGGCCTAAGATGGTGTTCCAGGCAGTGGCATGAGGCACAGGGTAGGTCTCTAACCATCCTGTAGTTGCTTCCACCATGGTCAGTACGTAGCGTTTGCCCTGGCGGGTTTGGGGAAGGGTGATGTAGTCAATTTGCCAGGCTTCCCCATACCTGTACTTCGACCATCGTCCACCGTACCACAGAGGCTTCACCCGCTTGGCCTGTTTGATTGCAGCACAGGTCTCGCAGTCGTGGATGACCTGTGAGATGCTGTCCATGGTAAGGTCCACCCCTCGGTCACGGGCCCATCGGTACGTTGCATCTCTCCCCTGATGACCAGAGGCATCATGGGCCCAACGAGCTAAGAATGATTCTCCCTTGTGCTGCCAGTCTAGATCCACCTGTGATACTTTCACTTTGGCAGCTCGGTCCACCTGCTCGTTGTTGTGATGTTCTTCATTAGCCCGGCTTTTGGGTACATGTGCATCCACGTGTCGAACCTTTATGGTCAATTTCTCTACTCGGGCAGCAATGTCCTGCCAAATCTCAGCTGCCCAGATGGGTTTCCCTCTGCGCTGCCAGTTGGCCTTTTTCCAGCAATCCAGCCATCCCCACAGAGCATTAGCTACCATCCATGAGTCAGTGTAGAGATAGAGCCTTGGCCACTTCTCTCGTTCAGCAATATCCAAAGCCAACTGGACAGCTTTTAGCTCTGCAACCTGACTCGATCCACCTTGTCCCTCGGTAGCTTGTGCAACTTGTTGTGTGGGGCTCCATACTGCAGCTTTCCATTTCCGGTTAGTGCCTACAATTCGGCAGGAACCATCAGTGAAGAGGGCATATCGTCTTTCAGTCTCCGGTAGCTCATTATATGGTGGGGCTTCCTCAGCACGTGCCACTTGCTCCTCTTCTTCTTCAGAAGACAATCCAAAAGCCTTACTTTCAGGCCAGTTTGTAATTATTTCCAGAATCCCAGGACGATTTGGATTCCCAATACGAGCGCGCTGAGTGATGAGGGCAATCCACTTGCTCCATGTGGTGTCAGTGGCGTGATGTGTGGAAGGCACCTTTCCTTTGAACATCCAGCCCAGCACTGGTAGTCGGGGTGCCAGGAGGAGTTGTGTTTCTGTGCCAATCACCTCTGAGGCAGCTTGAACTCCTTCATAGGCGGCCAAGATCTCCTTCTCTGTGGGAGTGTAGTTGGCTTCCGATCCTTTGTAGCTTCTGCTCCAGAATCCCAGTGGTCGACCCCGAGTCTCACCAGGCACCTTCTGCCAAAGGCTCCAGGACAGACCATGGTTCCCGGCTGCAGAGTAGAGCACGTTCTTCACATCTGGTCCCGTCCTGACTGGGCCAAGGGCTACTGCATGAGCAATCTCCTGCTTGATCTGGGCAAAGGCTTGCTGCTGCTCAGGGCCCCAGTGGAAATCGTTCTTCTTGCGGGTGACCAGGTAAAGAGGGCTCACAATCTGGCTGTACTCAGGAATGTGCATTCTCCAAAAGCCTATGGCACCTAGGAAGGCTTGTGTTTCCTTCTTGCTGGTTGGTGGAGACATAGCGGTGATCTTATTAATTACCTCTGTTGGGATCTGACGACGTCCATCTTGCCACTTGACTCCTAGAAACTGAATTTCCTGAGCCGGTCCCTTAACTTTACTTCGCTTAATGGCAAAACCAGCTTTCAGCAGAATCTGGATAATCTTCTCTCCTTTCTCGAAGACTTCCCCTGCTGTGCTGCCCCATACAATGATGTCATCGATATACTGTAGATGTTCAGGGGCCTCACCCTTTTCCAGTGCAGCCTGGATCAGTCCATGACAGATGGTGGGACTATGCTTCCACCCCTGGGGCAGACGATTCCAGGTGTACTGCACGCCCCTCCAGGTGAAAGCAAACTGAGGCCTGCATTCTGCTGCCAGAGGAATGGAGAAAAATGCATTGGCGATATCGATAGTGGCGTACCACTTTGCTGCCTTGGACTCCAGCTCATACTGAAGTTCCAGCATGTCCGGCACAGCAGCACTCAGCGGTGGAGTCACCTCATTCAATGCACGATAGTCCACTGTCAATCTCCATTCTCCTTCAGATTTACGCACAGGCCAGATGGGGCTGTTGAAGGGTGAGTGGGTTTTGCTGACCACCCCTTGGCTTTCCAGTTTACGGATCATTTCATGGATGGGAATCACTGAGTCTCTGTCAGTACGGTATTGCCGACGGTGTACTGTTGTTCTGGCGATTGGTACCTGTTGCTCTTCAACTCTCAGTAGTCCCACAGCAGAGGGGTCATCTGCAAGACCAGGCAAGGTGCTCAGTTTTCTAATGCCGTCTGTCTCTACAGCAGCTATCCCAAAAGCCCAGCGATATCCTTTTGGGTCTTTGAAGTATCCATTTCTAAGATAGTCTATGCCAAGGATGCATGGGGCCTCTGGACCAGTCACAATGGGGTGTTTCTGCCACCTGTTCCCAGTTAAACTCACTTCAGCTTCCACTACTGTCAGCTGCTGGGATCCTCCTGTTACCCCAGAAATAGAGATGGATTCTTCTCCTACATACTTCGATGGCATCAGAGTACACTGGGCGCCGGTGTCAACCAAAGCCTTATGTTTTTGTGGGTCAGATGTGCCAGGCCATCGGATCCACACAGTCCAATAGATCCAATTATCCCTCTCCTCTACCTGGCTAGAGGCAGGGCTCCTCTATTCCTGATCTTGGTACACGTTGCTCTCTCCCTGTAAATAGGTTCTTGAGGTTCCTTCAAGAGGATCAGTCATATCATCATTCTGATACTGTCTGGAGTTCTGTACACGAGAGACTGGGGCAGCATTGACTCTAGATGAGCTTCTTGGGGTAGGTGTCCCTCTTTTCAGCTCACGTACCCGGGCTGCTAAGGAGGAGGTGGGTTTTCCATCCCACTTCCTCATGTCTTCTCCATGCTCCTGAAGGAAAAACCAGAGATTACCTCGTGGAGTGTGTCCTCTCTCCCTGCCTGAGGAACGCCGGCTCCTAATGGCAGAAACTCTTGTTGGTTCGGGAGAGATCTGGTAGTTGTTTTCCTTAAGTTCTTTTTTTTAGTTTCTGATGGCCCTCTTCAATCAAGCTTCGGACTTGCTCCACCAGCCTTGTTTCCACGGATGAGACATGGGTACGAAATGGGGCTGTGACAGTGTCCTCATAAATTCTTAATTTATTGGCCAAGACGCCTACCATGTCCTCACCTTCCCTCCACTGCAGCGTTGCCAGGTAACGGGAATACATCTCTGGTCCAAGCCGTGCGAATCTCAACCACATCTGTGACGTGCACCGGACACAGTCTGGGCTCTTAGGAAATCTCTCATCTTCTGAGAAAATGATCTCCAGTACAGCCAATTCCCTCAGGCATCGGATACCTTGTTCTATTGTGCTCCATTTTCCTTGGTGCACCTGAAGATCTTCTTTACAAAGGTATCTGTCCTTCACGCTTGTCAGCAGTCGCCGCCAGAGGCTGAGAGTTTCTTGGGTTCTCCCAATCCCCTGGTCAATGACCACATCCCGGGACAGAGATCCCAGTTGCCTGGCCTCACATCCATCCAGAATGGTGTCATTGGCTGCAGCGTCCCAGATGCGGAGCAGCCAGGTCAAGATGGACTCACTTGTCTGGCGGGTGAATTCCCTCCGCAGGTCACGCAGCTCACCCAGGGACAGAGAGCGAGTGATGATTTCTGGCTCTGTCACTTCCGCTGGGTGCGAAGGTCCTGCCACGTCCTCATCAGTCACTATGCGGACTGATTTGCTCTTTGATTTCTTCTTCTGAACGGGGGCAACTGCTACTGGTCTAGGCTGTTCTGGTTCAGTGATGGTTTGTGTGGAGATGCTGATGGAGCTTCTGGCTTTTTCCTCCTCTGTGGCAGTCTGCATAGGCACAGACACCGTTGCTTTGCTTTTGGCTTTTTCCTCCTCTGTGGCAGTCTGCGTAGACACAGACACTGTTGCTTTGCTTTTGGCTTTTTCCTCCTCTGTGACACTTTGCATAGACACGGATGCTGTTGCTTTTTGTTTGGTTCTTCTCCTCTTTGTGACATTCTGTGCAGACATGGACGAATTTGATTTGTTTCTTTTTTCCTCTTCCTCAAGAATACGCAGCAATACACCATGTAGTGTTTTGTTTCTAAGCATGTTGTAGGCTGTGCAGAGGAGACAAAGCAGAACTAACAACAATATTATACTGTCCTTAGCATCCAGCGGGAACTCAACATTTCCAAAAACTACTGTATCAGGCCGGAAAGATTGGAAAAAATCATCCTTTACCCCTCCCCCCAAGGGCTGGGTGTGATTGTTAAAGCCCCGGATGTAGCAACCTAGACTAGGACAAGCAAACAAAGTCGAGTATATATTCCGGATTATGTTCATTGCCTCAGAGGTTATCATGCAGTAGACATAATAGGCCAATAAAGCAATTTTTGTACCATATCCTGGTCTACGCAGGAGCATTACAGCTGGCAGATAGTTCCCCAGGTGTGGAAAAATATAGAGAGCAAGATATAAAACCCATGTAAGCATGTTGAGAATCATGGTGAAAACAAAATTGTAATACTGACTTTTCTCAGTACCCTTCGTGCCCCACGTTGGGCGCCAATAAATGTATTGGTTTGAAAGTAAAACCAGTGCAAGACTTCAAGTCAGTAATACAATTTAATAGAAGAAAAGAGAAAAAATAAAATACATGCAATAATATAAAAGAAACAACCACCAACACAGTCAGAAATACAACCTGACACCCTGTCAGTCAGGGTGTTGGTAGCAGTCCGTATAAATGGTGGCTGCAGTCCTCCTGGATGACAGATGTGGTTCCGTTGAAGCAGTGCTCCTGTAGAAGGTGCAGTTTTCCTCCGAAGATCCAGCGATGATGTGGAAATGATCCGACTTTCCTCTGGGATCCAGTAGAAGGGTCTGCCCTCGTGTCCCAAACCCCAGTTTTTTATCTAGGTAGGAAAGGCTTGGCTCCTGCCCCTGGCTGGGGCATCTCCCAATGGGATGATGTAATCTTATCAGTCACACAATAGGACTTAATGGCCCATTAACGGAATATATCTCCCGGAGGAAGGATGGGTTGTGAATAGATAACGATGATCATCCCCCGATCTTATCAGATGGCACATCAGCAGAGGATATCTCCCACAGAGATAAGGATCACCACCCCTCCCACATTTGAACAGATGGTGATAGAATACACAAATGTTGCATTGTATCCCAGGATAGTCATCATGTCTAAGCAGTCTTTTGCTGTAAAGTTGTCAGGAGGGGCCTTCAACTTTCCTAGATAGTTGAGTACGATAACTTTGAATACAGTCATTTTAGTCTAGAAACAAAGAGGAGAGGGTTGTGTTTTATCAGCTTTCAAAATACTGCTTTACTACTTTGGGAAGATGTGAATACTTTTAAATAATTTCAAATTCACTTGTGTTTTCCCTAAACTCGTAATCCTTTACATACATAGTGAATCACAAATCAAAACAAAATTGCTGCTGCATTTCACTCTCATTAGAAGATACTCATTTTCACATGGGCCCAGCTGTTACAGAGGACACAAGCTCCACCATGTCCTATGGCTATTTCAGGAAGGCAAGGAGACAGCATTTATAACAGATGCTGCAGTGGAGTTGGGCCTTGTGCCCGCCCAGAACTTCAAGAGCTTGATGATCCCTGGTTGTGTAGTTGTCACTGAGAGATGGCAGCGTAACTGGGAGGTGCAACTGTGCACTTATGTTGGCCTCATGATAAGGAAAGTTGACCCATCACGAGATGTCTGCAGCATCAAGTGAATGTTATTGTTCTTTTAGAACAATATTTAGACTGGTCAGTATGAAAATATAAGTAACCTCTTCATTATTTTTCGTCAAAGTGACAGTTGCAATGGGCCATGTTGTAATGTTTTTTACTACTGATTCAAACAAATAGTGGTTGCTATTAGCAACTGAATGGCCAAACTGGATTTAGTCAGAATTATTAAGTTTCCATAGCTTCAAAGTTTTACTGGCAGTCTTACTAGCTCACAGTATTTCTTTTCCTCTCTTCCACCCTGTAAACATGAAGCTAAATTTATTTCTGGCTGCTTTCAAGAGGTATTAAAAATTATGTTTCCTGCTCGCAGCCAGGATTTATTTAAGGAAAAGAAAAGGAGAGGCAAATTTGCCTTCAGGGGACTTGTATAAAATCTCTTTGTTTCTCGTCTTTTCTTTCAAGCTTCTCCCTAAGTCTTTGAGCACCATGTCAAGGTCAGAAATCAACCTGGAAATAAATCAAGTAATGGAAGAGCATTACTGAATATTTTAAAATACCTTATTTAGCTCCTGATTTGCTTGTAGTTTTAAACTTTTTTTTTAAGTCTTGCAGTATTGTCATCTCATAAAATATAAAGGTTGCAGCCTCTTCAGACTTTGAGGTGTCAACATTGCTGAAAGAGTTTTTCTCAATCGTTATGAGACTGTTGAGCTGAGGAGCAGACTTCTATTTCAGAGATTGAAACAAGTATCACTGGTTTCAATATCATATGTATTTCATTAAAAGTAAGTAGTACCTCATGGAATATTCTCACTATGTTGCAAAATAAGAGAACACTATGGTTATACTTCTCTTCAGATTCCGGGTTAAGACTGTTTCAGGTTTGTGTTTTCTTCCCTCAGCCTAAAACCCATGTAGAAAGTAACATTTCTGTGCTTTTGACTACTATTGATCATATTTGGATGTATCAGTGCATTTCTGAATCTACAATCCCTTGAATAATCTTGTTTGCTAAATGTGGGGTGTTCTGAGGGCATAGTTGTGTAATGAAGCATGAATGATTTGTGTTTGACAGACGTAAAATTATAAGACAAGGAATAATGAATACAAATTTAAAGAGAGGAAAATTAGGTTAGATAGTGGAAAGAAATTCTTTGCTGTGAGGCTGATGAGACACTGGATCAGGTTGCCCAGGAAGGATGTGGATGCCCCAACCCTGGCAGTGTTTAAGGCCAGGCTGGATGGAGCTCTGAGCTACCCTGGTGAAGTGAAAGGTGTCCCTGCCTGTTGCACAAGGTGTTGAGGACTAGATGATCCATTCCAGCCCTGTAACTTTGTATGAATCTATGATTTGAATGAACTTATAAATGTAGCTTTTGTTTGGATATCTTTACACAGAGATAATACAAAGTCATATAGAACCATGTTCAACAGTGGCATGAAAGGACTGTAGAGAGGAATGGACACGTCTAAAGAACCTGCTCTGATTTTGTGTTCTATGCAATCACAGCTCACACATACAGCTCAGAAGTAACAGGAAGGGCTGCTGAGCCTGAGCTAACAGAAAACAAGGACTTGGTTTCGCATATTCTGGGGTGATTTGGTTGCTAAATTAATACCTACTTATCTGGCTGCTGACTCATACAAGAATTGAAGTCATCCAAAAAGAGATGTTTCTGAGCCTAATTTCAGCAAGTTAATGTGGCCCAACCCTGCTAATTGTGCTTTCTATTTCTACTGAATATGCTCGCTACAACAAATGGGAGCTAGAATGCAGTAGTCAGTGGGCTACAGTACTGAGGTTGGAGTTAAAACACAGTACTAAGTAAGATCTGTGGTACTTTGAAAAGTCATAGTCACCAAATGGGTTGGGTTGGAATAGACCTTTAAATGTCATCTAGTACACCCTCGTGCCATGGACAGTGGCATCTTCAACTAGATAAATCGTGTCTGTGCTTCCTACACTTGCATTTATTTGCTGCGAACTTGTGTCTTAGTGGGTTTAATGAGTACTGATTACTGATTTGTTAAGCCACACAAACGTCAGCTCAAGCCAAGCCAAAGCAGAGGAGAGGTTTTAATTTCCACTAGGGTCCAGTTTTAAATTTAAAATTAGGACTGAGACTTTGGCCAAACTTTTAATACTGTCACCAGATTATGCTTCTTGGAGGAAGATCCCTTGTGGGCATGTTGTGCACGGCTGTGCCAGCTCTCCTGTAAACAGGTTCCCAAGAGCAGAAACCCTTCCTTCTCTTGGCCAGAGTAACGCAGTGCAAGAAAAAGATCTGTGTGTTTCTGTTGTGCAGACGGTTTCTGCGGCTCCTTTTTGTCTTAAAAATAAAATAGTTTTACTGTGACATAAAGCAACATGATAGTAATTTCCTTTGAGCAGATGCTGGGATTACTGTGGCTTATTTTTCTGAGAAGGAAACTTCTGTTAACTTCAGGTATTATGAAGCCTTATCCAACTTTGACATGGAGAGAAGGCCATAACCATGAAGACAGTAGACTGTCTTTATAGGCGTAGCATGTAAAGTTGTCCTGATGGAGCTATTTTTATACAGTTCCTTTGATCGTGTCTGTGTTTTGATCTGGCCACAAACACTACATTTACAGTCGTGGCCACATGAATGATCTGAAAGATGATGTGATTGTCATAGGATTAAATTACTCACTGAGATTGGCAGAGAATGAATTCTGTATCTCCTGCTTGCAAATAGTTATTTCTCTGAAAATGCAGTTAAAAGCACACAGGATGCGCCGTTTTTACCTAGTTGCACAAATTTGCCTAACTGTGTTCGTTGGAAATCAGGAACTCTTTGGGATCACGCTGGAAACTGCTATAGCATGCATCTGTAAAAGCACAGTGTCCAGTTCTGTCTTGTTGAACATGTTTTTCAGTTAGTAATATTACCTACACAAAGACAATATTCTTTTTCCTTGATAAAAGGAAAAACGTACTATTTCCAGGAAGGCATAGGTTGAAAAGATACCTGGATATCTTGATTACTGTGTAATAAGCAGATGAAGTAATTTTAGCTCTTGCCACTTGCAGAAGTATTTTCCGTGAATGAATATATTCTCTGAATTTTCAGACATTAGGTAATAGTATCTTTTCCTGTTAGTTTTGGGGGGTTAAAGTGTAATTTACAGGGAGATGCCAGTTTCTACTGAAACTTTTAATTTTTTATTTCTAGGAGTGCAGCCAGCTTCATCTTACAGCATTTCCTGAGCTATGTGTTAAATTTTTGTTTTAAAGAGAAGGCTGTGAAGAACATGAGACCAGGGAGTGGGGTCAGGAGTATGTGTGTGTGTGTGCATATGCATGGTGGCCTTGCTTGCCATCCACACACAGCAGTTTGTGAGTTTAAATGAAACGCCAGCCAGGAGAACTTTGATGTATCAGCTAGAAATAGCAAGCAGTTCAACTCAAGATGATGGTTATGGTGAGGGTACTTGGGCATTCCCCATGGCTGTTTTTCTCAAAATGATAGAAACATCTAGCTGTTTTTTCTTGAAAAGAGAGTGCTGACAACACACTAGCCGTGGCATGAATTTTTGCGTAAGAACAAAGCATCTCTTTGTGTCCTGCTAAGTAGACCATTTGTTTGTAGGTTATCTCGTGATACCAGCCCTCCTGTGTAGCAGGAGTGGCATGAAAAAAGGAACAGACTTGACCCTCTGAACTGAGTTATTAATCTAATTAGACACTCCTCAGTCACTGATTTTGACTATCTTAATTAATTTAATTCGTTTAAATTTGGATGTCAGTATTTACCTTCCATTTTGAAAGGAATAGTGGAAATCCTAGAATTAGGATATTTAACAGAGCCATGTCTTGATTTTCTAGTTGTCTTAAAGGAGTCCTCCGTGTAATTATGGAAGAGCTGAACGGAAGAAGTGCCTTTATTCAAAAACTGTTTTGAAAGTCTCTAAAAAACATTGTGAGACTTCAGTTTGTGCCTCATAGATTGTTTGGACATTTTTGATCATAGTTTCTGTCCTGCCTGTTGTTACTCACAAAATGAAGTCTTCTATGCGCAAAAGGAATTACCAACTACTACTTTTAAAATTAAAAGTAGTCCTGGACTGAAAGTTGATCGAATTATAATAGCAATAACTATGTATTAATTATTAGTATATTTAGTGTCGCTGCTATTAAATGTAGAACTTGAAATCAGAAAACAGTGGGAAAACATATCAGACTTCTCAGAATTGAGGAGCATTAATGGCAGAGTCTCATCAGCGTGGGGAATACACCAGATATTTTCTCACAGATGGTAATTTGGCACACATGATGCACACGAAGATCTGAATTCTTCTGTTTTCCAGTCTCTAGGCAATCTACACAAGTCTAAAAACTGACTGTAATTGGATAACAGTGTAACAGTACAAATCCCTTGTGTAATTCCTAAGCTAAGGCAAACAAATTTTCAGCAGACCCTAACTGTGTAGCAAATGTGGCTGTAGAGCTAGGAATTGTAGTTGTGAGCTACTGGATACTTAATCTTTCTTCAGGAACAGCTAAATTAATTTAAGCTTCCTGAGTGGAAACAAAATAACGCACAAATTAGATTAGCAGGAGCCTGCAATGGGAGTTCCTATTGCAAATGTCTGTTGCAAACAGATGTTTATCTTAAATTGCTGCTTCAAAGAGAGATTTTTTTTAAAAAAAAATGGTATTTATCTCCTTGAATAGCTTCATACTGAGAAAGCTGCAGTTTGAAGGATTGTGTCCAGGGAACAGATGCATCGTGGACAGGAGTAGTGCCAACTTCTAACACGTTTGGGTACACTTATCCATAAGGACCACCTACAAGGAGGGAGGGTGTAATTCAAATTCCACACTCATTCAATCCCATGTCTTTCAACGTTGATAGTTGTGAGGTCAGCTTTTGCCATATGGATAGCTTTTCCAGTAGGGGCTGAACCAAGGCAATGAAGCTAATTTCACCTGGCTATTTTTTTGTTTTGTTGTCTGGTTTAGTTTTAGTGTTGCCTGTCTTTGGAAAGAAGCTATAAATAGCTCTCTCTCATTTGGTAAATATTTTTTTTTGCATTCAAAATCATATGCTAAAAGTACATTTATCCTTTTACAAAGCTGGAAGTACATACAGAATAGACACTGTGAACATATTTACTTTAACTTAGAAGCCAAGATTCACACAGTTTACAGGGAGCTCATTTGTCTATCTGAATTTGCTCCTAATTCCAATAAGGAGTAGTACAAAAAGTGGGGAAGATCCCATTCTGCCACTGCTGTACGAGCAAAAATATTGGAGATATGGTTATATAAAGGTGTCAGGACTGGCCTCAAAGGGTGCATATTAAATAAAAACCTCCAATTTTCCTCATGTAACAAATTATGGTAACAGTACTTTACATTCTGGGTTTATAACTGAGATGTAAATTTTAAGCCTTTCAAAGTTCTTGTTTTCACAGTTTCTTCATGCAAATCTGGCTGTTTCCAGTTGCTGAAGTCAGGGTTTAGCATCTGTCTATTTACCTTCATGCCACAAATAATTTCTCTAAAGCATTTAGAGACCTAAGTCAATTTTCTAGAACAAGTTTTTTTGGCAGATCTCCAGTGATCAAAACATACGTCAGAAAATGCTTTGAAAATACATGCTTCATATGCACTGGTTGCATGCTTTCTTGGTTTAAATTCCATAGTGGCTTCCTGCTGGTTTTAAAGACCTTTTGTGTTACAGTTGGAAAATATAACTACTGAATTTCATCACTTTATTGGCATATAGGTTAAATAATTTTGTGCTGTTCTGCACGTATCTATTATTTTGACAACTTTTTATTCCTAGATATAAAATCAGTTTGACCCATACCAGTATACTTGGTGTTGCCAGATAAGAATTGACACAATGTGCAGATGTCATCAATAATAAAATCTGTGAACAGGGTGTTTGGGAGTGTGTAATATGTTTACTTCAACCCCTGTCAAATTTGAGCAAGTTCTTTGCAGCATTATGTTTTATGTTATGCTCTTTAATGTCTTCATGTTTCAGCACTGCACTGAAAGTTTAAAGTTAACCAAAGAATATAAAATGTCAAAATAAATTTAAATTACCACAGTGTGTGTATTTTTAAATGATTACTCAGAAGGTGTTGTGTGCTCCACCCTAAAATCCTTGCAGATGAGTTTCACTGAAATCTGTGGGAATTTTGTCTCAACAAGTTCTGCTGTTAAAATCGAGTTTGTTATGTCTGAAATGCTTAACGTATAAATCTAGCGCAAAGCAAGGCAACTGCAGCTCAGATTTCCTGGTTTCTAAAAACTGTGAACAAGCCTGGTTTAGATAGTCCACCCAGCATAAGGAAAAGTAGTCACTATTAATGTTCACAACAAAAACTTTTTTGATGTTAATATTGTCAGAAATAACTTGTCACGTATTTTTTATTTCTTTTTCTTTAACTTTGTTGTTACAAGATGTTTTTTCTGATGTCCTCTTCAGAAGTTTCAGACTGAAGTCCGTTTAGCCAGATCTGTTCTATCAGAATTCATCAGCTGTTGCGTCTGTTCAATATATTTTGTTTAAAATGCTGTATTGCTTGTTCTTAAAGTGTTTGTGTTTTCCCAAGCAAAGCATTACATGCACACCTGTCAGAAAAGTAGTGCAAAACTATATTAGCATTTAACATCAGTTCCTTCTAGTTTGCTCTGCAAAACAGTTTGTTTGCAAGTTGTGATGAAGCTGCAAATGTGCAAAAAATGTATTTTTTAGACATCTGAAGAGAGATTTCTCTTGTTACTCCATCCAAGGTGTAATAAAATCTATATTCAGAAACGTGCTGCATAGGAGTTTTTCTATGTATTTGTTTATTTGTGTAATTGGGAAAATTTGATTTATAGTTAGATTCACTGTAGCATTTTTTCCAGAGTAGCAGTGTATCAGGAATAGCAATTAATTTTAAATATACGGCCAAGCTCTCTTTTGCTGAATTAAAGTGTCTGTGATGTTTACCTAATGTGTTTTTTGAAGTGTCACATTATATAATTTAATTATGAAATTACATGTGTAAGCTAATACAGCTGGAAAATTAGCATCAGAGTTAATGCGGAAAAAAGGCAGAGATTTGATTTGAGCCTGTAGCCTTCATGCTTGACTTTCTTTCTAATATTGTTTTTCTTCTTAGGTTTTATTGAGTAGTAAGTGCATTTCAGCGAAGAGTACTTCTATCTGCCTTTCTTAATATGGCGCTTTAAACACACCTTTGGGCATTGTTCAAATATAAGCTAATTGTGGACTACTGAAGGTTTTTGTCTGAGAAATAGAAACATGGGGTTGTTTCATAGTAATTACCAAAATTCTACTTTTGTTTATAGACAATTAATTATTTTTAATTTTTCTTTTTATTGAAGTTTATCAATTAAAATACATATACTTTATATATTTTTATATACTATATATATATATATATAGTAATTCATAACAGCAAAATAGTTTGACAAAAAATCATTCTGTAGGAGTTAGGTGGCATCATGTTCTGCCTTGAATTGTGCATTACTCTGCGTTACAGCTTTGAATCACAATGAACTTAGTTGTTCCAACCACAAATAAGAAAAATTTAATTGTAGCGACTCCCAGTTTCCAGGGATGTTTGGCCATCTCTCTTACATAAACAACACCCCCGAAAGCCTTCTCAGACGGCGCTCCAGAGAGTTGCACAGGAGTTTGGAAGCGGCTTTTGGAAACTGAGTGGAAGTTTATTCTGCAGGTGAGGTGCTGCTGGCGCTTGTGGCTCCGCTCGCCGCTCGGGGAGACGGCCCCTTCGCACCTGCAGGTTCCTTTATAAATTTTGGAGCCCAGGTCTTTCTTCCTACCCACTGCCTCTACAAATACGGGGTTTCAGCTGAGCAAAGTATCTTCATTTTCCTTTTTTATTAAAACCTCAACTTTATATAAAAGTATGTAAGGTTCTCCTCTGCTTTGACGTCCTGCCAGATTTTGTGGTTTTACAACCCAGTTTCCTGGAGAGGGTTTTAAAAAATTTATTTCTTTTTTTTCCTCTATTGCTGTGTGAGTAATTTAAAAACAAACCAAAACAAAAACCGACTGGAGAAACTGTCAGGAGAAAACGGTGAGATGTCAAACATGAAGTAAATGTTCCAATCCAATTTCCAAGAAGAAAATCCAATCACCAGAACCAAAGGAAAACACCCCAACCAAGTAACCCAATGTCCATAAAATAAAGAAATTTTTAAAAAATTGAAAATTAAAGGAAAAGTATGTTAGTGTAATGGAACTAACATTTTTCTCTTATGAATAACATACAGAACAATTCTTTAAAAGACGGTATTTGATTTAAACAGTAGGAGGTATAGGTGGAAAGGGGGAGAGGCACTCAACAAACAACTGGCTAAAAGCCATCTAAAAGTATGTTTTCCCGTGATTTTGAGGTCTCAGCAGGCTGACTCACCAGCTTCCATTCTATCCTTTGCAACTTTACATACCCAAAATCTAGATTAAACTCATCTGTCTTGCTGTCTTGCTGCTGCAGTTTAGAGCTGTGCTGTGATATACAGTGCATGTGTGTACCACCACAGTATCACGGATCTACAGAGAGAGCACTTACTGGTGAAACTGGAAACCCGAGCTTTAAAAAATAAACATATAAATGGCAGTATTGTATACATTGAGAGGCCCTTAAATTGGTTTCCTTGCTGTGAGTAGCAAGGGTTATCATTTGCAAGGTTGCTAAGCATAAATCAGTAATTTTCAGTGTTCAGGCCAATAAGCTCTAACTGGTTTGGCAATAAAAATTTGGCCATGTAAATGCTGAAAATGCGAATCGAGACAGTTCGGGTTTTTTCTCTGTCTTGCTGCACCATCACCCCTCTACCCTGTCCCTCCCTCCTCTGCCCCTGCTTTACTTTTCAAGTCAGTTCAAACTGTGTGGTCAAAGATCCCAAGGGGACTGAGAAAAGGGAAAACAAGTTTTCCAGAGCAAAACAGTCCTAAGCACTGTATGGAACTTAGTCAGCTTTGTGAAAAAAAAAATTGCTTTCTGTTAATATCATATGTCTTTGTTGTCACCTTCCTGTTCTTCCCCTTGAGACATATCTCAGGTTCAGATCCCTGTTTTGCTCCCTGCAGATACATTCAAAAGTAATCAGTATTGTAAACACTATGTTTCTTCTATGAGGGCAAACTATTTTTTGACTACAAAGGAGGTAATACAGAAAGGCAGTATGTATTGGAAAGGCTGCTTATTTATACTGGCTTTATTAATGATACAGACCTACTGAAATACCACTGCTGCATTTGTTTCTTCCAGCCAGACTGCCTGTGAGCTGGGATTGGTGTTATGAAATCACAGAGACCAGCACTTGTCATTTGCTGTGAGCATGCGAATTACGTAGCATTCATAATTAGCAGAAACTACAGTTGCAATAGACTTTTTCCTGTTTTTATATGCATTAAAATTTTATTTTCAAGAAAGCAAAATGCAAATATGAATGCAGATATGAAATATGTGCTGTCCTTGGCAAACCTTGCTGTACTTGGTTTTTCAGCCATTAAAGTAAAAGTATATGTTTATTGACTATGTTTTCTGGAAGTCAGTGCACTAGCACCTGAAATTAAGAATCTTCTGCAAATGGACACACTCATCTTGTTAGAGAAAGCAAGAGGGTAGCATTCCTTCTTTTGGTTTTGCATTTTAGAAATGCAAATATGCTCGGAGGCGAATGAAAAAGTTACTGACTTTTACCTTGTTATTGCTCCTGGAATTGTAAGCTTTGTCAAAACCAGTTTTGTGTTGTTTAATGCCAAAATTAAAATTTCTAATTAATGTGATTATTAGATGAGAGATATTTCCAGAAGAGCTTTGAATAAAAACGATTACACTTTGCAAAGAGAGTAAGGAAGGAAAGAAGTGGAATATGATCACCAAGAGCAAGACGTAATTGCAAGGGTGGAGCATATCCAAGACTAGTTTGTGATTGGATTTAGACTAAGAAGAAGAGCTTGTGTATTTAGTCTGAGAGAAGACAAATATTAGAGGCACCACAGCACAGCTGTAGTCAGGTTGAAGGACTTTGTGATCTTGCTAACAGAGAGGAACTGAAATTGCATTTGCAGTAAGTATGCTCTCATCTTTTGGCCTTTTTAGAGTAACAGTGCATTTCTTCTGTTAAGTGCTTTACCAGTTCTTGGAATAATTCAGCTCTTACGGGTTGCAGAACTCATTTTGAGTATCAGTGAAATTCCTTCCACGTCACCTTCTTGCCCCTATTGTCCATTTGTAATTAGAGGTTGATAAGAAGTCAGATTTATCATTAACCACGTGTTTCAGGTGTGTTTATGAAAGAAAGTCACTGTCTGTTGCAGAGTTCAATCACAATATTAAAACTCAGTTGAGTTGTGAGTGTTTTACCTACCAGCGTCAGACTGGGCATTTACTGCCCAGCTGATATCTGTTCCGCAACTTTAGGGATATGTGAAATACAGACTTCTTTAGGAAAAGGTTACAGGGGAGTAAAATATTTCTAGTACACATGCAATCTGCTTGCCGTGCCTGTTTGGATTTTTTTTCAAGGTGAAATCTGTTCAGCATGCTTTTCCTTTTTTAAAGTGGATCTTTCTGGAATTTATGCAGAGATAATTGTCAAAATGAAGACAGATACACTGATTCATAGCTAAGCTGATTGTGGGCTGCAGTTCACCCTCGTAACAATCAATAGTGAAATAACCGTGAAGAGAAGCATATTTTGGTGTACTCTGTGCCGGCTTTGCTTAGGCCTCTACAATGTATGTGCTCTGTCTGGGAGGTATTTAATTTGCAGAGGTGCTGAGTGTGCCTGGTTCCCAGCTTTCCGGGACTTAGAGGTATGTGTGTCCATCTGAAAGTTGGTGCTGCAGCGGCTTCCCAGGCCAGAGTCAGTGATGCACAGAAACTGCAGCATATCGTTGGAGCTGAGATGTCTGTGTGTGAAAATACCAGGGTACTAAAAAGCATTAAATTTCTACATTTACTAAAGCATTAATTAAATTATTAAATAATAAGTTGTTTATTTTAGCGTATTTTCAGGCTGGGCTGGCTAATCTATACAAATTCATAACTTCATTAGATTCTTCTGAGAATAAGCAGTTTTTAACATAAATTGGTCTAAGCCTGTATAATACTATGTTTTGAGCTGGTTTGAAAAAGCAATAACTGTACTATCATTGCAAAATTCTACAGTTTTGCAATTCATTTATTAAACTCTCTAATATCATTGTGAAAGGCACATTTAAGAGGGCCAAATGCATTAACTAGTGACCAAGAGTAGGCTGCTTCTTTCTGTGGAGGTACTCGAGCACATCAAGTTAATTACACCTGAATGCTTGCAGCATAAACTGTGATTTCATGGGGTATTGTTGGTATAGGTGGCTGGTGATGATGTGGCTGGGATTTTGAGGCATATTCAGGGATTACTTTTAAGCATGGGGAAAAAAACATGCAGCGAGCTGAATCTCTGCTGCCTAATTTGAAAGAAAAGGAGAAAATACTATTGGTTTGTTTTGGTTTTTTTTAAGACAGAACTATGAAGGGTTAATTTTGCCAGTGGAACGTATTCCTTAATTATAGCTGTTTGCTCTTTGTTACTGTAGCTTTCCTAATTTCAAAGACTTGCAGATGTCATTAGACTCAAGCTAGAGCAATCAACTGTCAAGTTTTCATTTGGCAAATATAGGAGTTCAGTGATTAGAAATTTGTCTGAAATCAGTAAGACACCTTGGAAATTTTATCTGGAAAACAATAATGAAAGTATTTTTACAGTCTTTTATAAACTGAGAACTTTAATGCCAAGTTTCTTGCTGGAGGGAAATTTTTATAGTGAAGTTATAAACACCTGAGAACTGCAGTTTATAATGGAAACTTAAGGTTCATTTTTGCTGCAGCAGCACACACATTTCTAAAATGAGACTGACTTTGCTAGAAGGAAAGAGCTGATAGAGTAGCTGCTTGCCTTTGCTTTTTAAGAACGAGACTCAAACAGGCAAATAGGTTGCCTTTCAGTATTCAAAAGCATTCATTACATACCTTAAATTAGGTTTAAATTATTGTTATCAAGCCATTTCTTAAATTAATAGTGGGATTGCACTGTTAAAACTTTTATTTGAATAACTTGGTGCTGTCACTGTGCATAGCACTGCAAGTTTGTGCTAAAGCCAACTTTCAGTCAACTATTTCCATAGTAGATAAGATTATGAACTACTGTTGAAGTACTGCACTTAGTAGTTATCCAGTATTATAAATAATACTCTGCCACTGCACAGTCGGCCCACTGCTCCCTGGCATTATCTGCTTGATTGTTTTCACATTTATATGTAAATTCAGTGATGAAGTGCTGGTCTTATTCTCCTTAGTGGAAAAAATAATCCCTTGAAGCTAATGGGAGCTCTCCTTCCATAAAAAGTATGTAATGAACCCATAGGTCAGCAAATTTTCCAGATACCCTTCTTGGAGGTAAATATTATTTCTTCCCCCTCCTTTCCTGAAGAGGTGGAAGAGAAATAGTGTGCAGCCTTAGAAATAAGTAAGTGAATGCTGTTTGGTGGAGGTTAAGGTCGCCTGCTGTCACTTGCAGTGGTTTTCTTGAATCTGCCTGTTTACAGAAGTCCTTCTGCAGCCCATCCTGGTTCCTCCAGATCCATGTACAAGGGCTTAAGCAGGGGATAAAAACCTGGAGTGGAACCCAAAAATGCACAGGTCAGGATATGGACTGCTCTCTGCTTAACACACATTAAGTCCTTTTGCTAAGGGAAAAAATAGTATGGAAAGGAATGGCAGTAAACGGAATAGTTTCTCTGCACATTTATAGAATAAAAATTAACAGCTTTAGTCTAAGAGTTTTGGTTAAGGATTTATTTTAATTTTTCTGCATCAACTGCTTTCAACACTGCTTTCTCAGTCATTTGTAAAGCATTGGAAATGTTCAAGTATCTTTAGAAATGAAGGTTGTAGTAAATTATTGATGGAAAATGCGGTAGAAAATCTCTGTTTGAAAATGTAGAACCTAGGATGCTCTTTGATTGCAGCATAAAAACTTGTCTTTGTTCCTGCTTCTGGAAATCAAGTTGCAGGTACCTCTGTTTTATGTTAAATGATTCCAGGTGCTCTGCAATGTGATGCATAAACCTAATGGATGGAGGGCATGAGAAGAAGTTATTTTAATCACGTTGCGGAATCTTCCTTACAGAAGCATAAAAACCAAACCAACCAAGCAGCCAAAGAAAACAAACAAACAAATTTTAAAACAACACCACCACCCTATTTGGAGACAAGTTAAAAAAAATTATTGAATTATCACATGAACATATGAACATATCTTTATGTACTTACATGCACCTTCCAGTATTACAAATGAGCATAAAAAATTGCAGGCAATATTTAAATATATTAAATATTAAATTAAATAAAATATTTAAATATATTTAAAGCCTCTAGTTTTACTTCAGCTGTGAGACTGAATTTATAAGGGGGATTATGCCCTTATATGTCATTTTTTTGTTCTTACCCCTTTATCAGCTTACTAATTGCTTAGTAGGTCAAAAATACTTTTTCTGTTTCTGTCACATTTTCATAAAACCAACACACATTTCTATAATCGCAAGAAAGTACTAATTTGGGGGATTTTTTTAAAAGAGAGCATCAGGGGCTGGTGCTTCAATGTAAATCTGTTAAATTTAATAGAGTTCCCACACAAAGCTGTATTTATGAGTCAAAAAACAAATCCATTATCAAGATCCAAAAGTCATTATTAGTGTTGTGTCTATATGTGAAAGTGCTGGTCAGTACATGTGATGAAATAGTTCCTGATTCTTTTTAATGATTCAGCTGTCATCCTAAACATTACAGAAAATCTCATCCAAAAAACATGAGCAGAGTGTAGCGATTATATCACATTTTAAACTCGTTTTATCTGATAATTACTTCTGAAAACATTAGTACTTCAACTAACTTTTTTGGTTTGATTTGTTTTTTGTTTTTTTTTAAGAAGTTCTCTTCCTGCACATGCTAATGGTGTGCAAATACTGTCTCAAGCCACTCAATTCCTTGCACTCCTTCAAGCTGAAATATCCCTCACTCAAACTGCAGTTTGGAAAAGTTCATGTCCAGCAGGTCCGAGCTTGGATTATTTTTATACTTAATTCTAATGCTCTTGTATAGGAAAAATACAGATTTTGAAAGAGAAAATCTAGCCGTGAGATCCTTGCTAGTAACTATAGTACCTTTTTAAAGAGCACTGGGCATAATAAGGATGTTGTGGAACATTCATCCACTTGTTCTCAGGTGTTTTAAGGGCTTGATTTTATTTTTTTCCAGTGTTTATTTTCTTTTATAACAGTTTAAATTAAAACCTTATCCATATTTTTAAAATCAGGAATTAAAAGTAGCAGGCTGCACTTACTCTGTTCCATATCACACTCATCACAAAAGGATTTGAGTGGCTTTCACAAAAATACTTAGCAATGAAATTTTGTCAGGTATTTCATTGTCTTATCCTCTGCCCCTGGAGAGAGCTGTGTGCAGTGAAGTATTTTGTTTCAGAAAGGGTTTTTTTGGGAAGTAGAAGTGGTTGTGCTTTTTTATTTTTTTCCCTCCTTAAGTACATCTTGCTGTGTATTTGTAGTAGACCAGGCAAAACTGAGAAACTTGGGCTACATCTGGAGTGAGAGGTGATGAGACACTTGTGACCACTCTTAGGTGACCGTGCAAGTTTTAGGACAACTCATTGAAAAGTTCAGTCTCCTTTTCAAGAAGTTGGTTTGCTTTGAGTGGAGAAATTGTGGAGTGGAGGAAGTGCCTGGCTGTCACCTGTGATCTTTGGGCAGCAGTCACAAGTGGCTGCCTCCGAGTCATGAGTGTGATCTGCAGTAGTTCATTTTGGGGATATTGTGGTGGGAACACCACAAAAAGATTTGCAAACCAGTATGACAGGTAACTGTATGGTAACCTGTGTTGCTAGAGTCATGGTGCAGTGTTCAGTGCTAGTTTTTTTCTAAAGTGCCAAAGGCTACCTTTTGAGATAGTGGGGCAGTTGGGCTGAGAAGTGACAGCAACTGTGGAACTACATAATTTCCCACCACAGTGAATTAGTTCTTTCTGACAAATGGATAGTTTAAGTCATGCCATTGTGAGACCTTAGTTAAAAAATCTAGAAGCTGATGGTGGTGGATTGGCATCTCTGCATCTTTGATCAATGGGATAGTTTCATGATTGTAAACTCTATATACTGCTTTTCTACATTCCCAGCAGCACCTGTTCTTAGCTTTAGACACTTAGAACTGTATCTGTTTTAAGGTTGTCCATGATTAAGATTTGCTTGGAGGCATGTATATATTTCTGAAACTGGAGTCCACTCAGTCTGGTCAATTGCGTTCTCAACAAATGAAAAAAACCCCAAGACCAACACTCAAAACAACAACCAACCAACAAGCAACAAAACTACTCTAAAAGAAAAAAGGGATCAAATGGATGTGGTGTGTTGGAAGAATTGTTGTGAGTATGCAGAGGCTGTATTGGCCACAGTCCACCAGAGACAGATTTCAGATCTGAAGAAAATACAGGTGTGTAAATGCAGTTCATCTACAAATGTTAAAAGACACGTGACATAAGTAAATATGAAACCTGTTTTTCTGAAATCAAAAAGGTTAGAAAAGAGAATTTATTCTTGTGGATTCCAGTAGTAAAGGGTTAAGAGATGGAAGTTCCCATCTGTGCTTTAATGCTTTCCTCCAGGAAGGCTTGTGATATTGTTAGTGCTTTATGATGAATCTCAGACAGCCCTCTGAGGTGGTGTTGTGTCCTGCAGCTCCAGCATGAACTGAGTGGAATTGATAAAATTTCCTTTAGCACAGCCATTCTCATGAAAGCTTTGAAGAGAAAGACAATTCTTTTCTCTTCTTCACGTTCTTCTTCTGAATGTCAGTTGTGTGGACCATCTAGTGGGCACTAGATAAAGTACCCTCGTACTTGACTTAACAGAAAGGAATGTGTTCTGGTCAACAAGCTAAGATTTCCTCAGGACCTGGCCACAGCATAAGAGAGTTGGAAAACCTGTAGTGAATTCTTTGAAGGTAACAATCCTAGCTGAACTCCAGGCATTGGCTGAGTCTTGCATTGGCATTGACTGAGTCTTGCATTGTAGGTATAGGCAGAACAAATTTCTGTGCCAGAAGTGGCCAGATGTGTACCAAACTTTCAAGGAAAAGGATGATACTTCTTCAAGCTGGCCCCTGCCTCAGTTCTGTTGCAAGGGTATTTCATACTGAAGAGGTTTAACTTTCTGGGCTAGTTTCCAGAGATGGGATTTTTCATTTTTGGCACTGGGTGGTGAGGCTACTTGCCCAGTAATTTGCAAGTTATCAAAGTTTAAAAATTTAATCTTGTTTGGCTCTCAGGTTTTCGTCTTTCTTCTTGTAGTACTTAAAATGAGAAGAATAAAGGAAATCTGTTTGGGTGCTGAAGGTGTTCTCACTGATGGTTGTGGCTCATAGGCCATCATTATGCTTCTTCGGCTCTTCATTTTTCAGTGTCTCCTGTAGGCCGCCACTTTCTCTTAATGCCTCAGAGGACACTTGATAGCCGGTTGGTTTCAGAGGATCTAGATGTTGTCATTCAAGGTGAGATGGTTTATACTGCCACTGATCGGCTTAAGCACATGCTACAATGTATATATGTGATCTTTCCACCAATTGCTAAGACTTGGTGGTCTTTCCTGTGAATCCTCTAATAGGTAATAGTCAAAGAGTCTGGGAAGTAAAGCAAAAGGTCTCCTTGGCTTTGTTCTTTGTAGGTAGACGAATTGTTTGCTGAACCTAAAGTGCCTCTGGTGGGTGTGCTGTTAGGTGGGAAAAGGTGGTCTTAATGTCAGCTGCTTGCATCTGGCTAGCACTAACCACAGGGCTGATACTCTTATCACCTCCTCACTGCTGGGGACTCCTGAGATCGAGTGAAGGGATGACTTAAGATCTTGCTGTTGCCACCTTCAATTTTGGTTTGTGTCACAATAATGCTGTATGTGAAGTATGACTTGAGATGGGGATTTGGCTTCCTGTGTCCGCTTTCTCTTGATGTGACCATTTCATCTGAAAGCAGGAGCAGCACATCCTGGAAGCGTGATAGTAACTGGAAGGGCTGGTAATCTGCATAGAATAGAGAATGTGTAGTCTGTTATGCCTAAAAGGGAATTATTATGCTTGATGGTAAAGTTACAGTGAAATGTTTCTTTCAGAAAGCTAAGGTTGAGAAAAGGCACTGCATAACCTGACTGAACCTGTAGTGGAAGCCACCTATTTTTCATTTTGCTGCTCAGCAATATGTTAGATCATAAAGGCTTAATAATTTTTGACATTTCAGTGCATTTATGTTAGATTGCAGATGCTGGATTTCTTTGTAAGTGGATCTTCTCTCAGTTAAGCAAATTATGGGAAAATACTTCACACTAAAGCCTAAGAAAAAAAGTTTATGGACAGGTAGCAGTGGTTGGCCTTTTAAAAGTATTACTGGTAATATATAACCAGAATATCAGACACAGAACATAAAACAGGGATTTGTGTCCTTCATTCAGCAATGTTTTCATATTTGTGGCCAGAATAAATTAAACCTTTGTGTTTTAGTAGGTATCAGCCTTAAAATCATTCCTGACACAACTTAACTGCTTTAAAAAAAAAAAAGCCTTAATTTTGATGCTATAAGGATGAAAGTAACTGGGAACAATATGCCAGTGCAATTGTTTATTCAATAAATTGGTCTCAGTCTAATTTTTATGTTCTATTAGTAAGAAGTGATGCCAGGTATAAATGTCCCAGAAAACGCGTTTTGAAGTACAGCACAAGTAAAATGCTGATGAACTTATTGGAATTACTTCTTTTTGAAATAAGGCTTTTTGAAGCAAATTGCATAGGAATACATTTTTCATTATAATTACCAGATACAGTTCCTGGTTTATGTTTTTAAAATGGTTGTGTTTAAAAATGAGCTGCTGAGCATAGAAAGAGCCATCCAAAGAGATATTGAGAAAAACTGCACGTAGTGGGAAAAGGTACCATACAAGTGCATGCAGTTCATAATTAGACGAGAATATGTTACAGACAGAGATATTTTGCTTTTAAATATAGTGAGGACTGATTATTTTTCATAAATACTGAAAGAGAGGTTGGCTTTTCATCAAGAGAAAAGTCAAACAAGCTGGCCCAAATGAAGTTGAACAGAACTGGCTTTTTCACTACATACTCATGAAATTTTGTCAGCCTTAGTAAAGATGGGCTTTATTTTGCAAGCCAGCTCAAAGCATTTTTATGTCAGCTGCAGAATACTTTTTCCCCTGCATATTAATCAAACAGGAGACTAGTTCTTTCAGAGTTAAACTCTTCGGTAGTGTATTACACTTCACTAGTTAACAGCTGTTAGTGTGGCCTTTTTTATTGAATTCCTACGTTACTTGATATGAGTACAATTTAGGCCCTGAAGGGGGACAAGGGGGGAACATGCCTTGCTTTCATTTAAAAGAAATCACTGTGCTGATCAGCATCTGAAGAATATTGTTTGAGGTAAACAATGACAACATTTGTTTAAAAACATGTTTGACTAAACAGTGTTTTTTTGAATTTCCAAGCTACCAATTTTCTGGACGGTTTGAGGAACGAGGGGATTTGGTCTACAAAAGTTTTTATTTAGTTGCAGCCTGCAGAAGAGAGCATTGAAGGCAGTGGGGGAGAGTTTATAAATTGAGATTCATTCAGGGATTTTTTTGACTGGTGTGAAGTAAAAGTGCAGAGATGGCCTGGACCTGTAGATCCTGTCTCCTGGACTAGTAGTGTTACTTTCTTGACTGCAGTTTATGAAGACGTTGAACAGGCTGCACAAGCTTGTCAGTCTCTCTGGAGGTATTTAAAAAACATATAGACTTGGTGCTTAGGGACAAAGCTTAGTGGTCAGCATGGAAGTGTGGGTTAGTGGTTGCAGTCTATGATACTAGAGGTCTTTTCCAACCTAAATGATTCTATGATCAAATTTTGTTTGAAGGAAACCATTCACAACTGAACTATAGGGTGGAGGTTTTCCGTTTCTTTCCTAAGAGGAGAATGGGAAAGGACTTGGCTTGACTTGTGAAAATTTTGTAAATATATAAATGAAAATACATTTCATGCTTTTGGGGGTAGGACACAAGACTATTTTCCACCAAATACAGGAGAAATACACTGTGCCGTAGAAACTTCAAACATTTCTATGTTTTTTTCAAAGGTCAAATTGCTTTAATTCTCTATAAGGCCTTGTTTTTCTTGTATTTCAGCCAGCATTTTCCAGTGCACAGTAGTGATTTTTCTTTCCTTTTCCTCCCTGTTTTTTGCTCCATGTAAACAGTTTCTTGCTGTGGTTACACAGACAAATATAGCAGAGAACCCTTTTCTCAGAGAAGATTCTCCCTGTGCATTTTTTAACCATTTTTGGGAAGAATTGATCTATTTGTGCATGCGAGAGAGGGAGGCAGTAGCTGTAAATTGAAGTGACATCATATATATTACTCCCATTGATCCACTTTTAGACTAGAGCCAGGATAAAAGGAAATGGCATCAGGGAGGAAGTATGCTCATTTAGGCACAGATCCCAGTGTGATAATGGAGTAATAATAGAAGTCACGCCACTGTCAATCGGTTGCTGCATTAGTCTGAGGCAGATCTCCCCTCCAAGGAGGCTTTCAATGACTTCATTTAAGTGCAGGCAGAAGCAAATGGGATATTCAACATACCAGCTATACAACTTTAGTGATTTGTGTCCTGGCAGAGGGGTGCAGTGCAAGTGCTGGTGCTGTGGATACTCAAGTAGATATATCTGTGTCACGTTTCATGGCTGTGAAAGGTCAGTAGTCAAATGTATCACTGGAAATTTTTTTAGTATAAAGGGTGAACCTGGCATTTACTGCGTTTGTTAATGTAGGAATTGATAAACATGCTCTTTCGTGTGGGTGGTCTTTTGGGATGTGAGGTCGATGACCTCTATAGCTGCAATACCAGATCTCTGAAGCGGAAAGATTTGTTTTCTTTGTGCTTTTTGCAGATTAGGGATTGTACTTCGAAAATTCTTAGTTTTGTTAAAAGATTGTTTGTAGGAAACCTTTCAAATCTACTAATCTATTAAGATACTCATAACCCGTATAATGGCATGAGTGTTTTGTGTACTGATAGGCATAAAATACAAAGTATGCTTTTCTTACTTCGGAGAGATTTAGTGTACAGTGAATCTCAGTTGTATTTTCCAAATACAGACCCAGTTTCGATATTCCCTATCATTTACAGTTTGTTTTAAGGGTAATAGCCTCGCTACTCAAACTTTAAAGCTACCACATCAGGTATCTTAGGGGAAGCAGGGAACAAATAGTTGTTTAGTGGCAGAACAAAGTGAACTCTTTCAGAAGAGTTGGGGGAGAGGTTTTAGAGTCGTAAGGGCAAGATAATTTATACTGTGCTGGGATACAGCTTTATAGAGGGGATGATGGTAAATTACATGGAACATGACAGAAAACCTTTGTAGTGTCCATAGTCACAGCTGGGGGATGGCCAGCCTTGAGAAGAGTAATATGATTTCCATGTAGGAGGCATAGGTTGGGACAGGAACTGTCTACTTTACAGTATAAATAGATGCTGTTGCAGCAATCATTGACGTAATGAAAACTATTTCTTCATCCTCGCCACATTTCCTGATTGAAGCGATCTGCTTTCATAATTGCATACATTCGAACATTTGGATTGAGCATTCTCTATTATAGTTCAGAGTATGGGGGGATTATCTTACTTTATTTAATTTGATTTCATTTCATTTGATGAGGAACACTGAAATTTTGCATTTAGGGTGTTATGGTTGTTTTCTGAAAGTTTTCAACCTGAAGACACAACTGTGACAATTATCCTGCTGTAACTTGCTGTATCTGTGTTGTGTACTTTTCTGTGGGTGTTAGGTATTCAATATCCATTCAAAGATTATGAGTTGTTGGAAGGTGGTTGTACGGTGCTTGAAAAGAAATTTGCATTTAGGTCTCTACAGTATTTATGTTTAGATAGCACTTAAAGCAAGAGCCTCTATATTAAGCAAAAGGAAACAAATTGAAAATTGACAACATACACCCCAAACAGTTCTCCTGGTGTGAAAGATGGAAAGTAATAGGTGGGCAGTACAGATAAGAATGGTGGTGGGAAAACAAAAAAACAGTGAGTGGAGTTTCTGACAGAAAATTTAAGTGCAATTTTTTGAAGCTTATTTATAACCATTAAAAGACTGCTTTTGTGAGAATGGCACTCATATTGTTGTGTTTGGGGAAAAGAAAATGTCTGCACCCCTGAATGAACTTTGTAACAGCCTCTGTCATGAAACTCTAGTTGAATTTTCTGTCTCTTGGCCTAAGATAAGGTTTTTAAGCAGAGTCTCTTTTATTGAAAGGAAAGAGTATAAGTGTAGATGGGAACGTTCCTCCTTTTGTGTTAGAAAGAAGTCGTAGAACAAACTGTAATAGCTGCCCCCACTAGTGCTGCTGTGCTGAGAGGTCTGTCAGCATGCCCCTCCCTGCCCTGCCTGTGCTGCAGGTGTTCCCTGACTCCTGCCTCGCACTGCAATTAATCCATGAGCTGGAAACTGCTGTCTAAGGTGTCATCTTGGGCAGCTGGAACGTGGGAAAACAGCAGACGCCATGGTCTCATCCACAGAATCATAGAAGATGCTGAGTTTGAAGGGGCCCACAAGGATCATCAAGTCCAACTCCTGGCCTTTTACAAGACACTTCAGTGATCACCCATATGCTTGACAGCATTGTCCAAATGCTTCGTGAACTGTTGGCTTTGTTTATTTTTTTGTTTTATTGGGAGTTGTTTGTTTGTTTTACTGACTCAAATCAAAATTGATAGGCGTTTAACCTCTGAAAATTCTGAAAATTCTGAAAAATCTTCAGCCATGATGCAGCACTAGACAGACCTAAATTAAGGGCATGGCTGCTGCTCTGCTGCTGCTCTTTTGTTTGCTTTAATGAGATTCTGTAATGCTACCTTAAACAATAGCTTTCTGTGGGTGAATCTGTATAGCAATTACACTGGAGATGTATTATAAAAAACTCAGCTGTTCTGTACCTACGTATTCAAGCAGCTGGTATTGCTCTTCTGACTTTTTAGCTAGCAGGGAAAACTTTCTAAATCAGAAGTTACCTTTCTTTGTGTGGTGTTCTGCAATATTTTGTACTTTATTGGTGTTCAGAATGAATTCCTTTTCCAAGGAGAGCCACTCCCCAGAAGCCTTCCCTGGTTGTTTTTTTAACTTGTCTCATCAATCCCCTGGCAGCTGCTGTTGGACTCCATAATAAGCATTTAAGTTTCCATTTTGGTAGTTGTCCTGAAATGAAATATTCAATATTTTTAAATATCTGACCACTTTTAATGACACTATTTGATTGGTAGGCTTTGGTGTCACTTAAAAAACGTTCCACTAAGAGCTAGTAAGATGTGAGATGTTTTCAGTCTTCAGGAATACAACTAACTTTACTAATAAAAAAAATGGAAGGAAACCAAAATGCAAAGAAATCAAAGCATTATTACACTAGAGATGTCCTTTCCTCTTTATTCTGATTTAGGTACTAATCAGTCTAAAAGGGAAGAAAATGTCATGTTGCTAAATCAGTTCTTAATGTAGATATTCTACAGATTAAGACTTATCCAAAGATCCTTGATATCTTCACGAACTTGCTGTCAGAGATCAGGAATCCAGTCTTGTTCAGTCCGCATAAACAGCTCTGGCTGTGGAATGTGTTGTTGGAAGAGGCTTTTCCTGTAGCTGACTTAATTTCATCCCTGCTTTGTGCTTTGGCGTGGCCAAGCGGACATGGGCAGGCAGCGAGGTGGGAACAGAAAATCACCAAATGCGGTGAAAGCTGGAAGTACTGTCAAAGTAACAGGATGTTTTTTATCATTAGTCTGTCTCAAGAACATTGGAAGTGAGCATGATTGATTTCTTTCTGTATGCAAAAGATGTACTGACATTCTTTTCCATCCCCTCTTCTTCCCTGATGCCCTGCAATGATGAATAGTAGAGAAAGTTTTGGGGCTTATAACAAACTTCTGACTGATCACTTTGGAGCCTGAATTTCCAATAGATGTTTCCTGGCAGCTGGTGCAATTTCTCTCTGAGCTCTGTTGCTCTGTTTGAATTATTTATTTGTTCATCCCATAAGCCTATTAACAGCACTTAAGCACTGGCTACAACAGACTTTATTTTTTTTTTTTTTGGGGTTGCATTAGGTTCCAGTTCAAAAGGATGGGTTCTGAAGTCAAGCAGCTGACTACTGAATATATATCCATGTCTAGATGCTATACCCTGTGTGCCACAAACACAATATTCGTGCATATATCCCTTGAAAGGATGGATGGATGGTTTGTGACTCATTGACTAAAGTATGCCTCAAAGTGTGTTGTTGCAGCAATTGTTCGGAGGGTCACTTAGTTGTGTTGTGTTTCTTGGTTCACTGTAAGCATATCATGCAAATGGTTGTATCTCAGATAAAAGTGCCGCTCTAAAAAATTGTATGTTCATATGCCTTGTTGATTCCTTAAATTATGCACTGTAAATTATTCTCTCTTTTTATTTCTTCCAAACCCAAACAAAATAGAATTACTTATTTTGTACATTCCATAAAAATCTTGCTTATTAAGCCAATATTATATTTCAATAAGATAAGCATGTTTTAGATCTGACCTAACCATGGCAATGGAAACCATGGAAAATGAGTCCTCAGCACAGTCTTTCAGAACACAGACACGTAAACCCTGAAGTTTTTCAGAAACCAGCTAGAGGTCCAAGCTGTATTTCAGGTACATGCTGGAAGTGCACAGGTTATCACAATCTTGTCCTCTTTGGTTTGTTTCCATTTACATTGTTCAGCCAGTAGAGATATTCATTCACACATGGTATTTACTTTTCTTTTAGCTTCTCCCTGACCAGCTGGTCTTACTTCTGGAGTCCCTCTTGGAGGAGAAGACATTGTGTCCTAGAATACTTCAGTGCTTGGAGAGAACATACCAGCTCCGGGAGCAAGATGCTGAGGTAAGTCACTTAAATCTCCCTAATGCATGCCACTGTGATTTTGACTAGGCAGCGTTCCACTAGGAACCAGGCTCACTGCTGTTCTTTTTTTCCATGTCTGAATCTGAAACTGGATGATCTTAACTCCAGTATTGTTGCATTTTCATGTGCAATAATGACTCAGTGTTTCTGTGTGTTTTATGTATGTTCAGGTGTGTTTTGCATACTGTGGTAGTAAAGTACAGTGCAACCTAGATGTCCAGACTATTTCACATGTACCTTAGGCAGCACATTTGTTCAAGTGTTAAATTTTTCATTTCATTTTTTTGTGTAGTGGGGCACAGTTTGTGTTCGTTGTGATGTTGTCTCCAAATTTAATCGTTAGTCTGTTAAAGTCTAAAATTATTCATCCCCGTTGTCAGCTCGCATTGTAACTCTGCGTTACAAAGTCTCACCCAGGATCTAGGAAAGTTAGCTCTCCAGAGAGACTATGGTGTTTTCTGGTTTGGGGCCTTAATTTATGTTTTTTACAGCAGCTTCTAGTAAGTGCCAGTGACATTAGTAACCCCAGAGGAAAACACTGCTTTATATGATATTGTAAAGGGTAGCATCCCTGCACCAAAGTGCTTTATATCTTTGGGAGGCAAAGCAGTAAATCTTTATTGTCATGTGCTGAGACGACTCTTATAAGTCCTGTGGTTTTCTTGGACTGGGAGAGTTCTGACAATTAAGGCAGGAGAAGTAGCGGCTGAAGGCACCCCTGTAATGAGCCTTTGCTTTAGGTACTATTCAGGAGGAGAGGTAAGAAAGTGCAGTCAATGATGAAAACAAAGTATGTGTAAAGATATATGTGTGTATGTGTGTGTATGTATATGTATAAAGCAAGGGTTAATTATGATGTAGGATACAACCAAGCTACTGTGCAATGAAGGAATATGGTGAACTTAACATCTGGCTCCTGCTTATTTAAAAACTATCTTGCAGAAGGTTGCAGAAAGCCAGTGTGCCTGACGTACCCTCTTACAGCTGGAACTTTGTGGCAATTATTAGAATTGAAGGAGAAAGCAAAATCTGTCTCGTTACTCTTACGCTGAAGTTGCTGTGTGGATGCTTGGAAAGACTTGGAGATGTCTGTCTTTTTCTCAGAAAAAAACAAAAACAAAAGAACAAGTTTTCAATTGCTGCTGTGTACTGCACCTTTTTACTTTTTGTTGAAACAGTTTTCCAAATGCCAGATTTGTCTTTAATTAGTACTTGAACCAACATTTCTATTTATAGGTATTTGAATATATTTTAATCACATCTGAATACCAGTGAAATGTCAGTGGTTCTATTATGGGAAGAGGAATTAACAGGGAGAGATAGATCAAAGCAATAGCTGTGTTGTTGTTGCTATTTCATGCCTATGAATTGTAAGCACCACAAGGCCACAAGATGCAGTTTCTCAGGTTTTTCTTTTTGCTTTCATGCTTTCTTTTTTCCTTGCAGCATTATGTAAAAGTACACAAACAATCTATCAGAATTTTTTTGTGAAAAAGCTCCACAAACCCACTAGATTAGGACCTTTGTGAAATGCACATAATGTCCATTTATTTTACAAGGTGAAACCAAGGTCTTAGCAGAAAACTCACTTAGAAGTACAACTAAGATAACATTACTATTAGCATTTTACCAGTCATCAGACCCCAGACACCTAGAGTCCTTCAAAAGGAGCTAGCTCCCATGGCCTCACCTACTTGAGGAGCAGACTAATTGTGCCTTATTCTCATGTATGTGCACAGGAAATTTTTGTTGTTGTGACCCCAGGACAAAGAGCTGCAGTCTGAGCCTATTCTTGTCTAGATTTAATTTCTGGTGACACAGATCATTTACAGTGATACTGCTGTGTTACTGGAATTCATGTGGTCTCAGTAGCTAAACATCAGAAATGGATTATTAAAAATAAGAGCATAAAAATCTTGCAATCAGGCCAATAAAAAGAAAACTGTCAATGTCAGAGGGTTTATTCCAGGATATTTGGAAGTGAGGTTGTCAGCTGTGTTCCATCCAGCAGCAGAAAATGAAGAAGTAAACTTGTTTTCTTGTTTTTGAAAAGTAGCATTTAAATTCACAATCATCTTCCAGTAGGGATAAGCAATGATGTTGCCTATAGTGTGAGAGGATACACAAAGGAGTGTGGGGTTTTTTGTATTTTCAGAGTTCGGTCTTAAAATTTGTACATCATAATTTTGAAGATTGTTACTGGGGGTCCTTCTGTCGTGCACAAGTACAGCATGGAAAGTCCTTGTTCATATTTCTTAAAGCTTTTCTGCCTGTATCACTGAAGCGTCTTCATTTTGACTTTAAAAATGACCATGCTTGTTGTAGTAGAGCACTGCACACCTGGTGGCGTCTGCACCTACCCACAGCAAAGTGCAGGTCTGTCCCCAGCCGGTGGAGCTTCCAAACAGCACTGTTTGGTACTCCTGACCATTTGTTACCATGTGCGCGTCCAGACTGAACAATCTGCGGGTACGTGTTGCCTCTGAAAGGCGTGGAGGGTTTGCAGCAGGTTATCTGCCTTGTTTCAATTCTTTGTATCAGTCAGGAGAGGAGAGAGGTCAGCCAGCCTTGGCCTGAAACATAAAGGTTGATCTCTCTTGAAGAGATCTACTCAGCTACTCGGTGTAGTTCCTGTCCTCTCTCAAATTAGATTTCAATGCAGATATGTAGGCTTAGCATCTATCTCCCTTCTAAGACAGACACTGATTTGAATGCTTCTTTTAACAAACAAAAAATAAATCATAGGTTAAGTAACATATACATGATTTGTAATGCATAACTTTCGAGCCACAGGAGCCAGAACTGCTGATGGCTTAATCACATTTCAGACTGGTCTACCTCTAGTTCTTGAATGCCAAGAGAGGCTTGTAGGGCATTTACAAATTGCAGAATTTGTGACTCCTTCCCACTTTTTGCAGTCCACTTCCATAACAAAAAATTACTTCATTTACCATTTACTCCTCAAACCTTGGAACATCTGAGAAGACACAAAACTGCCAGTTTGTTTTCAAAATATTAAATTCATTGATCTGAGCTATTTGAATTGAGCATATCCGAGAAATCTTTGTTTTGAAAGCAATGAAGGTTTCAAAGTTTAAAGCCATTTTTCCATTCTTCTCTCTGTGCCTTGAGCCTGTTGTGGCTTAGGCAAGCGGGAGGCAATTCCATGGAAGAATGATTTTGTCCGCAATTTTCTCTTCCTGTTCCCCCTATCTTGTGCTGCTTCCCACTACATAACAAAGTATCTCATGCACAGGCTACATCCCCATGACATACCATATCCTGCGCTGGAGAGAAGCGTTATAGAATCTGGATGCTTTTTGAACATGACAAAGTCCAGCTGGAAGTTCAGCTGGCTGAAGAGAAATGGGATATGTTATAAAGCAGCAGCTACAGTTGCCATCAGACAGCACAGTAAGATAATAAAAGTTAAAGTGGGTCTGGGGTTGTTTTTGTTTCTTTCCAAAGTGCCTGTTCTATGCAGCTGTTTCATTTATTCAATATCTAGCATCTGGCAGAATGTGGAGAGTTGGTCTACATGGAAAGTTTTAGGTGGCTAATTTTTTTAAATCTGTCTAACCTGGATGACATCTCTTCTGATATGACAGTGCAATCTTATCTCATTTGAATAAGCTATTGAGAACTTTAATATAAATAAAATGGAGTAAATAATTTACAAAAGAACACCCTGACATCTGAGGTAACACTCCATGAATCTCTTAACTAGAGGAGCCCTCTTATTACTCCCATTATTTCTGTTCTTCATTTCGTCAAAGGCCTGTAACTCCTGGACACACAAGATCACAGGATGGTTGAGTAGCCTGCAGAATAGTGAAAAATGTGACAGGAAGATCATAGCCATAAGAGAAGAACAATGGGTGTGACACTTTCAGTCCTATTTAAGACTTGACGATATTTCTGCAAATGTGTTTTACTTGAAGCTGAATTATCTAAGAAGTGGTGATAAAAACTACAGCAGGAGGATGAACCAGAAATATTTATGGCGTATTTCCCCAGATTTTTCACTGCAGAATTAGCTTTCCTTTCTTTCTTACTGTAGATACCACTTTTATCTTGCCTGCACAGCATATGGAAAGTTACTTCGTTGGTTTTCCTTGTCTCAGCAAATTGTCTGAGATTCTCTTCACTTACATAATACTCTCCCTGTATTTGGGATCATAATGTAGTATATTCTGGGGAGAAAAGAGAAACTAGAACTCTTTGCAGTAAATGTGTGTAAAATGAGTGAAGATCATAATATCATCAGTCATATGGGTGGCATAAAGCCATTCTCACACAAGTACTTCATTGTGCGTGAGGTCTGTCTGTGAGACTAAGGCTGTAAAGTGATGGCATCTTATTTCAGTGTCAGAAATGCAGTCATGCTAATACAAACCATTTAAGGTGCTTGGCATCCTAGAAGTGGTGAAAATTGTGTTAGGACAAAATAACTTAGATTCATTGATCTTAGCCTGTGAAAAGCTGGCAGATGTGGAGCTATAAATGAATTCTTGTCATTTCCCATCTGATGGTGACTGTGTTTAGCTGAGCACATTCTCAGGTTGCGTAATTCAGCTGTGCTGCTGATAGTGGATTGGCATTGTTTGAAGGCATACTTATGGAAGAGAGCTCTGTAGACAGCACCATGAAACTGGGTGGGAAAAGGGAACTGTTTGGGAAAAGTCAGTGCACACTTGCAGAAGGAACTTGATGTGCTTTCCATTCAGCACAGGCCCTGGGCTAGTCCTCCCTTGGGGGCAGGGACTCAGAAGCAGTCTCCAGCTTTTGAGTACAATTAGTGATGTATTGCAGGTGCCTCCACAGGCTTGGCAGTCCTTCTTGACTGTACTGGGTAGTACAGGTGGGCATGTTTCAGATAGTGGCATTGCAACCACAGAGGGAGAACCATGTTTCTTTTCCTTAACTGATGTCATTGTTGGTATGAAACACGAAATCAGTAGATAAAGAAGGTGACAGCTTGAGCTGATGACCACTTTACAGGTCACTGCTTTCTAGTGAATTCGGGTTTTTTCTGCAAAAGTAAAAATAGTTTCTGTACTTATTTAAATATACAGTTTATTTTTCAGTTTAAGTCAGGAGGAGATGCCTTATTTTGGGTAAGACAGAATGTTTTGCAGTACTTATGAATCTGCTGTGAAAATTTGCCAGGAGTGCAAAATAAATTTCACCTGCCTTTTCCTTTCTGAATGTTTTAGTTAGAGCATTATTGTGCCACTAGACATAGGCATGGTTACATTGAGCAATTTTTTTATTTTCAATTGAATTGCAGTTAGCACATTGGGAGGAACCTGATATAAGGAAAAGAATAATAAGGAACCTAGAAAAGGCTCTGTAGATGAGTCAGCCTGCATGGTAGGTTTGTATCTGGTATAAATAATATTTGAGGCTTGTACACCCAATCATTACTGAGTAGTACGTTAATTAAATGGAAAAGAAAGAAGAAATGTATGTTTTCACAAAGTGAAATCTCTTTGCTATTATCAGTCTGATGCTTTTCACACACACTGTCACAGAAATACTATTTTTTTTTCCCTGCTCTACTTCTCCTACTTCCTTATGCAAATCCTAGCAAGGAATATATCTCTGTCATAGAAAGTCTTTTCTGTTTTCACTAGGAAAAGGGCTGATTTCAGGGTATATTGTAGACTGTCCTCATTGTTGATAAATGTGTTGACTGAAGATGCAGCCACTTGCAAAATGTCCTCTGGGATCTTGAAAAATTTTGAGTCTTCACCCTGTTTCGTGCTCTTGTTCATGTTGCATCTAAATGCAATTTTCAGGCTCTTTGGCACAGATGGTATTGGTATTCATATTGGTTAAGATAGTTTTTCAGAAGTGTGCATTTGCAGGAATTGGATCTTTTTCCCAATGAAAGGAGCTTAGAAAATGGTAGCTTCTAGGAAGCTTCACAAAGATGAAGTCTGAAATTCAGTGTGAAACTAAGAAAATTGGAACAAGATGAGGGAAAAACGCTTTCAGTGATAGCCATGGGAGTCATCCCATGAGACTCATTCTGGGTCGTGTGCCCATTGTGACTGAGTGGATTTGTTGAGATGAATTTGTAAGACTGGCTGAAGGATAATCCCAAGTGGCTATAATTCGGGTTTGTTTTGTTTCTGTGTGTGAAGTAGGGGGGCTTTTCCAGCCACGTGAGAAGAGCAGAAAATCCCTCCATCAGCATTTAGCTGGAAGGCATGATCAGAGCGTGAGATCTGTGGAGCACTGGAAATAGCTTTGCACCAGTCAGCACTCCTGGTCCCACCCCGCTCCTGGAGCCAACAGCAGCACATTTGTTCCAAGTGATCTCAGTGGTTGTTGGGTGGCATGAGCAGGAGTTGTTGTGCCCTGACTGCTGCCATTACCAGTGCTGTTCACGTACCACCCCTGATTTTTCTAACCAATTTCGGACTTAATTTCCTCTCTCTGGCAGCCCAGCAACTTAGTGAGACTCAGAAAGCAGGGGAGCTGATGGTAAGAGGGAACCAAATATGCAGTATGGGTTGGTTTTGCATTATTTTACTCCTTATCCAAAGAATCTGTGGAGGAAGGGATTTGAGATAATAAGGATTATGTGTCCTATCATCCAGCAAGGAGAATGAAGTGGTGGAGTCCTCTGCGCTTCTGAACTCAGTCATAAAAGTTTTCTGAATTGGATACAATTGCTTTATATAAAATTCTACTCAGTATTTCCATGTTGTGCAATACAAACCCAGTGCTTAATACAAGCCACCTGCCTTTGTAATGAAATTTAAAAGATAACTCTTGTTGCGTATATATGATAGCAGTTGAATAGGAGGATGGTAGTAGGAGGGGTTAGTTTTTAAAATACAAACAAAATCCCCTAGCGATCAGTGGTAGGGATGTTCCTCTGAGGTTTGCTTTTTCGGGGAGGTTTTTTGTTTGGCTTGTTTTACTGTGCCCTTTGAGGTCTAAATGCTTCAAGAAGCAGGACAAATCAAAGGTGCAGGTTCTGACGTAATTTCTTAACCACACAGATATGATTCCACTACTGAGTTACTGATTTAGTAGCACGTGGGTAAAGTCTGCCGTTCTACTTTCAACTCTTGTGTCACTTGGAGTTGCAGTTGAAGATGAATTTTGTTGTGTTCCACATGGTGTAAGCATTGTCCTAAGCAACAACTATCACTGTATTCCAGCAGCAGGGAATAAAAGCAGTGGATAAGATGACTAAAAAATGTTGAACACAGAGAAAAATCTAAATGTTCTCATTGCAGGAATGAGCATATTTCTTCTGAGTTTATAAAATCAGTATATTTTTCACTTAAGAATTTTTGCTGGGCATTGAAGAAGGGAGAGTGTGTATGAGAGTGATGCAAAAGGTCTTTTTCTTCGGAGTCATGATTTTATATTTAATTATTTTGAAAGTTGGAAGCTAGATTTTAAGCAATGTAAAATTAGAAGGATGTGAGCATGGGCTGAGTAGACTGGCTGTGACCTAAGTTATGGAAAAAACAGGCAGCCACATTGTTCATTGCTTGGAATTTGAGTCTTATTTTCATATGGAGTTCCAGATTCTGTCTATGACAGTAATCTTGCCTGGAAATAACAAATGTTTTGACCACAGTCACTGTGGGAGACCAAAGATAAAAGGGTTTTTTTTGCCTCTAGTTACAAGATGGATGAGATAGAAGCAGAGGGATGGAGAGAAGTGCATAGGCAAAGGGGATAGCTTACTGTTGCCTTGATACTTGCCTTTCCTTTTGCTGAACAGGAGATATAATTTAATAATAATTGGTAACAGGCTGTTGGTATGCTTGATCTCAGACTCTTCAGAGTTGAATTTCTGCATCAGATGTACGTGTTTATGTGCTTTTTTTCCACTATAATGTTTGGGTTTACAAGCCCAGTATGCTTTTATGTGTGTTTATATAAATAATCTGTGTTGAAACATATATGCAGACACTATATGGGTAAAAATTATAAGCGGACTCTGTCTGGAGACAGCCAGAAAAGACAGTAGTAATGGGAAATGCTTGAATTGCTTGCTGTGGTGATATAAGTTTCTGCTGATTCCAGAGATACTGTTGTGATAGGACAAGGGGTGACAGCTTCAAACTGAAAGAGGGTAGGTTTAAATTAGCTGTTAGGAAGAAATTCTTTGCTGTGAAGGTGATGTGAGACACTGGCACAGGTCCCCCAGAGAAGCTGTGGATGCCCCATCCCTGGCTGTGTTCAAGGCTAGGTTGGATGACACTCTGAGCAACCTGGTCTAAAGAAAGTTCTCCCTGCCACTGGTGGGAGGGTTGGAACTTGGTGATCTTTAAGGTCTCTTCCAGCCCAACCCATTCTATGTTCTATCATAGTCTAGTCATTATTGTAGATAGGTGTTTCACTAGGGTGTCAGACAGACTGTTTACGAGGTTGCAGACAGTTGTGTGGTGCATTTTGGCAAAAGTGTTCATTTGGATGTGTATATATGCATGAGGCTTGTCCTTGCAGTACCTCTGATGCTGGCTGTACTTAAGGCTGGGACCTGGTCTTCCTTCCCCTCCCTCTGAAGTGTAGAATCTCCTGCTCCCCCAGCAGCCTCTCCATACTCACCCTCAGACTGTGTCTTTACACATAACATCTGTCCTCACCAAAGCACCCTGCTGGGGAAGGAAGGAGTGAGAATAGAAAGCAGACAAGGTGGCATAAGCATTGCTTCTGTCACCAGCCAGAAGGCATCCTTGCTGCTGAGAGCTGGAAGCAGCACAGCAAAGCAAAGCTCAGCACACATCTCCAGTGAAATTCTTGAAAAGACAGATGGTGACATCTTTTCTGCCATCTTCATCTTGCTGCATGCTGTGAATGGCACTGGTGCTCCAGCACACTGAGCAGGTGATACTAAAAATGTGGGCAAAAGGGAAGCACTTGACTCCAGTATATAAGTAGTGTATCTATGTTTTAAATAAGGCTTATTTTTTAAAACCTTTGTTTCTGAAATTGAGTTCACATGCTATGTTAAACATTTCCTTACCTTACATGCACTATGATGTAGGAGCTGCTCTCCCCAGCCTGGGGACAGTGGCAGTGCAAATGTGTACATTGTGAGAAAAGCCGTCAGGCACCATGGCATTGTGGTCTCCCAGACAGTGCTGTTGAAACTGTCTTACTGCTTTGGTGCTGGTGGTCTTTTTCTCATCTAACTGTTCTCTGGGTCATTTCCCTATCATCATTTTGTCTGCTATAAAGCTAGAGACCATCCTGTTTTATGTCCATCTCCTGTTAGACAGGGTAAGGAGGGGCAGGCTGAGATTACAGAATTAGGCATCCCAACCAAGCCTCTTATTCACAGTGACAGCTTTGACATCAGAAGAGAGACACAGCCAGTGCCACCTTTGAAAAAGGATTAGGCATGGCTTCTTAGTCTCTTGCCTTTTCTGACTTCCTTTGGAAATTTTTTTTTCTACCAACACAGCTGTCATTGATAACAGATGGGGCCCACATAGGGAGAAAAGTGTCTGGTTTGTAATTGGGAGCTCTCTGCTGTAAGCCTGACGTGGCGGGGGGGAGGGCATTTGTCTTCTCCAAACAAGTCCTCAGCGTTTGCTGCTTTGCCAAGAGTGAATCCTGTCCTGAAGTGCTATCCTTTGGTTGCTTTGCCTTTCTGATCGTGGTGAGCAGCAAGGTTGCCTGCTGCTCTGCCTGGCCTTTTTGAAGCAGCATGTTTTGTGATTCCTGGCTTCTGTTTGGTCATGTAGAAAAGAACCTCTGTGCTGGCTGTGGGAAAGATACGTGTTTTATTATATGCAGGTAGAAGGTGGAGTCATCTTCACAGCCTGTGGAAGCTGATGGGATTGCTCTTGAGCAAGGCTATGGTACTGTGGTACTATACAAGCACAAACATTGTGTTATGTGTGAATGCTTAAACAGGAGCACGTGGTTGGAGGGGAGGAGAAAGGATGGGAAGGAAATACATGCCCCTAAATCACATTTATAAATGTGAGAAGGTTCAATCAGGCACCTTTTGCTGCTTGAGGCTTGCACAGCTGTGGAAGCATGCTGGCTGCCTGGCCCATGGCCATATGAGCACAGGTACAGGTTCAAATGCTGCCAACTGTCCCACAGTCTGCCATTGACCAAGCAACAGATTTTGCCTTAGAAATCTTGATTGTGCCACACCTTTTCTTCTGCTACTAAATATAGGCAGTTGCATGAGCTCTACCCTCAGCTCTTCATCAGTGTTGTTGAGTGAAGGAAGGAGAGATGTGGCTTTCATGTCCTTCTCCCCTGTTGCCAGCACCCTTCACTGTGCAATTGCTTGATCTTTGCAGAAATACAAATCAGAAGGAGTAAAATTAATTAAGGAAGTAGAATATTGCTACCAATATTACCAAAGTCTAATGTCTGATATTCTGCTAAAATTAGCTTTTAAGTGACTTTTAAATGATGAGTTCATACTTTCAGTTTTAAATTATTTTAAACCTCTACATAGTCCTCTTCAAAATTACAATTATGTCCTGACAAAGTTGTGATCTGCTGGCCCATTACTGCGATAGAGTTTTCTGAATGACCATGCTTTTGGTTTTTTTGTTTTTTGTTTTTTTTTTTTTTTTTTTGTTTTTTTTTTTTGTTTTTTTTTTTTTTCTGGTCTGTCAGTGGGCTGAGATACTCATGCTGTGCTGCACAACTGGAAAGGAGGTTGTCCAAGGTGGCAGGAGTGGCTTGTACAATCTGCCTATACAACCTGTGGCTGCTTATACAATCAGTGATGTCGAATGCAGAGCATGGTGGAGCTTCATGAGCTCCATCTGCCCCAGGTCCAGCTACTGAACAATAGGTCATTCCAGTACTCAAAATAAAATACAGCTTGAATAAGGCTACCAAAAGCCATTTTTGAAGTTTTAAGTGTTATCATAGTTTTGGCCATAGCTCTGGAAGATTAAGGATTTTATACCAAAACAGAGCACTGCACTGTGAGAAACAGCATTAACTGAACCTTGATGCCGTGAGAGTCTCAAGAAGAAAGATTGCCTTAAAGATTGCTGCTGCTGTGGTGCTATATCCAGCCTTTGGTTTCTTTGGGCTCTGCAGTACTGTCAGAGCAAGTGCTACCAGACCTGAGAGAAAACTTAGGCTATGGAGTCCAGTTTTTGGTCCAAAATAAAACTAATTTAAGCTGATAGACAGCTCCTTTACTCAGTCTCTTGACAAATCCTTTGCAAGCACAATAATCACAATTACAGAAATCCTTGTAAAAATGATGAATCCATTCTGTTTGCATCCAGTAGGTTTTTGGCTATTGAGTACGCTTTCCGATTGCCAAACGGATAGTCTGTCAACACAGTTGTAACACAAAAAATTGTTTCGTTGCTCCAGGTGAGCTGCTTCAGCATCCCTCACTTGGGCAAGTTTCAATGAAATCAAATTCACTTTCTGAAGTATGTGTGTTTACTGTGGTGTGAAAGACAGGAGTGCTCACTTGAAATTCAGGCTACATAGAATGAAAAGTCACCAGTGTATTAAAGCGTAGCTATTTCAGCTAAGAGAAGGAAAAAAATTATTAAATGCACTGTAAAACTGGCAATTCTTAAACTGTGATTCTTCCATGCTAAACAACTGTAAAACCTGTTTTTTAGTTCAAATATTGTCCAGCAGCATTTGTTCTTTAATTAGGTAGGCAAATGATCTAATATTTGAATTCAGTTTTTCTGTAGATAGGAAGAAACTGGTGATAAATGATTTCAGATGGAACAGAGCAGCATTCTGGTGCTCTGGAATCCTTCCTTATTGTTAATTAAAAATAATCTGTTGTAGCATAGCTTGGTTGGTTATTGGAAAAAATTCTCTGTTTTTCCTCTGTGAATTAGACTGGAATCTGACCTCTGAGTCTCTTTGATTAACATTTAAGAGTCAAGTTGTTAAAATAATTTTTTCGATAGAGTCTGAACCTGTATTTTGTAAAGATCACAGATGCCTCATACCTTTAATAAAGGCTTCATTGTGTTGGACAATAGCTTTTACTCTATTTCAAATGATCCCATTTCCTAAGATCTTTAAGTATGTTGCTTTTGTTCAGTGATTTAGATTTGTTGTCTTATGGCGCCTTTTAAATTGGATCCAGCTATTAGCAAAATGTACTCATTTTCCCTGAAGCTAAACTCCCATTCTGCAGACCAAAAGCTTAGCAAAGTGTAACTTTCTTCTCCCTTTAATAAAGACATGGTTTAAATTACTTGTTTTCTAAATCTTATGGGTAGACCTCAGAAGTAAAATATTTACTTTTTACTTGTATGCAACTCTGAGAATTGGACTCAATTATATACTTAAGGATCAGCTGTGATTCTGTGATGTTCTGTGATTCCTGTGAGGAAAGGACAAAGAATTGGGTTTGTTAGCCTGGTGTAGAGGAGTGACCTAATTGCAGCCACCCCTGTAGCTGAAGGGAGCCTGTAAGAAAGGTGGAGAGGGGCTATTTGCAACAGCATGTAGTGACAGGACAAGGGGGAATGGTTTGAAACTGAGAGTAGCCTTAGATTAGATATTAGGAAAAAATCCTTTACTCTGAAAGTGGATAGACACTGGAACAGGTTGCCCAGAAAAATTGTGGATTCCCCATCCCTAGAAGTTGCTCCATCCATGATCAAGGTCGCATGGGGCTTTGAGCAACCTGATCTCGTAGAAGGTATCCCTGCCATGGCAGGAGGGTTGAAACTACATCATCTTTAGCATACCTTTCAACACATTCCATTCTGGGATTCTTTGATTCTGTGATTGTCTGGGGCAGGGGAGAATAACAAAAAGAGTGTATCACCTGGGTCTGAAACAATTAGTATCTCTTTAATGTAAGATATGTTCAAAATATCGTAAAAAAGATTTTTTCTCAGGGAGCTTTTCTTTTGAAAGTCAAGCATTAGATGGCTTTAGTGTGTCAGCTTCAAGCACCATTTCCCAGAAGGTCTTGGGCCAGGTTGCTAAAACAAAGGGACTGCCTTAGAGCTGGATTATTAGAATATTTTATGTAAATTTCCCCCCCCATCAGATAATCTCATACAGCAGGTTGCATTGTCTGAAAACAGAGCAAGCAAAATTTTAGCCTTGGTGTCGTCCATTGAGCTGCCAAAATGCAGGTAATTTTTGAGTTACAAATAATATTGTGCAACACTGTGTATTTTTCTTAAAAATGAAATTAAAAGATATTATGAGACTTCTGGAATTACCTGTATAAACAGCTGCTCCTGTATTTGGGACTCTGCTGTCTGACAGTAGCATCCATTCATGATGTTCCATGGAGGTATGTGCCAATACTTAGATCTCAATGTTGTTGATACTTGCGAAAATTAAATTTTATACCTGAGACGTTGAGTCTCTGTTTCATTGTTACTGGATTGTGCCTCAGAAATGCACAACTAATACGGGTATTATGTTGCAAAACACACAGTAGCAAACTTCATTCAGTTTAAAAACCTGGCAGTGGAGAGGCCCCCACCATCTCCAAAAGCAGCATGGGAGGAAAAAGCCATTTCGAAGCAATGAAGATCCATCCACAAGTAATACGAGGTGTCAGTACACCTCCATCACTCCTCTGCCCCACTTTTCTCCATCCTTGGGAGTGCCGACCATCAGTCCTGGACTTGGGAGAACAGCTCTCACCCTGGTATTGCAGGCTGAGAAAATAAATTTCAATTACAACTTCAGCATGTGGGTTCCTTGCAGCTGCCAAACCAGTAAGAGTGTGTGTGGGTGGGTGAGCAGTTAAAGGTGTTGCTTCAGATCCAGCAAAGTCCTGTGTGCTGTCTGCCAGCAATAACAGGATGGATTCCTGTAAATTACTTTTCAGCTTTAGTTTATATTGTTTGTGGTATGAACAGCCAAAACGACATATGCTGTGAATCTCTGAACTGTAGAAGAGCACAGAGAAATGTGCAGAGGGAAAACTGCTAGAGGATTAAGGAATTCTTGTTTTTGTCACTGAGTATTTGCTCCTGGGAGAAAAAGAAAAGCCAAGAAGAGCATACATAGGATGCCATGTGGTTAGTCCAGTCCTACCACAAGCTACTTGGTTTTCAAAATTTCCTTTTGAGACTGTTTTGTTGAAAGTGCCCATTCACATGACTTATTCATTAGGCTGTGAAGCTGTGGGGCTCATTTTGATCTTGCTACTCTAAACATTGGATGAGACTCTGGGAACTGATTTTTTTTTTTTCATCCTACTCTTTTATGACTAAAATTCCTGTGTTTGTGGAATCAGCCTTAGGGCTATGGATTATCATAGGAAAATTACTCCTTTAATAGTGCATGTGTCTGAGAAAGTGTTTTAGCTGCAGCTGGGGCAGCACGGCTGTCTACACACCATGTGGCATAGGAGACAGAAATGTAACCAGTATATTTCAGTCCACCTTATGCAAGGCCTTCCCTGCTCCACTTGGAGCCAACCTTGGTTTCTGTGTTCTGCTTTCTGGGGTCTCGTACAAGTGACAGAGAGCCAGCAGGGCTGACTGAGCTGATGGTTTCACAGGCTGTTCAGCAGCCATTGGTCCTCTTGCAGTTTGTTCTGCCACGGGAACGTTTGGGGCAGACAGGAGCAAATGTGTAATCTGAGGATAAGAGGCATGCTGCTCCTGCCCCAGCTGGCAAAGTGCCAGCGTGCAGGTCTGGGAATGTGCTGGGATTCGTACTCACCCTGGGAAAGAAAGGGAAAAAGGCAAAAGAGAGAAAGAAAGTGTGTGCTGTGTCAGATCTCACTCAACAAATAACTTTTTCTTTTTAACTATTTGAATAGATGTTGGTTGCCAAGGACAGAAACCATATGGACGGAGGAACAGTTAAGGGAACAGGCACAGTTTTGTGCTTTCCAAAGCCATTAGAACTTGCCATGATGCAGTGTTAGTCGTACATACATGATGTTAATATCTGAGGAAATAAGACCACATGAACACCTTCACAGAGAGAACTTCTGCTCTGCTCTTCGTGCAGCTACAGTGGTTGCACCAAGACAGGTGTTTTGGGGGCAAACTGGCTTCTGTGCTCTTTAAGCCAGGTCCCTGCTTATTATCAAGAGTACTCACAACTGTAGGCCCATAAGTCTTGTGATTCCTCCATTAGATCAATAAATACTTTAATAACTGCAGGGGAAATAACAGCTCCACCAGGAGGTATGAAGAGAGCCCCATCCCAGAATACTTTATAATTTGCTCTTGAAATATTCCTGCTGAAGGCACAGTTTGAGGTCGTGAGCAACCACAGAACCTGTTCTTGGTTGCTTATCTCCTGGGTCAGTGCTGTAACTGCTGGATCATGAGATGTGGAAGAGCAGTGATCACAGGAGCAGACCACAAACTCTTTCCCCTCATCATGTTTCTCCTCGTTGCTATCAGAATATATTAGGAATTCTGTTTAGATTTTTTGTTTGTTTGTTATATATGGAAGAATATGCAGAGTAAAGTGTATCTACAGGCTTTTAAATGTGTTTATATTGCTTGGTTAACTCATCTTGCAGATAGGAGAGATGTACGTTTAGTTTTGAGTCAGAGACGTTTCATCTAGGCAAGGAGCTGCTTGGTGCTATGAGAAGCACCCTGTAGCAAAGCTGTATGGCCTGGGAAGATTTACGGGAGAAACGTTTAGTATCTCTTGGGAGAAGCAGCAGCTGGGTAGGGTTTTGAAGGTCTGCGTTATATGGGCATCTACAGCAAAGTGAGTTGAATCTTGGGAAGCTATTTCTTTTGTAAATTTAGCTCTGGTTCCACTAGCAGGAATCCTAACAGCTGCTATTTTGTCAGCAAAATGCTCTAAGAGACAGCAGTTATTCCCTATCATGCACAGCACTGTAGCTATTAAGTATCTTACATGCAGCAAGTACAAATCCCAGCCCCAAAACCTCACAGCTTTTTATTTTCATAAGGTTCAAACTATTTTGTATAAGGGGTCAGCTGAAAAGAGGTATCATGTACACAGGACCTGTGGGCATTTATCACTTGTTGTTATGCTAACAGGATTAACATCTAATCTAGCGTAATTCTCTGAAATTTTTTCTGGAGCTATAAAGTTGGCAGGGACTAGGATGAAAAGGATGTTGCTTATTTCCAAAAGCAACAGTACCTTTTTCCCAGTCTTCCCTTTCTGTCTTTAGTTCTCAATGTTATCACTATATTTGTCATTCAGAAGAAGGTTCATATTCAGCTACTTGATATAAGCACAATTAGGACTCAGTTTTGAAAACTATTAAAACTGCGCACGTTTCACTCTTACTATGAAAGGTGATTTTCATTAGGTGCCCTATCTTTTGAAAGATGGTAAGAGACAAGGCTGAAACAGAAGCATTGGGAGTTAATCCACTCTTCCTTTACTATCAGGGCCGAATTGCTAATGGAATATAAAATGTTAGGATGATCTCTGCCTGCAATCAGACGAACCTTGCTGGAGAGTAAGATGACACCTCTGCCACGAGAGTGGCAAAGAGCAAAGACAAAAATGTAAAGACAACACACGTGTAATTCATGCTGATACTACTGAAGTAACAACATTTTTTCAGTTGTAATTTGCTTGGAAACTTTGTTACAGTGTGTCAATAACTGTTTTTTTATTAATGTGGATTGGTAGAAGAGCATGGCAGCTTTCTAAATGTAGATAAATTTTAAATGCTTAACAATGTGCTTAAAATCTGTTAGTAGCAGAATGGATTCTGAATGGATTAAATGAAAGCTCCCTGTTTCATGGGTTGATATCTAACTTTTATCCTTTTGGAATGGATTTAATGTTGGTACAGAATTATATTTAAGCCTTTTTATCACTTGTATGGTACACTTACATAGGGGATATTATCAGTTATATTTTGTGGCTTCTCCAGATCTTTGCAGTGGTAATCTCCATTTCCCACCAACCCCCACCACCCCCTTTTTGACAATAGGAAAGAAATAACCTGCAGCCTAACTTAAAAGAAAGAAAGTCAAGACTGGAAACAGTGGCAGTGAAGATGCTGCAGGTGTATACCTGGATCTGGGTTAGTTTCATGCCCAGAGCTCTGGCTTCTCTGTCCAGCTTACTGACTTGCCAGGCTGCAACCTGCCAAAAACTACAAACCCAACAAAGATGAAAAAGCCAAACTGGTACAGATATATTATCAACACTCAGATAAAATACAGGGGTTTGTTTGTTTGTTCATTTGTTTTTACGTAGTTTTATTTTTCTTCCCAAAGGTTCGTCATCGGTGGTGCGAACTTGTTATTAAACACAAATATGAGCCTGGGTATGGAGACATTGAGAGATTCCTCAGAGAGGATCAGGTAAGTTACATTTAACTAGCATATTAAAAACAATTAACTTTTTAACAACCATATACTGAAATTAAAAAAATATATTTTAGTATATTTTCTTGCTGCAGTTTGTCAAAAACATGGCTGTGTTATTCATTTTTTTCTTCTGTGGTCCTCTAAACATTGTAGTTTAAGGAAGCCACCTAGGGTGGGGGTATTCAAACCCACCCAAACATGCTAATCTTCTGTCAAGTGGTGAAATAGGATAGAATTCCTCCTCTCCTTGCATTTTATAGAAGCTAGAGGTAGGAATGATGCTAGGAGGATACTTCTCAGCGGGTTCCTTTTGCAGGATGAGGAAGGCAAGTGTGGCTGTGAATGTCAATGCAGGTATAAGGTGGGTGCAAAGCAGTCAGTGCTGTGGTAACATCAGTTTTGAAGATGGCAGCCAGAAGTAGTATAGCACAAAATCTCATGGGTAGGGACATGCTAAGAGAGGATTGTGAAGCCTTAAAAGGTTGGAGATACACGATTCTCCTGCTATTTTCCCCTTTTATTTAGGCCATCGTGAACTTAGAATTCTAAACGTACCTCTGCCTTGTTGTTTTCTATTTCACTTCTATTTATCTTTATTCACTATGAACCCTATAAAATCGAGACATTCACTGCCTAGGATGAATTTTAAATGTTTAAACATACATTAAAAAAAGAGAAAATAGTGAAGATACGTCAAAATCTAGGCAAGATATTAATGTCTTTACCTTTTATGCTGACGGTGAACAAAGCTGTTTAGAGCCAATGAGGATTTTGTGCTTTCAGGTTACACAGCACAACTGAATTATTGCAGTTTGTCATGTGTTCTTCTAGCTCAGAAGTATACCTCCTATTTATATCTCAGCCAGTAAAAAGGCCCCAGAACTCTTGGCAAGCCCTGTAATAAAACAAACAAGCAAGACATAAAAGAACATTATTTCATAAAGCGTTACATATATTGTACATATTTGTATTCTGTGAAAGGATGGAGATAACCACCAGCAGAATCTGGGGTTCGGGAAATCCTTGAATTGATAAAACCGTACAGAATTGCATTATGTTTGGAATAGCTGTTATGCCAAATAAAGACTTTTTTTTATTAGGGAAATAATTTTTGCAGCTTTTTAATGTAATCTTCATTTCATTTACTTCAGCAGTGCATTAAGTTAATGGCACAACCAGCTTCTGGTGTGATTACTACTTAAATCAGGGCAGTTGCATGTCCATACTGGTCACTTTTGGTGGTCACTGGTAACTTTTAAATGTCTGGGAAAAAATGTAAATGAACTACTTAAATCCTTTGAAGTGCTACGAAACATCAGTGTTTTACATGCAGTGTTGACTGCATGTTAATGTTTAAACCTAGGGGAGAATTGTTAAGGCTGGGTAGAGAAGGTAGTTCTATAGTAAGACCATTTAAAAAATTCTCAATTAGGGCAACTGGAGCCCAGCTCCAAGGCCATTTATGTGGCTGCCAGACCTTGGTGCAGCTGCAAACCTTGGAAATCTGAGGTTTTGGTTCTCTTGGTGCTTAGGGAATTGGCAAGGAGTCGGGCAGGTTTCTGCCACTCTGAGACTTTCTTCTTTTACTTCCGTCATCGTTAAACTTTATATTTCTCTTCTGGCTGAAGGTGTCTTTAAGGCTTACCAGCCAATGCTAGAAATTCTGAGGAATAGCATTAAAAATTGCATTTTCTCAATGTTATCCAAATTTTTCCACTCCTGCAAGTGTCCAAACAATAACTGTGAAAGTCAGCATGCTAAGCTGCTAATATTTTGTCACATGTGTAATCCTATTTTGGTAAGTGCAGTTTAATATTTATTGAGTTCCTGCAATTAGCTGAAAAAAACAATCATCAGGAAAAAAAAAGACAATCTCCAATATGTTTCCTGTTAAGTTGGTCAGAGTTTTGTTGGCAGTGGTCAAAGGGGCCCAGATCTCCCTACAGGACCCCCATTACCTTTTTTTATAGCTGCTATGTCCAGAATAAATAGTTGAGAAAGGCCTGCCTTTGTACCCAGCCAGAATTTATGCATGTTAAGCTGTATTTCTGATATAAAGAGAGTCAAACACAGACGTGACCATATTCAGTTGATGTCCAGTTACAGAATTGCCAAATGGGAATTGCAGGGTGGAGTACTTCAGTCTTTATTCATGGACGTGTGAGTAAACATGACAATTGGAAAGAAAATGTATATCCTGTTGAAGGAAGGAGAAGCTTTTTCTTAAGGGATATTTGGAAAAAATTCAGGTAGTGGGTAAAAGAAAACAGTATTCAACTTGAAAAGTGGCAAGGAAAGTGGAGTGAGGAATGATTTTCTTGTCATGCCATAAAACAGAATTCTTACGTTAGTAATATGTTTTTGCATAGTCAACGTGGCATATAGACAACCATCCTTAGGCTAAAGAGACACAAAAAAATTAGTTCTTCTGAGGGGGAGAAATAGCCATTAGAGAGTAAATAGTATTTTCTATGCTTTGGATTGTCTATTTTATTTCATGTTTAGTTTAAATGAATACTAGGAGGTCAATGGCAAAAAAACAGCTAACAAGTTATTACTGGTGATAGGATGCTTGTGTGTTATGTTCTTCTTTCAGGCTATGGGTGTGTATCTCTATGGTGAATTAATGGTGAATGAAGATGCAAAACAACAAGATCTTGCACGGAAATGCTTTGCTGCAGCACAAGAACATATGGATGCATCCTCAGCCAAAGTGGTGGCAGAGATGTTATTCTGAAAAGGTGATTTTTCATTTTAATCCTAACACCCTGATTTTGCTTCGTATAGAAAGAATATGCAGAACTCATTGAATGTGGTAAACTCTGGCATACCATACAGGCTGTGGCTACTTAGGCTGAGAAATAACTCTTGTTGCTTATCTTGTTGGCTTGTTTTTTGTTTTTTTCTTTTCCTTAAGCCCAGCTGCGGGATCAGTGAGTTACATACATGTAGGCATAGCTGGAGATCGTGGAGAATGGCTTTGTTGTAATGGACTGTACAAGAGGCATCTGTAAGTCCAAATGGCCAAAGAAGGCCAGGCTCTGCCTACAGTTGTTTCCCATTCTGTATTCTTAACTCTGCTTACAAAAATTTCAATTGTGCAAGAAGCATTTCTGTTTAATAGAGCTGCATGTTTACTTGACAGGCAGCACAGTCTTTGAAAAAAGCCTGCTCCCACAGTGGAAATACGAAACTGTGGACATGGAAGCAAATGTGAATCATATGAGAACAAACTGATAATTCAAATGTTTTTGTGTTAAGGGTATTGAGGTTTTGAAGACTGATTATGAGGTAAGAAGAGTAGCCTTAACATGAAGAAGCTAGTTTGTTTATGAAATTAAAGGAGAGGAAACACCAGAGAAGAAGGAGAATGGCAAAAATATTTATGGAATAAAGATTGCCACAGGCTATAAATTTGCAAAGATACTTTCAAATTCTCTGTCTGAACAGTTGGAGGTAGCTATGTCTGCACATGCATGACTAACATATAACCCATTTAGGTTTGTATGAAAGTTTCTTCTAGTACAGCATACCTCAGATCTTTTGGTTAAGCATATAACTCACCCAACAGACTGATTACCTTAGTTGTTCACAAAATTTTACTGCTGATTTGTGCTTCAAAGTTCAGGCTTCTAATTTAGCAAAAACATTGTCCCCTAATTGATACCAAGCAAAAATCTTAATTTTCTCATATTCTGGCAGTATTTGACTGTTCCACTTGATTTTGTCGTGGGTTTTGCTGTGAAATACAGCCAATGACAGATACTATGAAAGCAAGTTTGATTATGAAAAGCCATGTTGTTTTTCTGTATGGACAAGAACTGTGCCTACCAAGAAAACTTTTTTGGGAAAGGTGAATCAGACACCACCTACCACTGTAGAGTTGTGGGGTAGGAGAGACACCTTTTAAAATAGTTAGGGCTAAAGAAACTCTCTTGTGTACTCCCAGTTATCAAGGACTCACAGGAAGTTATGTTCAACAGTTCTTAATCTGGTAGGTGTCTTCAAGTGTCTGAAGGACAGAAACAATAAAATCAAAATTTCTACAAGTTTTTGATGGTAAGTATCTAGCACAGGAAAATTACATGGTATGCAGGTATTAGCAATAGTCTAGAATTACCCCTTTGACTTTATAGACAGAGTGGAAATGCATGGTGAGCTGTAACATAAAATCCAAAGGTACTGAGTACAATACTCTGTGTGACTGCACAGCTTTCTTTTAATGTTATGGCTGTTTGGGTTCCTGGCATGATGATTTGTGACTTAAGATTAAAATCACATTGCCAGGGATTACCACACAGCCATGACCACAGCTGCTAGCATGAAACTCACCATTAACAGTCTGATGGGTGCACAGCGTGGAATCCTCTCCATCTATCAAATAAACAAAAAACAACCCCCCGAACACACACACACACACGCACACACACACAAAAAAAGAGAGGGATAAACAAACCCCCAAGCCCACCAAAACCAGAGGAAAGCAGCAGAGCATCATGAAGAACCTCCTCTGAAAACTGTCTCTGCTGAGACCGAGATCTCTCTGGCGAGGTGCAGAGCTTAGCTGATTGGTGAACAGTGATTGCTTTCCTCTTTGTTCACAGTGGCTAAGTTCTGCACCTGAAGAGAAGAGAGAGGAGACTCTCTGCAGGACAGAGAGCGTTTGCTGGCTGAGATCCCTTGCTGCTGAACGGGCAGATTTGCAATGAATGCATGTGTCTGAGGTTCAGTGTATGGAGGATAAGAGGCAGAGGCAGCCTGGGAAAGATGAAAGATTTTAGTTTTAGCTAAGGATAAACAGTGCTCCTTAAGTTCTCTGTCTGATTGCAAATGTAAGGCATTGCCTACAGTAATTTGATTATCATGCTTTCCTAAAGGTCAGCGGAAATAATGTTTGTGACTTTAACCTGAAGTTGTCAATAAAGCTTTTGTTTTATAGTCTTCTCTTTAATAGATGTGGTCATGCTCTCTCTGCAGTTTTAGCTTAGCACTGTGTGTTGTTTGCAGGAAATGGTGGCAGCTCCAGTCGGAAACAACTTACGGCTGCTGCTGTTGTTCCAGGCTGTTGATGGACCCGTCCTCCGGTGCCTACTGAGCTGATATCAGTTCTGATTTTACACACTGGCTCAGTTCAGCAGGAACAGGAGTCGAGCCCTAGAGCAAAAAAAAAAGATGTTCCTTTCCTAAGAAATGTTGTTGCTGTTTTCTCTCAAAAAATGAATCAGTACACATTATAATATCCCGATGTTAGACACTAAATGGCCTAAGCTGGAAAAGCTACCTCAGTACTGTTTAAGAGGACTGTTGGCTAAAGATGAGAAGGTATGTGAATATGCAGCACATTGCACAGTATTGCTCTGGTAACTTGCCTCCAACATTATCTTCAGAATAACCTGCTAGTAGCCAAGAGAGTTAGTTCTTCCACCATGGATCTTCCCTGCTTTCTCCAGACCTTGTTGTGGTAGCTCTAGGAAGCTAAAGTGATCATTGTTAACTCTGTAGCTACAGTTATACTCTACTGGTAACCTAAAAAATAACGCAATTTGGAAAATTGGGGCAATCAAGAATGCACAGATATTCCTTCATTGAGACAGAGTAATAACTTTAAATGCTGTTTCCGTTGCAGGAAAGATCACAGACAACTCTTTTAATAGATCTCCTACTAAACCCCGATTTCACTGACCCAAGACATCAAAGGAAGGATTATGTGACTGCTAAAACAATCAGCTGACAGAAATATTTACTTTTCTGTATTTCTAGAGGCTCACTGTAACTGAGAACACATGCACATAAAACAAACTACACACACACATGCACACACTTGAGGTAATTCTTCTATACAAGAATTTTGTGATTTATCCTTGCATTTTGATAATACAATCATTCTGGTTTGCAGATGCCAAAGATTCTTGATTTGAACAACTTTATTGATTTGGACATTATGAAAATGGATGAAACTGTATTGTGTCCAGAAAATTTTGTTTGTAACTTTTATGTCGTATTTAAAAAACCTCAGTATAAAATCAGCAGGAGCTAGGGTGAAGCTCATAAGATTAGAGAGAAGCAGAAATAAATGGTGGAAAGTTACTTTCATCCTGGTGATGGGATGAGACTGAAGAAAAAAATAAAGACCATCATGCTCTCTCTGTCATGTGTAGGTTAAATTTCACCAGCAATGTCAGACTTCCCATTTTCTGAAAGTGTCTTTCATACCCTTGTGATGCTTGTTTTGCAGTGATATGTCAAATGTATCTCTTCTTTCCTGATCAGTGAATCTCTACATTTTTAGAAGACATCTTAACTGTTCCTTTCAGAGAGTAAGAATTTAAACCATAAAAATCTGTAAACTTATTTTCCTTGTACTCTATTGTTTTATGTTAAATTCTCTTGTAAAATAAATTATTTTTTTTCAAGTACATATAGTCTTTCCATTGCACAGTGGTTCAACATTAATTAAAAACCTTGGGAAGAAGAGTGAGTCCATTTCTGCTTTTGCAGCAGGATCAAAGCGCCTGGAACTCATTACTTAAGGGATGTTAATGAGAAAAAATAAATGGTATTATTTTTTAAAGTTCTTAGGCTCAGAATCTAAAGTAAAAGCTTGTATCAACAGTGTCTTCAGTACAAAGAGTACATTCCTTTTCATGTCACCACATTTTCTGACCTCCCCCTTTGCAGGCATACAGTGTCAAAACCTGAATTAAGGGACACTCAGCAAGTTCTTTCAAAGCAGCAAGAATTAGGAAATTGTCCAAGAAGGTACTGAGACACCACAATGACTTCTAATGTAGTGACACTCACAGACGTAGTTATTACAGGATCCTATTCATAACAGTAACACTTCATTTCACAGGCTTTTCTGCTAAGGCCAGCAAAGGAAACCAGCTTGCTTTTAGCCTTTTCCATTATGTAAGGAAAAAAATGCAGAGCTGGATAAGACTCTTGCACAAAATATGCGGAAATTAAATACATTGTAACCCTCTTCATAGCCAACTGTTCAAACTACAGAGCAAGTAAAACATCACATGATTTTAAAATATCACCAAATTTTTGTTCTTTTTAATATTGAGCACAGCAGTAGTTTGTTTTGTTTGCTACAGCTCTTACAATCTGTTTCAATAGTATTAACTTGAACATTTCCCTTCACTACAACTTGATGACCCGTCATGCATGGTAGCTGGGAAAAGGAACAGAAAATGCAACACAAACACCAAAAAACCTAAAAAATAGCAGAGGTGGCAGTCCTGGCCTTCATCAGGGTTTATGGGGCCTTTTGTTGCTAATCCAAGCACTGTGATATAGAGTGAGGTTCCAGATTATGAAAGCTGAAGGTGGCACTGAACAGTTACTGTCACAGTAACTTGTCAGAGAGCATAGGATTCTTCATTCTTATTGTTTAGTAGCGTCATTAAAGTGGTACAAACATTAACCTTAGTTTAAAATCCTTCTGAGTCATGTAAAAAGCACTGGAAGTGAACTGTAATAATTATTTACAGAATCACAGAATCAGATGAGTTGGAAAGGACACACAGAAACCATTGAATTGAATTCCTGGCCCTGCACAGCATCGTCCCTAAGAGTTCACACCATGTACTGAGAACATTGCCCAAAAGCTTCTTGAACTCTGTCAGGCTGGTGCTGTCACCACAGCCCTGGGATCCTGTTCCAGTGCCCAAACACCCTCTGGAGGAAGAACCTCTTTTTAATACCCAGCTAAACCTCCCCTGACACAGCTTCAGGCCATTCCCTCAGGTCCTGTCACTGTCAGCACAGAGCAGAGATCAGTGCCTGCCCCTGCTCTTTCCATCCTGAGGAAGTTGTAACTGCAGTGAGGTCTGTCCTCAGTCTCCTTTGGGCTGCACAGACCAAGTGCCCTCAGCTGCTCCTTGTACAGCAAAACCCCCAGCACTGGAGGTGAGGCTGCCCCAGCTCAGAGCACAGCAGGACAATCCCCTCCCTTGCCTGGCTGTGATGCTGTGCCTGATGCCCCCCAGGACAGGGTTGGCCCTCCTGGCTCCAGGGCACTGCTGGCTCAGGTTCAACTTGCCATAGACCAGGACCCCCAGGTGTCTTTCCTGGCACAGCTTCCCAGCATCCCATTCCCCAGTCTGTCCCTATATCCAGGATTGCCCCATCCCAGAGGCAGAATCCAGCACTTTGCCCTGTTGAACTTCCCATGGTTGGTGATTGCCCAGACCCCGGATTTGTCAGGGTCTCTCTGCAGGGCCTCCCTCCCCTCGAGGGAGTCAACAGCTCCTCCCAGTTTTGTATCGTCTGCAGGCTTGCTCTGTATCCCTTCCAGTCCTGTGTCCAGGTCATTTATGAAGATGTGGAAGAGCAGAGGGCTGAGGATGGAGCCCTGTGGAACCCCACCAGTGACAGGTCCCCAGTCTGATGTCACCCCATTCTCTGTGACCCCTTGTGCCTGACCCGTGGCCCACTTGCTCCCATCCCATGATGGGGTTATCCAGCTCTGGGCTGGACATTTTGTCCAGAAGGATCCTGTGAGAGAGAGTGTCCAAAACTTTACTGGCTTCCTTTGGTCAGCTGGGTGGGTTACCTTGTCATGAAAGGAAACCAGGGTGATAAGCAGGACTTTCTTCTCGTGAAGTTGTGCTGGCTGTGACCGATGAATGTGTTGTCTTTCAAGTGTTTTTCATTACCCTCAGAATAAACTTCTGCATAACTTTATCAGATACTGGATTGGGACTGACATGTAGTCAGTCATGTAGTCTCCTGTAGTCAGGCATGTAGTCTCCTGGGTCCTCCTTCCCTTCCTGAACATCAGGACAATATTTGCTAGCTTCTAGTCAGCTGGGACCTCTGGATTCCCAAGACCACTCAAAAGAGACATTCTGTGATTACATAAGCCAGCTTTTGAAGGATTCTTGGATTAATCCAAGATTACCAAAATATCCAAATCCCATGGACTTGTAGGGATCCAGCTGGAGTAGTGGATCCTGTATGTATAAGTTTTTAATAGGCCTGATCAAAAGCCTAACAAAAAAAAAAAAAAAAAAACCAAAAAAAACCAACCCAAAACAACAAACCACCAATGTTATAGTTCATTTTATTCACAATTTTCTCTCAAGGTGGGTGTTTCTATATTGAGTTCCTGACAGAAGGAAGTTGCAGAATATACTTGAAAAAAAGTAAACAACAAAAAAATCTATTTCCAGACTTCCTGTAACTACATCATTACAGGAAGCCGTGTCTTTCCAAATGATACCTCCATCTTGGAGATGGACTCAATGGTCCATGTGGGTCAATTCAAATTCAGTGTATTCTATGATTGTATGTGGCTATGATAACATAGGCATCTATACAGGTATGCCTTTGCCCCTAGGTTTAGTTTACTTGTTTCATAGGCAGCCCCCTCTGAATAAAATAGAGCATTCTGTAGGGTTTTTTTCCCCGTCTCATGCCTAATTTAGTCCTTTCCAAACACTGTGGTAATTTTACTCTGAATAGCATTAGAAAGCCCAGTGCTGGACTATCTCCCACTTACTTCATCAGGCCAGCATCTAGTTAGGATCTCAGTGATTCTTTTCTGGATGTAACTTTTAGCTCTGAAAATGAATCTTAGATGAAAAATTAAAACTGTACCCATATAGTTAGGCAAGGATCACCATCCACTTTCCCATGCTGCTTACTGGGTTGCTTTTCCAGAGTAAAGGCAGACCATAAAAGTTGGGTGGCCCTGCGAGTCCCTTGGCCTCTCAGTGGGCATGCGTTCATTCCTTGCCATACATTTTCTGTTTCAAGTACAGAGTAAAACACACCATTTTGCTGACAGCTGTTTTCTGTCTGCAGCTTCGCTGGGACATGTTTGCAGCTGCTGCTGTCTCTGTGATTTCTCCTTTAGGAGGGAATTAGCTGTACCCTATTGCCCATGCCTCACACAAAATAGGAAAACAAAAAGGTCTGGAAAGAAAGGTCTGTCCAGAAATGCAGCCTGAGCAAGTGGGCAGCCTGAAGAAACAAGTTGGCATAAGCAGTCTAAGGATTTTTGACACATAAAAAGCAGTATGAAAAAGAATATTACCAAAACAAATCAAAAAAGTTACATGGAGCATTAAAACGTATCATGCAGTGCACTGCAGGCAGCCAGTTAATCTCCACAGCTGATGAAAGTCTTGAGAACTGGTATTTGTACTACAGAAAATTTTAGGTGTTAGTTTGCAGGCTCCTCTGCATACAGAGGTATGTGGGAGGAAACCATGGTGCTTTTGTAAGAATTAACAAGCAGCTGAGTTACCATGAGCCATTATGTTCCAAAGGTTCTGTTAGTTTGGGGTTGATTGTTTCCGTGCAGAAACTGGACTGTAAATATCTGGAAAACACCACACCTGCCAGGCACCCATACTGCAGGCAAGTGCCAGCTGGCACATGTGCATTCTGCAGGTCTCACTTTCACTACACGGTTTGAGAGTGAGATGTAGTATATGAAATATATAAGGCAATTCAAATTTTTACCAGTAACTTAATGGCATTTTACTTTGAAAAAAACCACACAATAATGTACTAAGAGCAGCATTTGAAATAAGCCCACATGTTGAGCACAAAACCATACTCTAATTCACTGAAAACCCTATTCTATAACACCAATTCTTATTATCTAAAAAAACCCCAAAGAAACATCTTGTGGTCTTTTTAATAATATATCTTGTGGTCTTTTAAAACTACAAAATTATCTACCTTTGTGTACAGTTCCCAGTACTCATGAGTCATGTCTGATGTCTTCTCTAACAGTCAAAGATTTCACCAGACACCCAAGTGCGTTTCTCTTCTTGGCCTCAATCGCTGATGCCCAGACTAGTCAGAAGAAAAAAATTTGCAAGAAAAGACAAGGAAGCAACCAAATAGAGGAGCCTGACTCATCTAGAATTTCACAAGTATACTGAGTTCAGGCACATAAACAAAATATGAAGTGAACATACACTGATATGGCTATGTTCTTTTGTTTCTGTGGACACAACATACTGGGAAATTTGTTTTAAAATCTTACCCTGCTGCCAGGCTGACATTTTATGTCAGTGAAATATGGCAGTGCTCAAAGAAATTGAGACATTTGCACAGTCCTTGGGAGACTAACTGCATTCATCTATTTGCTGTGATTTAAACTAAGTGCATATTTTCTGCACAAAATTGAGGTCCTGATTCCTGCTGCTTATACCTGCTTTCCAGAAGAACAATGGGCATTTGCTCTAACCGTTATCTGGAAGCATGCAGAAATTGCAGTTCTGTAAAAATTTGTTTTTGCATGATCATTTACACATCAGAAAGTAGAATTTAGTTTTCAACTGACACCACTTCATGCTAGCACACAACCCCAGTAGTAACGTCCACAGTACAACCTGCAAAATCATTTTTGTTCATTGCCCCGTGGCAGAGATGATGATGGCTCTGCTGTCTTCTCACATAGGCCTGAGCAGCAGTGGGACATTGCTGTACCCTTTAGTTAATGTAGCTCACTTCAGTCATCTCTGAAAACTGCCTATTTCTGACTATATCCAGGCTTTTCCTCTGGGCTTGTTGGGACTGGTGTTTCAGCACTGGAGCTCTCTGCTGAAACTCGATCTGAGACATTTTATTAATGGGCTAGTGTTGGCTGCTTTGCCACTGGCATCATCCCCAGCCATCCTGACTGGATCTAAAAAGGCTAGTTTGGGAAGCTGGTGCTTGGCACCATAATGTGATTCACTTAATCTTTAATCCTGAAAGGACAGTGCTCATCATCTACCACACAGAAAAAGCATCTTTTTTTTTTAACCTCAAGTTGTTTCTTCACAGTAACTTTGTCCCACAAGTTGTTTTTATATTTGGTAGTAAAAGTTATTTGCTCTACAGCTGTACCGCCTTACAGTCAATTCTTGCAAGTAGAATAGAACTAAAAACTAAAATATTGTAGCAACTATTTTACCTCTGTCTGCATCTGTCCCTTGGTGTGCCTGAAACTCACCTATTTAACTGCCAAGCATCTCCAATTAAAGTTTTGTTCTGATTTATTCAGAACTCTGCAATGCATTTTGAAGAACTATCCCAAAGTAGTATTAACCATTTAAGTCGTGCACCAACTGGGCTGTTCAAATGCATGATTTTTGAAGCAGAGGGGGGACAGCATTGATATCAAATTCTGTTCTTTCATTCTTCTACAAGTTTGCCAAATCTGAAGAAATCAGAACAGGGAACAGCTGACCTACAGATTGTTGTGTGGTTAGACACAAGTCTGTGAGTGAAGGATCTCAGCAGAAAAACAGGTATTCAGCCCATATTTTATTTTATATGCAAATTCTTAAACTTTCTTCTATGATATTTACATAGGTTTGGGGTATTCAATTTTTTAAATAAAAACAACAAAAGAAAAATAAAGAGACTGGATCTACCATTTGTACATCCATCATGGATCCTGGCAAGAAAGGGAGAGAAGGAACAAAAGGCAATGCTTCTGCCTGAAGAGTAGGCATATCTGAGAGCTTGCTCTGCCAACACAACGAGCAGAAGCAGAACTCATGAAATCAAGATCAGAGGAGCCATGATGTAAAATAGCAGCTGTCGTCTGACGAGTTTAAATCCCAATGAAATTATCTTTCCAAAACAGATGTTATTGCTTAATTGCAAGGTTTGGGCTTAACATTTGCTCAGTATCCACTCATGGCCTAGGGCAGGCTAGTCAGAGAAAGCAGCTACAGCAGTTCAGTCTGGCCTGAAAAGTGTGCTCTGCAGCAAATTGCTCAGCACTGGCCATTTCTACTTCAGCAAAGAAGCAAACACACAAGAAAATAAAGTTGAAACGTAATAGTGGGGTTTGTAGTGAACTTGGAGAAACTTTCTGGTCTATGGAAAAAAACACTTGTACTTTCATTTCCAGAAAATACAAAGATGCAATTGGCCCTCCTACTAGAAACTGACAAAGTGCTTGAATTCAGAGACATATATCAGCAATTTCCATCTTATAAATTAATCCTGTGTCATATTTCAAGGCTTCTCTCCCATGGAATCTGATAGTGGCTTTTCCCTCTCTGTTCACAGACATCTGAAGCTGATATCGAAGTGCAGCACAGTCATGAGATTAAAAGCACTTAAACACTTACTGGTAGTCTCTACAGGGAACAGTGGTACAGATGGGAAATTTGTATCACCAGCTACCATTACAAGATAGCTGGAAATAAAAAAGCTGAAGTCCTATTTTCAGAAAACCCATACATAGTAGAAGTTATGGCATCATTAGTCAAAACAAACAGAAGCTGCTTTCTCATATATGAAATATTAAGAAAAATTACATATTGCATGCACCTGTTTTGGAAGCCTCAAAATAAACTCACAAGCTAAGAAATAAAATGTTAAGGAGTGAACTATACATGCAAGCTAACTGGCACATACACATGAGACATCTCAGCAGTGTAATTCACAATGTTAATTAAGAATATGTAAAACATAATCTCTTAAAGATGGCATTTATGCGTCTGCAGAAGTTTATGGCCTAACAGATATTTTTATTGAAAAGTATAGAAAAGAGAAGGTCATTGTTTTTTTTAACCCCCCCCCCCTTGAAGTTAAAAAAAAAAGATGTGTTAAAATACTTTCTATTAAAAACACTTTTTCCTGATTTTTTTCTCCCTTTTTTTCTATTTTCGGATTTTCCCCTTCTCTATTAAATAAAAAAACACCCCAAATTTTTTACAGAGTTTAACACTCATTTTATCTTTTTTGTCACTCCCTCCCTTCACACACATGCAAGAATATGGAATGCAAACTAAAGCACCATCCTTGCCTATGAACTACATCACTACAACTCAGCTACAGCCAGCTGACATTTCAAATTTTTGTTTCAGTGGCTGACAAAAGTCCAGTGCTTATCCCTAGCTGGCTCCTGGCAGCTCAGAGAACAGTGAGCACACTCAAGCCATCAGAAGGCTCTTGTGAGGTTCATTCCCTTCCAGCAGCCAGACAGAGGGTTAAAGGAAGACAGCCAGTGCAAGCAAGGGGAACGCCTCTGTGGCATTCACTACTGAACAGACCACCTAACAGCAAATTCCCAGAACAAGCTACTCTCTGCTGGGACAGCAAATGGAATGCCTACCATGAGCATATCTTTTAAATCCAGGCAAGCAATTAAGAAAAAATTGTATGACAAGTAAGGAAAACTTGCCAGAGAACTGGATTTAAGCAGGCTCACATCTGAACACTGCAATGAATTAAGTGCTAGTGGAATGTCTCTAGCATTCACCTACAGTGGTTTAACTACTGGTGTTGCCATTGCACACTATCAGGAAAGCATAAAAAATTCAAACACATGCCCTGTGTGCTCTTGGAGGACTCCTTTCCATAACATTGCAGGTTTTGCCTTTTCAAACTTGGGTCTAGTAGAAAACTGCCTTTCCATGTCAGAAATTATCACCTTTCTACACCCTTCTTACATCACAGGGAAAACTGTGTCTTAATGGAGTATGACATTACTCATTCACATAGAACATTTGGTACTTTATTCTGCCATTAGATAATACAGCAGTGAAACGGTGTAAATCAGATGTAACAGCGTTTTGTATTTTGTGGTAGATGTTTTACACAGTTCTGTAATACTAATGCTTCAGAATTTTTTGAATTTTGAATTTTTGAAATCTCTGCCAAGCCAAACATAAACCACAGATTGCAGCTCACCAAAATTAATATTAACTCACTCTGTCTATTAACACCTTTTGGCACTTACAAGGCTTTATTAATCACAAATACTTGAAGTAACAGGTTAAATGTTACTCTTGGTCAGCTAAATTGCAGTTTCTGACAATACAGGACAAAATAAAATACATTCTGCTTTGTATAGGCACTGAACTGAGATCTTGATCAAAGAAAAGCCACAGAAATGACCTTTCTTTCTGCCTGAAGAAAATCCACAGAAACCACCCAGCACCATGCTGCAAAGCTTGCAGAATTCAAAAAACTCTAACTTAGGAATCTTAGACTGGAAAGAAGCATAATAAACAGAGAAGTAAAATTTACTGCTGTATTCTTATTCAAAAAAATGCCTTGAAGCAGAACAATTTTGCAAAGTTCTCTATGTTCAGTGTACTGTCCAGAGCAAGGGTGTGTGCTGCAGATAAAACACAAGGGAACAACCTACTTGAAGTCTGATTTCAGGACTTGTTGGCTGGTTCAACAAAAAAGTACAGCCTTGAAGGCTCCAAAGAACGTTTCCAGAAAGCAGCAATTACAGAGGAAAAGATGCATATTGGATGGATAATGCAGAAGCCACCATATGAGAAATCTTCCATTACTCAGATCTACCAAATTGCTCTGTATCCTTCCACTGGCAGACTAACAAAGTAGCTTCAACATCCCACAAAATCACAGCTTATATCAAAGTTAGATCATAATTCAAGCATAGTAAAAGAGTAAGGAAAAAGAAATACCAATGATTTCTAACAACTATGCTAAAAAGAGCAAAAAGAATGTCAGTACAGATGTATCTTTTTAAAATTACAGACAGCATCAATTAGGTTTCTTCCTTAGAGCCTCCTGAAACAAGCAAACTCTCCTTAATATTTAAATCATTCCGTTTTTCTCATGAAGCCAAACCCAGGAAAACAAGAATGTACCAATTCACTATTAATTTGGGGTTTTTACTGCCTTCATTGTACCGTTCTTTCCTGCTTGAATTGATTTATCCTTATTTATCAGCACATTGATTTTGTTAAAGGAAGTTAGAAGAATTTTCATGAATTTTGTCAGTGGAAAAACACCAATAAAGAAAAGATATTTAGAAATACCTGTCCAAAAACTGCAATACATATCTAAGTATAATACCTGTATCATTCACCTAATTAATCTGCAAGAATTAGATACTGTAGTCCTTTGTAAATCTTTCTTCTATGTAGTTAAAATTACATATAGGCATAGTATGAAGAAAACACAACCAAAGAGCCTCACATCCAACAACCAGATTAGACATTAAACAAAAAACAAAAAATCCCACAAAAAACCAAAAAAATTCTTTCTTTGCGCTAAAATTTCAGATAATTTATCATTCTAAATAGAGCACTCCACATCTGTTTCCACTAGAGGAATACCTCTGAGTTTGTGACCCAAAAAAAATTTAGTTTAATCCCATGCTTTTCAGTTGTGGCATTCATGGAATCAGAAAACTGGGTTGCTTGATTTTACTTTTTTGATATGTGTGGCTATTAACACAAAAAATTGCTACACATTTCTTTCTGAATTTTCATTGAATTTTTTTTTAATCAAAAAAGAGAAAAAACCCTTTTCTTTGCAGACATACATCATGTATTTGGTGTTTTTTCACTAGCAAACTGACTGAGAGGGCACATAATAATATGACTCACTGGGAACAAAAGTGTAAGAAATCAGTTAACAGCATAACAGAAAATATCTTTCCACTTTTTACAGCCAAGGGACACTAAGTACACTGTTTTTCTTTCCCCTTGCTCAAAAACAAATGCTACATTCAAAAAGTTTTATTAATTCAAGATACATATGTTGAATTTTATATACAAGAATAGTATTCCAGGTAGGATCTTTGAGTAGCATAGAACAAGCATTGGCATTACAGGTAAGTAATACAGGAGAACAAATTACTGAGGGAAGTTAGGATCCTCTATTACTGCTATTCTCCATGCTTATTTTTCTAGTTAAGCTAGAGATAGGTTCACAAAACTTCTTGGGAAAAATGCTTTCCTAAGGGTAAAAAAACCATAAGCCATTACTACCTGTCTGTGCTCCTTGCAGGAGACAAAAAACCTAAACAAAGAAGGAAGCAAATGACTGCTGGACACAAAAATTAAGGCAATGAGTTGCAACCTTTATAGGAAATCTGTCCCTCCAAACTGGAAAATATCCTTATGTCTCTGTTTTGCTTGCTCTCTTTTGTCTGAATAAAAATCCCGTATTTCTTACATGAATAAATAATAGCATCAGTCATGGCACACTGTTAAGTGGGCTCTACTACAAGCAATTTTATGCCTGCAATATCTGTTGAGAAAGACCAGCTATTGGTATACTTCTTAGAGGAGAACACTGTCCTATGAAAGCTGCAGAAGTGAAAAAAACCCACATTTAGCAAATCTGGAAGAGTTTCATTTTGGAAACATTTTCAAAAAGAAAGAAATAGTTCAGGAAACATCACTCACTGATTTCCTGAGAACACCATGAATCACTTGAGATCGTTAGTCTCATAAAAGCAGAAGCACAGAACAAAACATTTTAGTAACAACAATCAAGTAATTGAATAATACTTGCTTTAAAAAAAACCCCACATGCATAATTTGGGAGAAAAACTGATCCTCAGCCAGATAAACAACAAGGAAATGAGTGAACTGCTTTAAATGATGTAGGTCTCTTGTTACAGAAGGTACTCAGAAAAAAAATTTCAAGCATCATTAAAATTTACTATTATGCTTCAAAAGATTAACATTTCCAAACAACAGATTATTTTTCAATATAGATGAGGAAATATAAATTAGCAGTTTAGAGTTTATATAATTATCTTACAGGTATCTGCCCTTGGTAACCTGCAGTTCCAGATGCTGACACCTGGTTAAAGACCCGATTTGTTGGTTTGATAAATAGATGACATTAAAATTCTAAACTTTCAATTGAAGTTTTTGAAGAAGTTCATTCAGCAGCTTCACAGGCCTTTGGTTTTCTTTTCCACTATGGTTAAATCTGCATGCAGTACGGATAAGAAGGTTATAAATTTCTTTGCTTGTATCAGTTATCTCAGTAATCTGAAAGGAAACACAAAAGGTTAAATTAGGCAATTATGTTGCTAAATACTAAGAATTCTTCAAAATACTTGCAAGAAAACCAGATTTTTCCCTCACCACTGAATATGTGAGAACCAACTTCTACCCAAGGTATCTCTTTGCATACATCTCAGTGGAGCTGAGCAACTCGGAGATTTCTGTTGTTGTCTCAAATTTAAGTGAAACAAATCAAGAGGCCAGAAGGTTTTTAAAGGAAACACAAATGGATAGACAGTATAACCATTTGTAAGTCATTGCCTTAAAAAAGAACTAGAAGTACGTGAAAGTTTTGCATGTATTTGGAGAGACAATTCAAGCTTTTGAAAGTTTGAAAGCTGCCTCCCCCCAGAATTGACAAAAACCAGGAAAAGTCTCATAAGTTGCAGCTCTTTCAGATCAGGAGGGACTTGACTCCCAAAGTTAAACCCAAAGTTTACTGTACTAAAAAAAATCTACAGCCATGCATCTCAAATCAGTTCCACACCATTCTACCTTTCATATTACCTTTAGTCCTTTTCAAATCACTAGCTACATATTAGTGATGCTACAGATACAGTGAAAATTAATCAGACTGATAAACCAACAAACCAGCCTACAACAGCTCATGACCACTCTGCAGTGGGAAATACTCAGAGTTCTGAAATTTAGTTGTATTGCTATCTATAAAGAAGCAGAAGGTTGGCTTTGGTCCTCCTGGAGGATTTAAAGTAGCTGGCTAGTACATTACAGCATCACAGCTCAACAGCTGCACCTCCTTTCATGAAGAGGAACTAGAAATAGCAGTCTGTGACAATATATACAACCCCCTCAAACTTTACCACTGCATTCTTATGCTGAGAAGAAAACTGATCATTTGTGAACTTGCACTCAAGGATGTGAGAAATACCTTAGCCCTTCTTAAAAAGAAAAATGTTACGTCTTTTTAGTCAGCTAGCTGTGTCACAAAATCAGATGCCTTACACGTGCTCTATACCGAATGCAGGTCTATACATAAGACCACACTGCTGCTGAATGGAAAAACTTTTGGAACTATTAAAACTACACACTAGCCCTAGACCTGCTTGCATAGGGGGCATGCACTTCTTACAAGAATATGGTTTGATAATAAGGAAAGGATTTCTAATCCTACACTGAGATAGCACTGTTTATCTTAAGAGACACAAACACATTTCATACTTTGCACCAATATACCTGAAAGCTGTCATCACCAATAGGAAGATACTGTGGCAGGTTTCCAGCCTTTTACTCCTCTTCATCTTTTTTTACACCATAAGAGACACTGTCTTAGCTCTTCATTCTCTCCTTCTCTCAATTACCACACCATTTTCCTCACTGGCTTTGCCAATGCACCAGGCTTCTGCCACATCAATGCTAAGACCTAGTAACTAGCTGTTCCACACAATGGAAAACAGCAAGAGTTCCATCATGTCTGCAGTAGCTGGATAATTTAGGGAGTGATTTTTATGCGAAAACCAAAAGGCTTGCACATGCTACCTGTACCATGTGTAAATGAACTAACTGTAGGTATTAACTACAAGCTATTACTTCAGCTGTTTCTGCCTCTGTATAGTGACGGGAGCAACCCTGTCAACAATATCAAAAAGTGAATGGAAAATATATAGCAGGTTGGATATGGCTGTTGGAGTCACAGTTTCCTTTAATTCTCTGTTATGTGTTTCCTTTAACAAGAGGTAGAAACTTAAAAATAGTAAAATAAGTAAGTATTTAAGTTAACCTGAAAAAAAGGGAAGAAACACTTACACGGCAAATACATTCCTGGGCAATCTCATGTCCACCAGGTGAAAAGAGCAAGAAGTTGGTCACAAGATGTGTTGTAAGACGCTGGTTGCAACACTGCTCTGTACCCGTTACCCTGTGCACAGCAGCCTCCAGGTCTTTGGGAGAAAGGTCTACACAGCTGAACAGCATCATTAGATGGTGATAGAGTGCTTGAGCTTCTTCCTGTAGGAAGTAATTTCAAAGGATGTAGGATAGAGATGAGTAAAGGTCAAATCTATGGTATTTTTACTTTGGATTTCTTCACTAAAAGAAAACTGAATCCTTGGAGAAACAAGTCAAACATGAAAAAAGTTTTAATTTGAACAGCAGGAAAAGCAGGGAAAAAAGAGCTGTAACACATTTCTTTTACACTGATTCACCCACACAAAGGTGGACAGAATGGACTTTTCTTTTTTCTTTGGTCTTTCAAATGAGGCAGACAGGGCATCAAGCCAGGATTTAACCTTTTTTAATAATAATAATTCTACCCTTTAAATAATATAAGGAAATGGAGAAAGCCCCTCAGAAGAATATGGTCCAATTTTTGCATTGTGGGAAAAAGAACAAAGGCTCCTCAAGGACTCATTTCAGTATTGCTGCTGTAAATCAATTAAATCCCCATGCAGCCTGACCTCGGCTGATAAAATGTTCTGGTAATAATGTGCATTTTAACTTCTTCCTGTGTTGTTTGCAACTTACGTTTTTATGTTGTGAGTTAGACAATAAAACCTAATTTTTATTGGGGGTAGGAAACAAAAGATTTTGGCACCTCTAGAAAAAGAACTATAAGCAACTACTGCAAAAAAATCCTAATAATTCTGTTCAGTGTACTAAAAATTGACTGAAAAAACTTGTATATGGAATGCGAATTCCATGGTAGTGGGAACATTGGAAAAATACACCACTGCAGACTCTAAGATAAATTCTCAAGCATATTCACTGGGACAATTTTTTCAGACGTTTTTTTAACTGACATTGACCTACCCTTTTAACAATTTCACATAATACAGTCTAGAAAAGCTGCTATTCTTGCCTTAAGTCCACAATTACACGTGAGGCAGAAATGATACAGCATCTACAGAAAGGTAACTGGAATTCCTCATGATTCTTTATTACTCTGGGCACCATATGAGCCAGAGACTGCAGATGGAGAGTAGCTGGTCCTGGTCCAAGAACTCCTGTACCCTAGAAATCTCATGCTTAGTGCCAGCCTCCAAGTTTTGCTCCCTCAGTGTTTCAGACCCTAAAGGTATGAAAGGAGTGCACCAAAGGAATAAATATTGAGGAGCAGAATATTTAGTGCTGCGCATATGAGTGACCTCTAGTGAACAGCAAAAATAGTTTTTTTCTTCTTTAAATAATTTAAACCCTTTGTATTACACTCTGGCTAATATAAAGGTGCTACCTAAAGTACAGAGCAGGAAGACAAAATCCTAAATCCTAAGTGCGCACCTTTCCACACAAAAATAACGCTGAATGAAAAGTACTCCAGATTGACATCTGCCAGAAGTTTCAATGCCATGCTAGTCCTTAACTAGTGAAAGGTGCTGGGTTTGAAGTGGAAACCAATTCATTTGAAAGAGCTGAGAGGTAATCTGTCAAAGGACAAATTAAAAACAAACGAACACCTAACTAAAGGCAGAAACTTTGCATGAAGTGTGGGAATGCTTCTGAAGTAGCCCAACCAGTGCAAAAAAAAAAAAAAAGTCTCAGTGAAAAATATCTAAGAACCTAAGAAAAGAATGATAATGAAATGAAATAGATCTCTGGGAAAAGATGAGTCACTGTGTGGGTTGTCAGTAGAAAAGCTTTTTTGTTTCTAAAGTTTGTCTTATGACTGAATAACAAATTGATGGAATAGAGGACACACAGGGAGATAATTTAATATATGGAACAAATTGATTTCATTCTGTGGAGTTAGAACAATATTCCATACTTTGATCTGCACCTGTAGTGCAGTAGTTTCATTCAGTCTTGTTTATTGCTCACATATTGCCTACTTCCCAAAATGACATTAAAAAAACCCCCCTGATTTCTTTACTTCACCATAGGTCTAACCTAACTGCTCCGCCAACATCCCATCCGCTGCTCTTAGAGTATGAGAAATTTAAGAGAAAAAAAAATTTTTTAAGTGATTGGGATGTGATCTTGCCTTTGTAGTGCCATCTGGGAAGCAGGAGGGGAAGGAAAGGGAATAAAATACTGCATAATGCACTGTTGTACGTGGACCATTAGATGTAAATTTAATTTAAAGCATGATGTTACTACTGTGGTGTACTGAGCTGGATTTTTAAATCCACCAGAATCCATTCTCAAATTAAGGAAAACCAGACAAGTTGCAGCCTTTTGAATCAGGGCTCTGTAGATCCAATTGCTTGGGCTAGTTCAGATTTGCATAATAGGTTTAAATTAAAGGCTTTCAAGTATTTGCTTGAAAGCAAATACTGCTTTCAAGTGCAGATGCACAGCACTCTTCATACAGTACAGTGTGTAAGGTTAGAACACTGCTCCTTCTGTTACCAACCCAGCATATGGTATTATCACATGCTTATTACAGTATCACATGCCAAAAACTGGAAAGAAATCGGAAGAGTTTGGCAAGGCTGGGATTCAAGGCCGTGTTTGATAAGTATCTTCATGGTTTCAACTGCTGTGATTTCTCTTGTTTCCTTCTCAGAAGATGCCATAACACAGGCATGTTGAATTCTGTCACACTCATTTAAAAAATACCATCACTAGGGTACTTAGTTATGATTAAAACCACCCTGGTTTTCCAAAAGAAAGCCAAGACGGTGCTGATCTATGTTACATACTTAAAGAGGAGGAAAAAGTTTTTCTAAGTATCAAAAATAAAAAACAAAAACAACTTTCAAAATCTCCACTGCAACAAAATTCCCAGAAACTTTGTAAAGTCATTTCAGTTTTCTGGTGTGCACTATTTGTTTTACAGCAATAAGATACAATCAGACAACTGATGGCTTATTGCCACCTACTATCACTACATTACCCACCATTGTCTGAGTCCTTTGTTGATTTTCATTTTTCGGACAGTAGTAAAATGCCAGCAGCCACAGCACAGCATCTGGTTCTACAGCAGCCTTCAGTAATTGTTCTGCTGCAATATCCACCCATTCACCAAAACAAGCAACCAAAAACCAGATTTCAAAGAGATCAGTGAGAGAACTGGAAAAGAACACAGATAAAATTAGGTATTTCTCACTATTTAACATTTTTAATTGTTTTAAATTAATTACAAAGGGTGTTGGCAGTTAACTTAAAATAAAAATCTTTAAACTACTCTTCAGCAGACAATACCTTATCTGCTAATCATACAGCCATGTACTACTTTGTTATCTGAAATCACAATCAAACCAGAACACACCCAGTGCTACTACAGATTAACTTTGACAGTACAACAGACTATCCTTAACAGCAGCTTCTAAAAAACGCTATGTATGAAAAGATACAAAATAAAATTCCTCCCTACTGTTCATACTCTTCAGCTGCAGGATTTCCCAAACTTTAAATCATATCTCAAGTATTAACATACTGTTGCCTTTCACTTTCTCTCTGTTGCTTTCCAGGGCTATTTTTTGCTTTTTCTTAATTCATTAAGTGCTTCTTATTTGGTAATTCATGAGGAATTACATTTATATGGACTAAATATAAAGTCTTAAAGTGTATTTTAAAGTATATCGCCTGACTGTTAAAATTCATGTCTTCTTAAATGAAAATTTTGACGGTGTTTTCAAAAGGAAACACACTTCCTCATATGCATTCCTCTAAAGTCAGAAAAGACTAAAGAAAAGAGATGCAAACTAATGGTAGGTGTCTCAGAAGCAAAGTTTAAACTAAGTGTGGAAGGACAAACAGAAGGACAGCTAGATTAAGAACTAGGAACAATTATTCCTAATAAATTTGGCAAAACTTGAAAGAATTAGATGGTTTTCTTATGTTTTATTCCTGGCAACTCAAAAAGCTCCTGTGCCACCTTTGCAAGGAAACTACAAGAGATCTTAGAAATTCCAAAAGTTGATGTTACTGTTATCTTGAAGATTTTCTACCATTACAGTGCCTGGTTTGGAGTCATGTGCCCTACACTTCTGTCCCCATTACTGTTTCTGCCTGCTCTGTAATGGCACCTATGCTCCACTGTCAATGCCAAAGTCGCCCTTCACTTTTTTGGGGATTTTCCCCCACAAAATGTTCGTAAGTTCATCAACTGATCAGCAGATTTCTGGTTTAAAATGCCATGTAATAGTCACTGAGAGTATTGCATATAATAATAAATATCAGCACAGAAGCAATCTGTTGATTAGAAAAAGCACTTCACTATAGGATTCACATTTGGTATAAAATAAAATTCCTACCTATATAAAGAGAGCACTGAGAAGCAACAGGATATGCTGCGTAACAATATTTTTTCTCCTCTGTAAATCTTATTAATCTTATCTTATTCAAAAGAATACAGAATCGGGAATAAAGCAATAAAAGAAAACTCAATATGGTTTCTTCATGTATATTAGTATTTAAAACACGTTAGATCTATTTTCTTTCTAACTGGGAGGGGTTTGGTAGAAAACATAATTGTTGTAGGAGTTCTGAAGGAAGTAACAGTGTATTCTGGCAAGTACAATATTGTTCAAACTAGTGTACTATTCAAAATAAAGGGGGAAAACGACTGTATATAAACAAAGAAAAGGCTGGGCAACAAAAGGAGAACAGACAGTTATATTGTTGTAACGCATTATGATGGATGATACTTGTTTTATTTATTTGTTCTAAGCTTGAGTTATGTGTTTCTTTAAGAAGTAAGGGTCAGCTACAGGTCACACTTCAAGGACAGAAAGATTTGACACACTTGGGAGATTAACAGGCGAGTACTGAACTGCAGCTCATACAGAAAGTGAGAAGCTACCAACAGACAGCCTGGCCTCAGAGGGAACAACAAAAAGCTTTTTTCTGCCACTCAGCAACAAAAAAAAGGCCTCCATGAGTTAACTGAAACCAAGCATGGTTGCAAGTATCTTTGTTCCAGTACCCAGGGGGAAAACCGGGACAGAGTGGCTGGACAGCAGCCTGGCTACTGATTAAAGGCAGACTCAACACGAGCCACTGTGCACCCAGGTGGCCAAGAAGGCCAGTGGCATCCTGGCCTGGATCAGGAATAGCACCGAGGCAGTGACTGTCCCCCTGTACTAGGCTCTGGTGAGACCACACTTTGAGTGCTGTGTCCAGTTCTTCCCTCAATTTAGGAAGGATAATGAGATGCTGGAATCCAGAAAGGGTAACCGAGCTGGTGCAGGATCTGGAGCACAGGTCCTGAGGAGCAGCTGAGGGAGCTGGGGTTTTTGAGCCTCAGGGAGGCTCAGGGGAGACCTCACTGCTCTCCATAACGACCAGAAAAGAGGGAGCAGCCAGTGGGGCTTTGTCTCTTCTCACGGGCACCAGTGACAGGACAAGAGGATACCAGCTTAAGCTGCACCAGGGGAGGTTTACATGGGACATCAGGACAGAAAGAGTAATCAGACATTGGAATGGGCTGCCCAGGGAGGTGGTGGAGTCACTGTCCCTGAAGGTGTCTAAAAAGACTGGATGTGGCACTTGGTGTTGACAAGGTGGTGTTAGGTCATAGGTTGGACTTGATGATCTCAGAGGTTTATTTCCAGCCTACGTGATTCTGTGGCTCTGTGATCTTGTTTTACAAGTCTGGCTGGCTTTGGTGTTCTGTGTTTCTTTTGATATATTTCAAGTTTAAAATAAAAATTGATTTGGTTTCTTTGCATTTAAAAGCTGTTTAACGTTCTTTGGACAGTTAACTCTCAGAGCAGATCTAAGCAAACTTGTGTCCAAGTCAGGTCCCATCACATGCCTCATACGAAAGAATTACAAGGCAGCAGCAGATAGAGATGCATGTTTTTTCATTATTTTCATATAATCCCAGAACATGCCCTACCAAAGCATAATTCATGTAGAAGCCAAGGGCAGCAGGTCAGAAATATGGAGTGACAGCCCAAAGATTAATGCAATAAAAATTATATTGCAGTCTGGCAGTCATTTATTTATGAAAAGAAGAAAGTTTGCAGTACAAACCTGCAGAAAGCCCAGTTTCTTCTTAAAACAAGGTTAAAAGTTTTGAAGGAAAAATGGGAGAATAGACAAGTAAGCATTTCCATTATGCAGCTAGATATTTGTTGGAAGGAATGACAAGATTTTGTTTCCTCAGAGGCTTAATGGTAAGGTAAATAGATGCTACAAGGCTCAGGTTCAGTAAATAATCCAAGTCCAATTCTAAAAATAAAGTCAAACTTAGAGAGTAATACGAAAATTATGAAATGCAGCCACTAGAGACTTCAAATGACATAACCTTTCACCAACTAACAACCAAAGGACAAAAAGTTCAAAGATCTTATACTGCTTACCTAATGTTTGTATCTTCTACTAATACTTTGAGCATATCCGAAATGTGTTTCAAGTGTTGAGACCAAGAGGTAGTTGGGAGTTCTGAGGATGAAGGATGAAAACAAAACTCTTTAAATTCATAGCCTGTCCACGAGAATGTAACACTGAAGCATAAAGGTAGCTATAAAATTTCTCCAGATTGATTCAGTTATCACAAAGTATTAAAAATTTCATTTAAAATTTCCCAGTTTTCAACAATACCTATTACTGTGTTTCATACAACATTTAATTGATAAAGCCATGAAAGGAAGTGCAGCTAGGAATATTGAAATGAGGCTGATGTTGCTACCTCAATATTAATATCTAATCAGTGCAATAGCATTCTCAGAGGCTCTTTTACTCAGCTTTAGTAAGTGTTCATAAAAATCATACCAAATTGAACAATGGTTTCTTGATCTGTATAAATAGGCAACCTGAAAAAAAATTGGGTTTGCAGTCTAAAATATCAGAATTCAAGCCTCAGAGAGAAACAGAAAGCCTGTTTCTTGTGATGAATTTTTCCATAATGACAATTACTGGTATTATAAGAAGATTGCAATATTTTTACAATCTCTCTAATGCGGCTTCATTCCTACATAATTACACATTCTTTCTTTGTTATTCACTCTGATTTAGTTTTCTTTAAAGTTACATTATATAGTATTGTTACATAAGAATCAGATGTTTCTGCAGAAAAATACATTAAAAGAATATTATTAGAATTGCTAAATAAAACACACATTATTAAGGAAATGGCAAAAAGTTATCTCTATCCCTTTTAAAGTTATTTTAAGACATATAAAGACCATGCAGATTCATAATGCTGCAAATACTTCATGAAAAGACTTACCAAAAGGACGTCTGGCTAAACCTCTAACAAGAGGCTGGTGATGGTTTGGGAAGTAGGCCTTCAGTGGAAATTTATGCTAAGACACAAAATCATTATTTTAACTGGTCAGTTTTCAAAACAAGCACACAGTGAATAGTATCATCCAAGGCCGTAATTAACTATACAGACTAAAGCAAGAAAACAGAAAATTAACTCTTTAGTTAATATTAGGATTTTGCATTTAAAAGGGGGGCATTTAGGAAATGCCTGCTTATGAAAAGTAATTATTTATAGATTTTAAAAGTATATACATCAAAAAAAAATTCAGACCATCAAGAAACAGACATGTTACTAGTCTTAGTCTTTTTCCCTGTAATCACGTAAGTTTTCACTCTTAATATGCAGGGCTTAAAAGAGACACTAATTTCATTTCCAGTGTAAACAGATTCACAGGTGATATTAAACTAAGAGCTAGTAACATCTACAGACTCTGAGGGCATTGTGTAGATTATTACCATCTGTTCAAAAATGGAAACCGAAAATTCTTAGGACCTGACCCAGCAGCAGGTAGGGCAGTGTCAGATAACAGCCTTGCCCTGCTTATCTGAGGACGTGCGACTTGTATGCTGTGAACGCTGCTTGTGTAGCTGAGACTAGCAGCAGCACACCTTCAATCTGCTTCTTGTGCACTACGGGCACGCCTGAGGTGGAGCATGTATGTGCAACACCAGCTCCCTCTGAGACACACAGAAAGCCGGCCAGGCCCACATGGTGATCACGGGCACAAAATCTAGTTGGAGTCCAGAGCTACCAGAGCACAGCAGGGTCAGCACTGGGTCCAGTCCAATTTAATATTTTCATTAATGAACTGGATGAAGGGGCAGTGAGTTCCCTTGGGAAGCTGGGAGGAGCGGCTAATACGTGAAAGGATTGTGCTGCCATCCAGAGGGACCTTGACAGGCTGAAGAAATGGGCTGACAGAAGCCAAACAAATGTCAACAAGGAGAAAGTATGAAGTCCTGTACTTGGGGAGGAATAACTCCAGGCACGAGTACATGCAGGCAGCCTTAGGGAAAGGGTTGCCAGCAGGTCCAGGGAGGTGCTCCTTCCCCTCCCCTCGGCACTCCGTGAGCAGCCATTCCAGCGGCCTAACTTGTAATACTATGCCCAGTTAATGCTCAGTTAAATAAAGGGCCACAAGGATCATTAAAGGACTGGAGAATGCTATGAGGAAAGGCTGAGAGAACCTGGAGAGAAGGCTCAAGGGGGATCTTACCAATGTCTATAAACACCTAAAAGACAGGTGCAAAGCAACAGAACTAGGGCTTTTGCAGTGGTGCACAGTGACAGGATCAGAGATAACAGCAGAAACTCGAGCCCAGAAGGTTCTGCCTGTGTATCAGAAAACATTTCTCTAATTTATTTTTTCCCTTTCTTTTCACTTTGAGGTGGTCAAGCACTACCACAGTTTGCCCAGAAGAGTTGTAGAGTCCCATCTGGACACAGTCTTGGACAACTGGTTCTATGCTTTGGAGCTGGGGAGTTGGATAAGACGATGTCCAATTCTCAAGCAATTTGTGATTATCTCATTTACATTTTGAATCTCCACATCATTAGTCTTAGAACTCTTCTTTCTTAGGAGTAAGAAGTCATTTAGCTAACAGATCATCTTTTGAAACACAGACTGGGAATATGAACTCTATAAAATGTAATTGAGCTGTAAATCCAGTAAAGACTGTATTCAATAACTATTTTCTATCGGCATATATATGCATGTACCTTATAAACAAAGATAAAGACACTTTCTACTACTTTTTTTTTTGTTCTGTCAATAACAGTTAAGTGAAATAGTACATGAATATATACACTCTTCTTAGACAGCCTATATATCACTGGTATAGTACAACTCTAAAAGTCTACTTGTCAAGAGGCATTAGTATGCATGTAGCCAATTAACTTGCCCCAAAAACTCTCATGAAAAAGCAGTCCCTTGGTACAGTTAGTAGTAACCAAGACAACCCACAGCACATGCTACATATGAAAACAGTTAAGTGAAAAACAATTTTCGTATACTGTCTAGGCAGAGCCAAAAAGGTTTGTCATATAAACATAGTATTTTAGTCAGTTCTTTCCTCATATATGCCATCACAAAATGCAAAACAAGGTACTATCAGACAGAACAAGTTTGGATGTGACTGGTTGTAATAACTGCCATGATGTATAACAGGAAATAAACATTGCACACTGGTTTAAAATATTTATCCAGCTATTTAAAACAAAATTCCCAGGTGAAAGCCAATGATAATTCTGAAATGATCAAGGGAAAATAATTAATGAGGAAATTATAATTAATATCAAAAAGAAATACTAATTTTAACTTCATACATTTACAAGCAACATGACCCAATTATCCTCAGGTCAGCTTTCACTAGGAACACAACCTTAAAGAAAATCTTCTAGTACAAAACATACCCCAGCAGTGATGTCACTGTACTCATTCTCTAATTTCTTTTTCAATTACTACAGAAAAGGGACTTTTTCCTAAGTAGGTTTAAAACCCCATATTCCATTTTTACTCTTTTCAGTTTCCAAAAACGTAGAAGAAAAAAGACTGTCCTAAACCCAGTTGCACTGTCTTTTCCCACTCTTCAGCTTTTTTGTCCTGCCAAACCTTTTTCTCTCTAAATGGTCTACCAAGTTATTATAAAAGACAGCTATTTCTGACAGCTGCCACACTGCAACAGAGAATCACTCTCCTCCTATCACACAAACCTGTGAACTGCCAGACATAACCCAACTGTTTTGCAAATTTTATGGATGCATGTTTGCCTAGAGTTTTTTCAGTTAACTGTCTATAAATTCTGAAGGTCTCAGTGACCAGGCAGAACCCACTTCATCTTCTGTAATTAATGCTTTTACCATTCTTCATCTACATGCTAATGGAGCACATTATGTCCTGTCAAGGGCAATCAGATACCACAAAGACAGATACCTTATGAATTTATGAATATATGTAATGATGGTATGACCAAAGGGGGGAAAAAAAAAGGATCTGACTGACTTAAAGTTTAGGAAGCAATGTGTACCTGCCTTTTTGCATGCAAACTAAAATTACAGTTGATATAATAATTTAGATTAGATTAGATTAGATTAGATTAGATTAGATTAGATTAGATTTCTGTGAGACAAGGGACTTTTATCTCTATCACTGAAGATAATACCTTAATTAGAACTCCACGACTTAAAAAGTACACAAGTTAAATAAAAGAAATTCAGTATTTAAAACCACTTGAGAAAAACGAGCAGTAGTCCATGTTGCAATGCCAGAAGGTGAAAGACTTTCACCTTGAAGAAAACATGCCGCCTGCACAGCAGGATTAGCTCTTGGGTGTCTGATGGGTGTGGAATCTTTACTTTCATTCTCACCCAGTGATCCCCACCTGGGGCTACACAGTGTGCTGTTTCCGTGCAGTCAGGGTGGCACAAGATTATCATGCACAGCAATAATATATTAAGCAAGACAGCTGCCTGAAGCTAGAAGACAGATTCAATCACACTGCTAATTAAAAGCCAGTATGCCACAGGTTTTAAGAAATCCCAGCATTCTCTTAATTACCATCTGCCTCAAAAAGTTGCAAAAAAAGGAACTTTTATTAAGTTTAAAGTGGAAGGTTTTAAGTGTCAAGGTCTTTCCAAACTTGCTTCATATGCATTTGATTTCAAAAGACAAACAAGATGGTCAGGATGTGACCATGTGATTTGGGAATCTGAAGTCAAGTTTGCAACCTATAAGTAAGATAAGACTTTTCATATCTGTATTTCGAAATTTTAAGGTAAAAAACTGATCTTGCTCTTGTTTAAATTAACGCAAAAGTAATTCCACTTAATTCAGTTCAGTAAGACCTATATAAAAATCTGTGCAGAAGAAGAGAGACTAAGCTGTGAAATTTGAAAATTTAGACCAAGGAAAATTTCAAAGAGACCACTGCTGAGGATCAGGAACTGAAACCAGTATGTATTCTATGTCCCAGTATGTATTCTGTGTCTTTTAGCTGCTGAACAGACAAACATGACTATTAGATATCCTACTTAAAATTACTTAGGGGACTGGAAATGAGATTTTTATCTCTGCTTCATTTATTATCAGAAACCCTGCTACTGCAAAAGAAAAATGCATCAAGCATTTTTCCTCTTTTTTTGTCAAAGATGAATGTTCATGCTCATGTTATTGTACAGGTAGAAACTTCAGCATCAGGGGAACTGAGCCTGTGAAAAGATGTACTTGAGGGTTAAGTTAGGTAAATTGCTCTTACATATTGGTTTCACGCTATAATTTTATGTTCAGGAGAAGATGTTTGAACTGAACTTTGGCCCATCTATGCAGCTACCAAGGGATACCGTTATTTACCTCATTATACTCAGTGACTTCACTTAGGAGTAGAATTGGAGTTTTTCTTGGGAAATTTTGCATTTTTTCACTGGAAAAAACCTCTAAGAAAGAGATCTTGACTAACCTGTTTGTTTTCATTCTGGTGAGCCTGAAGGAAGAGCTGTGTAAAAACCTGTATTATTGTCCTAACTTCTGAAGTTCCATCAGTTTCCACCAGTGCATTCCTAGGCATTGAAAAGTTAGATATGACAGATCAGGTAATTAGTCTGGCAATCACACCACTGTTAACTGAAAGAAAATGGTATATTCTTTGTAAAAACTGTCTGAGCTCATTACACCACTAACAGAAATACTAACTCTGCAGGTTTTTTTGATTTTATTTTAATTAAAAAAAAACCAAAACAAACCTCATACACAACTCCTACAAATTAACCAAACTTAATAAATATATACAATATACATAATTTAAGACACGTAATTTATCCTACTTAAATAAATGTACAATTAAAAAGACTAGCACAACTTTATTAGCCAAATTTGGCATCTGATCAGTTTATTGTGTTCAGAGCAACTACTCCCATGATTAAGTTAAGCACACTTTATAGCGTTTTGTGGGACTGCATCTCATAGGCCACTCTAGAAGGTGAAATTCACAAAGGTGTGAATGCTTCAACTCGCCTTCCATAGTGCAAAATAACCTTGAGCAAACGGAGCAAGTGGAGGAAAACACATAGCAGCAATTTGCAATCTCTTACTTGAAAGACATATAGTAGAAAGGAGAAAAAATGTTCAAAGTTGCCGGTGAGATACAAGTATTAGAGAATTAATTCCTTCCAAAACATATGAAAAGAGAACACATTACTGTAACACAGAAATGTCACAAAACTACAGGCAAATATTAATCACTGATATAAAAAGAAGAAATAGTACATGGGAACTCAACACAGTGTCGGTATATGGACTTCTGTATAGTCACACATAGCAAGAAAACATTGGAAAATAAAAGCAGTAAGTAATATCACTGTAATAAGATAATTTAGCACCATTAATCTCAATATGCATGCAAATAGCAGGAAGAGTTATTACAGATAAAGTCAGAATGGTTAGCTCCATACTTCTAACAGAACACTAACCCCACATACAGAAGAAGTTTTGTGCCAGCTATAGAAACCTGACACAGTTTCCAAGCAAGGAAGTATATTTTCTATATCAGCAGCTCTCTAAAATCTCACATGTGATTACAACTGGAATAGTATCTTAACATCTGCACATCATTTGATAATAGTTGGACGGATGTTAGAGAAATACAACAAAAATAAACAGAAGGCTCCATAAACCAATTGGTCTGCGAAAATCAGCTAACATATACAGCTTCATCAAGAGCTGAGACACAGTATTCTTAAAATAAATACATCATAGTTTTAATACCAACAATGTAGAGGAACAAGCACACTAAGCAGAAACAATTCAAAGTAAAGACAGGGAGCAAAAACGTAGGCTTAGAAATAGGAAAAATAATTTTTAAGACAATTTGAAACACTAATAGGAGTGCAAAGTTTTACCAGGAAATACTTGTTGGGCAAAGTCCTGCTTTAGCTGAGAAACATAATTTTATCCATTTCTACTGTCTACCAAAGGGAAAGGATACAAAAGAGTAGTGAAGTCATGTGATTGTTTTAGAAAATATTTTATATAGCATGACCTTAAATAAGCGAAGAAGCTTGGACAAATTTTGTCTCCCTGTACCATCAAAATAACATCACTTAACCTCCAGCCTAAGGCATCAGTACACATCTGCTGAAGTTACATCAATTTTTAAATGCATCTTTGGGAAAGTGATTAAGCTCCACTCTTCAGAAAATGCTATCTGTGTGCAGACATGGGACCACAGCAACAAAGGGCTGCCAGAGCAGTGGCTGCCAAGTGGCTCCACTCTCACAATACAGTGCTCTGCAGTTTCTACAGCCCAGACTCCTCTGTTAGTGCCTGCACAAACCTAAATGTGCACACAGACACACAAATGCCCCCGAACACCTGGGATGTACCTGGGAGCCCTCTTTTCCTAAGAAGGGAAACATTTCATGAGCAAAGGATATCAGTCACTAAATACATTATTTTTGTATTGAAATTGTTAATACTGATAACCCTGGCAGCAGATCTACTTAAAAGTAGTAATTATTAAGTCAAGTGAAAAAAAGAGAAAAGCCACTGAAAACTGAGTATAAAGGATTTGAAGCCCACACGTGGTAACCAATATATTGGTTGCTTCAAGATAACTTTAATGTATTCAAAACCAAACTCATTATTAACAGGTGGATCAATTGTTTAAGGTCCTAAAGTGCATATCTATCAATATCAATCCTGAAAAGCATAAACAAAATGTAAAAGAGGCTACACTGGTAAGTGCAAAAGTTTTTGCTAAATGCTACCTTCACGCTAGCATGGGCCAAGCCATTTCAGCATTTACAGTTTTCACCTCAAAATTGTATTTCAACCACAAATCTCTACGGAAATAAATTACAAATTTTAAAGGCTAAAATACAGTTTAGTCAACTGTACTAATGATTATTCTAACGTAACTTTTATTTAAAGTTCGTAAGATTTTTCATTATTTGCAGTATTCTACACAGAAATGGACTTTAAAGCCTACAGTTAAAGAAAAATATTGTCCTTAATAATTAATCATTAAAATTCATTATTAAATTATAAATTATAATACATTGCAGGTTATAATACTGTTTCTGCTCTTGAAGAAAACCTCAATGTTTAAATGGGTCATTTAAGGCCACAGTAATTTCAAAACTTACTTGAAAATTTCATTTACCATTCTGAATATAGCAGGATGGCTTGCTGCTTGTGGCTGTTGATAAACAAATGCAAGAAAATTAGGTATTAATAATAAACAACTCACACAACTATCATTGCATAATTTACAGCTTAACTCGTGCATGCTATTACATACCCATTATTAAACTGTAACTCTATAGATATAACTATATGTAACAGTAACATGCAGTAACTGTATATTGTATAACACTTATAACTGTAACTCTCTTATTAAATCCTTTTCTTATGTTAGAACTCTTAGGATTCTCCACAGCGAGACCAAGCAGGCTCAACAGCTGATAAATGCAAACACCTGGGATCCCAAACTGTTTATGACAACAATCACTACAAATACTAAAGGTGGCAGATAGAAAGAACAGGTTGTTGCATGCAATTGCTAGAGGCGAGTCACTGGGAATAGCTTTTTCAAAAAGCTTTTCTATCCTCTTTGCAGACAACCCTTTCTGGATGTGCTTTGAGACTCTTGCTGCATCTTCAAAATTAAATTCCAGAAATTGATTTTATCACCTTTGTCTTTAATAGTTTTGCATGCATTTTTGTCCAGGACATTTTTTCACAGTATTATCTTCTTTTGTGAACTTCAGAGTTGCTAGTACAAGCTAAAAATCTCAGTGCCTCAAAATATTTTTTTTTAAACTAGCCTTTTACCACGCTTCCACATAAGAGACTGTTCTGAGAAAGTTGTTATATGAAAGTTGTTATGCACCAGTTAACACACTGCTTTCTATTTCCATATTCTTAGGCTTTTATGGAACACCTAGAAAAAACCCCACTTATGCATTCCCCGAAGCACTAAGTTAAAGTCTAAGGAGTAAAGCAAATCCTCACTTAGTGTCTCTGATGTTAGTGCCTGAAGATTTGGTAAGAATATAGTTATTGAACAGCCTAGAGTAAGTCATGTTTAATAAAATGCATTCTATAAACTTTAGGAAGCATAGTGTTTATAAAATGGCATTTATTAATATAGCTTAAAGTGCATAATGCACTACTGAAAACTTGTATGCATTTTTTTCAAGCTAAGAAGTACCAAGCAGAAAATTAATACAATACTGTAAGAGTAGATATAAATTATATTTATAAAAATAGGTTATAATAATTATATACTTATAATAATTAATACCTTTTTAACTATACACAGGGAGAACAAGGACTTTGCTTAGTACAATCTGTACATGATAATATTAGAAAACAACCAACCCTTACTAAAACCTGTCTGGAAAAGCTCCTGCTGTGCCCCAGCTGTCCGTGCCATACCGTGAATAGGAGGCGGCACCTCGTCTTGCAGTTCAGCCCCGTTTTCCCTGCGCTATGGAACGGGTGCCACCTCCTGCTCCAGACAGGAGCAGCCGGAGCTGCGCTCCGCATCCCGCTGCCAGCGGAGGAGGGAAGGAGCCCCCGCCACGGGACCGGCAGCGGGCACGGGCCTCGCTCTCTTTTCGGGTCTTTTCTGGCCGGGGCTCCGGTTTTCTGCTTGTTTTTTCGGGGGGGCTGTTTGTTTGTTTGTTTGTTTGTGGAAAGATTGGACTAGATCTCAAGAGCTGTCTTCCAGACCCAACCATTCTGAGGTACTGGAGAGCAGTGGAAAGGAAGTGAGAGTATGTTTTCAGTCCTGTGGGCTAAAGGGTTGATTCAGTAATTCCTCCCCTGTCTTTCAGACCCCTCTAGCCACCTTTGCAGGCACACTTCTTTGGTGACGAGCCAACACATTTTGGATACAAGGCAGAGAGGGTCCACCAGCACATGGGCTCACAGACCGAGATCAAATCCTAGCTCTTCTGAATAAACCCAAAATAAATATGCTGTATACAACAATGAAAAACTCCTCACTTCTTCCTGGCAGACAGCAGCAATCTAACAGTACTCACTACAAGAAATCATAGTTAAGAGCCCCTAGGATTTTATCTAAACTACTGAAATCAATATGAATTTCATCACTGGTAGTCAAAAGGGAAAAAATGAAAAACTAACCGAAGCCCAAACCCCACTGTTACCTAATTTCACACGATTTTCATAAAGGGACTATATGGAATTAATTTGCAAGCACTCAGAGCAAGAATGCTGTGATAGTGCAAAAGTCTGCCCTGCAATTTGAAGATGCCCGTTGTGTAGCAGGACAACAGCAGGCAGCACAATTCTCCTACTGCCAGAAGCAGTTCTGGAATGCAGGAGTGATTATCATTTCCAGGAGGGATTTTAAAAAAATTTTCTTCTTGTTGATATTATCTTCTTATAGTTTCAAAATAAAATGGCATTTAACATTTCAATAATTTTGTCTGCAATTATTCAATGCTTTCCACAGAAATCAAACCCTATGTATTGTTTAATCACTTCTAAAACATGAACAATACAGACAATACAATACACTTAAACAAAAGGATTCAAAGACAGAGAATTGGAGTTGCATGTGCAGTATTATGATATAAAAAATACGCTTTTAACCTTTTCCAGACAAAAGTCTTAAAGAACTATACTACTTATGTATCTGTATTATTAGAAAGCAGATTCTTAACTTATAACACAAAGCCAGAGCTGAATAAAAAAATAAGAAAAATACATCTGTATCTGCAATAAGCAAGTAAATGGGAAATAAAGAGATAGAATAATCTGCATTTTTTATTCACATCACAGAATGCTCTGTAACAACTACAAGGTAAGAATAAACATGGGACAGTAGACATGCCCAAGGTCATGCACATTTGAGGTGGTAACTCTTGATTTCCAGACTCACATGCAATTAATTGGACACAACACTTCTAGAAGTTAAGCACATCTAACTTTAGGAAACTACTCCAGTGCTGTATTTCAAATGTTGTTCGTATCTTCCAATTGTACATTCGTATTTCTGAATTTTATATTTACCAGATTAAAATAGGAAATGTTACTTTTTTTCTTATATGAAATGACAAATGTATTTCTACTTTGAAGATTACATTTATTTTTAAAATACAAGTATATTTTTACAGGAGTTTTAAAAGCACCTGAATTTATCAACATTAAGAGCAATTTTCTCTATCCCTCCTCTTTTCTTCCTCATTAATGCCTCTTTCATTGGCTCTGTACATTGGGGAGGGTTTTGGCTGTACAGAGCTCAGGGGCAGGGAGGATAAGGCTGACAGCCTGTGGGTGACAGTCACAGGGATGGCCAACAAGGCACAGATCCTGCTGGGAGTCCATCACAGACCACCCAACCAGGATGAAGTGAAATATTCTATCAGTGGATGTTTCACGATCACTAGCCCTTGCTCTTGGGAGACTTTACCTTGCCAAATGCCTGCTGGAAACTCAGCAGTGGAGAGGAGACAGTCTGGGAGGTTCCTGGAGTGTGTGGGAGGTAACTTCAGGCACAGCTGGTAGGGGAGCCTGCCAGGGCATGCCCTGCCAGACCTGCTGCTCACAGACAGAGAAGGGCCCTGGGACATGTGGTGGTCAGAGGCCATCCTGAGTACACTGACCATGGAATGATAGAGTTTCTTTGTTCCTGGTGAAATAAGGAAGGGGATCAACACAACCTCTACCTTGGACTTCCAAAGGGCAGATTTTGGCCTGTTTTGGACTCTGGTTCAGAGTTTCTCAGGAAACTGCTCTTAAAAACAAAGGGGTTCAGGAAGGTTGGACATGCTTTAGGAAGGAAATCTTAAAGGCACAGGAGGAAGCCATCTCCATGTGCCAATAGACGAGCTGGCAGAGAAGACAATTGCCCTGGCTGAGCAGGGAGCTTTCACGGGAACTCAAGGAAAAAAGGAGAGCTTATGACCTTTGGAAGAAGGGGCAGGCAACTCTGGATGTCATTAGGTCATATAGAGCAAAAACTAGAAAGGCAAAACCTCAACTAGAACTCAATCTGACCATTGTTGTTAAAGATTTTATAAAGTGTTTTTATAAATACATAATTACAAAAGGAAGGCCAAGAAAAATCTCCATCCTTTACTGGACACGGAAGGAAACAGATTCACCAAGGATGAAGAAAAAGTTGATGTATTTAATGCCTTCTTTGCCTCAGTCCTTGTTAGTAAGACCAGTTATCCTCAGGGCACCCCCTGAGCAGGTAGACAGGGATGGGGAGCAGGACAAATCCCCTGTAATCCAAGAGGAATTTGTTAGTGACCTGCTGTGCCACTTAGGCAATCACAAGTCTGTGGTGTCAGATGGGATCCACACAAGGGTACTGAAGGAGCTGGCAGGGGTGCTCATTAAACCACTCTCCATCATTTATCATTAGTCCTGGTTGAACAGGGAGGTCTCAGATGTCTGAAGGTTGGCCAGTGTGACATCCATCTACAAGAATGGTGGAAGGGAGGATCCAGGGAACTACAGGTCTGTCAGCCTGACCCCAGTGCCAGGGAAGGTTATGGAGCAGATCACCTTCAGTGCCATCACACAGCACATACAGGACAACCAGGGGACCAGGCCCAGCCAGCAGAAGTTTGGGACAGGCTTCTTGACCAACCAAATTGCCTCTATGACCAGGTGACCTGCCCACTGGATGGGAGAAAGACTGTGGATATTGTCCACCTGGACTTCAGCAAAGCATCTCATTGCTGGGACACTGAGGGGCTGGAGCGAGTCCAGAGAAGGGCAATGGAGCTGGGGAAGGCTCTGGAGCACAAATCCTATCAGGAGCAGCTGAGGGAGCTGGGGCTCTTTAGCCTGGAAAAAAGGAGGGTCATTGGTGACCTTATCACCCTCTGCAACTGCCTAAGAGAAGGATGCAGCCAGGTGAGGCTTCTTCTCCCAGGCAACCAGTGACAGGACAAGAGGACAGAGTGTCAACCTGTGTGTGTATCAGGAAGAATTTGGGGTGAAACGGTGGTTAAGCCCTCTCAACCTATTGCACTTTTCTTGCAATGCACCTTTGAAACAAATGAAACTACTTTCAAAATCTATCTCAGAACCAAACAGAAACCATAAATGATACCAATTCAATCACATCTCTTTTTTACATACACAGGCTTTAAAAATCTGTGTATATACATATCTATCCATTCCTGGTAAAGCATATTTACTAGTATGTGTATTTACTGCACATTTAGTTGTTAATGCACATAACAAACCCTAAAGCTACTTCAGAAAGGAAGACATCCACTCACCCATTCCAAATAAGCTAAGAGACCATCTGTGATGGTTCTTTCACTTGTTTTTATTACTTCTGAGAAACTAGAGAATTTTCAGTATTAATTTCAGTTGAACCACAAGCTCACAAACATAATAGCATGGCATATAAACATAAATTAGTGGACCATCACACAACAATTAGCCTTGGAATTAAAATATATGAATAGTACATATCAAATTTCTTTCATAAGAGAAGTACAGTGGTTTACAACTATCTGGGCACCTTAGATCTCTATGAGGTTTATGTAGAGTACGATTACTGCATCAAGATACTTGATTTAGATAAATTACTCCGATAATGCAATTATGAAAGAGCTTACTGAAGATTCTTTCTTATAATGTACTATAATCAAATCACTAACATATTTCTGACTGTTTGTCCTCCAAAGGTTTTCCAAGTAGGAAAATAGAAGTGTAGTTTTGTCTCATGATTCCACTTTTACCATACCCATACCAAGGTAAACAGAGCTTACATCCTAAACACCATAATCCAACTGCCAAAAAATGCACATCCACATTCCTAAACAAATATTTAAATGTCCTTTGGACAGGCTAAATAATTATACTGTTGGATTCAAAGTGCTGACTAATTTAATGTCACACAAGTATCTTTACAGTACCATGTACATGTTGTACAAAATATTATTATGCATCTAGAACACAATTTCTGGATCACATTATTTTCCTCTATATTGCCTCTCTGAAGCTTCCCATCCTGTTTTTTTTTACTTGTTATGCCATCTTCCATTTATGCACCCTCTCTCTTATCAGTGCCTACCAGTCATCAATATCCAGCTACCTACTGCTTTCTTCTTTATGGCTCCATTCATTCCATTCTTTGTCCACAGGATGTCCTCTCTAAACCAGCTTTCAAAGCTGCTATACTGGTCTTGTCAGTCTGTGAATATCTTATTTTGAAAGCACAAAGTCTTTGGAGCAGAGGCAAGTAAAGACAACCTAAGTGCGCTAGCACAGTAATGTTTCATTCTTTTCAGAGGTCAGAAAGAAGAAAACTGAAGTATGAACATTTTTAATAAAAAACAAAAAACAACACTTGAAACATGTGTTTGACCTCTTTTTATATATTTATAACCTAAATTTAGATATATTTTTTTCTTCAGCTGGTATATGGTATAGTACTAGATACTATATATAACTCACAACATTTCTGATACAGAAAAATTAGGCATAGACCCTGTATATAGCCTTGTTTGCAATACCTAAATCCCCAGATGGCATATGAAGAACTGCTGACACCAAGCCATTTATAAGATTTGCAAGTATTGTAATGGGTCCCCCAAATTTGCAGGTTCAATTAAAAAGAAGAATATCTAAAGGTAGCATTCTTTTCCTGACTAGAATACGTACTCTGTAAGCAGTTTCATAGGCTGAAAATAAAATATCATATGCCGTTCGTTAGTTCTGTCATTTTATGAAACATATAATTTGAGTGCATAGCACACGTGCTATTTCACACTGCAATTAACAATTAAATACACATTTAGTGCCACAAACTAGCTCATTATTTTGGAAAAAGTACTGTGCCAGGTTTTCTCTTAGGGAAGATTTTTGGTGCTCTGCATAACACAGCATTTGAAAACAAATTTTAATTACAGTTTAGCAAATGTTTTGCATTAAGAATTTTGTTCAGGTTTGCAAACAAAACCAAGTATCTAAGCAGTCCATAATAAAACAATCTACAAGGGATTCCAGTTGTTCAATACTGCTGAACTCCAAGGGCAGAGAGATGGAAGTAAAAACAGATTCAAATCCTTCCTGGCCAGAATTTATAATTTTTTAAGACAGAGGAAGGTACTCAGCACCCTCGCCAATGGGATCCTCATTTCTTTACCCATTCATCATCACTGGATGAAATCTTTTTTGTATTCTACCAATTCAGTGTAAAAACTAAAAAATGAGTGATATTTGTAAGACTCAAGATCTGGCTTGCATTAACAAGTCATATGTCCCATAAAGAAAATTTATGCTGACGTATGTCTCTATATGTCTCTCTGACATATCTGAAAACTGTCACTCCTGAAGCAATAAAGAGCTCTATCAAATGTGCTACGTGTTGCACATACCAGCAATGAGTCTTTTATGACACAAGCCACTTCTTCCAGTGAATTCAACTGAATGGAAAACAACTGGTCTAGAAGATGTAAGGTAGCTTTTTCAAGGCTTGGTAAGTGACGAAGCCAAAGGCTGAAGACAGCTGGTTCAGGAAGGGAGATCTTCTTCCTGGTTTAGAAAGGAAAATACTGTTTTACCTGAGTAACTAGGAGGAAGAAAAAAAAAAACCAAAACAACTCTTTTTTTTTTTTTTAACATATTGGGGAAAAAGGAGGCACAAAGATCAACCTGAAGCAAGAGAGAGATCTTGTATACAGTAGCCTGTTCAACAGCAAATCATAATAGCAAAGAATGACAGGAAACCACCATCATCTACAGATGCAACTTTACCACACATGTTTAAAACCTAGAAATTTCGTCATGACGAATCCCATGAAATGGAAACAGAAGGTTTAGGTCTGGAGTTCCCTTCCTCTCTCGAGAAAGGTCCTTTTCCTGGACCTTGCAATCTCTCAAACCTGGACTAGTTCCTGCAGACAGCTACTGATACATGAGTAGCAAGGTCCTGCACAATATTTCTGCTGTATAACCAAAGCATTACCTATCTTTGCAGAGAAAGAAGAAAAAACCCAAAATCAACAACAACAAAAAGGAAAAAAATAGAGAACAAAAAAAGAAAAAAAATTACTTAGAGGTAGCCAAGTCTTTCAGCCCACCAGCACTGACCAGAGCTATTTAACAGACAAATAGTTGAGAAGTTATTTCATCACCTAAAGTGTTCAGCTATTGGTGTTGTATCACTACAAAAGAAAAGGCACAGTGTGGACCAGTATGAATCAAAATATACTATACTAACCACCCAAGAAGAGATATCACACCACAAACATCCTAGAATATTTTTGTAGCTATTAACCAAAACAATACATAAATAACAATAAATATTTGCCTTGGTCATAAATCAAGTTAAAATTTAAAAAACCTAAGATTAGGCTGGAGAGTACATGCAAACTAAAGCTACTGATAAAAGAGAAAAATACTAGCAGAAAGAATACTAAAGCCCTTTTAGGATCTATTTTCAATGTATTTATTTTGCCATATGTTCGTTTAATTATCAGCTCTCAGAATTCTGAATTTCATTTAAAAGCCTGTATTTTTTCCACACAATATTATGCACGCTTGAAGTGTGCATGGGGAAACAAGAAATACACTGAAGTATCCAGATTTTCAAAACTGTAAAGCAATGCTCAATTTCAGGACACTGTTTTACTAAATATTACTATTAAAGCACATACGCACATCAGAGTAAATTAAGAATGACAAGACATTAGCTGATTTTGCCATTATCAACTTTCTTTTTGTCTTTTTGGTTAGCATGGTAGATATTATAGATGTTATGTCAGGAAAAGGAAGTTAATAAGCGTACATAGAGGTTGCAAATATAAGATATAAACTGTAGTTAACTGTAGTGATTATATTGCCAGAGCTGAATTTGCAGATGGTCCCACCGGGACAATTTTGAGTTCTTTGGAGCCTGCAAGTGTCCTATTTTCTGGGGCAGTCTTCACCCATGTTCAGAAGAAAGACATGTTCAGAACACAACAGAGTTAGGGAAAATAGAAGTCAGTTGTCAGAGCAAGGAAAAAAATAAAATACAAGCACATTCACATTAAGACCAATGAATTCAGTGACAGCTCAGGAATATATCATGCAAATACATCATGTGAGCCTGTATCTGCTCTCAGGGAAACCATGCACTTTTGTTGACAACCCTGCAAGAGTCACTTAGTCAAAAGCCATGTGAAATCAGATATTTTTGTTCACTGTAATAAAGTAGCTCAACAGTTAAGAAAAGATACATTTATTTCAGTCAGAAGAACCTCCTATGACCATCCAAAGAATCAGAAGTCTGTCATGATGGAGTGCCCATCAGCTTACTGATATGAGAACAAACCATCTGTACAGAACCTGTGAACCTCCTCTCACAGTCTTTCATACCTTGTGGAACACGAACAGTCAGAAGCCACAAAAGATGGACAAGTGAAAGACTGAAAGATAGCTCTGTCTTTTTGGGCACATCTTTCATTACAGACCTCCACATTCACATTCCTTTTTAATTCCTTTCCCTCAGCTTCCAGTAACACACATGGATTAGTTATTGTACTTCTCCATTAATTATCTACTTTTGTGTGGAGCCCTCAATGGATCACCACAAAAATCTTCATTGGAACATCTTGGAAATTAGGATGAGTACAGAGGAAGCAATTAAAAACCATTTTTAAAAGGAGAGAAATGAATAATTGACAAAGTGTTCACAAGGGACATTTTATAGTATAAAAAAATTGTTTATAACATAGCGTCTTAGCTACAACTTGAATAAAGCAATTCTCAAGCAAAAGTAGGCAGTGCTTTCCCTGACATCTTCCCTTTCCTGGCATAGCTAACCTTGCTGATGTTCAGCTTCACTCAGCTGAACACAGACTGATTTTACCAGAACAGTGGGTTTAGTGGTAGCAGAACAAGCAAAGCTGTATTTCACAAATTGCTGCTCTCTCAGACACATTAAAACCAATCTGCTGAAAATCAGGAGAATTCAAAATCTGGAGAACAAATTTCACCAAAAAAAACCCCAAAACAAAAACAAACAAACAAACAAAAAAACAAACAAACAAAACCAAAAAAACCCACCACAAAACTCAAAAGTATTATGAAAACATCAAATGTAAGGATCTATCTTACACAAAGAAAAATTAAAATGACCCCCAAAATGTCAAATTAGGAATGGTAATACACTTACATAAATGACATTTCTATGAAAAATTATCACAATTTCCACAAAATTCCTAAAAGCCATTGAAGGTTTTAACCAACTTTTTAGGGAATAGGTGAGACAACGTCCCTGTCAATATTTAAAGCTGTTATGCCACAGTTTGTGCATCAGCAATGTAAAATTCTGCTTTGGTCCACAACCTCAGCTCTGCTATTTAACTGCAAGGGAAATACTTTACTAGAAAGGTGTACAGTGCATTCAGCATACAAACCTAGAAAAAAGATACTGAATTGAATGACAGTCTTCATGAAAAAGCAAAACCATAATGCAAACCCTGCTACTTACTTTAAAAAGGCCTCATTCACAGCCTCTAGAAACTCTGAACTGAGAATTTCTTTTGATGAACCTCCATGGTGAAGAAGGAGAGTTTCCAGCAATGGAGTTAGATCAGGCAAAGTAATGAGAGGCACACAGAAAATGGACATAGCATTCACACGGCTGGCTGAAATGCTGAGAGATATAATAAATACAATTTGTATTTCAGAAAAGTTATAAATTCTAAACTGTTAAGCTAAAAAAAGGACATAAATTAATTACAGAAGATTAAATGTAAGACATGCATACCTAATGGCTGAAAAATTATTTACTAGAATGACTGCTGACATATCAATCCATACTGTGTGCAGAATGTTAAGAAGTCAGATATAATTTTGATATTTAAGTCCTCAAAGCAAACCATGTGAGGGGTATCAACACAATTCTGAATTGAACACCCAGTTGTGTTGGCTCCATCACCACATCCTTCCTAGTAGACATTTCCCAGTAGTCTTTTCCAGGGTCAGTGAAGGAAGACTACAGATTCATAGCTCCCATGTAAGTTTCCGTACTTTCAACTAGAGACAACCTAGCTGCTTTTCAGGCCTCTAGTTGCTTTTTTAACCTCTTTCCTTTTAACAGAAACAATTCATGAGTCCTGCTGTTTTCAAGTGCTCAGCTGGAAAAATTTTGTCTTACAGATCTACAGCTGAAGGAACGTGTAGCACCTTTGGATCTTAACATACAAACCACTCACTGGATCTTCTCACTAAAACTACATGGTTCAAAATGATTCCAGTGGAATCTGGAACATAAAGAAAATACAGAAACTTTGGATCTTTAAGAAAATTAAAATGGCAGAGACTAGATTTGCAAAAAGAAATCACAACTTTACCAGAGAATATATATTGTTTCTAGCACATGAAACTGCAGCATTGACAGGAAGACACCTATAAAGACCAAGAAGTATGAAATACTGAATTCTAGAAAATTAAAATATTGTCCTATATTGTGTGTAAAAGGCTTCCCTGAGGTCCTGCAAATTTCTCCTGATTCACTAAAAGAAGTGCATTCTCTGCAAGAATCTGAAAGCATTTTCTTTGAGGAGTCACCAGTACTACTTCTGAAGACCTGAGATGGAAATTAAGAGGCTGCTGAGCAGTATGGACATGAGGTACTAATCATTATCATTTAAACAGAGAGAGAAATAAAACATGACATATTTTCAAAGATGTAAATTTCTGAGTAATTACCTGACTAAACATGTGTTTAAGGTTTCTTATACCAAATATTTCAAAATGCACTTTTGTTACAAGTGTTTTTGTAGGAATGTTAATTACTAGGATGATCTTATCATGCAGCAGTATTTTCCAGGATACATAGACCTGAAACTTTAAATCAGTTCCCTTCCTAAATTATGTTTCTAATTCCTTATCCAGGACTAGCAAAATGTAGCAGATAAATTCAGTCTTACTTAACTTCAGAAGAAAAACCCTGTAAAAGCAACTTTCTTCTACATAATCTTCAAAGGATATTCTTGGAGAATAGTGCACAATGCACTCCACTGTGTACAACTAATTTGCACAGATATTAACATCTGAATTTTTAAAATATCACTAAATGGAGAAAGGAGAAAACACCTTTAAAAGCAAATATTTTTGTCTCTGGAATTTGAATAAAACATCCATATCATAATTTCTACACTCAAAAATCAACCTAAGTTCAAAGTTTTCTCTTTCTCCTAGCAGAAATCAGGTATTTCTCTTCCCAACAGTCTCAACCAGCTTTTCAGCTAAGTCTGTTTCACCCTACTTTTAAAAATGTGAACGTTTATTTCCTACATGGAATTAAACTTTGTGATACTCCTCATTAACTGTGTCCATGATTTTAATATTAAAATCAGTTCAAAACAAATTTAGCCCATTTAATCTTCTTTACCAAATATCTAGGTGCAAAGAGGAAGGGGTGAAGAATAGCCAAGTTTTTGGCTCATTATGCAAGAAATATATTTCAATCAGCCTCTTTTTTTTGTAATTTTACAAGCTATGTAAAATAAGTCATAAAACTCTTTTATTTATAGCATCCCTTTTGGCTCTGAAGGGCGACAGAATGTGCACAGGCATTTTCTTTCATTCAATTAATTAACTATGACTTATTTAAATTTTATTAATATTAAAATGCCTTTATTTACATATTACTTATTTTGCTATTTAATAATAACAAAAATTTAGTTTATTACATAACACTATCAGTGTAATAATTTCATCACTAACAATGTAATTATGAATAAGTATTGCTTATTTGTATTTATTACTCTGTTAATAATTTAATCTAATAAACTGAATACACTTAACACAGAAGATACAATTTGAATTCATAGTTTACATTAAAAATACCATCATTTTTTCTTTTGTTTTCTTAGCTGCAATTAATTTACATGCAATCAATAGGATCTACTGACATTCAAATTATATAATTTTTACAGTACCAACAAAAGACTATGATCTGCATTTCAAGGTCAGTAGAAATGCAGAAATCAGACAGCAAAACGGCATGATCATGTGAGAAATAGTGACAACAGCACCGTTATACAAATCATCTTTGAAGGCCCCCTCCAACCATTCTATGACTCCTAGGTTAAGTACAAACTGTTTTGTGAAGCCAAACTTACCAAGCTTATCCACACCTTAAATTATCGAACAAATGTATCCAAAACTTTTCAACTGAAGCCGAAATTGCCCAAGACTTTAACATGATCCTCACTGAACTGTAATGACCCAAACCAAAACATATCAAAATTATGTTTAGATAACACCTACCTCTCCTGAATGTTAAGTCCATTGAACCGGTTTTCTCTGAGTTCTGTTACTAATGAAACGACCATCTGTTAAATAAAATAAAATAAATAAAATAAAATAAATAAAATAAAATACATTACATTTACTGCCAATAAGCAGACATTAGTTCCATGGTTCTCCGTAAGACTGATGTACTGTAAAGGTTAATAACTTCCTCTGTTTCTCTATTTTGATTTTAAATTTTTTTTACTATTGATTAAAGCTCTCGAAATCACTGAACAAACTGTTCTGAAAAATGTTATTTTAACATAGTATATACTTTATACATTTTAAAACGAAAAAGATACTCATTTTAGCTCTGCTTCCCCCAGAGTTAAAGCATACCTTTCAGAAGAGCATTACTAATACTTTTTACATGCTTTGTTTAATTCAAGTCAATATATTATGAAACATTATTCCCACTAGTTTTATATACCTTAAATATAAAAGTGACTTTAGCTAACATTTAGGGCACATCTCCCATTTTAAATGCAGCAGATATAGTAAAAAACCCCGTTCAGAAGTTACATTCTAATACATAAAATAATAAATATAATTTTAACTTCATGGGGAAAAAATAATTATAGAAGAGGCGGTTTTCTTTTGTTACAGTGCAACAGCAATGAGAATTTTGTTTTTATGAACATCTATTACAGTGTAATCTAATAAAAATTTCTCATTTGTCCAGATATCTCCCACTTCATTTTTTCCCTTAAAAGGTTGTAAAAGTAACTGAGGTAAGGAAAGATAAACAATGTTCAGTTCATGTTCCTTATCACAATGACAGCTCCATGTATGTGCTTATAAACTGGTGATTTATTATTAACAAGATCTCAATTGCACAAAATACTTACATTTTTAACCAGGTGACAATAATAATCGGCTGACGTGTAGCCCAGAGCTGATATGAACGTACTGGTTTCCGCTTCGTTACTTTCCCACTTAGAAGAAGAAAGGAGATGGCACAGCAAACTCTGAGAAATCAAGAGAATGGCAATAAAGCACCAGGCTTCCCCAAGCTGTGTAAGGGAACAGGGCAGCCACTGAGCTCTGTCTGGGCCTTTTGGTCAGCTGTGGCCACTTCACACCGGGATACACAAGAGCAGACAGCTCCCACCAGCCATAAGGAAAACGCTGCAGCTGCTGCAATCGAATGTGGGTTCACTCACACCACATGATTTCAGCAGCTGTCCAATAGCAATGGAGACCATCCACATCAAAACCACAGACCTTTGCTAGGTTTCAGTTCCTGGGGAGCCATTTCAATCATCTGTAGTCTCAGCCAGTACCATGACCGAGAAGAGAAAGTGTGAAATTAACATCCACTTTTCCATATCACTTTTTCAAGATGCTCTGGGACTCAAGGTCTTGTCTCATACTGTAATTTGCCTAATTTCCTCATTTATTTTGAGAAGATGATGATAAAAATCTAATCTTGACATTTACTTCTCTACCAGTTTCACTACCAAATGCTTTACATCTCATTAAAACCTTTTAAATACATCACACAATAGTCTAAGCACTCCTTTGCTAATAGATTCTAAATCAGATTAACAGATTTGATACACTGGTTCTGCAGGGGACTCTGAGCATAGTACTCATGCTTTCCTAGTTCTTCAGCACTACAGCTCTGCTGTCATTTGGAGAGATCTTACATCCCAGCACCCTCCTTAGCAAACTCATTATGAAAACGAAAAGTGCAAAATCTTGAGCAGGTTTTTGCATCCAGGTGTCACAATTGAGCTGAGATAGTTCTATGTTGATTATCAAACTGTCTGCTCTGCATTTTTTACAGCTGTCATTTCCTCCTGTTCTTGACTGCTACATGCTGACATAACACCAGTTATGTTTCAGGGTTCATTTCAGGGCTTTATGTATCACTGACACTTAAAGTATAAATTTTACATGGCATTAAGTATATAAAATTCTTTGTAACAGAAGGTCAGGATTAGTATACATTATAAAAGCCTTCGTTTAAAAAAACATATGATTAAAGAAAAGTTCAGATGGAACCTTTGGGTTTAGGCTGCTTCATTCTGTGCATTCTTATTAATAGAAAGAGGAACCTGATGAAAGATGTTTGAGACAAAAAAAAAAATAGAAATCTCATTAACTCATTTTCTTATTTCAGAAACTCAAGTATTTATACATGCTTTTGTTGAACATCCCAAAGCAACTGCTTCAGATATATAGATATATTAAATCCATGTGTTCCATGTTTGATATGAGAGAAGAATCAGCAGAACACCAGAGGTCTAAGAAAATCCATTGCTCTCAAAATAAGCAACAAGCCTTTGGGATACCTTATTTATCGTACTTCAAGATTACTTTACTACCTTGAAAAGTAATGGTAAATGCCTAAATATCCCTTTCCTTCATTGTACAACGTTTTTCCTAGACAGTCTCCAGTAGGAGCAACTGCTGTTCTATTGCCGTCCAGAGAATTCCCAAAAACCAAAGAGGAGGAAAAATGCTGCGGCAAAACAGTTTCAAAGTAGTAACTTACTTTCAATTTTTTGCCTTCTTAAGAAAAAGACAGAAAAGAGTGGATTTTAAAAATGTAAAAGCCTCTAAATGTGTCCAAAGTGAAAGCTAAAATCTATTTAAACTATACAATCTCCCAAGAGACCTTAATCAATTTATTAACAAAAAATAATAACCCTTATATATTTTTATTGTCTTTTGCAACTATTACTAAAGTTAAATTTTCTTTTCAGGACACTATCAAGGGTATCTACAAAATAGGACAGTTTGCCAAGCAGAATGAGATAAGGGACCAAACTGCAAGTTGAAAACAAAATAAAGGAGGAGTTACAAAAAACCTAGGATGCCACTTTCACTAGGAAGGCAGGGTAAGGAAGGGGCTTGAAAAATACAAAGTCTATTGGATTGCTTAGTGGAAGACTTACAAAAAGCTTGATCAGTGACAACAAACATAAAAAAATCTCTGAAAAGGATTTGACAGGTTGACATTGGCAGCAAATGATGGCCAAATGAGGGAGTGACCTAAAACCCTATATAGTCACCTGTAACACTACAAAATGTATTATCTAGTGACCCTTTCTGTTACCAGAATTTTCGTAAGGGTAAAATTAATCTAACACTCTTTGTGAAGAGTACTTTCGAAATTACTTTTCCCCCTACCCTTGTGCAACAGCCAGTGTTAGCCAAGCAACAGAAGAAAAGAGAAGACAAAATGACTGTACATCATCAGAGTCTGCATATGTCCTGCAACACTTTCCTGTGTTGGTTTTTGGTTTGATATTGTTTTGGGGTTTTGCTTGCTTATTTACTTGCTTGGGGTTTTTTGTTGTTTTATTTTCAATTTACTAGATCCATCCAAGGAATTTGCAGATTTTTTTCTTGAAATGTACAAAATCTCTGAGCAGCCAGAAGGGGGCAAGGGAAACACAGGCAATGAGATACTGTAGTCAAGATGAAAGGAACTATTAGGTGTTTATATAAGACAAACAGTTATTAAAGATGGAAAACATTTAAAATTCAGCTCTATGTCTTATGAATTTCACTTTACTGATAGTGTTGCAGTGGAAAGCCTGAGACATCTCTACATGCAACAAAGATACTTGTTAACAGTAAGTTAAAGCATTTGTCTATTTCAGTTTTAAAACTTTCTTGTTCTTCTAGAACATATACAGAAAGTTCTCCCTCTTTCTAGAAAAAGAAGCTTATTTACTTCTTATATAATTTTAGTTGTAAATGATAATTCTTTTACTACTGTATATTAGCTGTCTGGAAGAAAAATTAATACTGATGCTTCACTCATAGTTGACAAATGGGTTGTTAGGATAAGGAATATTCAGTGTCTTCATCAATGGGATAGGACTGAGTGGGACAGTAGGATCGAGTGCACTCCCAGCAAGGCTGCAGATGACACCAAGATCCATGTCAGTTGATTCCCTGTGGGAAGGGATGCCATCCAGAGGTAGGAGGGGCAGGCGTATGTGAACCTCATGAAGTTCAACAAAGCCAAGTGAAAAGTCCAGCACCTCAACTGGGGCAATCTCCAATATCTCCAAAAGGGATGAATAGACTGAGAGCAGCCCTTCAGAGAAGGCCTTGGGAAGATTTGAAACTTACTCTTTCACGAAGTAGTATAGAGAAATCTAAAATATTTCAGATTTTCTCACAATATATAGGAAGCAATACAAATATTCAAACCTCATGACAAGTTCCAACATTACATCATGAATCCCTCCCAAAAGCATTTCAGAAAGTCATAAAACATGACATATTACAGAGCCACAGTATCAGTTATTTGATCCTGATGACTTTTAAGGAATCATTTCAAGATCAGTACCTACAAGGTATTCAAGTACATTATGAGAAAATTGTCAGAACTAAATGCACTTCTGTATTGATGGTATCAAGTCATGGATCCCATTCCAGCAACATTAACAGCTGGAGATCTACACAGTCATCTGTTATTCCTGGCAGTGAATCAATTACCACTCACTGTGTAATTCACTAATACCACATTCTACAAGCCAGAGAAGTGTATCTGCAGCAGAAATACTGCATTCAAAAGGAAAAATAACAAGTCCCTTTTATTTTTGCATTTCCAGAATCAAGATGGTGGATTTTGGAAAACAAAGAGCAGTCAGGCATGCTGCAATATCAGAAGTGACTTTTTTCTTGATTTCTCCCACCACTGAGTAAGTAACAGGGAAACCACCTTGGGCTGCAATTGCAAGAGAAGAAATCCATCCCCCTGGCCTAGGATTAAAGGCATACTATTCAAAATCCTATTCAATCTGAAATTGAATTGATAAATTTTTATAAAATTACTCACAATGACCAACTTCTCTGAACAACCTTGCAATTTACTTTATTTTACTGATACAATTTATACTGAGTGATACTGCAGATAATTCAAAATCCACTGCTGCAGAGAGATGTCTAGTATCTTTAACAGGCAGATAATCCTATGAACATTACCACAAAGACATAAACTCATAAACTTTCTTCATCTTTAGTTTTTACATAAACTAACTTTGTGTGCAAGCACACTGCTTCATATCTACAAGATCCTATAGCATACCTCCACTATCTCCCCACTCCCACAGCAAAATCTAGTATAGAGTATAAGATAGGATATGATATGATTTGCTGAGGCAAAGCAAGGGAAGGAAACAAATCATCTCTAGTGCTTAGACCTCACAGTGGTTCTTGTCCTGTCAATATCCTGTCAGAGCTGGGATATCAAGACAAAGAAAACGAAAGAAAAAGAAAGGAGAAAGAGAGAAAAGAAGGAAAGCCAGAGGAAAAGAGAGAGAAAAAAGGAAGATGAGACCTGATTCATTCCCTTTTATAGTTCACCTGGTGCATGCCTCTTGTGTAAACTAGACTTGTCACACAGTTTTTTTCACTCATGCACAGCCAGCCCTTGTCCAGGAAGTGAGATGGGGGTGGGGGATTAAGCATGAGTCTCACGGTAGAGCAGGAACTTCGCTCAGAACAGCACCACCCCAGCTCCACAATGACACCTTTTGCTGTAGCAATACTCAGAATGTTTGAGACAAAACATGCTTAGGTCTGATCCTCTACAGTGCCCCCTCAGTCAGTCCGCAGATGAAACCACGTTGGGAGAGAGATTTGATCTGCTAAGGGTAGGAAGGCTCTGCAGAAAGGTCCGGACAGGCTGGATCAGTGGGCTGAGGGCAGCTGATACAGTGAAGTGCTGGGTCCAGCCCAACACTGGGTCCAGTCACAACAAGCCCAGACAGCACTACAGGCTGGGGCAAGGGAAGCTGGCAAGCTGCCCAGCCAAAAAGGACCTGCAGGCATTGAGCAATGAGCCAGCTGTGCCCAGGTGGTCAGGAGGCCAATGGCATCCCGGCCTGTATCAGCAACAGTGTGGCCAGTGTGGCCAGCTGGAACAGGGCAGGGATTGTCCCCCTGTAATGGGCACTGGGGAGGCCACACCTTGAATCCTGTGTTCAGCTCTGGGCCCCGCACTACAAGAAGGACATTGAGAGGCTGGAGAAGCCCAGAGAAGGGAATGGAGCTGGTGAAAGGTCTGAAGCACAGGTCCTGTGAGGGGCAGTTGTGGGAGCTGGGGATGTCTAGCCTGGAGAAAAGGAGCGGAGACTGCATTGTTCTCTACAACTGCCTGAAAGGAGGGTGTAGCCATGTGGGGGGTGTGTATTACAACTCTTCCATTGCAATCCCAGTAACAACTGACAGCATAAGAAGATATGGTCTCAAGTTGCACCAGAGGAGGTTTAGACTGGATATTAGGAAAAATTTCTTCATAGGCAGGGTTTTCAGGCATTGGAATAGGCTGCCCTACTGGTAGTCACACTAACTAACACTTTTCACATAAATCAAGCTAGCTCTTTTGATGCTCCTCTTTAAGTAATGAAGTCTGACTTCCATGTGCTATTAGGGATTTGTTCAGTCACTCCATAACTTTGTAACAACCATATCACGAGGAATATGAGTCTATGAAACCCTGGAAATTAATTTTCTGGAGCAGAACTTGTCCATCCCCTGATTTAAGTAACACAGCCCCAGGCAGACACCAACTCAGCTAGTGTCCATAAATCCAGCAAGGTAGGATGTGCTTTAGGTGCTGATACTGTATTTACCAAGCAGAGATCCAAAATCTCTGAAACCTTTTACCCCTTTTCTTTCTGAAATAGCCAATATTTTCCTGCACAGGTCAACGGGGGAAAATATAGAAGCTTAAATTAAAGGCACAATTACTTCTGAAATAAACACATAAATAGAACTTGATCCTTATTACAAGATGGCAACTTTTACGGGAGTAACTGTATTGGTGTACCAACTGTCCTGGAATTTATGACACAGTTTCAAAGACATTCCAGGGGAGCCAGATAAACCAACTTATTTCTGGAAACTTCTCAAACACACTCTTTCCAAAATATTTATAGTTCTGAATGTCCTCAGAAGCAGATGTGAAAACCAATAGCTCCAATGTATTTTGAACAGTGGAGATGGATGGTTTCACTGGGATAAGCCATTCAAACCTGACACTAATTAAGACTTCCCAGTGATGATACTGATCTCTTTTTTGCCATCTTGGATGTGTCTATCAAAGCAGCAGTAGAGCAGGATGAAACTGAATAATCTATCACTTCTTCTAAAGAAATACTTCTCTTAAGTATATTCTGCTTGAAGACACAAAGTGCAGTTATTTTTTGAGAAGAGATCATTAGTGACATTTTGCTGAAAATTATGATCTGTGTGAATCTGTTGGAGTAAGTATAGTAAGTATATGGATACCCAAAGGGAAATTTCTGAAATCTGGTCAAGTAACAGGTTTATTTCTGACCTTTCTATCAGATTCAATGGGAACCAGATTTCCTCAGATCTGCTGAAAGAAAGCATGTATAATATTAAAAACTACATCTTATTCAGAGAAAGCTTTAGAAGTAAGTGCTATTTCTTATTTGCATTTAATCAGACTTTGGAATGAGAATTTCTTATATGTCAACTTCAAGAGTCTGTACATCAGTGTTGCTCTTAGGTGTTTCCTCTACATCCAGATGGCCCATGGTTTTCAACACAGAAGACAAGAAGTCAATTTATATTTTCAATCTGGCTTTAAAAGTACTATAAAACTGTATAATCGATTACAACATTGCAGATAAATAAGACAATATGATTTCCAGTCATAATACAAAAAGTGAAAATACTTCATAAAAGGGGTTTTCTTTGAATGTAGGATCCTAACAGCCCAAATTACTGCCTAAATCATTTAAACAGTCCTCAGTAAGCAAGATATACACATGCTCTGATTTGTTTTGTAAATATAAATTAATTTTTTATTTCCTAGCGTTCAGAAGCTCAGACTAAAACAAATTACTGTAAGTATTTTTAGTAATGTTTTCTTAAAAATCCTGCTTAAAGGCCTATGAATTTTATTGTGTCCCATATCCTCTAGATTAAATGATTGACAATAAAACACAAACAGACTTGGTACTTTTAAAACCTTCTTACTATGAAATAAGCAGCCAGTTCTGACGAATCATAGTGGCTATGTCTGTAAATAACAAAAGAGTGCATTCATTGAGAGATCATTTCACCAACTGTCAATGACATCAATTCTCGGACTGGGATGCTAGTATAACACCATTCATATTATTTCCACACACCCATTCATTAAAAAGTCAATGACTTTCAATTTTGCTTCTAAGACCTCTTGCTCACTTGTTCAGTGGCTCCAGGAGAAGAAGGAAAAATAGTTTTCCACAAAGCAAAATTAAAATGTAAAAGAATATAAGGTATCAAACATCATACAGATTTAAATATCATCTAGCTTGTGAAGTACTATTTTACTCAAAATTATTCTGTTTTCTCAACATTCTATAAAATTCTCAGTATATCAATTAGGGGAAATTACATGGCATGTATTTGTGAACAACGATTATTATCAGTATGTGAGAGCATATTATGCTAAAAAAAAGTAAAAACATTTTAAAAAATCTTTAAACTACTGATAGCCTAACCAAAAAGTCCAGTTTCTCCTTTGAAATTGAAACTGGTGAAAACACTTTTCAGATAGACAAAATGTTACATTACATATACACATGCATTTCAATTATTAGCTAGTCAACACAACCTCTCACTTTACCAAACTGAGTCTATTCCAGTAGCCAGACAGAGGTTTTGCAAAAACAAACCACTTGCATTTCAATGAACATTAAGAAAGCTTGGAATATTCTTCAGTAATTTAGTTAATTAGGGTCCAAGTGCCTAAGTACTGGGCTAGGAGAGGTTTGCTTCCTACATTTCTTTCTGACATTTACTGTGAGGGAGTTTTCTTGTTTCAGCACAGTTTATGGATACATGCATCTACGGGATGATTTTCATTAGCTAAATTCTGTGCCAGCACAGTAAATAAAACTGCTGGCCACAAGTTCATGTCTAGGATTTACTGGAGCTTCTCATTACAGTCCTTCTTCACTTGGAACGAAAGTCTGATATCCGCCTACAGCTAAATCTCCATTGATAACCATTACAGACTAGTTCATCATAAACGAAGTATTCTGCTAAACACTCCTACAGAGACAAGGATCAAGCATGTGATCAAGTTGCAGAAAATCTATAAATAAATGACTAGACTGAATTACCTTTACTTATGAACTAAAAGTAAAACAAAAAATCCCAACAAGAATAATACTATTCTTTCAGAAAATTAATACAAAGACTTCACTGCTTTTCACACATTCCCAGACATGAAAACATACATTCTGTGAAATTCTCCACACTCTACCTGATGATGACCCTTAACCCTGTTCTGTCCCTGAAGAATTAAGAAGGTTCACTTTCAGTCAGTGTTTTCAGTAAAACTATTTTAGGTGCTCTTATATGAAGGCAAATTTCTTTAACTTTGTTTCAATAACCATAACTACAATTTTCTCTTTTAAAATATTCTAAAATTATGGCAAAAATAAACTAAAGGATCATGAAAACATGTGAGAAAAACTTAACTGAAAAAAATTCAAAAAACTCATTGAGGAAAATATGCTTTTTCTTTAGAAATTTAAGTACACTAAGAATTATATTAATCTTGCTGATACATGTGGCTTAGTAAAAAGACTATGCTCATATTCTACCTGGTTTCTAAAATGGATGAAAAATGTTACATGATCCTAATTTCCAAATGAAATGTGGAAAAGAAAATTATGGGGAGGGGAAAGGAAGGCTGCATTGTTTTCCTCTCACCAATTCAACCTCAGTTACCTCCTGTGACACTGGTAAAGTAAAAACACACAGCACTACTACTGTGGCTAAGACCATGAAACTTTTTAATGGATAGGTTCCAAAGCCTAAGCTCCATCTGCAAGTCACTAACAAAACCCTCAGAAATCATAAGAAAAAAGCTGAAGAACTGTTGGGCTGGCAAGCTTTGAGTCTACTCTTGGCCTCAGACAGGAAAAGCAGTTTCAAATCTCATTCCCTTTTCTCTCTCCTTTCTCTTTAAGAAACACCCACCTAGAAAGTGCTATTACTCTTTGCATTAAAAAAGGGGAGACTTTTGATGCTGAAATAAAACACATTTACACTAACTTAGAAAAGGAAATTCAATAGCTCTACCAGAGTCAACCATAAATCTTTTTTTTTCTTTTTTTTTAAAGCTCTCTGGTTTAACTAGCCAGTGATTTAAAATTAATTTCCTTCTTCCCTCCACAGTTTTCAAAAGCCAAAACGCAAGCTTCCCACTGAAGAACTCCTTAAATCCACACAAAAATGATGTGGAAAAGATGGATGAATAAGTTTAGAAAGAGTGGATGGTTGTAAGATTGTTTCACTTTTAATTTAAAACTGTGAGTAACAATTTCTGGAAAAAATATTATCTCAAATTCATGCTTTTTTCAATGAAGTATGTACCCATTTGTATACTTCCAATAGGTACCTACTGCAAATGCTGCACCTAATTTACAACGATACTCACAAAAAATTACTTTAATCACTTTGGGGTTGGACTTCCTAAGTATCATTCCATTAAAAGTTTAAGGGGAGAAAACTGTCCACAATTTTAGCAAATTTAGCAAAAATTAGCAAAAAAACCACAAAATACACCTATAATGGTGATAAAACAACTGCTGATCACGGTTATATCAGATTGAACAAAAATATCTAATGCCAGTAGAATTTCTTCAAATAGAGACCTCTTTCTGTATCTCAGTAACAAATCATTATCCTTTACTACAGCCACCTGGCATGATTAAAGTGCTCTGAGAAATGTCAACTGGCCAGCAATTTGTGACACTTGCTGTTAAAGCTCAAGCAGCCCTGTAGGAAAGCAGAATTCTTGGTTTCTCATTTTGTTCTTTGACATACTTAGCCTTTGTTTACTTTGGCCCAGAAGCTGAGAAATCCTTTATAATTATGTTAGCTTGGCATTGTTAAAGAATTATATTTGAAGAAGAGAGGTCTGTTTTTTCCCATACCATTCATAATGCTATTCTATTTTCAACCAGAAGACTATGGTAATGCTTGCAAATTTGAAAACACTGTAAATTCTCTTACATCCTACCAAGGTAACTATCTACAGGTGACTAGAGAAGGTCCAAATCAGCCTGAAATGCTGATTCTCAAAAGAGCTTGTGAGAAGACTAACTATTTAGATGTATAATCTTCAAAATGAGCAAGAACTCCCTCTGGCTAACTTAACAGAAGTAAAAGAAGAACAGAAAAAAGAAAATACTGACACTGAACTCAGTAAAACTTCAAGACAATAAGAATTAGAAATAGTTTATGTGCTGTACGTGAAAAGCCATCTTCATTCTAAAATGTGTTCTATGTTAAAAAGATCCAGCCCCAGTCTCTTCTTGTACAAACAAGTTTAACATCTTCCATCACCCTCCCTTTCTTTATGAATTAAATTGTTTTAGAACATATTCTACTAGAAATCCTGAATATATACAATCATTGTATCAACTACTCATCTTTGATTCATCAGTCAATTATTACAATACTTCCCCTCACCCACACCTTACTATATCTAAGAACCTTGGGGTCTTCAACCTTTAACAGAACTGTACATTAGCAAGTTTACGAGGCAGACATGTCAAATTTCTAGCAAACACTGCTATGAGATGTGGGTTTCCTAAAGTGTGTACACCTTAGGAAGTGAACTCACTGCAACAGGATAAAGTCCTTGGTATCTGGGACACAAACAAATTGCACAAAGGACAGAGAAAACAGCCTGAAAGTGCTGTTTACTTCCTTGGGACACATTGAAAAGCAAGCCAACTTGATTCTTAAAACTAAATTTTAACTAATATTTTAAAATTTGAAAAGTCTCTTATCACATTAAGAGTTCATTAAGAGTTCATTAGGCTTTAATTAATTAGGTCAGATCTTAAAAGTGTGCCAAAGTTTCACATAAGTCTTTTGTCCTGTATTGATCCAAAAGAAAATTCACTTTGAACTGTTAACCACTGACACTTAAGATATTTCTTTCCAGCTGATTTACATACTTGATTTTGCACACGGCGAATTAAAATGTAAAAACTCATCCATCGTAACATATCCTTTCATGCACATGCACTTATAAAATTAAATTATCTGTCCTCAACTGTAGCTGATTTACATACTCCAAACAAGGCCTGTAAATGCTGTGTAACTATTTTCATGACACCAAGTTTAGCTGCTTAAATCTATTCCATGAAACTCAGATTCCAGATTATATACGTCAAACATCTAGGAGATGAAATCAGCTTCCAAAGGAGTAAACTGGCCACAAGGTTAAAAAACACCAGAAAGTTTCCCTTCATTTTAGTTGGAGAAAAGGCATTGTGTTCATGGCTAGAGAGACAATAAAGCAATTTACAGGAACAGCAAAACCACACTGGGCATTGAAGGAAAAAAAAATTGTGAGAACGAGCACAAGATTAAAAGCTTTTAAATTAAACTTAATACATCAGTTAATGTAAGGGCAGAGGTTATTTCTTGCTGCAAAAACCAATAAAACCTTCAGGTTTTAAAGTAATACATATTTTAATAACAAAAGCTGCAACAAAGCACAACAAGCTTTTTAAAGAGCCCATAGATAGTACATTATACACTATTTAGTTCAAGCAGAACTGATTTGGTAGGTAACAGCTGACAGAAGCAAGCAGCCAAAAGGAGGGGTGAAGGGAAGCTATATTTTTTCAAAATTAAAACCCCTTAATGGTCCGTGGAATGCTGTTTACTTCAGCTCTGTTTTACAACCAGTGCTGCATGGAGAAGGGATTGACTGCAATGTCTGCAGCCTGTGGCCACCCACGCGATGGGAAGCACAATGATTAAAGAGAAGGCTGCGTTGCTGTATCTGCCAGCAGTCTGTTCCATGCTGTAATTATTATACTCGCTGTCTTCCTATAATCTATTGCATCTGTTGTGGCAAGACCCCAGTGTACGCACTGTCCAACAAGAAAACCATCGAACCTGAATTGCAAGTTATTTTTAATGTGCACAAATGGTCTGAAAACTGGATATTTAAATACTTCTCTTTTAAGTTTATGAAAACATTTTGCCGTATAGGATAGCCAGTGACATAGAGAAAGCTGATCTACCACTGAAATACTCACTTTAACTTAACTCCCTAAAGTTATAATCTGACACCACCCATTCACCCCACATCTTTATAATGAACTAAGTTGCTGCTTTAGATCTTTGAAGCACAAAAACTGTGTGAATTGTAGATAAGATATGTATCTAGAAAGCACTCATATATCAGAATTCCATCTGCCACTTTGTTACTGCATACACTGAACATTTCTGTTGACCCTATGATTATAATGCTCCCTTCCTCTATAAGAATATTAACAGCATAACAGTAACTTTGAAAAGAACAAAATAAGCCAGAAACACCAAAATAAGTAGCAGTTCTCTAAGCAGAAATTTTATTCTGAATTCTGATCTCTGCCTTAGATGATAAAGGAGTTCAAAACTTACACTACACGCATTGTCTTGATTTTGTTTGGTGTTTTATGACACAAAATTGAGCAGACACTATCGTGCACAACACGTAGCTGTTATTGCACTCTTCTCTAAGAAAAAGTACAGGCAGCCTGTACCATTTCAACAATTTTGCCTGGAGTTGGCTGCAGATGCTCCTGTGAAAACCACAGATTGTCTACTGGCTGTAACTATGAGGTATTACACTAACCAGCGTGCCACCACCTACCAAAAGAGGGAAAAAGGATATATCACAAGCAAGGCTGAATGAAAACAATCGAGGACTGAGTAAAAGCCCATTTATCTCCAAGCACTCCAGACCACTTTGAGGAAATATCTTTAGACCCTCTTACATATAAGCCGTTGATGGAAGGCAAGGGTAAATTCCATATATAGTGATTGAGGAAAACTGCTACAAAGACTCCTGAAGGACCAGTGAAAAACACAAAAAAATAATATGAAAAGTATAAACAAGATACATACTTTAATCAGATATCTTTCATGTGAAGGAACACACTATGATCTCTGCAGTGATCAAAGTTCCTGATCATTTGCACAGGTTAGAGAAGGAATGATAACACTTTTCCAAACATACCAAAAGAGCTGTAAGATCCGTAAAACCACAAGAGTGAGTCTCAGAAAGTGATTAAGTAACTTTGAACTGCTTTGGCCTCCAGGAGACTTAACATTTTCCATTTGTCTCTTGGAAGCATGCCTCCTGGAACACAGACGTCCCTCTCCCCACAACTGCTCCATGCCTTCCCATCCCTCTCACACTGACATTCCCTTCTGATTATTTTGTGTTTTATCATGCTAAAATATTGCAGTGATATTATCACAAAGGTAAGAAATAGTCCAAAACAACTAGTTATTTATCTCAGTCCAAATACTACTAAAATTGTTCTCCCTTTAGAGAGGGGAAATGACAACAAAAAATTTGAAAATGCTGTATTTGTAATAGAACCCTGCTAAAACTTATGCCATGTCACACAAATTCTTTCTCCTTTAAATTTCTCAGTAATAAATAGCAGGTGAAGTGTGTTCATAATTTTAACCCAGATATCTCTGTTCATCTCTTAATCTCCTTCTTTCAAAGTTGTCTAGATAAGAAGGAAAAAATATGTTTCTCAGTATGTCCTCTAGCAACTCATAAGCCTTTTAACAGACACATTACCCATATATGTCATTAAAGTAGTATTCTTATCTCACAGAGACATCCTTTATTATAAATCCAACATTATTTTAATACTTCTTCCATCAGACGGTCTTGGGGCACATTTCCCCCGTGGAATGACAATTTACAATTTGATTTAGACTCTCCTAACATAAAAAAGCAAACTAAAGAACAGATTTTGAGGTTAACTCTAATTTGAGCACTACATATTTTGTTCATGTTACTTAAATCCCATCTCCTAGATAAATATGAATTTGAAGATTTTCTTCTCTAAAGAATTAATTAAAATACTATCTTTTAGGAAAAGAAGATAAAAGCTCTTTACATTATGTTTGTATTACTTTTAACATATGTCCTCTCCTAACAATTTCTAATGTTTTCCTAACCATCTGACAAAGCGTACATATAAATAAAAAGAGTAGGTAATGAGTTTGAAAGATGGCAAGTATATTGGCCCAAAAATCAAATCAACGTTCTTTAGCTAAGAAGGGAACACTGTAATTCCCATTCTGTGTACAACCTACACAGAATCACAGAACGATTTGGGTTGGAAGGGGACTTGAAAGATGATCTAATTCCAACCCACCTACTATGGGCAGGGACAATTTCAAGGCATTTGTTCCTTGCTTGAGCTGCTCTGCAGCCATTCCTGTGGCTGGCCATACACCTTGCTGCCCTGGAGCCCGACCCCTGACCATTACTTCACAGCCGAACCCTGAGCCTGCCTCATCACTGTGTGCCTGCTGTGGCACTCACTGGACTCACAGCTGACCACGGCCACTGTCATAGGACTTGCTCTGCTCTTCTTATGCAACTGTGCCTTTCTCTGTCAAGGCACAGCTGCACCTGCCTTCTCCTCACCTACAGATCCCAACTCACCTTCCCCTGGAGCAGCCTATCTTCACACCAACTGCAGAAGTGGCACTGAGCTACTCTCAACTGCCCCTGAAATATAATGGTCTCAGTACTCAATTTCACTAGCTGCCACTAATAAGTCTTTTCAATTAGCCTCTTTATTGAATATTCTCAGATCTTACATGAATTAACAACAATTCTGTTCAGGGTCTGAATTTACCTTTGCAAATGTAATACTTAAGAGGTGAAAAGTGTTTCATTTCTGAATTTATTTTCAAAACTTTAGGCCACAACTGGTTTATTATTATTTAAGATGAAACTCGATTTTCACCAAAAAAACACCCTACAAGCATTTTACTGCATGAACTGAAGTCAGTGGATGACTAGGATTTCTTACTCTTGCTTTTGTTAGGCACAAACAGCAGCATCTTCCTGTTCTAACTGACATGACTGCAGTGATACCATCTCCAGGTTTTTTTGCAGAGACAGTCACAAAAACTGAGGAATCTTTTTCATAAATTGTTCTATTTTGTTTTGAAAACCTTTCAAGATCTGCACAGATTGCTTCTTGAAGAGTTTTGCACAAGAGTACACTTAACATAAGGATGGTGCAGGCCATTTGATGAAGGATATTCAGAAGACTTTTTATACAGTCCATCCACATGCATGATATTCTTGGTACAATCTGTCCTGCTCTACTCTTCTCCAAAGGTATGTTACGCCTATGCAAAATCCTTTGTGCATATTTCACTTAGCTCAGGAATTCTGCTTCTTTCAAAAATTACTTGGAGCTTCTGACCACTTATTATTGGATTTGGGTATTATTATTTTCTTCCAGAATCATAAAACTTCTTGGCTTTTAGAAAATATGTTCCTGTCATCTGGTGACAAAAAGTGACTGCTGTACCCAGCCTAAAAGTAAACAAACACAGCTTTCCCTATGGAGACGGCTGAACTGGAACTGATTTTCAAAACCAAGCCTGATGTTATGGAAAGCTTAATATCTGGCACCAGTCAGAAATGTCCTTCTTTTTGTGTTATTATCACATATTCTCTTTTTATATATTTAAATGAGTAATCTTTCATTGGTGTTGGGTTGCCTTTGTATATTGCCAAAAAATATACTAGCTATTCTTCAGAACAGATGGCCTTCATGAAAGACTCACAGAATATCTGTGCCTTTCAGCTTTGTTCTGTACTTTGAGAACTAATCTACTGAACTGGAAGATTTTTTGGGGATTTTTTGTTTTTTTTTTTTTTTGTTCCACTGTCCCAGCTTCCAGCAAAAGTTATTCAGTTCAAGTACTTTTAGATCTGCATATCTGCATGTCATTTCAGCTCACCTTTTTTTCTGCTCTTTCTGTCAGATTCGCTTTGCTAAGTGGACCTGACAAAATGAGTATTCCATCTTCCCATGCTTTAGCTTTGACTGACATAACCTTTTTTGTTTTCTTTTGGTTGTAATTCTCCAATTGACACCAATTGGATGAATTGGATGAATACAACCAATCACAACTTTGGTCTATATCTGCTAGCATGTAGCTCACCACTTGTTCCAAATTCTTATTCACACTATGATCTCTCTTGGCTGTGAGTCAGCCTTTAAGTTTGTAAGACTGGAGTTTGTTGGATCCAATTCTGATGGCTTATCAACTTAGAAATGACATTAAAATCTGCACTTCCCACCCTCTCAATAGAATATAAGCTTATGTAGGATTAAAATTTGGATTAAAATTTTCATGAATGTTAAGAACATCAATAATTTCAGAGCAGAACAATAAAATTTCTAAAAATACATTGTTCCAGTACTTCAAGGCTTTAACCAATCATAAATTATAGGAATAACATAAAAAAACCTCCAAACATAAACAATGCAATATGACAAAAGGGATCACTAGCCGGTAATTACTCAGAACCCCTTGTTTGTTCACAAAAGCCTCCAGAACAGCCAACCATAAGCAGCAGGAAATATGGGAACTGTTCTTGTTTCCTTTTTTATGAGACATATTTATTTAATGATTGCTCTTAGTTTTAACTAAGAAAGGAAAACTTTTGTAACACAGAATAGCTGAAGATAAAGCATAATGTACAACGGTTAATTCCCAGTTTTTATTTTCACCCTCTGCTCCACAGGAAGGACATGGAACTGTACGAGGGAGTCCAGAGGAGGGACACCAAGATGATTAGAGGGATAGAGCACCTCTCCTGTGAGGAAAGGCTGAGAGAACTGGGATGAGCCTGGAGAAGAAAAGGCTTTGGAGTGACATAATTTTAGCCGTCCTGCACCTGAAGGGAGCCTACAAGAAAGATGGAGAGACTTTTTATGAGAGTATGTGGTGACAGGACAAGAGGAAATGGATTTAAACTAAAACAGAGTAGTCTTAGATTTGACATTAAGAAGAAATTCTTTACTGCAAGGGTAGTAAAGTACTGGCACAGATTTACCAGACAAGCTGAGGATGCTGCAACCCTGGAAGTTTTCAAGCTGGATGGAGCTCTGAGCAATGTGGTCTAGTGGGACCTTTCCAACCCAGGCCATTCTACGGCAAGTTTAACAAATTATCAGCAACCCACCGTATAACACTGCCTTTTTATCAAAACACCTGCAGGGAACGGCTGGGAAGGGCCACAACAACATTGCCAATAGTTTGACCCCCGGCAACATGTGGGTTCCATCCCTGTGCAGCAGGGATGTGCGTGGGACACCCCAGAGAGCGCTCAGGGCACAGACGGCCATCTCCCGGCTCCGAGCGGCGCCGGCTCCCGCGGCTCCCGCGCCTGGACTAGCGCACCGAGGAAGGCTGGCTGGCTCCTCAACACAGACCACACAGCCTGACTTGCTGCACTCGACATCCTGGGGGAAGTCCCGCACCGACAGAAAACAAAGTCGTGAAAGGAGCAGCAGTAAAAAAAAAAGGTAACAGAATAAATTAAAAATGGGAGCAGCAAACCAAGTAATATGATGAGAGACATACTAAGAACATTCAGAATAAATAGGTAAGTTTGTCCTTAAAAAATACAAAGCATGACCATAGATAAATGAGTTGCTAGGAAACCATGTAATAAAGAAATACAAAAAATCCAGTGCTGTTCAGAATACTACTTGTAATTTTGTAACAGTGAGAAAAGAAGGAGGTGAAAGAAAAGGAATAGCTGTTTCTTTATGCTTCTTTTTCCTCAAGCTATTTGCATAGTGAGTTTTTCCTTGTGAGTACTTCAGAACCAAGGTTTGAAGTGTTTACACATAAACCGTTCACACAGACTCTTTAATATAACAAATCCTTAGATAGAAAGCCCTAAGTGCTAAAAAAACCCATAAATATCAAGAATCAGTCACTATCAAAACAAGCGAAAACACAGATAGAATTCTTCCACATCTGTGGAAAAATTATGGGCAGAAAAATAAAAAAACTTGGTTCAACTGAATGCACTGTGAATACAGCAAAGAAATAATAAAATTAATTTTCTTAGTGAGGATCTTGCACTGTTGCCAAAAATGTCAGGAATCTTAACACAGAATTCTCACTAGTGCAACCAACACTAGAAACTAAGAGTTGAAACTGCCACACAATAAGAGCAGCAGGGAAGCTGGCTTCTAAATTTGAGACTACTATTAAAAAAAGCTCAGCTTTCTTTGGAAGCATATTTATTAGAATGTTGTGAAACAGAAAACTGTGTACATATGAATATAAAATGAATATGTGTACCTGTATGTAATATGAAGAATGCCATCTACTGGTGTATAAAAATAAACACCACTGTTTCTAAGTTAGTAAATAACTATCAAAATAAGCCATAATGTTGTCATTACTATGTTCTACAAACAACAGTATCCAGTTTTGAACTAAAGGTCAATACATTTCTTTTCACATTTTATTCTTTTAAAGACTTACAGACCTGCACAATCTTAGTTTCAGAAATGTAGTAATAATGCATTTCAAGTGGGTAGCTACCCTTCCTTCCATTAAAAATAACACAGCTTTTCTACGACAATGGCAGGAATGTTAAAAGTAAGCTGCATTAAATACATTTAGCACATTTTTTGCAACTTTGAAAATGCAATTTTGTAGCTAAAAACAAAGATTTAAGATCAGCCTTCCTACCAATGACTTTAGTCAAGGATGCACTGGAAGGCCTCCTGTGAAGATACTCCTCCACTGAAAGGTACTCCTCAGAAACTCATGCTTGCCACAACAAAAAAAACAAGGTGCAACTTCACAATGTACATTACTATAAATGCAAAGGGAAAAAGATTCAACAGTAACTTGACCAAATAATATAATTTTTTAATCAGATACAACTTTGCATTTTGTTTGTTTTTTAGACATAAAATAAAAATTTATTATAAATATATATAAATATGTGTCATTATCACAGATGGCAAAATAAAATCCTCAAGAGCAGCAAAACATTTAGTTTAGGTTCTTCTGTAAAAACAAGCATTATAGTCCTTATTGTATCATGGTTGCTGGTGACTAGAATTACAGCGATGATCAGGAAAGGGAAATAGAACCACTTTCTTCAAAAAAGTTTTGTGATGATGCTCCACTGGGCAGTAAAAAACTGAGAAGAAATTCTACTTACTATAGAAAGCAATTTAACAACACACTTTCTTTTAATCCCAACTGCTGTATTCTCATGTTGTGCTACATCCACTTTAGGCAACCAGGTAAGTGCTGAATGATAAAAATAGCTAGTAAGATGTGTTCGTGTTTTGAATTCCTCTGTGCCCTCTTTCCTAACCTTTAGATTAACTCTTGACCCATCAAGTCACAGTGGCTATTACAGGTGATTGAAACACACAGAGTACGTGGAAAAATTTCTGCAGATTCCACAGAGTTTGACATGTTGGTTTCAACATAAGACAAAAGCAGCAGTCCCCCCTCCATCCATATCCAACTGCTTGTTCCTGCTGACCTGATACTTTTCTTATATCAGCAACACCATCAATTCAATTACCTGAATGAGATGAGTCAAATGTTGCATATCAAGACAACTGGGTATTTTTACAGTCTGTAGTAGATTGTCTGGGTACATCTCTCCCTCACCACTTAACATCATTAATGCATATGTTATTAACTTGCATCATTAATGTATGCATATATGTTATGCTATTAAAATGCAAAATGGACACATTTCACTCTGATAACTAACTGCATACTACTGTGCCTCTCCTATTTCATTATGAAGAATACAAGGAATTAGAAAAGGCAGAGGGGCTTTTTTGTGTCATTTTACTTTGGCATTCAAGTACTGCCACACTTTGAATTAAAAGAATACTAACCTCACTAAAAGCCTCCTGAAAAACATTAACGACAGGAAAAAATAAGGATGATTTTATTAGTATTAAATTGTTCAGATTTTCGTGGTAGGTGGTACAGCCACTAAACAGATATATACAGGCACCCAAGGCCACCTTGAGAACAGTCTAAGACTACCGCTTTTAAATCAACAATAGTTGTTTACTAGCATAAAAATATCCATAGTCATCATCATCATTTTATAGTAATTTTTACATCCTAGTATTACATGCATACCTAGATAATCTGACATGCAAAGAAAACTAGGAAATTAGAAATTATCTACTTAGAGAAATCTAGAAATATCTTCAGCAGAACTGTACATAAATAGTGATGAGGCTGCTACATTCTCACAAGTTGTCAGAACTAAAAGATTAAAAAATATATATTAACAATTCAATTTATATTTTTTTACCATATTTTTTACCATATTTTTATATGGATCCATGGAAAAATGAAGGGCACAACAGAACTGCACCCTCAAATTTTTAGTCAGCAATATGAAGTATTAAGCATTGATGTGCTGCAAGCTATTTAGATGCAGATGAGCTTTGTTAATTCAGTGTGGAAATACGTAAAATATGAACGGATGTGCCATGCAAAACCCTAATTTTGGGATTAAAGTTCGAGATTCATTATTATTTAAGTCACTAAATATAAATCCACAAAGAAGCACTGCTCCATCTCTCTCCAACTGTCTTTGAAGAATGTTTGGATACAATTAAGTCCTTCATAGGCAGGAGATTACACAAAACCAAAAAAAAAATAGAATTACAGAACAAATATAAGTTGCATTCAAAACAAATCATGGCATTTTTTCCAGCTTATTTATTTTATCCTAATTGAAAGGTTCTTTATTTTTAATAGCAATACTTGCTTCCCTTCTCGTTTGAGATTGCTGCTCATTATTCAAGGATACTAGATCTGGTTAATACAGGAGGTTAAGAGTATCAAAACTAATAATGTAAAATGCCTCATCCTTTTAAGATTTAAAAGGAGAATAACATTGACTGTGTTATAATTAGAATCATATACACTTCAACACAATGTGTATGCAAGTTGCGTTTGGAGCAGTTTCTTAAATGACAGAATGACAGTGTGTCTATACTATAGATGTAGCACCTTTGAATCATCAATTAAATTCGAAGCAGCCCTGGGAAGGATTCATTCACTCACCCGTATCCAGCTGTTTGCCTTCAGTTCCACAGCATTCTGTGGTTCACTGCTGAACAGACAACATAAGCACCACATTAGAGTCCTCTGGCTTTCGTCTGTAGGGAAAAAAAAGCAAATAAAGATACACTTAGAGGGAAAAGAAAAACCCAAACAAAACACAGACAGAATTACACATAACAATCCCTATTCATTCAAAATTGAGGCCCTATAGATCAGCTTCAACTCATGGTGCTTCTATTCTACCAGATTCCTACCACAGATTTAATATTAATCACTATATACATCTTGTGTAATCATTTCCCTCAACAGCAGTTTAAAAGGTACCAAAGTATCTATACTTTGTATCAAAAACCAGTATCAGAATCTATACAATAGTTACATGGTCTTAAGAAATTTGCAGGACCTAGTAATTCATTCATGTAAATAATACCTGAAGCTACCTTCAAGGAACCTTCAACTCAGTATCTAAATAATATCATGAATAATAGACAATAGTCAATAGTAGTAAAATAGTTCATTACATTGTGCCTAAAGCTTGCACAACTCAAGTATGCTCACTAGGAAAAACTAAACCTTGTGAAGTATGAAATCATTCATAACTAGAATGTAAAATACCAAGTTCTCTGTAAAAATACAGGAAGAGTCTCCATGCCTCAGGAAAATGACATTTCTGCAGGCAGTAGAATAGCTAAATGATGATGCAAAAAAATCCTATTCTGATTTTGTGTTTAGGATCAGATTGGGTTTTACTCAATTCTATCCCACTGTTTGAAGTGAGTTCTTTAAGAATTTACTATAAAATGAGCATTAACTCTCACTGCTCAGATGCACAGATATTATTATAGAGGAGCTGATTATCTGAAGTAAGCAGCTGAAGAGCCATTTAACTCATTATTATTTCCCACAATTTGTTTTTCAATAGGCTTTGGTGGTTTTTTTCCTAATGTTCTTTGGCACATACCAAGATGTTCTACAGTGAATTTAATGCCAGAACAAAACTGTGTGAAATGAAATGAAAATTCTGAAAACTCGATGTAATTCAGGTATAATATTCATTTAGTAAGCAATAAGCTTCCTGTTAAAAATAATAAAAATAATAAAAATAAGTGATACCACCAGTTTTAGAAATTATATTATGAGACAATTTGTTTATCAAGCCGAATGAGAAATTTCTTTTGTTTTCTGTGTATTTGCTATCCAGGATGTAATTAACAGTATTATTTAGAAGTGTTTTGTTGAGAAAGCCTGAGGAAAAAATAAAAGGTCCATTAAGTAATGCCTGTATTTTCACCAGGTGACCAGAGACGTTAACAGTGATTTAAACCAGTATTCCTTAATAAATGTCCAACAAGCCCGGAGGCCATTACTGACCTCCCACTGACTAACATCTCTGCAACAGGAATAGTTCCCCCAGCATACACTATTAACCCACCACAGTTTGGGGTATTCAGCCATTGTATGTTTGGGGACTTGTTTTAATATGGATTTTTACAAGGCTAATAATTTCCTAGGTTTTGTAATCCTGACGTCAAACGACACATCTTGCATACTGCTCAGCAGAAGTTCTTAAACTCTGATTATATCCAACTGGCATTCAGACATCAGCACTAATAGACAATTATCTCCTTCAAAAACACCTTCCTTCTAAACTGCTATGGCATTATCTGGGAGGAAAAAAATAAACAAAGAGCAGTTTATTTGTTTAAATTTTTAACTCATAGCCAATTCCTTCTTGGAAAATAAAGATTTTAAACATTATTAATTACTAATACTAAAATATTGCCTGATTATAAAGTCTGGCTTTTGGAATACCTTTCAATTATATAAATTACATAGAAAAAGACAGGGAAGAAGACATCAAGTCCAAACCTCTTATCTCAACCAGCATACACATAGATCAAGCATCTCTTCTTTTGACTCACAGTTCACAGTGTATACAATATATCAATGAGTAATTTTATTTAAATTTTGGTTTTCTTTTGAAAAAAATTAAGAAAAGAGGTGAAGAAATAAATAGATTTCTGGATGAGATTTTTTTTTTACATATGATGATTTGCTGCATACTGTAAAATACGTTGCATGTATTGTTGCCTATCAGAAATGCAAATCAGTATGATGAAAGCTAAAATGAAGAAAACAAAGACTAGATAAACTGAGTGGGCACACTTTGCATTGAGATCAAATTTCATCCCCAGTGAAACCAACCTATATTCATAGATAAGCCAGAAGTTTCCAAAAAACAAGGAACTGGTACAACTTCAGATTTTCCTAGTTCAAAAAATTATTTTTTTGACCAAAACTGAGGTAGCCTCCCATAGATCTGTGAAAAACAGGAAAAGGGCCCATACAATCCTCTTGCTGATATACCCCATGACACACTCTGAGGGAAACTCTTGGTTCACTGTTTTCACAGCTGCCTTGGAACAGGAGATGAAAGATAGGAAGATTAAGACAGATCTTAAAATAATTACAGCAGCTGCAAAAGATAATCATATCAAAAGACTAAACACAGAGCCATGGAAAACCTACTGGTGGAGTTTTCCCTTGCAGTTTTCTAGCAACTGTGATCTCCATGGAAAACCTATCATCATGATACACACTGAAAAGCATTATCAGGATACAAACAAACAAATACAAATTTGATCCTACTAATGCATAAAAGGCTACCTAATACCCAAATAACTAATTAATACACCCACAGAAATAAAACTGAAAACCTCAAGCTCAAAAAAGGCTACCACCTATATACAGGACTTCTTTGGGGAGGTTAATATTGTATTCCAACAAAGGGAATAAAAGGTTTCTGTAGGAAATTTAAGACAGCTTGGAAGCTGCTTTGGAAAAAAAAAAAGGAAATAAGAAAAACAAACCACCAAGCAAAAAAAGGTAAAAGAACACCAAAGAAAGAAAGAAACAAACAAAAGAACTGAAACACCTCAAACCAACCAGCCAGTCAAAAGTCCAAACCTTCATGATCATATTGTACTTCTTTCCTGCAAATCTCACAATAAAAAAAATTACAAAAAACCAGAAACAAAGAACAAAAAGGTATGGTTTTCTCATATGTAGTCTCAATCACCCTAAGCCCATTCAGTTTATAAATACCCTGTGGCCAGATAGAAGAAAGAAAATCCCGACCTTACAGCCAGAAATACTGTTTTTAGAGCTTGTTGTACAATTTTATTGAAACATATCAGAAAATATGAATTAGCTAAAGCTGAACTTTCTGTGAAAATTAATCCATTCCCAAACTTGCATACTCACACAAATATACTGACAGAGAGCCACCAAAAAATCTCCTTTTCATAGAATTAGTTTGGGATTCAAGACATTTGGTCTCAAAACTCAAACCAGAAAGGTTCTACTGAGAAGATAGTCACACAGCACAGCAAAAAAACCCCAGAAGAGCAACAATCCACCCCAAAAAACCACCCTCAAAACAAACAAAAAATACACAAAAAACCAAACCAAAATAAAAAAAACCTAAACCAAAACAAAAAACCCCCAGCAACAAAACAAAAAAAGCCCCACCACCACTAGAATTCCTAACCAAGACTGAATTCCTGATGTATCCCTTGTGGTTCAGGACCACAAGTACAGCCATGAGATTTTCTTCAGTCGTGCTTCCCTCACATTAGCATTCTAAATAAGGCTAACTCGCTCACCTCCTCTTCAGGAGTGTTTATGAGGAGATTATTTTCCCTCAGAGACTATGCTTCCTGCACTGAGTGGTCAGCCATGTCAGCTTCCAGCACCAACTATCCATCTAAGATGACAGGTATTGTGGTTTGGATATGATGCAAAAGTATAATGTTTTTCCTTCTCCATTTATTAGTATGAAAGACTGAATTGAACAAAATTAGTTCCTTCTTCTGTGAGGGTGGTCTGGTCTCAGACACATGCTTGAATGAGCTATTTATCCAAATGAGAAATTACATGAAACCCACTTGAGAGTCAGCATCTGCTATAGCCAGCACCATCTTTAAGAATATCTTCAGAACCAGTGCCAAACAAAATGAAAAACTGCTGAATCTAAAATGCCACCAGTCCAAAGAGTGCTCAGGTGGCTCTAAGAAGAGGAAGTGGTGGGAATGTATAAGCAGACATCTTCAGGTCTATTGATGTCAGAAAATGTTCATGCATTAAAATGAAGGATTCCATTTTGAGCAAGTAAAGTTCTCTGAATTGGCTTGCTTGCCACTTGGAGCAAACTTGTAAGACTTCATTGTCAAGCAAACTTCAGAAGTAATGACCTACTTGCAGAAAAAGTGCTTTTGCAGCTTCAGAAAATGCTGAAGGAACACAAAAAAGAGGAAAGAAGTAGAAGAAACCAAGACTGTATTGCTGGGAGTTTTGTGAAAAGGAGCCAAAAGCAGACACAGATGGCTTTCAACTCTGATGAGAAATATAGGGGAAGCTACTTTCCATAACACAATGTACTGTCAGTTTAGAAAAACAGACCATCTGAAGACTTGCATATTCCAAACAAAAACTTAGAAGCAAAGTGTGTGTGTAACGGCAAATATCAATGGTTACCAACATAGTCAAAAACTATGATTAGAAGGGAAACCTCTCCATTGTAAAAATACATCTGTAAAGTATGAAAAGAATTTTCAAAAAGCACACATTTCTTGCTCTGCAAAAGTGGTCGACATTTAAACCTATGGTTCCTTCCCAAATTTTCCTTTCAGAGGTGAAGTGCTGACATTACACTCATCTACTATGTGTTTTACAGACAAGTCCGTTTTGCCTGTGCTTGGAGCTGTCTAGAAGACAAAGCCAAAATGGAAGATGTATGCTGTGCTTTTCCCCAAAAGGAAGCATAAAGCAGAAGAGACATAAGGTTATATATTTTTCTTTTTTTTAATTTGTAGTTGTAATAAGAGCAAAAGACTGACAAAAAGTTATTTCAAGGGGCTCACAGAGAAGCTCAGAATCAGTTTTCTGCCTAAATGAGATCGCAAGTAATTTATCAAAATTTTAACATCTCAGTTCCTGGAAAATGTGTTAGAGCTGTTTATGACATAGCACAAGGAGTGTCTCCTCCCTCCCAACAGTTTGCTGTGCCAAATTTATTTTCTCTTCTATATTCTCACCCACAAATATATTCACCCCCAGTAAGAGCATTTAGTTTTTTCACATGCCTTTTTCCTATGTTACTAATTTAGTGTTATAATTTAGATGCTATGTGCATTTCCACCAGCAAAGCATGGAGAGATGGGGAAAATACAACGTAAGGATTCAATAAAAACAAATGCAACCATAATAGAGACTAATCACAAAACACACATATCAGAAAAGGTTTTTTTATCTTAGCATATATAATAGAATATTCTGATACATATGGAAAGAAGCTTCTGTTGAGAGCAATTTGAAGCACTAGATTTTGTACTTTTTGAGACTCCAACAAAATGTAATCAATACAACAAAAAATGAGAAAGGAAATCATGATGAACATAAACACTCACTGGGTTTAAAACCTACTGGTCCCAAGCCAAGATTCTCTAACTAAACCATGGAATTAATTAGATCCAAAAGTGAATTTAACATTTCTGGAGGCCATGTATTTTAAATAACACTGATTGTCTTTTCATCTCAAAATTTTACTTCAGTAAAAAAAGAATGCTGTGTTTTTATGGAAAACTCATATTACAACTCATATTTTCCTAATTTCTGTAGAATAAATTTTATGGAACCGCTGCAGAAGTATCTTTACACATTCTTACCATATCCTATAACAAAAGGATTCCAACAGAGCCTTCCTAGAAGCTGTCCAATTAAAGGGAACTGCTGGATTGCTACAGTGGAACCTTGCTAAAACATAAAAACAACAAAAAAAAAGTAAATACACAGCACATCAAAAGTAGCTTAAGAGAACCATTAATGATACATACACATTACTGTAAATTGCAATATAAAAGACTTTACTGTGAAATACTCTCAAAGAAAAACATCTGCAGGTATGGAAATTTGCTATAATGTCATCATTCAAGTAAGTTAAAACTTACATAATTTCCTTACCTAATACTCAACTATGTTAGAAAATTTGTTCATTTGCCTCACACCCAGCAAGCAGATCAGTATTAGTAACTAGCAAGTATAAGATTTCATTGCATTAGAAGCCTAATTAACATACATTTTTGTTGATTGTCGTTGTTACAACTGTCTCACAGTTTCTGAAGAAATTAACACCTACTATGGCCTAAAATTATCTTTGTTACTATTAACTTACTTAATGACTAGCCAGTAACAAACTGACATCAAACTTCTAACCAAATAAAAATAAGTTTCACTATAAAAGTAATAGACGACATGATTTATATACAATCCTGTGTAATCAATCTTACTTTTCCATTTTCATAGCTTTACTATCTAATAAATGAAGGCTTTGAAAAATAGTGCTTTGCTTAGATAACATGCAAATAGCAGGAATGATAACCATCTCCTGCTACTACAATAAATTCCTCACATTGTCTCATATTTTGAGCTAGACCAAGAGTTTCTGGGGCCACATTCACAAGGTCCATTTCAGGCCATGCCTTGGATTACATTATGCAGCAATGCTTTCTTCCCCCCTTAAGGAAAAGTAAATACAAATATGGGAAGAACTCCACTCCCCCAAAACCTTTTACTTAAAATTTAACATTAAAAGTCAATTCAGAAACAAACCTCACTCTGCAGTCTACAGATAATAATATTAAAAAAAAAAAAAAAAGCTTCCGTAAGAAACAACCCTTGTGACATAATACAGTATGGTATTATTTCTAAAGCTATTTATACTGAATATATACACTGAAAAAGTGATGCTCAGAAAAACGCATTAGCAACTAAACATGAACAGTTACTTTTACTCAAGTGAGTGAAGACAATAATTAAATTAATAAATAGAACAGGCAGGAGCTTATGCCAGTGGTCTGACTATGCTGCTAGAATTCATTGTGTGTGCCATAACACTGGGGTTAACATGTCAGCAGACCCTCTAAGATTTAAAGGATCAGTTACAGTTTTGCATGTTGAGGCCTTTAAATCTTCCAATTTATTACCTGACAACCAGAATCAAATTCTTGTTTATTTAAAGAGTTTTGTTAAGAGGCTAGAGCACTGGCTGGGAAATTTCATGTGACATCAACCAATCAAGAAGAAAAAAGCTCCTTTCACAATAATTCAGGGAAACAGGAAGCACACTCCTGTTTGTATTACCTGTGACTCTTTCCCCAGTTTGCCCCTCTGATCCAGCAGTACCTGAGGTCAACAAGACAAACCTTTTTGCTACTGTTAGCTTCTGGTTTTGTCGAACATGATGCAGATTGTTTCAGAGGACCTCTTCCAAAACAGGTCACTCTTCCTCCTAAAGTCACTTACCAAATGTTTTATTGTTTCATAAAGCTGATGTAGAAATTCCTGGAGCTGGGGCAAGTGAAGGCACACGTCTTTCTGGGATTCCAACGTAGTGGCTTGACCCCATTCAATAGCTTTATCCAACCAGTATTCAAAGTTCAGTTTGGGCACTGTAGTGTCCTGAGCCATTCCACAATCCTGAAAAAAAGATTTGAACTCCACATCAGGCAGCACTGAACACTGGCTTCAAACCAAGAATGAATATACAAAGAGGGATTTCTGCTATGTTTTTTTGTGTGCACATGAGAACAGGGTGTAGGGAGTGCCTGTGTTTACATCTCATAAGGCTATCAATTTTATCTGTAATATTAAGAAGTCAAACTAATAACTCCATCATGACAAAATAGGAAAGAGGGCATTGAAATCAGTAAATTATCTCAGAATAAATGTAACAACCAGATGTGTTTCAGGCTTTTCTTATATAAATTTATCATCAATATTTCACTCAGAATTTTAGAATAATTTGAGCATGCATTTGTTTCAAATACTATGCATGATAAAAAACTAAAAATGTTTGTTCCAAGATAAATGAAAGTATTAAAATAACGCTCAACCAAAACAAAAGGCACTAGGAGGACTGTGCTCATGGTATTTTTTTTATTTGGAATTGATCATTAGTTCTATGTGAAAAAAGAGCATTCTCCTTAATAGAAACTAATATTGTAAACTAATAAATTTAATATTTTAGTTATATTTCTCCTTGTATACCATACAAATAAGAGGGAAAAAATGTAACTATATGCAGCTTTACATATAACTCAGTTCTGAATGAAAGCTGTACCATAAATGATCTACATCCTGTGGAACACTTCAGTCTAAAATATTTGGCCTTTGAGAGATAAGCACTATCTCCAAGCCAGAACATTAAAATCTAACCAAACTGCCCCAGTAAAAGATACCAAAAAAGAGCACACACTTTCTTATGCTTTGCTATTATATTTTTTCTTCGACAGAAGGACAGATAATAGCACAGCAGGCAGTACAACAACCTTTAAATCTCTCTGAAAGAAATACATCCTAGACTGAAAGACCAAATGAGCTCTTGCAGCCTTTCAATCATTGTTCCTTCTGTCAAAACTGTTAAGACAACTGTCAATTAACAGAATGTGGTGGCAATTTTCAGAAATGAATTGCTGCACACTTGGAGACAAATTCAGACACTCAGAGATGCCAGAGAAACAAATGAATATGTATCTTTGCAAGCTATAAACCGAAAAAATAAACCTCCACAGCAGCCCTTCAAACCAAGCTTGCTTTATACAGCTAACCCTTACAAACACAGGATTTGTATAGCATGCTAATCTGAGCCAGATAAAAATCTGAAGATAATTAATAAACTTGTTTCATTTCTATGACAATAAATAAATAAATACATAAATAAATAACTCCTAGTGAATCACAACTATCATTTGAGTTCAGATCTTGTCCAGGAAAAAAAAACAAAAACGGGGAAATGAAAATTGAGGTTAAGCTGTTGGATTGCTAGTGCAGAATGTGCATTTGCCCCAAACTTGTTTAAAGGTAAGTAAGCAAAGCCACTGCTATTGTGTTCTTTAATACAACTCCCATTTCTATCTGCAACTGCTGCTGTCAGCAGAGCTCTTAAGAGATCTGTGCAGTGCCAAGACCTTACTGATCTCCTCTGAGTCTCAAAACACACTTCAAGACACTCCATCGCAGGAGCTGGCTGAAGAGACAGGGGTCCCAGCAGCAATCAGCCATCAAACACTTTTATCACCACAGGGACATAAGAAAGACCTTTAGAACAAGTTAAAGCCAGGAAGTGAACTAACACACTTGATTAAATTAATGAGCCTACTTGATGTTCCCAGACAAGATCAATCCTCCCAAATAACTGAAAAATCAATTGCCTAATAAAATGGCTCCTACAACTTTTAGGAATGGAGGTTAAAAGGAAAAATAAAACAATCAAAAAAGAGGAAGCACAAAAACTCCAGCATTTTGGGGCCAGTCACGAGTTGATTAAGTATTAATGAGAATTCAAGAAAAGCAAATCAAGCAGGCTAATATAATATACTGGGTACCTGTTTCTACTACCCCAGTGTCCAGACTGGCACAGGCATCACTCTTCCCAGAATTCTGAGATCCCAACTCTCCAATAAGAAAGGTGTTTTATCTCCCTGGTTATTACAGCTAAATAAACTGGATTGCTGGTCCAGTGAGACTCCTTGTCAATTCCTTAACTGGTCCAGAGCTGTTGCCATATAAAGAAAGACTGAGTTGCACATTTTTTTTTTTCAAGTACTGCTACTATTAAAAAAGTCAACAAACAAAAACCAGCACAAATCATAAGTGAAAGAAAATCTTAGAAGTGTATTTCTCTTTGCTGATAACTGCAAGTGTGCATTTTTTACTGTTTCTGATAGCTAATTCCTTTAAAACATATGAATGTCTCGGAGATGAGAAAAGTATTCTCCCACCAACAGGCTTGCAATAATCACACACAAGACAAAGAAGCTCTGTGTTCAGTGCTATTCAAAACCCTTACCTTGTTGCATGAAAGCACAAAGGACCTGGACCAAAAAAACTCCAACTATACAATCTAGGGGTCAGAACTCATTCTAAGAAGGATCAGTCCTCGACTTGATCCTTTTGCATAATTTTCTGATGAAAATTAAACACCACTCTGTTTCTAACACAGAGTTCAGAAATTTTAGCTACAGTTTAATGCTCAATTCATGGATACATTTATGGGCAAAAAATAGAGGAGTCAATTTTATATGCATTTCCAAAGTAGATAAAAAGACAAAAAGATGTGTTTTTCTGTGCAATTAATTTTCTGTAATGGCTAAAAATTCTATCAGCAATAAGGAACAAATGATCCTTATAATAAAGAGAAGATGTAATGTTTGGAATATATCATTTAGAGTAATGGGTAAAGATCTTTGCACTTTTCTAGGGGGGGCAGGGGGGAAGGGTTGCACACTTCTGTAAAGCTTTGGACAAGAACAACTGTTGCCAATTCAATGGTAGCAGAATACCTTTCAGCAACTATTACACAGTCACAGAATCCTCTGAGTTGGAAGGGACCCAGAAGGATCATCTAGTCCAACTTTTAAGGGAATAGTCCAGGTGGGAATGGAACCCACAACCTTGGCGTTATCAGTACCATGCTCCAATCCATTGAACTCATCTCAGGGCTGAATGCAGATTTTCAAGAATTATAATCACCAAAATGCTAAAGGCATTGCTGCTCTCTATTTTGGAATACCATTAATGTACATTTTTTACAAAATTATGCTGAGATTAACAGAAGAATACAATTAAGTGGCATTTCTAGGAATTGCTGCTCTATTCATATAGGCCACTGGCCCTTATTTAGCATTTACTATGTGCTTCAATTTACCCTTGATCAAGAATGTGATTAATTCACTATACATTAAGATTTTCAGCATTACAACACCACTTATTCCACACTATTTCCAACAGTGCTCTGTTTCTAATAGCATGATTTTTAAGCTGTACTTGTTTGTTTTCACTGGAAGTTTCCAATTAAAGTTATTTTATTGATCGTTTACTTTAACTATAGCATGTAGTCCTGAAAAGAGCAGTTTGATTAACATAGCTTACTTTTGTCTTCACCCCAAAAAGAGTTGTTTCCAAGAACTGGAAAACACACAGTAAAGTTACTGAATGTATAAATAACCTGATTAAAAAGTAAACATACCAGAGACACAGATTTAATCCCAAAAACCATCACAGGATATAGTTTATTAGCCAGAGAAATAGAAAACTGTTTGTAAATCAAAGGTAATTTAAATGTTCAGATCCCACTATTATATAGAACATATTAGAAGAGCTACAGGAATAATAGATAATAAATACTTGATTACTAATTTGATTTACAATACTGACAAGTATATTTAAAGTTTCTTTCAGGTTAATTTCCATTCTTTTCCATTATTAAGGATTCCTTTTATTTTAACTGCTGAAAATCTAAAACTGCTTCTCATTTATGACTGTATTCTCTACAACATGACAAATTCAGAAGCCAGATTAATTGTGAATCATCTTACAGTATCTTTTACTTTGGGAAAGAACAGGGAAGTCTTTAGACATCTTCTCTGAGAACGCCCAGTTAAACCCTCTTGGCCTCATACTTTCAAGCACATGGAACCTTAGGGAACTCTGGTATGAGGGTAATCATTATACCTTTCAGAAGTTAAAGGCAGCATTTCTGATGAGGAATTTTATTCTGTCAAGTGAGCTATCTGGATAGCGCCTGAAACACACCACTTTAGTCACTAACTTTTGTTACCAGACCTTGAGGCAAAGTCTCCAAATATGGCATTAGTAGGTTCACAAAAATTGCAATTAAACTCTTATGACTTCACTTCTTTTTAATCTTGTAAATTCAGCTACTAAATTTAAATAAAGTTTTTCAAGTAAAAGGGTCTTAGAGATACTGTTAAGGTACGATATCACCTTATATCACAGCATTCTAAATGAACATGACTAAAACTTGAATTCAAGATATAAAGCTCTCACTTTTCCTTGAATCAATGATAAGTAGTAGCTCCATGCTCCAAATGAACACTTTACTTTCCACTCCTCCCCTTCCTCCTCCTCTCAAATTCTACCCACCAGCAACCTTAGCTTATGAAGAAAAACACAAAATAAGAAAACAGTTAAAAATACTCTTACGACGTCAGCGCTGAAGGGCCCAAGCAGAACTGGTCACCATCAAGATAACAAAACACATAAATATACATCCCAAATTCCGAACTGTTTTTAAGGAGTTTTAATGCTTACAAAAGCAGTAGAACACTCCTTTTGTGCATATGTATTACTCTAAGAGATATTAGGAGACTAATATTATCAATTAGGAGACTAATATTATCAAATAGGAGACTAGATACTAGGTAAGTACTTCAGCATATTATATAATTTAAAGATACCACCATTTTGACTAAGGATATGATCATTTTGACTCCTTAATCACCTTCACTTGATTGTGATACAGTACAGTTGGTACAGTAAGAAAATGAAAGAGTATGAACTTTTTCAGTGTTTCAAAGTTTATGATATGTCACAAATTTACTACCTAATGGATATTCTGAGGTTTTGCCAAGAGGAAAAAAAAGTAGCAATTATCCTGAACATTGTTACTATTTTCTCATTTATTACTTCTCTACATCAAATATCTATTTCTTTACCTTGTTCTCAAGTATATTTTTCAACTTCACCTTGACAAGTCTCCTTCTACTTGCCAAGAACAGAAGAAAATTTAATACATACTTAGATAGGAGGTAAGTGCAATCATAATTTATTTCCTACTTTAAAGAAAATCTGTTACCAGCCCCCCCAAAATAAATTTAAAAAATAGTTTATTAGGAAAAAAGCAATTTTTATAAAGAACTTAGAAAGGCCCAAGAGTAATAAAGACTATGTGAAAATTAAAAAAATACATTATCTATTCCTGTCATCTTCTTTTCCAGTACACCTTGCTGAGAAATTAGCTTCACAGGCTGGTTTATAGGTTCGTATTAAGTCTAATCTACACATACTGTCCAGCAGCCAAGAATAATCGAGAGAATAACTTTCATCTTCATTTTAGACTAGTGTGCTTACAGGCAGTGTTGATTAGTGTTCATTTTTTATTTACTAAATTTTCACATAGAAACAAGTTTGTCTATTTCTCTTTGTGCCTACATTCACAGATATTTTACAGCAAGAAAAAGCAACTATTATAGAAAACTGCCTGTCAACATGCACACTTTCCAAATTAAAACAAATTGTGTTCTACTACATCTTCCCCTGAAAATAAAATCAAAGGACACAATCTTGCCAAAAGAAAGGAAAAAAATATTGGCTAAGCAACCTGTGACATCTGGCAAACTAGATAGCTGTCAACCAGATGGCTGACATTATCATTCAATGTTTAGACTGAAAATTCTCCTGGAGAAAGTAATTAACTCTTCTATTTTGCTGCTCTATATTTGTTTCTTCTATTTACTCTGATAATTGGTAATTTAATAGAGTTGCCTTCTGAATTGCATTATCAGGTCTCACAGGAAAAAAAAGCTCAGTTTTCATGTTTAAGTGACTGTGGCCCATAGCAGGGCTAATTTGTGGACAGCACATATATTAAACATCTTGCACAGGCTTCATCTGAGTATCATTGCAAACTGCAAAATGATACTTCCAGTTGCATTCTGTTGCTCTGCAGGTCTAGAGAAGACTTGATGCCCTGAGGGAGCAAGCTTTGCTGGGATTCCTACAAGATCTCCCTTTCTCAGATGGTCTGAAAACATTCCATCTCCCTCTCCCCACAAAAGGACCGTATGATCATGACAAAGCTTTCCTGCACCGAGAGGGTGTTTGGGCACTGGCACAGCTCCCCAGGGCAGTGGTCACAGCACCAGCCTGACAGAGTTCAAGAAGCTTTTGGACAATACTCTCAGCACATAGTGTGACTCTTGAGGTGAGCTGTGCAGGGACAGGAGTTGAACTCAGTGATCCTTGTGGGTCCCTTCCAACTCAGCATATTCTGTGATTTCCATTTATCAGGCTTCATGACCCCAAAAATATTATTTATTAGCCTCACGCAAAAATTAATTTTAAAACTTTCTGGTTCCAATAGCTTATCTTGTAGCAGCAGATCTTCCCCCTAACTTATCCCATTTCAAGAGACTTGAAAATAAATAATAAAACCCCTTTTAATGGGAAAAGCTGAAATAATATCTCAGTACATCCAGCTACCTCTTATCTTCTGCCCACAGGAACAGTGAAATCAGAAGTGATATCACTGAATTTTACATACGTTATTTGTTACCTTTCCATAATGAATCTTAACAGGGCAAGAAGGCAATCAACTACACTTTCAAACACAAAATATGAAAGTACCAGCCCACATAATGGATTTTTAGGAATAAACAGAATTTTAAAAAATCTGATCACAATCCACTGGAAGCCACTCCTGCAAGGAACACAAAAACGAAGTTACTAATACTTCAACACCACTAGTACTTTTTTTTTTTTTAAGTTAAATTTAAGAGGAGAAAACAGGCAATAAAGCAAGGTACCTTTATATCTCTGGCAGAAGACTGTGCAATTCGGCAAAGTACCAAAACATACAATGCCCCAGTTTAAAAGAATTTCAATGTCAGCAGTAGCCAGAACAAAATCCAGCAAGACCCACATAAAGCTGTCCATATCAGAAGACAGAGAATCAGATGGATGCACAAAATTGAAATTTGTTTCAAGGCAATTAGGCAAATCCCAGATTTGACCAGTGCACACTGATGTTAAGCAGATCAACACAACCTTCCAGAACAAAAGCCAGACTTTGAAAGAAACAGAGGGCTGCTAGCTCACCCTTTAACTCCTTGCTTGCTCTTCCATATGTGAACTGCTTACCTCTTATCAGTGATCCATCACAGAGGTAACAACAATATACCTCAAAATACAGCAGAAGCTAAAATTTTCATCCTGGGCATGGTGAACAGAAGCACAAACAAGTACACACCTTCACAGTTTTCTAAAAATGGAGAGGGAGTGAAAGGGGGTGTGAAGCACATCTCCTTTCAATACATTTTCTCAGTAAGGTTTATGCATTTTGTCTTGCAATCTAAATAGTAAACATTACAAGACTATTCAGTAACACTCAGGTCACTAGAATGTAGGAATCACTCCTAATGCTTGAGGAACAAAGTTTTCGGGGGGATAGCTCTAATGAAAATTAATGTTCAAATATCCTTGGACTTAGTTCGCTAGACAGGGTCTTTTCATTTAGTCCAGTTCGTTTTCAGCTGACTTTTGTGACAGCAATGGAAATAAAGATGACACAAGGGAAACTGCAGCTAAAACTCCTATGCAAAGAATATGCAACTTCGGAAAGAGGCATTAGGTCTGATCAAGACTTCAAACTCAAACTGTCAGAAGGCAGAACTGTCTCTGGTATTGGCAACATAAAAATATTTTTACAGCACTTTGCAAAAAGTCCAATTATTGCACTTTAGCCTCACTAACAGTTACAGTAACATCACACATCAAAGGGTCTCTGATAACAGCAGTCTTAAACACTACATAAGTCTGATCTTATTTTGCAGGTTACAAGAAAAGGAATGAAATGCTTGTTCTGTTTACATCAATGGCAAAATTTTTGCTAGTCTCAATGAAGCCTAAATTTCACATTAAGCTTTCATGACAGTGAGAAGCTCATCCACATAAGAGCTTACCAAGCAATTACATTAGAAAAAAATTAGACCTTTTAGCAATAATGGTAAATTCTTGTTAGATTAAATCCATTCTTTGTACCCATTCTCCTATACCAAATCCGTCAACTAATGCATCACTCCCTATCTCATGGGTTACCTGACACAGTACAGTTATCTGGGTTATCTGACTATACAGCTTTCATTACTCAGTCCTAGCAAATATGCTCTCACAAAGTTTCATGCAAGCCAAAGCAAAGCGAATGAATTACAGTTATCTAGACAATGAGCAATTTTTGTATCAAACATAAATTCTGCTTTTTCAGTTAAACTTTTACATGTGGTTACCACTGTCTCCCATAGCTTAAAACCAATATTAGAGATTCTTCTACTGTAATTTCAAGTATCTGAAAGAACACTTCAGAAAAATAATTATTTGGGGGTGCTGGTTGGCAGCAGCTCAGGGTGAGTCAGCAGTGTGTGCCCGGGCAGCCAGGAGGGCAAACCCCATCCCGGGGTGCATCAGACACAGCATCACCAGCTGTGATTGGGATCATCCTGCTGGATTCAGCCGTGGTGCGGCCTCACCCGGAGTCCTGTGGGCAGTGCTGGGCCCCACAGTCTGACAAGGGTGGGAAGGTCCTTGGATGGTCCAGGGGAGGACAGCAGAGCTGGTGGAAGGGCTGGAAGGCACATCCTGTGAGGAGCAGCTGGGGGCTCTGGGTTTGTCTGGTTTGGACAGGAGGAGGCTCAGGGGTGACCTCATTGCTCTGTAGAGCTGCCTGAGGAGGGCACCTGGAGAGGGAGTGCTGGACTGTTTCTAGGATTTCCTGGAATCCAGGAACTCTGGATATGTGTGAATGGTCCAAAGCTTCATCAGGGGATGTTCAGACCGGATACTGGGAAATCTTTCTTTACCACTTTCCAGGAGAGTGGAAAAAACACTGGAAGAGGTTTCCTACAGATGTGGGTTTTGCTCCATGCCTGTCAAGTGCCTTAAAAAGAGGCATTTGGACAATGCACTTAATACCAAAATTATCATTTGTTCAGCTGTGAATTGGTCAGGCAGATGGACTAGATTATTTTTGTCCCAATAAAATTGTTCATCCTATTCCATTTTGGTCTGAACATAAACCAAACCACCCAAATTTCCCTCACCACACAATCTCCTCTTCTATCAACTTGTATTCCACTCAACCATGTTCCACTTGAGCAGAATACAGAGAAATTTATTTCTTTAAAATCCAGTTCCTCTGGAAAAAAAAATCCCTAGGTAAAGATTAATTCAAAGTTTCACCATGGAATAAACAGCATTTAGTGTCAGTTACATACTATGAGCTATCAGTGACAGGGAATGTTGCATATACACCAATCCTTGGCACCTTTTTTTGGAGAACTTTAAGTCCTGCAATTAACAGATGTACTATACAGTAATTCCCTCAAGCATGAGCAGAAGCACATACATTAAACTGTACACAGCAAGTTAGAAAATTAATCCTCTCATCAGAGGAGTCCCATATGACCTGCAATATCATAGAAAACGTGTACTCCTTTTTATTACTGTATCAAGGAATAGAATTTACTTCCACCTGTAGGTACTAAAATTACAAGGAGGCAAGGGGAAAGCCTAAAAATGTTCGTGACAGAGCATAATCTTCGTCCAGCTAAACTGTGGAGGTTGGGAAGGAAAGCAATAGGGACACAACTTATTTACATGTAGAGAAGAATGACTACTTGCTTTTCTTCCTTCAACTAAATAATAAATGAACACTAAAGGGCTTCATATTTCCAACAATGCTTCTTTAATAGCCATGCAACTGCAAATTTCAAGCTTTCCCCCTGGCTTACAGGTATATGAAAAGAAAACATATGTTCCAAACTCTTTATCTCAAGTATTTGAACATAAGGTAAAATACTATGTTACTGATATCCAAAGCTACTCATACAGTTGGGTTGTAATTCTTACACCAAGAATTTTTATAAGAACCTCTAATATTTATTTAGTAATGAAGCACATAACTTTCATTGAAATCCCTGAGTTCTACAGAGTTAAATCATTTCTGCATAAGCATAAGGAGGCAGAGGAACAAATAGAAAACAATTTGTTCAAAATCACTGAGGAAACAAATTACAAAAATAGATAAAACACATAAATCTCATGTACTCTAGCCTATTAGGAAACACTGTTTTTCAAGGATTTCCTCAAAAATAATCTATTATTCACCTTAAGCTCCTCAAGCATGACATGACAATTTACACAATGATGGTCAACATTCCACCAAAAAGAAAATGGCCACACAAGAATCACAGGAAACTATTTTCTTTCCAGTTTATATTACACATACTTACCTTTATATGAACTCTAGTGACTGCTTCCTAAGTGTAAGTAAAAGAATCCGTGAAAAGTATTCACAGAGTCCACAGTGAAACTAAGCTTGCAAATGAAAGAATGCACTTTTCTGGCATAAAAAGAGTCTTATATTCCCACCCTCTGTCTGATCACACTCAGAAATAGCCACAGAATAAAATCTTCAAAATAAAGATGCATTTATGGCACTAAGTACACCTGACAGAAAAAGAAAAACGCATTCTTCAGAAGAATAAAAATAACTTCATGACATTCACATCAACATTTACACCTTTTTGTTGTACATTATCTTAACACACTCCCACAGATACTTGTCCCTGGAGCCCATTGACAAGGTTTCATGCTATTCACAGGCATTAAATCAAGCTATTCATTCTTTGCAAACAAGAAGAGATAAGTTTCCTCAGAAACATCTAGAGCAAAGACTTTTGGTCATTCATTCAAACTCATACCACAGCAACAATTAGCTGTGTGGGCATCTAGACTGAAGACAGAGAACTGACATTCAAATTGATGAGACAATGATTTGTGGAATTTTCAGTCAATTATTCCTGGATATTTTATGAGCATTTACTTTTCAATGCACTACAAAGGATCCTCTGACTTACCAATAATGCCTCTGTCACATCCATTCATAAAAACCTCACAGTTTTGCCCCGTCATGAAATTAAAACTGCATTTTTCTCTTATTTTATGGGAAGGGAGCTTCTTATGAATGTGGTCAGTTGATGACAATGTACAGCACAGAAAAAAATACTAGCTAGTGGGTATGTCTCTTGGCCTCTTCCCCTTGGCTATTCATATACGTCAATTTAGTTGATACCTTATTACAGTCCTATCTGGAATACTTCAATATTGTCACATAGTTAATCAAGATTTATAAAAAAAACCCCACGTCCAATGAATCTACTAATAGGGACGTAGGACAGCACTACAATTTGACTTCAGGAGTCAGAAGCCTAAGAATCCAATTCTCACTTCTGACATATCTGGCACATGATACTAAAGTAATCACTAAAAATAGTTAAGTAAGGTACATTCTGTTTCACCTCTGCAGAAGCCTGATTAGTTCTGCTCTGAATTTAAAGAATGGTACATTTACTTATATACTTGTTTACATTAAAAACAAACAAAACCCCAAAAACCAAACAAAAAACAAAACAAAACAACAACAACAAAAACAAAACAAAAACCACCTAAATCCAAATATCTGGCAACAGATATTTTTTAATTTATTCCACTTTTTTTTTTTAATTTTTAATTTTAAATTTTTTTTTTTTAATTTATTCCACTTCAAGATTTACAAAGTTCCTCTGGCTGCTGTAGCCTCGTGGGCTTTATTTTGCAAGATTACCATAAATGTTGCTGTGCAGATTACACCTGAGCGAGTCATCTATCTTTAGACTGTGTCTAGTAATACCTGTACAACTCATCACTAGTGAAATTATGAAACTATAGCTCACAGTATTGCTTAGAAATATAATTGCTATTGGAAGTTCAAAATGCATGGAGAAGTACTATGTCACAACCCTGCAACCATATGCAAGACTGATGGTTAAAAAACTAACAGAAACTTCTCACAAATAGCATCTGACATGAATCCACCCTTAATTGTTACACAGAGTAATAGCGTTCTTGTATAAATTTTAAAGAAATTTACTCAGAAGAGTAAATTATAATTGTTAATATAAATCATCTAGATTTCTCTTTATCAATTTATTATTTATGTTTAATGAGTTTATGATTAATATAATATTAACAAAGAGTATTTTTCACCCCCAAATCATCACATGCCATTTGTCATAGCCATCTAAAATCATTTTCCATAGTAAAACACATAACTAAGTCTTACTAATTTCTAAATATTCTGCAATACTTGCAAAGTTATTGTCCCTCTCCAAGGACATAATATTTAACATAATGTACACTCCTGTAACTTAGAAAGTAGACTAACTGGATGGTCCTAAAGTGTTCTTGGGAGCTGGTGGTATGCGCCACAAAGTCTCAAGCACAAAGAATTTTCTCATTTCCATTGCTGCATGAAAGGAATTACAGATTTTTAATGAGTATTACCATTGTCTTCATTTTAATAACATTAACAATGACAGCAATTTATTATAGCATTAACTGAAAAACATGGTCTGGGAATACCCTTCTTGGTAAAAGTTGAATTGTTTAAGATTTTATTTTTGAGAGCTGTTCTACCACTTTTACATATAGCAAGATCTTTACAATCTGGCATACTTTTGTGCATTGTTTAGATCAGGCTGGCATAAAATATGCCTTATTCATTAAAATAATTTTTTAAAAAATCTGATAAATCAAAGATTGAAAATTTTTATTTGGGAACAATCTCATGCAATATGTACATCTTCCTGTAAATGCCAAAAATTATTCTATGTATATCAAAGGATTCTAACAATTTCTGAATTATTCTTTCAGGCAAAACTTGTTTCATCTATCTCTCTCACCCTTCTTAAGATCCACCACCCAAATGTTTTTGAAAGATATCTTTGCCAAAAGCAGCAACTTCACAGTTGTAGGGCAGTACACTGAAACATATGTCTTAGGGAAAAAGAAAAGAAATTATAATTCCAAAGCACACTGAGTGCCCAAGGTTGTTCCGCTGATAGAACAACTGTGTCCAGTGCCTCCAAAGGGGTATCCTTCGTATCCTGCTGTAACTCCTTATAACATCACCCCAAATCCCACCAGTGTCTCTTATGACACTTTTTACCCATGGTATCCTGGGGTTAATTTCATGTGCACCCGCCCAGCTGGTCCATTTAAATGTGCTGACCACATGGAATCACAGAATCACACAATGCCAAGGAGGTGGAATGGACCTTAAAGACCATCTAGTCCCAACTCTCCCTGCCACAGGCAAAGACATTGCCCACTAGACCAGGTTGCTCAAGGACTTATGCAACCTGGCCTTGAACACTGCCAGGGATGGGGCATCCAGAACCTCCCTGGGCATTCTGTTCCAGTGTCTCACCATCCTAACAGGAAAGAATTTCTTCCCAATACACAACCTGAAGTTCCCCTCTTTCAGTTTGAAACATTTGCCTCTTGTCTTACCACAACAGCTCCTGATAAAGAGTCCCTTTTCAGCTTCCCTGTAGGCCCCCTGGAGATACTGGAAGGCTGCTATGAGTTCTCTGCACAACTTTCTCTTCTTCAAGCTGAATAGTTCCAAATTTCTCTGCCTGCCTTTGGAAGGGAGGAGATCCAGTCCTGGAGGACTGCTGCCCAACAATATGGGGAATATTAGCCTTTGTCTTTGACCCTCCCTTCAAATTTTAGAATATATGTAGGAATAGAATCATCATAAAACCTTTATCCTGCTTTTATATTTTGTTAAAATTACCACTTTCAATCCTTAGTAGCCAAAGACATGGAGAGGCAGAATCACACATATTTCACTTCCTGAGGAACTAAGAGTAAAAACACCGAAGTTATTAACAAAACTTGATCCATGCTTGTAAACGAGAAGATACCCTTGGGGATATGTACCCGGCTCGGGTTTTCCCAGGGCCATATTCCCTAGGGAGATTCCCGCGGAGGGGCCCAGCCCCGCAGCGCCGCCGCTGCCCAGAAGGTGGCAGCAGTGAGCACCCGCCCCGCCGCGCCAAACGGGACCCTCCCAGCAACGCCAAAATCCAACCTTTCCCATGGATTTGGCAGCGCCTCGAGCTCTGCCTTTAGCAATGGCTCCACCCCTGCTTCCAACACCGCATCAATTCTTATGAAACAACTTTTCAATCTTGAGCAAAGAAGGGGAAGGAGCATAAACCCAAATAATGGAGCAAGCAGTAACTCAGAACATAAACTCAATTTATTGGGCGCAGACAATAAAGCTTTCCCTTCACAAAAGAGATGGGGGACAGTTTCAGATCCTTTAATTACATATCACAAAAAATCCCAAATTCTGAGGATTCTCCTAGTTTTCAAAAGCCCATCACTAGATTGTTATATCACAGTATTTTTACCTCAAGGATTCTTCACTCTAAGAGAGAGAGCATTATCCCATTTTAGTTATTTTAGTTATTCTCCCACATGAAAAATGGCCATTCGGAAAATTTTTGAGGAGTGGAAATTTAATTAACTACATTTGTGAACCAAACCCAAAACGTCAAACTCTCCCAGCACTTACAGGACATTTATCTTCCCTAATCTTTAGTTTAAATAAAAGGCCAGCTACATTTTCTGACAGCATTCTTTAAAAGACTGCACTGCTGGAGTTCCTCCACCACAGCAGATGTGTGTGTCAGACTGCACAATACAAAAGTTGGCAAAGTCTGCTGAATCACAAACAAATTCCTCTCCCTCCACCAACCTTTTAGGAAGGTATCCACATAGTATTGCTGCACCGATCTTGCACATATATCACAAAATGACCTTTCGTCACTCTGTTTCCTCCCTGGAATGAGGGGGACAGCAAGACGCAGAGAACACAGATGTTGATGTCTCTCTTTGCAGATGTTTTCAGTACCAGATAGTACCTACACAGGGAATATTGTACAGGCTGGACACGGACATTTCACAGGGGCATGTAGTGATAGGACAAG